>JAWRYS010000473.1:0-624280 GCA_034769895.1 Magicicada septendecula
TATTCTAATGATACTATTATTTTTAACGCCAACATCTGATACAATTCATTAGCTCAGTCGTAAGTCAGACGTTTCTTTGTCTGCGCACCAGAAGTCGGTGCTTCCAGAATTGTGTAGGAAAGTGACACAAACGCCAAACCAAATTGCCAGAACTCAGTATCATACAACATCCGCTTCATAATTCACGTTGCATTCAGCAGTACAGTCTATCGTTCTATTCTCCTCAAGCTTCCTCTTCCCTCCAGAATCCAGAAGAGTAGTAGGGTACGCGTAGGCGACACTTCTGCATTGGAATGTAATTTTCACGCGATGGCTTTAAATAAATTGTCGTAGCTGAACAGAAGCCAGGCATCATGTATCCTGCAACAGAAATAAAAATATCTCTACCAGTTGTCTACCGGTGTAACACCATTGATGCCCAGTTAATCAACCAGTCCGACCCAGTGCTGCAATCTTTCACCTTCCTAAACGATGTAATTTCTGAAGTAAAATCTTGTTTTTTGTTTATTGGTCAGCGTCTACCTCTGACATCCATATTTAAAATGGGAATTATACGTGACATTGCGAATTTTAAGTTCGTTTTCCACCCTAACGTTGTTTTTAGTATTCTGCGAATAGGTTCGCACTCCATCTGAAATTTAGCCCTATTTATAATGATGTTGATGTCTCTCACAGCCATATACGATCATCATCGTCGTCGTCATCGTCGACGTCATCAATACGTCATCATCTGTTCACCAAGGACTAGGCTAACAGCTCGTTCCGTTTCCAATCGTGTCATCTTCTTTTTAGGCTATGTATGTCTCTCTCCCTTGTGGTCTATAATTTATTACTTCCTTTACTATACTGTCTTGTAATTTATTGTTGTATTGGAGTGTTAGTGGTCTCAAATATTTCTACTAGTAATTTTGTACAAACCACTATGCTGCCAACCCAGTTGGTAAATGACCTGAAGATGGCTTGACTGCCGAAAGCGCTCGTCAGTACCAAAGATAACATAGTGGTTTGTACAAAATTACTAGTAGAAATAAATATACTGTCTTGGCCCATGCTGAATATGTTCCTAATTCAGCGACCTCTGTCGAATGTTATCAGTCATAGTATATATTCCCAATTCGGCCCTTACATCTCCATTACTAATTCGATCTCTTAGGCTGCAGTTTTTATGTTCCTCAAGAATTTCATGTTATGATATGCAAACATCTAGTGAACCCTGGTATTAAGATATCACGAGACAGATATTTGAATGCGCTGTTGTTTGCTGACGACTTACAGAATTAAAAATTCAGAATCTGATTTACTGAAATCTGTTTTTAATTTCATTAGATTTTCAAACAGTACAATATGAAAATACCCACTACAGAAACAAAGATAAATGCACTTCGAGGCTAGAGACCAATAAAAACAAAAATAATTATTATTTTTAGAATAATATGAAATTCTATAACACGTGAGCCATTTGAATTATTTGGGAGATAACATTGGCTGTGGTAGGAATTATGACATTCATGTAAGTTAGGTAAGTTTCAGACGCCTTGTGGGACAATCAACCTTATATTCAGAAACAAGGTACGTCGAGATACAAAATTCAAGTTTTACAAATTTATGGCAATCCCAGTACTGTCCTATGGGGGGGGGGGGTGAATTAGAAGCAAAATACAGGCCTCGGAAATGGCGTTCTTCAGAGTAGTTAACAAGTGTTTTAGACTTGACCGTATAAAGAATGAGGCCACGAGAGAAGAGTTATAAGTTTCAGCTTGAATTAAAAATTAAAAGATTACAAGCAACGGTAATAAAAAGTGTCAGATTCCAGACTGGCCATACTAGCCAGGAAGTATAAAACTATAAGACACAGGTGTGTGGAGAGACCCCGGAAGACATGGCTGGAACATCTTTGAAGGCGGAACATGCAGCACCTTCCTATGCTGTGTTGTGAAGATGACGGTCAATTTAATTTTTACTATCTGTATTCGCAAAAACATCTTCATCCGAAACGTACACGTGTCGCTCACATATTTAATACTGGTGTTATTGTTAGTCTGTAAGATTTCACTTCTGTTCGTCTGGTTCTTCGATGTAAGGAGCCACACGTCAGATGATTTTTAAAGCAATATGATTTCCAAGATAAACAACATGACTAAGATCAGTAGCGGCTCGTACAGGGAGGGCAAAAGGGCGCAGCCCTCCCACTAAATTTGCAAATTAAACTTGTCAGTAATATAACTATAATGTGATAATGTGTAGTATCCTTATTGAAAGATATTTTTGGGGCGACTAATAGCGATCACCCGATGTTTTCGGCATGGTCCCGCAGGCAGGACGGTTTTGCTATCGTCCTCCCTGCATAGGCCAGTCTTTCGGGGAGCGGGGCAAGAGACGTGTACACATGTCTATGCATTTACATGAGCATCCGCCATTACAGGTAGGGCTTTACCCGCTTTCTGATTTCGCAGCTAAATTCATAGAGGGAGCGTTGTTCAAAACTTCTCTGTTGCTGTTATAGCATATATTTTCATATAGCATATATAAGTGCATATATTTTCTCTTGTGTTTTATGTAGTTATGATTGTGTTCTTGTACTTTTTGTGTAAACGTAATGTTCTAATAATTTATTCTTTATTAGGCAGTGTATTCTGTGTACGATAGTGTTTTTGTCGAACCTTGCGTAGGCCTACATAAACGTGTAACTTATTCTGTGTAGGTTTGAGCCTGTGTCTTCTGTGCGTATTTGTTAGAAACGATTAAAATGGGTATGAATTCGGTAAGTAATATTAAACGATTGATTATTTCAAATTCACTTACTTACGAAAAGAAAATAGAACTAAAAAAATTAGGGCCACCAAAACCGAATTTAGATATTACACAACAAAATTATAAAACGGGGTTATAAATAATTTTAGTTTCAAACACTGTTTAAATATTGGTAGTTTGCAAGGTAGGTTTTTGATATTAACAATAATTTTAGTAGTGAAGCAAAAGATTCAATTTTAAAATTATTTGATGATAATAGCAATAATTTAGTTTCTACTGGTTTTTTTTTTTTACATAATATATGGTTACAACTAAATTTTGCCCCCCCAGTCAAAAACATTACCAGCCGCCACTGACTAAGATTATTTAAAACCTCTAAACGATGGATGATTTCTTACGGGTAAATGTCTTTTCGGACTTCTTCAATCGTAATGCATCGTTGTTAGGTCTTTCAACAGGGCCATACAACCGCCACTCACAGCTTCCAAGGACGATCCCAGATTCTATGGATCGAAGCATTAATCAAGGAACATATATCACTATGGATGTAGTCCGAATAGAGGATTTACCCGTAATGACTGACTTTCTTCTTGTTTTACCATCACTCGATATTTTGTCCCGGTTGGGTACTAGGCCTCGAGAAAATATTGTAGACATCGATATGTTTCCATAAGATGTCGGAAGGCGAAACATTGGAAAACATAGGAACTACAGTAGGTAAGGAAGGCACTGTGTGAATAAGCACATACTTTTTTAAATTCTTTTACAAGTAAAGAAAATCAGCAGCAAGAAAATAATTTTATTCAAAGTACCCGAGTACTTTCTTCATCGAGATTCGTTATTCAAACATACTGACAGAAAACGCTTTCTTCTCTATTGCCTGCCTTAGAACCATTATTACTCTCTGACTGTAATGAAATTTAAATAAAGAGTAATGATTACTTAAGTGTAATCTAAGGTTCGAGTAACCTTCCACTTTTTTGTCCTAATACGATTACGCCACGATCTTCTATGAAGTAATAACTAAATTACCTTAAATTGTCCGCCTTGTGAATCCTTATAATTTTTCTATGACGCGTTTCAGAGCTTATACTCCATCATCAGATATAGATTAAGATAAAACTATCACTCTTACCGAGGTCGTTACATAATATAAAATGTCAAAAATGTTTGCATATAAACAGCGCGCGGAGGTAGGGTGCGCACCCGTTCACGTTCAATTTGCCACTCTTCTATGAAGGTATACGGACAGACATTTAACCTAATCAGCTTAAGGTAACTAACATTTGGAAGACTTATGACATCAGCCAATATAGAAAACTGTTTCTTTCTGTACTGTAAAAATAAAATGTGTCGATTTATTTTCACCTTAAATTTCATTTTGTTAACTAACTCTCATTCTTGTCTAGCATTTTATAAGTTTTATGTTGCGCAAATTATTGAAAGATGGATGGTAGCCTTTAAAGGCGAAACGATTAAGGTGACTATACACTAAAAGTGCAGTAGTCTACAAAACCTATGATATGTGTGGGGTATACTGAACTATACTAAACAAGTACAAAACTATATTAAATTTAGTTCAGTAGAGCGAAATGAGATTAGCACACACCTGACCACCGCCAATGTGCCATGTATTAGACACACAACCACTAGTGGCTGTAGGCTGTGTACCAAGTCGCCGATGTTTACAAGTAATTTAATACAGTTTCTAAGGATTTCTGTGTCGGCATCTCAAACGGGCGGTCGGAGTTTATTGGAACGAATACGCTTTCGTGTTGCTGCTTGACATGGTCACGCAAAACGAACATAATAATCGCAAGATATCGTGTTGCGTTGCGATCCTGTAGACCGGCTCCGCTCTCCTCGACTCCACTGTTTGTTTAGTAGCAGCCAGCGAATACTTTATAACTGTGTTGATGACTTGTGTGTTTAGGTAGCGTGTTGTTTGTGCCTCCGTCAGAGAGCCAAGTAAATACGTATGTTAACGAAAAACGCGCATAAAAAACACACGTAGCTACAATTAATTGAAATTTTTTTTATAAGTTACATTTTCGCCCTTTCCTTGACACAGATTTCTCTGAGAATGTGTTACATTCTTCATTTATGTTTACTTTTTTTTTATGTATCGCCCATCTAAGGACCACGTATTCAATTCTTTATTCTTTGTTCTTTTCTTTTTCTCCAATATTCTTTCATCTTTTCACTGTGTCTCTTCTTCCTGTCTTCAGTCCACTTTGAACTGCATTTTTCTGTCTGCTACCCTGGACTCCTTCCATTTTTAACACTTTTGTCCGAAAAACGTCTCTTTCAATTGCTTCTTCTGCGTGTATATTATTTTTTTCTAAATTCTTTTAGACTTCTTTAATCTAACTTGATGTTGACTTCTTCCCCCACAGATATCTATTGTTAAGCTATTGTCATCCATTCTATATAAACGTCCAAAAAATAATAGTCTTCTTTTTGTCATTGTTTCTGTTATATTTTCTATACTTTGATATATTTCATCATTACTTTTTAATTTCCAACCTTTTGAAGTTTTTCGTGGGCCTAATATTTTCCTAATAATTCGTCTTTACAATATTTCAAGTTTGTATAATTCAATGCTAGACATTCACTTGCATACAGGCATTCTGGCTTCACTACTGTACTGTAATGCCTTATTTTCGCATTTTTAGATATGCACTTTTGTTGTAAATATCTTTACTTATACCATATGCCCTTTCCATCTTATGAATCCATTCATCTATATCAGATTTTTCTAAACCATTCTCTTGAATTATTTCTCCTAGATACTTAAATTTTCGAACCCTCCCTATTCGACCAGTATCGAATATTATGTTTACTTTTATTTTACATTTGTTTGTATATATGTATGTATGTTTATATCAGTATGAGCGCGAGTGTGAGTTTGTGTGTTTTTGTTTGTCGTTACCTGTAACTTGTTCGTTTCTTGTAATACCTTTTTAATAATCAAAATCTAAAGATAACGATTGTTTGAATTTCAATTTCTCTTGTCCTGTCACCTTGTACGAACGTCGCCGACTCTAAATCAATACAATTATATATGTTTAATACTGTATTCTGACTGTATATTCTGTATACTTCTTCCTTATAAAAGTACTGTATTCTGTACTTCCTTGTACACAGCATAACACAATCGGGCGTGGACGCACGCGGGTGATTCTACCCCCTCCCCCAAATGGTCATTTCAGACGAAATTTTTTCGTCGTCTTGTGGTTATAGGATATTTTTGTGATTCTAAATATGGTACAATATTGATACCACGTTATGTATGTTCATGGTTTTACTCTAAAATTACTTTAAATTGTATCTATACCTTCCTACCATACATCAGGGGGTCCACATCTTATGGATACGGGTTTGGCAATCCCGATGTGCCCCAGCTGGATTCTCACTTTGCTTCAACTTGTCTTGGGTGCGATCCCTTCCTCTAGTCTTTCCTATGTAGTTTCTCTTGACCGTTATCTTCTGACCCCGAGTACTAGAGGGCTAGGGTGTCTTCCTTTTTCATTCTAATTTCTTTATATTAAAAAAAATAAAAATAAAACAATAAAATAGTTTTAGTGATTTTCACTCGTCATTTATTAAAATTATATATCCATGACAGCTGTTTCGGCACCACAGTGCTTTCATCAGATGGTGTATGCTGACATCTGATGAAGGCACTGTGCTGCCGAAACAGCTGTCATGGATATATAATTTTAATAAATGACGAGTGAAAGAGTCAGCTTACACCGTCTGATGAAGGCACTGTGCTGCCGAAACAGCTGTCATGGATATATAATTTTAATAAATGACGAGTGAAAATCACTAAAACTATTTTATTGTTTTATTTTTTTTTTAATATAATTTACAATGGATTTTCACCAAGTAAAGGCATCAAGCATTAATTATTTCTCATTTCTTCATTTCGGGGGACATTGTAATCCTATCGGGCGCGTCTCCTGGGTGGTGGACGGGGGAGTCCACCAGTTATGGTGGGGTAGTTCGAATAACCATTAAGGACCCATGGACCAACAAGGAGACCACCTTCTGGGGGCTTGAAAATACTGGAACACCCTCTCTCCAGGAGATATAAATATGGAGCGCTCAACCCAGGGTAACAGGATGAAGACTTTAACGGTGGAGTAACAGACCACCGGAAGAGGCTAGGGATAGTATAATTGGCAGCAGGTCTGAAGGCTGAGAGGAAGCAGCCCCTCCATTAGACTTTCCTGCCAACAGGCTGGTTCCATGTCCTGGGGAAAAATATCAAATCGAATTCTTCACATTAAAAACCAGCCGGACAGGATCAAATAAATGGTTAGATGGATCTGATAATGTGGAGTCGGAACAGGCACATTGCCTAATTCCTGAAGTGTAGAAAAAGAAGAAGACCTTACCACTATATTAATTTTTGATTAATACATAACTTAAATGAGTAGCAAGTGAGTATTAAACTGTAAGTGAATATTATTAAAAAACAACGAACTAACAAACACAGTGTGATATTGTACTTGTACGTTAATAAACTTATTGTGTTGATAATAACACATTGTATTTTTATCTTCACTCAGTCCTATCAGTTATTCTTTAGACCCCATTAAAGAATGGTCCTACTTTTACATCCCCCCTCCAAATTGCTTGCCGGATCCGCCCTTGAACACAATACAGGCTTTATGCTTTGCTGTAAATTTATGAACAGTTTGAAATTAATATTTCTTTGCATTCCTTATACAACTTCTCGTTGTCACTTTTATTGTATTGTTATTAAGTTTATTTTTTTCTATTTACGAACAGTTGACTCAAGCTTATGGTCACTTGATCCTTTCTGAAGGAGAAATATTTATTTGAACCATAAAAGTGAATTATAGATAAATAAATCACCTTATATCCGTCGTGTGACTTCGTTACGTCGATTAAAATGACGCGTTTCGGAACATCTGCTCCATCATCAGATTAAATCGCTCTATTGAGGTCGTTAATAGTTAAAATCACATGTTACACATAATGTCCACTATGTAATTCACTTGCTTTCTAAATGGTGCGCACCACGACGAAGCCGATAATAATTCAGTGTCCGATCGGCTTCGTCGTGGTGCGCACCATTTAGAAAGCGAGTGAATTACATAGTGGACAATTATGTGTAACATGTGATTTTAACTATTAACGACCTCAATAGAGTGACTTAATCTGATTATGGAGCAGATGTTCGGAAACGCGTCATTTTAATCGACGTAACGAAGTCACACGACGGATATAAGGTGATTTATTTATCTATAATTTACTATTCATACGTGACTTGGATACCAAGAAGTAATATGCATTTTAAATCATAAAAGTGAATTACCAAAGTCATAATATAAGTATAGAATTTGTGCCGCGTTTTGGAAAACGCGGCGATGTTCCGATGTCTATATTGTAATTAATTAAAGAAATTACGTATTTGTCGACGCGAAAGAAGTTGTCCTTTGGTACGGTCAGTTTGACTTTGTCATGCTGAATTGCCCCTTGGCCGCCCGACTCGCGCGCGCCCTATCTCTGTTACGTACGGGTTTTTCAACAGCTGGTTTATTCAGTTCCACTTCAGCTATCAGCGCGTCACATTCTGGTCCCCGGCTGGCAGAGTAGATTGAACAGTTTTCGTCTCCCAGCTTCTTCTATGAATAAGTAGAAACCTACGTGACCTCCGGTAAGTCCATCAAAATATGTATTTTAATTATTTATAAAAACAAATTGGTTTTATTTAATATTAAAGTGGATGCGTTAAGATATATATTGCAGTGAATCCTTAGCGCATGGCGAGTTTCAGGTTAAAATTTGTTTTATGTATCCTTTATCTCAACCCTGGTGAATTGATTGTAACGTTAAGGATATAATTATGTTTTATATTAATCTAGTAATGCTTCTACTAAATTAACTAAACTAAGATGGGGCGTAAGTCAGTAATTTTCTGATATCTGTGTATGTCACGGACTTGTTAAAAGTTGCCAATTCCTGTAAGTGCGTCATGAAAACTTTTGCATAGATGTTAATTAAAATTATCATTATTATGGAATCACTATATTTAGACATATTCTATATTAACATATTCAATGGAGTTATTTTTTGAAGTGATTTACTACATTCAATGGGATTCTTTACTTAGGCTATTTCTCGAGTTTATAAACTGGACAGACAATGCTATTTCAGTGGGTAAATGTGGTAGTGTGTGTTTCATGAACTTATGAGTAATCCCAGATATAATTGTACAGGGTTTCCGAGGTAGCCGGGAATCTGCCCCGCTCTGGAAAGGATGGCCGAACAACTGCCTCAGGCGATGTAATTCCAAGACTCTTCGTCAGCTATGTCAGCCGGAAGGATGGACTGGACACACACTACAGAGCCCTCAACATACACCCTTCAAACCAGCTGAAATTTAACCATGTTAAACTAAATCTTGTGGCAGAATAACTCTGTGAGACTTTCATGAAACGCTCCAGTTTTGACAGTTATTTCCGGACAATGGGTGGCATGTTTTAATTGCAATTTGTAAGGCTTACGCCTCCTCTATTACTATCATGTATATCTCGTTTTGAGAGTGTAAACTCGGCCGGGGTCACGCACCGCCCGGGTCGAGGGGAGTTCGGTAGATAGAGTTGTATCTCATTCTATTTCTGTTTTAAGCATGTTGGGATAGTTATGTTAACGATGTTGCTCCATGTGGACACGTATTTTATTATTCATTCATAATCTGGGGGGTGGTTTTAAACCGTGGTCGACTCCCGTTGGAGGCGTCCACTGCAAGTCTGTCTATGTCAGATCTTGCTGGATCTCGTCCGATGCCTGACCCTGCCGGTAGTTAAGTTTTGGAACACTGTGAGCTGATTTAATACCTTTATGACTTAGATTCCGTTTTACAAATTCTGTTCCACTGTTTAGCTAATTTGCACACTTTAAATTTACCATTGTCACAGATTGTATTTTACCATAGCAAAAATTTTGTAACCATAATTGTAATTGCTCACTATAACAATTAGTTAACCATAAGACCACACAAGATTGATCAATGTCAGTTATGAATACTCATGGTGGTCAAGTTCCACTATTTTTCCATATTCTGTTTTGAAAGTAAAAGAAATATAAAATGCAGTTAGGTAACCGGACATCCATGTTAACCTTGTGATGCTACTCTTCATTATAGTAATTGATGGGATTTAATTTGATAATTAAATATCGGCATGGGATTTGTGCGCTGGCCGCGTGGCTTACAGTGAACATTCAGTTAACACTTATCTTGTTAAAACTTGGGGGCATGTCTGCTCCACTCCTGGGATATTTTAATTGAAGTTTTGGGGAGGGGGTTTTAGTCACCTATTAATTAAACCGAAGGGGGCCAGATACTTGGTCAGAATAAGGGGGTTATGGGTGTTGGACAAGATGCTTAAATGCGCTGATAACCAGGGTGAACATGTGATGTGTTATTTATATGCAAACGTGGTTGATGTTAATTATATGTATGTGTTGTTTTGCATAATTGTTACATTGTTATATTAATCCTGCAGGTGTATATGTTTATATATATTGTAATAATACTAATTACAAATAAATATTGATCAGTGTTGAAGATATAAGCTATTATGGAGTATGAGACTCCGATGTAATCAAGCCGCACTGTTTAGGCTAGCCAATTTGTAATAATAAAGTACAAAAATGATTGCTGTGTATGTTCTTAAATTGGTGTATATATGGTGTGGCTCTCGACGTCTTACTGGCCTGAAACACTTCCTTAAGTTTCCCAGCTGGTCGAGTCCCAATGGTAGCAAGACCGGTCGAGTAGCGTAAAGTTGATGAAGAAATATATATACTCAGCTTCACCGAAAGTTTCAAAACAAAAATTATTGTTTTGAAGAAAATAAAAAAAAAATTATGTTTATAAAAAAAAAATAAAAAAAAATTTAATTTTATTAATTAATTAATTAGGATCAATTAATTAATATAGGGCTGTGAAGTTTTAAACAGTGTAATGCTCTTCTGAAAATTTTTATTAAAGTTTTAGTATAATTTAAATAATCTATCACCACTCATAAGACTGTCTGTAAACCAATCGATATTTGTTTACCTTTCTATTTTTTAGGTTATCTTCACTTACGGGTGGTAAAGTCCTTGTAGATTATCAATTAGAATTATATTATTGGTAATTAGTATTATTGAAGAAATAAAGAACTATTAAGTATTGAAAAGTATTAATGTTTTATTAAGTAACAGCAATATTGACTCTTATCGATTAGTATCGATTCTCAGGATATCGAAAAAAGTTACAAGTATATGTTATAAAAATTATATAGGGTTCTTTAAACAGCCAGTTATTACCAAAGTCAGAGAAATCGGGCTAATATTTAAAAAGTATAACGTTACAATCAAATTAATAGTTATTAATAAACACAGACATTGAATAATAAATTGTAAATATAATAATTGTTTTCACCAAACAGCTGTGCTGAACAAAGAAGAAGGCACTGAGATCGTCAAAGCAAATGGCCGCCGTCAAGTTGATCAAAATGTTGCTCGTTCCTGCTGCATTCCAAATAATGTATTTTGACGCAATATTCCTGTTCTTGTGTCTGCAAATCTCTTGTTATATGTTGTGTAGTGACTGGTGTAGTGATTCTGGGTTGTATTTAGTATGTCTGTGTAATTATAAGTCAAACACTTTCTCCGATTCCGTCACTAATTTGGTTTAATGTATTATACAGTTTTCTAGTGTTTTATGGTGTTTTTCGGAGTAGATTTATATTGTTCTGTGTTATGGAGTGTTACTTGATCGTTTCTGTTATAATATGATAGTTTCAGAAGTATTTTACAAGTCACTCGCGATTTCACAATAACTCACTATACACTCGCTTTGTATGACGATTATAGGTTAGGTTATCCACGTTATCAAACGTACGTCATGTTAACCGTTCAACTACCAATAATTAACTAACTGTTTCCTCCAGTTTCAATTAAACTCTTAGCCCATATAATATTATCCTTAACATTGTTCAAATATTTTTTCACATCCTGTATACATTTTTACATTTTCACTATATGAATGCCTAAACTTTGGTTATTTGTCAATTTTATTCACTAGATTTGATTTAAATTAATCTTTCAGTTCATTCTGGTTATTTTCAGATTAAATAATGCCATTTTATAGTGTTTTCTGCCCAAAAAATAGTAATTTTACTTTCAGTTTGGTATACAAACTGTTTGGAAGTCAAAACATTAAAATTTACTTCCTGTCATTATATAAATTCAGCCACTTTATCAGTTATATTTAATATTAATAATTCTATATTGTATTAAAAGGTTCCTATTCCCTTATTTTCTGGTAATTAATTGAATTAGTTGTATTCTGAAACATTATTCTGAAATATATGACTCCCATGTCTAAATTTCTGAGTTTAGTCATTTTTATTTTTATTTATAATTCTGAATATAATTTATTAAAATCTTTCTGAATGGTATGTGCAATTATATGGCATGATCTCAAGTTTATTTTGTCTAAACCCCTTTTGTTTATTTGCTTTTAAATGAGTAATTTCTCTGTTTTGATGAAGTTTGGTTTCCATTCTTTTGGCCTATGATTTTTTAAACAATTTTTCTTACAAAATAATTTACAAACAATATATGATGTGTTATACCCTCTCTGACTTTTACAAATAGTATTATAAATTAAACATGTTTTTAAATTACACAAAAACAATTAGTATTGGTTACAATACAAACAATAGTTAAAACAAATAAAGTATATTTTTTTTTTTAAATAAATGGTTGTCTTCAAGTCAGACATTTTGCAACACAATCCTTATTTCTAAACATGGAAATATGGCTTACAAAAAAGGTTTTTTACTAACTAACATCTTAATTACTCTCTACTATTTACAAGTGGTAACTATTTTTATAGTTCTGATGTTAGTTGTTTCAGACCCAAACAAATGGCCTTATATCTAATACATTTTTAAACATTCTTGTACTATATACATAAAAAACCTTATATTTATATTCTTATTTCTAACCATTATTATAAGTAGGATTCTACAGTTTTTATACCGTCTTTTACATTGTCTTTGGGGAATTGTACCCTGTCATTAACAAATAAATAGTATTAATTGTTCAAAAGGTATTATGAATTCTGTTTTTCTTTTTTCATGTAAAACAAAATGTTATTTTAAACAGATTCATGTCTTATGAACAACATATTGTCACAGTACACATTTTAAGTCATTGAAAAATGCATATTTCATTGCATCCAATGTTTGTGATTGCCAAGAATGAAACACAAGGTTCATTTTTTATAATACCCAAAACTATCACTGGTTCACTTTGCACTTATATATTATGTTAATGCTAAATGGTCGTATAGTCTTATTAACATAATAAATTGGTTAGCGTTTTTTCAATGGAGATTTGTTCCATGGGTACTATATTATTGTTTCATCTTAGTTCACAGGAAACTTTTACTTTATACACTCCTCTCTCTTAAATTTATATACATGTGGTTTTTATTTCGTTATACTTTTATTTTTAGATATTTATTTTGGGGATATAGGGATTTGGGTGTCTTTTATAAGAGCATGACATCTTCTTCAGGATGCTGCCCTCTTCTTCTTTCTTCAGTCTTCTTTTCTCCTGCCTTCTGGGACTGGTATCTTCTCCATCTTCTTCTTGATGCCATCAGGTTTCTTGGGATCTTCTCCATCTTCTTCTTTATTACAGAAATACACAACCTGTATTGGTTGATCTTGGCTTATTTTAGGGTTTCTCTTCTATTTATTCTTCCTCGTTGTGGGTTTGGTCATATTGTGTACTGCTTTGTTATTTACTATTTTACCTTCCTGGGTTACACCTTGAAAACCTTTGGTTATGAGACTGGTTTTGGATGACTCATCACTAGTAACTCCTTTTACCTGAACTTGTATTTTCTTTATAATAATGATTTCTTTCCACAGTTGATATGAATTAATCTATTTATATTAGACTTAATGCTTTCTTCCAAATTTAAATATTATAACTTCATTATTCTAATGATCAATTGCCATTCAATATTATGCAAACATCTGTCACGCTACAGATTGCTCCCCTCCAGAAGTAATTATTTCAGACATGTTTATGGATGAAATAATTTCTTATGATAATTTCATCATTTCTTATAATTCATTTTCTTCTCCATCTTTATATCGACTTTTTTATAATTAGAGTTTTATTAATTTTATATATATGGTTACTTGTCTTACTACTGATCCTTTTCGGATAGTTAGTGTCTTCTGAGATATATTATAATTGTAATACATTTTCTTTCTATATCAACTTCGTGTTGTATCCTTGGGATATTAATTCCCTAACATTCCCTATCACGTGGGCTGGGGCAGATCAGAGGGGCACTGTACGCTACTTCTCTGCTGGCCATACACCACTTCTATAAAGTGAGTACAGGGGCATATCCATCCCTGCTCAAAAAAAACATAATGCTGCTGGAATTATCTTCAGTCAGTCATCGAATAAATAAATAAAAAGTAGTCTCATTTTCGACTAATAAAAATATCTTTGGATTCTCCACTTCGTAGTCTCTCAGATTATCTCACATTTTCTATCTTAATAAATCTTCATAATCATTATTATACTCATTACATATATATTTTTTCAAAACTCTTAACTTGTCTGATATATTTAATTTAATTATGGTTGAAAACCTTTCTTTTAATAATTCTGGTTACTGTTTACAGTGTAACTCTCTTTCTTCTCCATCTGAATTCTCTTTATACTTTCTTCTGGTTACTCATAGTATTAGCATGGTCTTTATAAATAGTCTTTCGTATTCATTATTTGAATGGTCTTAATATATTATATTTAATTTTTTGACATTGTATCTTTAAATTAAATATTCAGGTTGTTATATTGATCATTTTATTTAAGCATTTTGGTTCTTTCCTTTCTCTTAGAAAGTTATTAATCTGCCTTCGCATTCATTAACATTAATTCATTTATATTATATTTCATGTGGTATTTCTTCTCTTTGCATTTCATATAGGTCTTATTATTATCATTGGTTCAAAATCATCTTCTCCATACGTTTGGTATGAGTTGTTCTTCTTTGCTCTTAATTAACTGTTTTCATTATCGTTTCATAGGTAATTAGTCTCTTTGCTTCCAAATTTTTTTTCTTCTCTGGCATATTACACCCTTTTTTTGTTAGTCTTCTCTACTCCTTCAAATGCTATTGTGAATGTCTAGCATTTATTCTGGATTAACGTTAATTCTCTTTTCTGAATTAACCACTTTATTTTCTTCTCAATTCAATCATAATTGACACATAATTATTTTTTGGAACTTGGTTAGTTTTAATGTGAAATTCAAACTATTCTTTTTAATTAATTGAAAAATATTTCTCATAAATCCTTGTAATATGTTGATCTTATCTTGTTTCAAAGTACTGACGTTCTATCAACATTCAAATTCTGTTTAATTCATTTATTCCCAGAATTGTTTCATTCAGAATTGTTTATAGTATTGTGATTTTACTATTATTTCTGAATGTTTTGGTATTTCTCCAAATCCAAATTCTTCTTAATTATTTACCATAAAGTTTTCTCATAAACATAGTTATAGTAAGTTGGTCTTACTTCATTTTTAAATTTTTCGTATAATTAAGTTCAAAATTCTCTCTCTTTCTCTTTCTTCCATAAAGTTTTGTTCTAAATTATCAGGTTGTAGTAAGATGTACTTACTCAATTTTAAATTTTTATAATTATATTTCAATTCAAAAGTCTTTCTTTTTCTTTCTTCCATAAAGTTTGTTCCAAAATTATTAGGTTGTAAGTTGTTCTTACATATTTTTGAATTTTTTCAAATTATTAAATTAAAAAATTCTTCTTCTTTTAATTCTCCAGAATGTTCTTCTCAAAATATTAGGTTGTAAGATGTACTTACATTATTTTAAATTTTTAAAATTAAAAATTCTAAATTCCTTCTTCTTATAATTCTCCAGAATGTTCTTTTCAAAATATTATGTTGTAAGATGTACTTACATTATTTTCGAATTTTTTTTTTTTAAATATATAAATTCAAAATTCTAAATCTCACAACTCATTCTTCATAATATTTCTTCATAGAAGCTTGATTGTACACTCCTTTGATTTTTCCTGAAACGATTTCCTTCAACTCATATGTATTGTTATGCTTATCATTTACCACAACATATGGTCCGGTGTAAAGTAATAATAATTTTTTGGTTATGCCTTCTAAGGTGCTAGGCAGCTCTCGATTTTTAAGGAGGACTTTTTCACCCTCTTTATATGTTACAATTCGCCCTATTGCCTTCTGGTATTTGGCTTGCCGTTTTTCCTGATCTTCTGCTACCTTATTGTAAAACTTCAACTGGTTGAATTTCCTATTGTTGTTCGTTGGAAATTCAATGATTTGTTCAATGTCTCGGGGAGTCGGCTTCTCATACATGGCTGAGTATGGTGGAATTCCTATAGCTGGATGGTGGGCATAATTTAGGAATGTTTCTGTCGCTGCTAGGTACTCTTGCCACTTTTTCTGTTGATTGTGACAGTACGTGCGCAATATCCTACCCACTTCTCTTAGTACTCTCTCAGCCGGATTGCTACTTGGGTGGTAGACTGATGTCTTATACGTTTTGACCCCAAGTGCTAATAACGTGTCTCGCCATCTCCTCCCCTTAAACTGTGTACCATGGTCGGTAATAATAGAAGATGGTCTACCGATCTCTGGGATATACAAATCAATAATCACCGCCAAAACCTTTGCTGTTGTTGCCCGATTAACCGGATATAGCTTTATATACTTGGTGTAGTGATCCATTATAATTACCAAGTATTTATATCTGTGCCGACCACCGCTACGGGGAAATGGCCCGCATATATCCAAAAACACTTTTTCCAGTTTTGCGTTGGAAGTTATCGGTATCATGATACCCTCTGTCTTTTCATTGTTTACTTTTGCACATTGGCAGATATTACAGGACTTGATGTATGTCCTCACCTTGCGGTTGATATTCTTGATCTTACAATTTTCCTCTAGAGCTTGTATCACTTTTAACGCTCCCATGTGACCATACCTGACATGGTAATCGATGATGACCTCCTTTTCGATTTGGTGTGGGATTATCACCTTCCATGTCTCATCGTCTAAGGCGGTTTTTATGAATAAAATTCCCTTGTTAAGGTGGTAATATTTTGAAATGGTTTCGTCGTTGGCTTCCAAACGACTCACAATGTTTTTCAGCTTAGGATCAGACTGCTGATGGATTCGGATATTTATTAACAAAGCTTGTAAATCGGCTCTGGTCGTGAATATGTTATAAATTTTTACTAAGCTCTCCTTCTCTCCCTCGAAAGTCTGATCTTCCAGATTTATACGTGACAACACATCCGCTACCACGTTCTTCTTTCCTGGAATGTATTCCCATTTCAGGTCATATTCTTGTAGGGCGAGTACCCACCTAGCCAATCGGCCGTGACTCAATTTGCACCTACGAAGGAACGAGATGGATTTATGATCAGTTCGTACCGTGACTTGATATCCGAGAATGTACGTCCGGAACTTGCTGCATGCGAACACCACGCTCAACAATTCCTTTTCTGTCACACTGTAGTTCTTTTCGCACTGGTTCAGTGTGCGACTAGCGAAGCTTATTACCAGATGTTGTCCCTCCTCATCTTCCTGGTATAATGTCGTTCCTAAGCTTAGATCGCTAGCGTCACAGTTTAGAAAGAACGGTTTCTTAAAATCTGGGTGACGAAGTATCACACTCTCCAGAAACTTCTCTTTTATTAATCGGAAAGTAATATCTTGATCTTCACCCCAAGTCCATTTGTTTTTGGCAGATAACTGTGGTTGAAACTTGGCGGTCAACTCGGAATATCGGCTCTGAAACTTCCTGTAATAGTTACAGAGTCCGAGGAAAGATTGCAATTGTTTCCTGTTTCTTGGTTGCGGGAACCTCTGAATTGCCTCCACTTTTTCTGCTGATGGGGTAATACCTCTGTCGTCTAGGTTGAAGCCTAAGAATTGTACCTCGCGCGCTATGAACTTGGATTTCTCCAACTTCAGTGTTATGTTGTTCTGCGCTAGTTTGTTTAGTACAAATTCCACTCTGTAACAGTGCTCTTCCCAGGTTCCGGATGTAATTAGTAAATCGTCAACATAGACGGTGGTAAATTGGAGCGCTTCTGGTCCCAAAATCTGGTCCATGCATGCCACAAATATGGCGACAGAATTGACAAGTCCGAAGGGCAGTCTCTTGAACTGGTAATTGCGCCCTTCGAAAATGAACGCTACATACTGGCGGCTTTGTGGATGCAGCTCTACCTGCCAATAACCACAGACCGTATCACAGGTGCTAATAAAGTTAGTACCATGAAAACGCTTTAAGATTTCTTCTATTTCACCGGGAGAAGTTCTGTCATTCACAATTGTCTTATTCAACTCACGTGCATCTAAACAGAGCCGGACTTGTCCGTCTTTCTTCGGAACAGCAATAATTGGACTAGTGTAAGGTGATTGACTAATCTCAATTATGTCGTTTTCTATCATCTTGTTTATCTCTGTTCTCACGGCTTCTTTGAGCGACTGCGCTATTGGATATGACCTCCGGTTAAACTCTACGTTTTCTTTAAAACGAAGTTGGCACTGGTAGTTTTTTACCTTCCCTGGTTCATCAGAAAACACCGCCTTGTATTTCTCATATATTGCGATTAGACGATCAGCCAGAAGTGTTGGTATTTTCTTGTTATCGCTTCCGCACTGGAAATTCCGTATTTCTTGGATCTTAACTGACCATAAATCCTCTCCTCCATTATTGTATATTATGGGTTTAGAAAGAGGGCTGTTTCTTATAATATTAATTTTCCGAAGTTGTTGATGTATTGGGCTGGGGAGTATAATTGTGCTTCCTACCAGATCTGCGGTCCATGTTACTCCGTCTGGGAAAAGTGATACTCTATTTAAATTAAGATCGATTACTGCCGAATATCTACGAAGAATATCGCAACCGACTAAGATGTCAAATGGTAATCCGGTGGCGATTAAAAATTCCATATCTAAAGCTATATCACGGCTAACTACACTCAAGGAAACTTGCTTCCTAATGGTTTTATTCTGGCGGCCAGTTGCACCTACCAACACAATGTTGTTGACTGGTAACATTGGCAAAGTTTTTCCACATGTACATTGTATTCTCTCCAACTCATTGGAGTTTATTATTGAAATATTAGCTCCTGTGTCTATCATTATTTTAGCGGGAACTCCTTCCACCTCCGCTGTTATATAAATTATCTCATTATTACTGTTGCTGAGACTCTTCTCGTTTTCTTCCAAAAGTTCGGTTCGTATGTCTTTCAGATAATGGTTACTGATAATAGTGATGTTTTTATTCTGGTTTTCTTGTCGCAATTCATCCTTTTCTAACCCAGGAAGTATAAGCAGTAACGGGTCATCGTTGTTGATTACTGCCTCCTCTCGTTTAAAGTATTTTGGTCATTGTTTGAGTTATTATTGACCGAGGCATCGTTCGGGAAACTCTGGTTTGTCTCCTGACGTTCTGTACCCTGGTTGATGTTTAACGCCCTGTTCGGTTGTCTGCCAAGATCTTCCAGGCTGGTACTTCGTCTTTCCTGTTCGTATCTTGGGCCGTCTCGTTCCGCACTCCGCCATCTTCGGTCAGCGCCGTGGAAGCTGCTCCTCCTCGGTTGGTAATATCTCCTGGGTCCGCGATCTTCTGCTCTTATAAAATTTACCCTAGGGCGCGACACTCGGTTATTACTATTGCTATTATTGTTATTATTAAAATTGTTATTATAGTAATTTCGGTTAGGTGGGTAAGGTCTGTCACCATTATTGTTGGGATATGGATTTCTCTGACTGTATGGGACATTATTATTTTGTTGATAAAAGTGGTTTCGATTATTTGGGTAGGGGTTATTATTTCTCACGCCGTTAAAATTTCCGTTAAACTGGTTATTACGCGGCTGGTTGTTAGGGCCGTAAAATTATTACTGGGCTGGTTCCGGTTATTTGTATGGTTATTGCCGTTATTGGGGTAGGTAGTCGGCCTTGCTTCTGGTCTCTCATTTCTCTTCCTGCTCTGCCGATAATACTCTTCGTTCTCGTATCCCTCCAATAACTCGGTCATTCCCTGAATCGTCTTGATCTGACTACCTCTCCGGGCCCTGATAATGTCCTCATCATAGTGATAAGATATCTTATTCACTAAACATTCTTCTGGGATTGCTGGCTCAAGGTGTTTTTCCATACACACCTTCCCCAAGAAATACGCCGTCATACTGCTACCTAATTGTGACCTGTATCTTCCATTACAAATATTGTCACGTATCAAGTTCTGGGTGGTCTCAGACCAGTATTTTGTCTTAAACATTTTCCGGAACTGTTGGTAGTCGGAAATTTCACTCCGGTTGGCCATCCACCAATTATCTGTTATGTCTCGGAAAGACTCGTCGAATATCTCCCTGCTATGGCTCCATTGGGTAATTTTATGCTTGGTCAAATATTCTTCTACCCTAGCCAGGAACTCCATCGGCTTGCGTTTGTATTGCCGGAAGTTGAGCCACTCTCGGCTTTCGTTGACGGGCAATCCGGTGAAATGAGTCGGTCTGTTTCTAATCGCTTCCATCTCCTCTCGGCTTTGTCGCACCTGACCTGTGATATTGGCCATGGTCTCTTGTATATCATTACATCGTTCTGTGACCTGGTTGCGTACTTTTCCGAATTCTTCTTGATTTTCCTTCCTCTGTTCTTCTACCTTCCTACGACTATGTTCTTCAATATTTGTGAACTTGATGTTCACCACTTCTTTAAACTCATTCACCTCCTTTTCGGTCTGGTTGCACTTTCCATCAATCTCTCGAATCTGTCGATTGACCATTATATTTTCTTCTTCCATCTTCTTATCCATCGCTTTTTTGTTAACCTTGATTTCCTTATTCATTTCTTCTCGCAACAATTCCATTCTTTCGTCCAGTTTGTCCAAATTCTCCTGATTGACTTCTCTTAATTCTTCTCTCAGAATTTGATTGTCCTCTCTCAATTCTTCCAATTTCTCCCCCATCTTTTCTTCCAACTTCCTGTTGTCTTCCTTCAATTCTTCTTTCAACTGTCGGTTGTTCTTCTCTATCTTCTTCCTGGTTTCATCGATTTTCTGATTAGTATTTTCAATTTTATTAATCAATTCTTCTTTGGTCGACTTGAATTCTTCCTTGAACAATTGGTTGTCTTCCTTCAATTCTTCTAACTTCTTCCCCACCTCTTCTTCCATCTTCTTGCTGTTTTCTTCCATCTTCTCTTCCATCTTCTTGCTGTTTTCTTCCATCTTCTCTTCCATCTTCTTATTGGTTTCATCAATCTTCTTACCCAGGGACTGGTTGTCTTCCTTCAACCCTTCCATGTTCTTGTTCATCCCACTTAATTCTTCTTTCAAGGACTGGTTATCTTCTTTCCTTTCCTTACTCAAGTCTTCCTTCAATTCCTTACTTGTGGATTCCATTTTCTTATTATTTTCGTCCAGTTTCTTGTCCACTCCTTCCTTCATCTGCATGAACATTTCCATTAATCTGTCCATTTTTGTTTCTTCAATTGTCTTGGATTTCTCTACATGTCTTTCCTGGACATTTACTTCCCCTGTTTGTGTAGGCATTTCCGGTTGTTCAGTTTGTCCAGGTTGTTTGGACAACACCGATTGTAATAACTCTTCCACCTCTACTGGCGTTGCCTCTTTGTTGTCCATATCGATTTCTTTTTCGGCCTCCGCCGCCCGTTTCTTAGATGTCGCACGTCGTTGCATTTTCCCTTGAAATTCTCTGGCTTTGTAGCTGTTGCCTAGCTCCAACTAGTGATTGGGCAGAATTTATTGGCCTTCCAATCGCTAATTAAAGCCCCTAAAGTTGTGCGCCAATTTGTAATAATACTAATTACAAATAAATATTGATCAGTGTTGAAGATATAAGCTATTATGGAGTATGAGACTCCGATGTAATCAAGCCGCACTGTTTAGGCTAGCCAATTTGTAATAATAAAGTACAAAAATGATTGCTGTGTATGTTCTTAAATTGGTGTATATATGGTGTGGCTCTCGACGTCTTACTGGCCTGAAACACTTCCTTAAGTTTCCCAGCTGGTCGAGTCCCAATGGTAGCAAGACCGGTCGAGTAGCGTAAAGTTGATGAAGAAATATATATACTCAGCTTCACCGAAAGTTTCAAAACAAAAATTATTGTTTTGAAGAAAATTAAAAAAAAATTATGTTTATAAACAAAAAAATAAAAAAAAAATTTAATTTTATTAATTAATTAATTAGGATCAATTAATTAATATAGGGCTGTGAAGTTTTAAACAGTGTAATGCTCTTCTGAAAATTTTTATTAAAGTTTTAGTATAATTTAAATAATCAATCACCACTCATAAGACTGTCTGTAAACCAATCGATATTTGTTTACCTTTCTATTTTTTAGGTTATCTTCACTTACGGGTGGTAAAGTCCTTGTAGATTATCAATTAGAATTATATTATTGGTAATTAGTATTATTGAAGAAATAAAGAACTATTAAGTATTGAAAAGTATTAATGTTTTATTAAGTAACAGCAATATTGACTCTTATCGATTAGTATCGATTCTCAGGATATCGAAAAAAGTTACAAGTATATGTTATAAAAATTATATAGGGTTCTTTAAACAGCCAGTTATTACCAAAGTCAGAGAAATCGGGCTAATATTTAAAAAGTATAACGTTACAATCAAATTAATAGTTATTAATAAACACAGACATTGAATAATAAATTGTAAATATAATAATTGTTTTCACCAAACAGCTGTGCTGAACAAAGAAGAAGGCACTGAGATCGTCAAAGCAAATGGCCGCCGTCAAGTTGATCAAAATGTTGCTCGTTCCTGCTGCATTCCAAATAATGTATTTTGACGCAATATTCCTGTTCTTGTGTCTGCAAATCTCTTGTTATATGTTGTGTAGTGACTGGTGTAGTGATTCTGGGTTGTATTTAGTATGTCTGTGTAATTATAAGTCAAACACTTTCTCCGATTCCGTCACTAATTTGGTTTAATGTATTATACAGTTTTCTAGTGTTTTATGGTGTTTTTCGGAGTAGATTTATATTGTTCTGTGTTATGGAGTGTTACTTGATCGTTTCTGTTATAATATGATAGTTTCAGAAGTATTTTACAAGTCACTCGCGATTTCACAATAACTCACTATACACTCGCTTTGTATGACGATTATAGGTTAGGTTATCCACGTTATCAAACGTACGTCATGTTAACCGTTCAACTACCAATAATTAACTAACTGTTTCCTCCAGTTTCAATTAAACTCTTAGCCCATATAATATTATCCTTAACATTGTTCAAATATTTTTTCACATCCTGTATACATTTTTACATTTTCACTATATGAATGCCTAAACTTTGGTTATTTGTCAATTTTATTCACTAGATTTGATTTAAATTAATCTTTCAGTTCATTCTGGTTATTTTCAGATTAAATAATGCCATTTTATAGTGTTTTCTGTCCAAAAAATAGTAATTTTACTTTCAGTTTGGTATACAAACTGTTTGGAAGTCAAAACATTAAAATTTACTTCCTGTCATTATATAAATTCAGCCACTTTATCAGTTATATTTAATATTAATAATTCTATATTGTATTAAAAGGTTCCTATTCCCTTATTTTCTGGTAATTAATTGAATTAGTTGTATTCTGAAACATTATTCTGAAATATATGACTCCCATGTCTAAATTTCTGAGTTTAGTCATTTTTATTTTTATTTATAATTCTGAATATAATTTATTAAAATCTTTCTGAATGGTATGTGCAATTATATGGCATGATCTCAAGTTTATTTTGTCTAAACCCCTTTTGTTTATTTGCTTTTAAATGAGTAATTTCTCTGTTTTGATGAAGTTTGGTTTCCATTCTTTTGGCCTATGATTTTTTAAACATTTTTTCTTACAAAATAATTTACAAACAATATATGATGTGTTATACCGTCTCTGACTTTTACAAATAGTATTATAAATTAAACATGTTTTTAAATTACACAAAAACAATTAGTATTGGTTACAATACAAACAATAGTTAAAACAAATAAAGAATATTTTTTTTTTTAAATAAATGGTTGTCTTCAAGTCAGACATTTTGCAACACAATCCTTATTTCTAAACATGGAAATATGGCTTACAAAAAAGGTTTTTTACTAACTAACATCTTAATTACTCTCTACTATTTACAAGTGGTAACTATTTTTATAGTTCTGATGTTAGTTGTTTCAGACCCAAACAAATGGCCTTATATCTAATACATTTTTAAACATTCTTGTACTATATACATAAAAAACCTTATATTTATATTCTTATTTCTAACCATTATTATAAGTAGGATTCTACAGTTTTTATACCGTCTTTTACATTGTCTTTGGGGAATTGTACCCTGTCATTAACAAATAAATAGTATTAATTGTTCAAAAGGTATTATGAATTCTGTTTTTCTTTTTTCATGTAAAACAAAATGTTATTTTAAACAGATTCATGTCTTATGAACAACATATTGTCACAGTACACATTTTAAGTCATTGAAAAATGCATATTTCATTGCATCCAATGTTTGTGATTGCCAAGAATGAAACACAAGGTTCATTTTTTATAATACCCAAAACTATCACTGGTTCACTTTGCACTTATATATTATGTTAATGCTAAATGGTCGTATAGTCTTATTAACATAATAAATTGGTTAGCGTTTTTTCAATGGAGATTTGTTCCATGGGTACTATATTATTGTTTCATCTTAGTTCACAGGAAACTTTTACTTTATACACTCCTCTCTCTTAAATTTATATACATGTGGTTTTTATTTCGTTATACTTTTATTTTTAGATATTTATTTTGGGGATATAGGGATTTGGGTGTCTTTTATAAGAGCATGACATCTTCTTCAGGATGCTGCCCTCTTCTTCTTTCTTCAGTCTTCTTTTCTCCTGCCTTCTGGGACTGGTATCTTCTCCATCTTCTTCTTGATGCCATCAGGTTTCTTGGGATCTTCTCCATCTTCTTCTTTATTACAGAAATACACAACCTGTATTGGTTGATCTTGGCTCATTTTAGGGTTTCTCTTCTATTTATTCTTCCTCGTTGTGGGTTTGGTCATATTGTGTACTGCTTTGTTATTTACTTTTTTACCTTCCTGGGTTATACCTTGAAAACCTTTGGTTATGAGACTGGTCTTGGATGACTCATCACTAGTAACTCCTTTTACCTGAACTTGTATTTTCTTTATAATAATGATTTCTTTCCACAGTTGATATGAATTAATCTATTTATATTAGACTTAATGCTTTCTTCCAAATTTAAATATTATAACTTCATTATTCTAATGATCAATTGCCATTCAATATTATGCAAACATCTGTCACGCTACAATATATATTATGTCTTGTTATAATATGTGATTATTTGCTGGTCGAGATTGTGTGCCAGTTTACAATTGTATTATTGACATTATGTAACATTCCATGAATTAATATTCACTGATCATTCAGATCTTCATAGTCATTCAATACTTGAGGCTGTAAATAGTTATTATTCCTTGCTCAACTTTTGGCAAGGCACACATTAAGGAAATTATATTCAACAATGAAAAGATTTAGTTATCTAGCCTTTTGGGGCTCAGGTGTTGTACCACCAGAGGATAATAAATTGTTGTTGTTATCTTAAGTTCAGTGTTTCATTTGCAGGTCCCATCATACTGGACCCAGCCCAATTTTAGCTTCTCTAGGCTCTTGCCTAGTTCTAAATAACTTGTAACCTCTCTATCAAAACCAACAAGCAAGGAGATAGAAATTTAAAAAGAGAAATAAAATAAATACTAAAAGCACCGAGAGGTTACAAATTGACGAGTATAAACGTTTTGATGATATTTACAGTCAGAAAATGCCTTTACCAGTGTCTGTTCGGTAACTGGTCGTGTTTCTATTGAATAACTGTTTGCACGGAAAACACAAAACCTGTATGAATCCCTCAAAGATGTGTCGATCTACATACAGATTTTTTGTGGGGAAGAGACTTGTGTTTGGGGCAGTGTAATTACATTCAGTTAGACAATATGGGGAGACGAAGAACCCTTCAGGAGCTTGGTGTGAAAAAAATTTAGAAAATTTACAGTGACAGAGCTGAAAATTTTAAAAGCAGTGAATTCCAAAAGCGGACAAAACAGGTAAAGAAATGACAAATGAAATCTGAGTGAAGAAAAGGAGGAAACCGCTTTCAAGTGAAGAGGACCCGAAGAATTGTAGCTTCCTGAAATCCTTATAAGTAAAAATATTTGTTTTTTTTTATGACTTCATCCCTTGAATATGATTTTCTTTTTGTAATAAAAAACTATATTTTTTTGCATGAATGAACTTTACCAATTTAACATGCGTAAGATAAGTCCGCTCAACTAGCGGAATTCCTGACGTGGTTTATAATTTTTGTAATTAAACGGACTGTTCACATCCACATAACTTGACCCTAAACTCAGTTAAGTCATATGAATTTAGGTTCTCTTTACAGTTAAGTTGCAGTTCGTTTACGTCATTCAGTCTTTCTGTGGGAGTTAGTATGCCAGCGATTATTACTAGATCCCGGCTACGATTCCCCGGTTACATCGTAAGTAATAAGTTGCGTTTCCAATCATTTTTATCACTGTCTGAGAGAGAGAGAGAGAGAGAGAGAGAGGGAGGAGGGAGGGAGGGAGAGAGATATGGATGTTGTATCAGTTCAATTAAAATAAGATAACTGTACAAAGTAGAATGTTAAAGTGTAATATCTAAGAATCTAAGATGGCCAAAACGTGTAACCAATGCGTGGCACTTGAATAACAGAAAAGGCAGTGAAAGGAGAGTTGATTGGCATAAGATGAAGACGCAGACCAAGAGCCCTTTGGCGGGACATTGTGAAATGAAATATTGAGAATCTTTGTGGGTTCAAGACATATTCAAGCGGCCGCATAAGATCCGGATGTTTGGAAGAAAAGTTAGTGAAGGAAGTCATCGTTCAGTACAAGCTGAAGTGCCACTGGAAGGAGAAGACGAGGACTTAAAGTCTGTAAAATGAACGGTGGCGGTTGGGACAGGCCAGACCGACTTTCACCCTCACTAACACACACTCAGCGGATTATACCTGGCCCTTGGTGCCGCCGTGACTCATATACTGGACATTTCTAAGCACAAGAGCATTTTCTTACTGTACTGAAAAATTGCAAAACCGTTATTGTTTTTGAATTCTGCGCATAAATCTAAGAAAAATGATACCAAACAACAACTATCCACAAGCAGTCGCTGCCCTTTACACTCATAATGAGGTCATTATCCTGTTATGAATCACTGTTTCAATCACATGTCGTCTGTTTACAAACATACAAGGAAAGGTTAAAGCTATTATTACTAAGACTAAGACTATTAGTTTGGTATTGGAATAATTTCGGCTGTAGGAATTACGATTTATTGTTACTTATAATAGTATGTAGGCCTATGTCTAATTTGTGTACATATTTAGTTATTTATATTTTACTGACCATTACTATGTATATTATTGTATGAATAAGAAAGAATACTTGAATTTGAGTGTAAAAATATTTTTTTTTTTCCACATCAACATTAGTCGCTTGATTAGATTTTTGTAGTGTTGAAAACAGAGATTTGTCGCAATTATGTCATGTTTAGACTCACTTTTCTTAAAATTTCGTGGAGGTTTCAAAAATGGTAATTTCGTTTGGCATTAAAATCAAATTTAAAAAGTTGTAATTATGTAGTGGACGGCACACTTTGCGAATCATACCTGTGGCGCCCTGGCCGGCCGTGAGTGCGGGTGCATCAGTGAGGGCACCTCATGGATTCTGGCCTGTCCCAACCAACACGGTTCATTTTACAGACTGTATCAGACTGTAATGGAGACTGTAACGGTTAATTTTACAGACTGTAATGGAGAAGCATTACATAAAAACACTGCACAAATTAAAACAAACGGCACAGAACTATACGCGTGATAACCAGCGTGATAAACTGTTTATAGAGTACTAAAGCAGACGCTTGGTGAGGGAGAGTGGGAAAGAACATGGGATGCAGAGAGGGGGAAATTGTTACTGATTCTCGTCGCATTCCTTTCTGATGACGTCACATTCAACCGATCCACTCCCGTGTAAATTTTTTCCCTCTCCTCTGCTATAAGAAGAGTGGGAAAGAACATGGGACGCAGAGAGGGGGAAATTGTTACGGATTCTCGTCGCATTCCTTTCTGATGACGTCACATTCTACTGATTCACTCCCGTGTAAATTTTTTCCCTCTCCTCTGCTATAAGAAGTTAACACTTTAAAAAGTATTGCATAAACAGTAGGATACGTTCACGAAAATACGATAGCAAAACGACACCATGAATAGAGCTCTGTAAAACAATAACAGTTTTTCTGCTTTTGTGTATTTACAGTAGTTTATTGGTATTTTTTTGATGCTGGTACACAATAGCGAAGTGATCACTTCATCCAACATCTGGAAGACGTTCGATAAGAAACTTACCTCAAAAGATTTGATATTGTAACTAGACAACTGACAACAGATCCCCCTACCTGCGCCAAAGAACTGTTTCGATTAATGCAAACTCGGACGTAACTATAAACGATTTTAAATAGTTTTCTATTTATAGTAAATAATTTAAGATTAATTTTTCACAAGTATCCAAGTCACTTGAAATTATATTCAAAAACTTACGTTAATATTTCCGTCAGTGACTTACAAAAAAAAAAAAAATAAGTCACTGACGGAACTATTAAAGTAAGTTTTTGATTATAGCAACTAGTTCAAAAATTCTTCTTCTTCTACTTCTTCTTCTTCTTCTTCTTCTGCACTACAAGGATTAGCCATTTGCCTGTTCCGTCCTCACAAACTTACGACCACCGTTTTCGTGGTCTTCCTATATCTATTTTCCCTCTTGGGTTGTAGTTAAGTAGTGTTTTTGGGGGTATTCTCCCATTTCCCATTCTATTTACGTGTTGTTTCCATCTTTCTTTATAATCAGTTATTTTTTCATTTATTGCATATACATTTAGTTAATTTCGCACGTCTTCATTTCTTACTAAATCTCTTCTTGTGCAGCCTTTGATACGTGTCAAAAATCTCATTTCTACTGTCAGTATTTTGCTGTCTCCTTTTTGGTATTTATCCAACTTTCACTCCCATACATAAGTACAGGTACAGCCATCGTTTTATAAAATTTTATCCTTGTGTCTTTTCGTGTTTTTTTTATTTAGTGCTCTATTTATTGTGCCACATGTTGCCTGGAACTTATTAATTTCATTTTCCATGTCACTGTTATAATTGTATAATTGTAGCTTGTGTCGCAGCCCAAGTATGTAAAATTTGATACTTGTTCGATTAGTTTATTGTTGACAATTATTTTCGACCTAACGGGATACTTGCCTTAGAAAGCCATAAACTTCGTCTTATGCAAGGAAATTTTAAGATTATATTCTGGAGATATTTTATTCAGTCGGTGCACTGCCAGTTGTAATTTATCTTCACTCTGTTGTATTATTATTATTTTATCGTCAGCAAATAGTAACGTACTCAGGTAAGTATGTCGGTCTAGCTGGACTCCAGGATATTCCTTTGATTGCCATTTTTTAACTACATCGTCAATATATATATTGAAAAGAGTGGGAGACCAGCTACATCCCTGCCTCACTCCTTGGTTAATTTCCAAAAATTTTAAAGTTTATTAATTATTTTTGTAGTATTCGTTTATAAAAAATATTTTTTAGTGTTCGTTTAGTGTGTAAAAAATAAAGAGATGGACACATAGAGATACAGAGATAGTTTAGTTGTGTAGATAAATAGACCCCATGGAAAAAGATTTTTAATGGAATTAGAATGAAAATATGAAAATAGACCCTATGAACAGAGGGAGACAGAGAATTTATTTGTACGGTGTACGGGCGATGCGAAAGCAAAACGAAAACGCAGTGGGACAAGTTTCGTTCACGGTCAGTGAGTTCGTGGCTAATAATGAGTACACGCACATAGGCCTACAAGAGAACGGAGAGAGTAGGAAACGGTGTGAGAGAAGTCGAGACGGAGAGCTCGGAGTCACCGTGATGAGGAAAGAGTCATTATTTTGTCTACATTATTACAAACGTATAGGCGCTGCATAATTACACAGCTCTCTGTTTTTAAGTTTTCTTTTTTTTTAACAAATTTTACGACTGAATTCTTGTCTTTACGAGTGAAAACATTTTTTTCTTTAGTCTTATTTTAAGAACTATATGCAGCAGACAGCATTAAATATATTTGTTGAATTATTTATCGGTACGCGCGTAAGTAACTGGCATATTGCGTGTTCAGTGTACATGTTGTGTGTTCTCACAAGTACTACATTACACCCTGCGTAACACGGCCAAGTGATTTTATTATTTTAATAACTGCCACTGCTCTAAGTAAAAAAAACACGTATAAATAACACGTATTGCCAGCTAATGTGCTGGAACTTAAAAAAAACAAAAATGGTACTCGTTACAGATCGTTTGTGACTGTCTATTCAAAGAACAGCCTTGAGTTTAAAGATTTTAATAATCAAAGCTGTCACCAGTGGTGTAGCGAGGGTTTTATTTTTGGGGAGGAGTTAGACGAGAAGTATAAAGAAAAAAAGGATATATAAAAAATTAATACAAAATATACCGGTAAAAATATAGTGTTATAAGACGAATTAAACGATTAGTCTAATTAGTTATGCGAGTGCGAATAATTTTAATTACGATACGTCATAGCCGTCTCTTACGAGAACGCTCCCCCTTCTTGTGACTATTGCTAATAGTCTGGTGGTTGAGAAGCCCGCAGTAGCCCAACTCGGTTTATGATATTTGCAGTGCACTGATTTGTGCCACACCAACATGAAATACGTATGTCTATATTGAACAGTTCTTGCTTGCTAGTCGAACCTCACACAGACGTGTCTGTTATCTGTAACCAGTGGTCGATTTCTAAAATTATAGGTACCGGAACGGATCAATTCAAAAGTTGTACAGACACAAACATAGGCCTACTTATGTTTTGTATTAGCGTATAAGTTTACATCAGGTTATTACAAAGGAGGTCTACATTTTCAAAGGCTTATAAAATATGTAACGTACGTATAAACTCGTATAGGTTAAAAACGTTTTATATTTTAACAAGGGTAATTTTTTTATGACGAACGATAACTGCCGTAAATTCAAACAGAATCAAATAAATTTTTGCATACATCCCTAAATTATAGAGAACTCAAGGTGTTTTGATTTTGGTGAAAGATCGGTTAAGAGAAAGGGGGAGTTTACCAGCAACGTTTTATGTTTTAACAAGGGTAATTTTTTTTATGACGAACGATAACTGCCGTAAATTCAAACAGAATCAAATAAATTTTTTCATACATCCCTAAATTATAGAGAACTCAAGGTGTTTTGATTTTGGTGAAAGATCGGTTAAGAGAAAGGGGTAGTTTACCAGCAACGTTTTATGTTTTAACAAGGGTAATTTTTTTTATGACGAACGATAACTCCCGTAAATTCAAACAGAATCAAATAAATTTTTTCATACATCCCTAAATTATAGAGAACTCAAGGTGTTTTGATTTTGGTGGAAGATCGGTTAAGAGAAAGGGGTAGTTTACCAGCAACGTTTTATGTTTTAACAAGGGTAATTTTTTATGACGAACGATAACTGCCGTAAATTCAAACAGAATCAAATAAATTTTTGCATACATCCCTAAATTATAGAGAACTCAAGGTGTTTCGATTCTGGTGAAAGATCGGTTAAGAGAAAGGGGTAGTTTACCAGCAACGTTTTATGTTTTAACAAGGGTAATTTTTTTTATGACGAACGATAACTGCCGTAAATTCAAACAGAATCAAATAAATTTTTGCATACATCCCTAAATTATAGAGAACTCAAGGTGTTTTGATTTTGGTGAAAGATCGGTTAAGAGAAAGAGGTAGTTTACCAGCAACGTTTTATGTTTTAACACGGGTAATTTTTACTATGACGAAAGATAACTGCCGTAAGTTCAAACAGAATCAAATAATTTTTTGCATATCTGCCTTAGTTATAGAAGACTCAAGGCCTATTGATTTTGGTGAAGATCGGTTACGGTGAAAGGGTAGTTTACCTGCAACGTTTTATGTTTTAACATAACGTAAAGTACTTAATTTTGATAAAGTATCCTGACAAGAAGATCATAATAATCCACTGTAGAAACGTAGATGAAATATCTATAAATGAAGAAGCTAGTTGAACGGGGTGGGGATAATTTTCTATAAATGAAAATTATAGTTGAAGGGGAGGGGATAATTTTTATTTATTTGTGTACTACGTTATCGGCAACAAAGAAATATTTTGTTGTTAAAATTCCTTCCCAGGCTGTCTGGTTGTAGTCGAATGTTCTCTGCAAAACCAAACGTTTCGTTAGTGTCATCGACTTCCATCATCAGTGAAAATCGAGTGCGATAATGTGAGGTAGTTGTGACCACAGTACTGTGGTTAAGGCTGAAGCAATAAGTAGAAAGATGTAGTTTCTATGGAAATATTTCATTTCGAAAATGATTTTAAATCTAAGTCTTAGAACATGGAAGTCATGTATGTTTCTCCATACCGATATTTTGTAATAGCCTAATTACGTTTTCCTTTTCATATATTTTTTCGGTAATTTATTTTTGGATCCAAGAGGTTCTGGAGCGCCGTTCCGGCGCGTTCCCCCTGAAATCAAGCCCTGTCTGTAAAACACACACACACACACACACTGCAACGAGAGAACTTTCTCGAACAATGGAGAGCGTCGTTCTACGTGTTTCCCGCCCAACCGAGCAGATGTGTGTTTCTGACAAGGCCGCGCTCAAGTGTCCTCTAGAATTTTCGAGTGCTTCTTAAGGAACATGAGTCTGGAATCCTGCGGGCTATAAATAGGCAGCAGCTGCCGCTTCACTTCAGTTATAAGTGGTGATTTATTGAAGTGTGTTTCGAAGTATTGGGGCTGAAAGATTATTGTGTTATAATTAGTGTGGAATTCTTATAGTTGGCATTATTATTGCGTGTGGACAAATTTAACTTGAATTATTGTACGAGCGATTACAAATTGTTATTTGTTATTAATTAAAGCTGGTGATTATTGACTTAATTGGTGTCTTGTAATTTTTTCCATTGTACCATACGACGATCAGTGGGGAGCGCCGTAACAATATAAATAAGACCAAACACAGTTTTCGAAACGGAATTTACAAACATACCAGTGAACTGATGTATACGCTAACTTCAATAAAACGTGCTGCCAATCTCGTATTTTCGCACGGCGCAGCGTGTTTTTGAAATGTCTGTTTTTCGTAGCGACCTTTGGTACACATTTTATAAAATTCTTTGATTCGTTTCTATAGCAAAACGAGTGAACGGATTTAATTCCGTTTGTTGTTAATATTCACAGATACGTACTCTCCTCTAGGCAGAAGTTTAAACAATTCTATAACTAAACATTTAACAGTAGCCTATATCCATCTGCAGGAGTTGGGAGTGCCAGTTTTCTAGTATCGTTTATTTTCTTAATAATTGTTTCATATCGTTGTAAAAATTCAGATATCCATTAACATAAACCTTACGTTTCCACACATAACTCTTCTTGATCGCACAAAATAAATTGGAAATAACTACTTCTATTTCTTTTAATATTTTGTAAATTAAAACCCTTTTCCCCAAGCGCTTGCCAGAACCCTCCCATCAGGGAGAAATCCTGGCTGCGCGTCTGTCGTCGTTACACATGAAGTATAAACTGTTGTTCTGAATTTTTTAAAGATTTACTTTCTATCTTCTTCCTTTTCCCCTTCTTCTTTCAGGATTAAGATTCCGTGTCACTTCAACCTATCCCATGCCTACCAACGATTCTCCTGCCACTAACTCTACTCTGCCATGCAACCTTTCTTAGAGTTCTCCTGATTTTCTTCAATTTTCGTCTATTTTTCCTTTCACTGAATTAGTTTTAAATTAACCTCTTATTACTGATTCTTGATTATTTCATCTATAGTGTACTGCAACTCACTTCTAGGAAATCGCATCTCGGCTGTTGTTATCCTCGTCTTGTACTTACTCACGTTTCTAAACCATAAAGCAACACTGGAATCGCCGTAACCTTGTCCATCCGAAGTTGGGTGTCTTAGCGTAGAAACGAAAGCCTTGTTACAAACGCTACCTGGTCCGAAAACCAAAACCTTTAATTTTTTTACAAAATAACCAGATGGTTTATGTATAAGGCTGTACACCCTTATTGGAATTAAGACTACTTCTGAATTGACTACTTCTGACTCTGTAACTTCAGTGATGGTGTTGGTGTGTCCATTCCCACTTCCCACTATTCCGTCCGCCATCCTAGATTGCTATATCTTTTTTGATAGCCGTTCAATCTCCGAGCCTTGAAAAATCCTCTTATGCTGTTGTCCAACTTATTTTCATCCTTTTTATCTCATAAACTCTAGTATTTATTTTCTAAAGAATACATAGTATACCTATTTTTAATACTCAATGTTTTCGTTACATATAAATAAATTAATCATTTTTATAGAAGTGTTTATTTGGGCATGTTTGATCAATATATCCTCTTATAAAATTTAGAGAATATAATAGTTTATATTGTCCTTATTATTTTAAGTGTTAATTAATTGTAGGTGACTGTTTAACTTTGCATATATCAGACAAAAGGTACTCCATTTAAATAGCTGGAGAATCGAGAATATTTTTGTATATTACGTACTGAGATAAGACGTATTTTTACGTATTTTTACTGGGACGTTGTTGTCAAATGTAATGTAAGTGAGTTATTGTAGTATTTTGAATATTCTTGAGTGAGAGTCATTAACACATAATGGAACCAGATATAGCAAATATGCAGATAGGAGAAGCATTTAAATGACATGAAAAATAATAGGACAGCGAGTGCCGATGGTGTACCCAAGAGAGCACTTAAGAGTTTTGAATAATGGATAGAAATCTTGAGAGAGAAGAATTGCAAATAAATGAAAGATAGAGTAAACCTTAAATCAATTCATAAAAAGGCATCAAATTGCGTGGGAATAAAAGCAAGATAATTTATTGGCACCCGTAGATGTACGGACACTGAAAAATCGAATTGATAAAACATATATACCTCTGAAGAGCAGAATGGGTTTCGGCTCGGTAGGTCCTGTATCGACAATATCTTTTCTCTTAAACAACTAGCAGAGAGCAGAGAGGAGGAAAAGAAAAATCGAACAAATTTATAGTTAATAAAGCGTTTAGCTAGAAGTGCTGTGTTTCTTATATCTATTTAAGATCTACATAGACAAGACCCTACGATACGGTGAAAGAATCTTATGAAATCTTATGAAATATTCTTATGAAAGAATATTATAATATTGTTACGGTGGTCTCATTGATCGTCGTATGGTACAGTGGAAATATATACAGACACCAATGAAGTCACTAATCACCAGCTTTATTTAATCACAAATAACAGTTTGCAATCAACAAGTTATTAAACAAGATTATGCCCGTTCAATAATACAAGTTAAATGTCAGCGCAAGTTAACGCAATAATAATGTCAAGTAAATAGAGTTCCACACTAATTATAGCACAGTAAACACTTTTCAGTAAGCCGCAACAACGACTCGATCCGCACTAAGGAAATCGCTCAACGTAAACTGACTGACAAAGCCGGCTGCTGTGGCTTTAATAGGTCGCGCAAGTGTTTCAGAATAAACTTTCTATTCTAACTGCGATGTGTCAGCTAACGCGTATTTCAAGAGTGCTCTTGAACAATCTGAAAGTACTTTAGTCGAACATGAGTGGACTCCCTTGATACAGGCGAGGCACACTGGGCTAGGCGAGAAGGTTCCACCGAGATGGTTCCATCGTTACGATAGTGAGGATTCCATTTACAGACTGTTATCTGAAGACGACCAAGTTTTTTTCGAGGATCGCATTAAGTGTATGTCTCGAAAACTTGTGTAGGAATATGTTAACTGGGATTTCTCTATAAATATGGAAAACAGATTATGTGGTCGGGCATTAAAAAATATAGTGACAAATTGCACAGATGGAGGAATGGTCAAGTGTGCGAACGAATACAAGTATTTTGGGCGTAACATTAAAGTCAACTGGGATGATCGAGGTAGACGTTAAAACAACGGTGGACAGTGGTTTTGGAAAATGGGTGTTGCGGCAAAGGTCGAATTCTGAACGCTTTGGTTTGTCATCGACTTGCGAGGAGAGCATGGTTGTGTGTAAAAACCAGATTACAATTTTACCAGCTGCGTTCAGCGAGTCATCACACTAGCCATTACAATGCAGACTTACACTTTTGTTTAATACCTTATCCGAATATTCGTCCGGCTTATTCCTTTGAGAATAAACCGTTTCCTTATCCAAAACAAAATTTGTGGCTTTTTCTGAGGCAAATCATATTAGAACAAAGATTATCATACAGGACCCGCCAATACAACAGCTGCCATACTCCAAATATCTAGGGTGCAGCGTCACATACCAAGATGATAAGGGGGTTGAAAGCAAAATTAGTCTCTTCCAGTCGCTTTGTGGCTGTATCATTAAACACTTAAACAAGGAAAGAGACGCAATTTAAATATTATAATCTAATGGCCAAACCTCAACTACTGTATGGTATTGAGAATTGGATTAGACAGGTCAAGGATATATCTAGAATACAAGGAGCGGAAATGAGGTTCTTGAGGGCTGTAAAGGGTTGCACCAGGAGAGATCTTATCAGAAATGATCATATTACAATGGAGCTAGGCATAGCTAAAAACCTTTTTTTTTAGGCAATTTAATTACGGCTGGCGCCGCCTCTCGTATCCTAGCTTCCACTGGCGCCGGTCTAAACAGTCCTGTTCTGTAAGTCCTCTTGCATTCATTGCATCTTCGACGTCCGTTATTCATGAATGTTTAGGTCTTCCTTTTCTTCTTGTAGAGGGTAGAGTCCATTCCCATACCTTCCTTGGCCACCTCTCGTCCGACATTCTTTTTAGGTGTCCGAACTAATTCAGTCTTCTTGCTTCTATTGTTTCTATAATGTCAAGGTCGATTCCCATCGCTTGTCTTACCTCTACATTTCTCACTCTATATAGTCTTGTTAGTCTACAGCACCTCCGCCAGTAATCCATCTACATAGCTATAAATATTATAGATTTATTTATTTTATTAATTTCCCACAGTTCTGCTCCATATAGGCCTATACTTTCGACTATAGTTTTATATATTCTGATTGTATTGTTTTTTGTTATTCGTGGACTCCAAAGCAGACTGTTTAATTGTTTTGTTGCTGTCTCAGCTTGTCCTATTCTTACTTTTATTTCTTGGTTACTGTCACCATCCGATGTCATTGTTACACCCAGATACTTGAAGTTTTTAATATTTTTTATCACTTTTGTTCCTAGTTTTAGGTCTTGACCTTCACCGCCTACTATAAAGTACTCGGTTTGAGATATTTATTGCTAAAAACTTAAATGAGAAAATTTCCCGGTACAAAATGGAATGGTGGTTACACGTAGGATGGATCCAACTATATTATCAAGAAGAGCATTGACTATCATCGAAGGGGGAAGATAAGTGTGGGAAGACCCGTAAGCGATGGTTGGATGAATTCCATTAAGACTGGAACAGGCTGCTAGCTTAAGCCGTAAAGGATGATGACGACGAATATTAATATTACTTTACACTGGCATACCGCAGTATAAATATTAATATTGTTATGACAGATGACACGTATTAGATCATTGGTTTCAAAATCTACTGATTTTTCCGTGAAATCTTCTAAATTCTAGTTGTGGTGAACAGATGTCCAGGTTTACTAAGATACGAAATTATACACGTATGGTTAAGAGTGGCGTATAAGACTCAATTTTTAAAAACTACATTTACATCTATATATATATATATATATATATATATATATATATATATATATATATAACACAAAGTCTAAGGATTTATGGGTACTGAATACAAATCCACACCGTTACACCGATTGCCACCAAATTTTGCACAGGTAACTTTTCACACAAGGCGAAAAATACTGTCTAACTTGGAATTTGATATTTTGCCCCGTTCGCACGATTTAGGCTCTTTTAATTATGCCTCTTCGTTGACGTGTATAAAATGTCAACAACACCATGGAGACCAGAATTAATTACCATAGTAACAATTAAATAAACAAATGATATTTAGCGGCATCGGAACTCTACCTATATCCGTTCCTGCAGTTTTTAATATTCGACTGTATATATTTTGTAATTGTCTTAAACGATTATAAAATTTATGTTTATACGTATTCTGATGATGCAATGAATAAGTAATGAAATATAGGCCTATTAAATACTACTACTAAAGATGTCAACAACACCGTGGAGACCAGAATTAACTACCATAGTAACAAGTAAATAAACAAAAGCTATTTAGCGGCATCGGAACTGTACATCTATCCATTCCTGCAGTACATTTTCGATTTTTTATATAATATGCGATTGTATCGATATATGTCGATGTGGAAAAGAAGAAGTGTACTAACTGTAAATTGTCCTATTACTTAATTCAAAGCGAAAATACATGTTGTTTTCATTTGTGAGGTTAAGTGACAACGGTTTTTGGTTTTTAGTTAACTGCTGAAATAAATAAAAGCCATGGTTGAGGAAAACATAACGTTTAATGTGTTATACAATGCTTCTAACACAGTAACACTTAAAATAAAGAATTTAGTGTTTTTGATGTAACAGGTATTTTATAAATATCTCCAAAGGCTTTATAAACGGGTACTCTTAAATCTCCAAAGGCTGTTTCACCAACATAATAATTTAGTAGAAGTTAAAATAGTACAAGTGTTGAAAACAGCTTTGGAGAGAATTTGACTAATGAGTACAAAATTGTTATACGAGCTGACGGAATGCCATATAGACATAGACAATAAAAATTATATTAAAATACTTATAAAAATGTCAAATATTCGCGTGTGATGCCGTGGGTAACAGCTAGTAACACATAAAGAGTAAACAAATTTGAGAGCAACGTAAAATTGTTGCAAAAACATTGACCCTCAATCAAGGTCTTTTGTTTCTTCCTGTCTGACCTCTCGTGGTCATCTCCGTCCAGTTGTCGATACGTCATAAACGTCAGAAATTTTCGTTCGTGGGAATTTAGACTTTGTAGAAGACATTGACGTATCAAAATATTTATTCTTGTACATATTTTTAATCCTCATTTCTCTTAGAAGAATATTATTTATTATGAACGGTCGAGCGCGACCCACAATAATATAAACGCACCCAAACAACACACACACGCGCACACACACACACACACACACACACACACACGCATACACACACGCAGAGTCTCATACCTGCTGACATTTGTACACACTTTATTGCTTGTATCTCGTAATATTTTACATATTAAATGACTACTGTTAAAAACTTCACGGACTTATGTCAGAAAGCGTATACAAGAGGGAATCTTCTCTTTTCGTTTTTGTTTTAGATTCTGTTCAGATTTTATTACAAGTTCATAAACAACGTTGCACGAAAAATATGACAACATTAAAACACGAACACAAGCGGACTCCGGTTCACACACACACACACACACACCACACATTAATATCAAGCCCTCCCGTCCTGAAATCTAGAGGCCAACATTTCCACACAATAATCAGCTGTTTGCATTGCCCCACCAGTCACGCAGACTCTCCGTCGCGTAAGTATCCAGTTACTGCGAGAAAAAAAAAACAATTATAAGTAGTAAATATCGCGTAGCCATCACCATCGTCATTGTAATATTGTTTCATTTGTTGTACTAGATATTGTTTGATCTCAGATTTCACGTAGTTTTGTGCGGACATTCAACTTTAGTTTTCCTTTATCTAGACTTTACGAAACACTGAAACACGTATAGTTGTACACCATTTAACAATGTTTTTTATTTGGATGTTTTAAGTTAAATCATGACTAAATTTCTTCTTCTTCTTCTTCTTCTTCTTCTTCTTCTTCTTCTTCTTCTTCTTCTTCTTCTTCTTCTTCTTCTTCTTCTTCTTCTTCTTCTTCTTCTCTTCCACTTCAAGGATTAGGCTTGCAGCCTGTTCCGTCTTCACAGCCATCCTTTTCTTGGTCTACCTCTATCTCGTTCTCCAAGAGGCTTATACTGGATTATCTTTTTTGGTATTCTGGAGTCACCCGTTTTATTTATCTGTTGTATCCAGTTTTCTTTATTTTCCTAAATTTTATCGTTTATCGAGTAGGCCTATACATATTCAGCTCTTGCCTTATGTCTCCATTTCTTATGTGATCTCTTGTTGCAGCCTTTGACTCTCCTTAAGAATTTCATTTCAGCAGCTTGAATTCGTTTTTTCTTATTTCCACGATTCACTCCCGTACAACAATACTGGTGCCGCTATTAATTTATAAAAATTTCGAATCTCTACTTTTCGTACTTTCTTTTCAATAGTCTTATGAATTGTACCATACCAGACACAATCTGGTATCTGTTTATTTTATTATCCATATCGTTTTCATATTCATAGCTTACGTCGCACCCTAGATAGGTGTTGTGGGATATTTGTCCAATGATTTTATTGTCTATTACTATTTTAGAGCGTACTGGGAATTTTCCTTAAACGCCATTATTTTAGCCTTTGACGTGGAAATTTTAAATTATTTTACGTACTCATGGAAAATTTTAATCCATATTTTTTGTAATCCATTTTCGTTTTCTTATAGGATAACTTGATCGTCAGCAATCAGCAGAGTGTTAATGGAGAAATTATAGGGAAGTAAGTAGACTCCAGGACCAGTTCGTTGTTTACATTGCCTTACAACATCGTCAGTAGCCTATATATGTTAAATAAAGAAAGCGGTAAACTGCAACCCTTGTCTAACGTCTCTGTTAACTGTATTATGTTCTGTTTTCTCCTTTCGTTAAAGGTGTTTACAGTAATGTCCGTTCTTTCACATAGGCTTTTTATTACTTCTATTATATGATGTGTATATCCTCTTTGCTCTAGTATTTTTCACAATATGCCTCTATTCACCCGACCAAATTTTTCATAGTCTATGAAGGCAATATGTGTCTCTAAATTGAATTCATTTCTTTTTTCGAAAAATTTGTGCATAATTGTAACATTGCCACATCTTCACTCATTGTCATTTTCAGGAGTAATTCATAATTAAATTACTCTGAGAGTATTTTTTTAACCTGGACGTACGTTTTGTGTTATTATAGCTGATCGATTCTATTGTACTGTTGTGAAACGTGGACGTTGACAGGAGAGCAAGGAACGTCTTTTTCTAAGTCAAAGATTGGACAAAGTCGCGTACTTGACGGCCAACGGTGAAGCCAAGCTAAGGGGATTTGAACGAAAGATATTAAAGAAAAATATAGCACCGAAGAAAATATTCGAAGTAGAATATAGATGGCTGAATAATGAGGGAGTGGAGAACAAGTGAACAGGGATAAATGCGCAGAATATATGCTAGGATTTTATATAACCGGCTTAAGATAATAACTTTGATAGGAGAAGAGCAAAACAGATTTTGGACTGGACGTTCAACAATATAAAAAGAGTGCATTACTTATCAGCGGCCCCTCTTGTGTCAATCATGCTAACGTCTTGTCTTTACGCGATAATACGCGGTTGCACTTAATATACGATTTTCACGCGGGTTCTTGGCGAGCGTTGTAACAGAATTTTTACTATATTCTTTACACATGCAAATAATTTAAAATAAAAACGTTTCCAACCAGGAAACGCGTAAAACCACGACTTAATACTTAATATTAAATGAGGACAAAACTAAACCGCTGACCTACCAACCCCCTCCCTCAATCTCTCTTTCCCTCTCTCTCTCCTATTATTCCCACCGCATCGTTCTCACTGTGTGTTCCATATTTTATCCTAACACACACGTGTCCGTAGCAAATTCAGCATGAAAACAAGAAGACAGCTTAAGCGCGCGGACAGAGCAACAAAATCTAAGTGCCACCAAAGAGGCAGATTTAATTTACTACTACTAAATCCAAGTTAAAGATTGGACTCTATTAGACAGACTGAAACATGTGGATTACGAAAAGACGTGAGAATCAAGATTAACATGTGATTTCGTGAATAGCATAGCGACATGTCCGACGAAATGGCAGCAACATGTAGAGAGAACACGGAGTGGGACGAATTACGAAAACAGTATTGTAATACAAGCCTACAGGACGGAGAAGTGTTGAGAAGACTCAGAGAGAGAGACGGCAAGATGGCTTTAAAATCGGAACATGCAACGTGCTGAATCACTGGCATAGTAAAATAACAATAAGTTTTCAATATTCAGTCCGACGGCGATCCCTCTTTCAACACTTTAATTTTCCTAAATTACATGACATGTTTCTGGCATATTTCGCTTCTCCAGATCTGGCAGTATCTTCATCAAAATGAACATGACGTTTTCATAGTCCATTCAAAGTTATAATAGTTGTTTCCAGCTTTTCTAATTCGTGTTTCCAACGTTTTTCATGACGATTGGGCCTAATCGTAGATTATAAATATTGGCATCTTGATAGGAAAGCGTCCTTCAAAATTTGCGTCATAAATCACAAACTGTTGTAATTAAGTAAGTACTCGAGAAGTACAAAAAAAGCACAGAATTATTTTTGAATGTGCTCCAATGTAAACGTTCCTACGCGAAGTGTTAAGGCGAGGTAAAGTGAATAATACATAGTTCTAAACGCTGAACAGAAGACAATCTTGGGTAAGTGTTGGTAGAGTTAGGGAGGGAAAATGTGGCTGAAAGTGAACTTGAATAAAGAAACAGTGATTAATCCACAGCGAATACAAATACTAAAAACTGGGAGAAAAATAGAGAAAATGTCCAAGAATACACAGCATAGCCAGGAAAAAAGAAAGCATTAGGAAAAGAATAAGAACGGAAATAAGGAAATAATGAGGCGAATGGGGTGGGAATGTGTCCAATATTCTTGTGTAAACATTGAAAGAAATATTTCACAGGACCTTGGTACGAAATATTGGATCCGTGTTATAACGCGCGAACCCTCGTAAGCATAGCTTAGAAACCTAATGATACACAATTAAAAACTAATACAGAGAACGAAAACTAATTGGGAACCAAAACGGAGAAGAAAAAACTACTACGACGGTCCTTGACGATGATCTGGTTATGTCTTCTGGCACAGTAAACTGGATTTACAAACGAAAGAATTACAGAAGAATGACGTAACAGGCGTTGAGACGACGAGAACAGTGCCTTTTCTTGTTTCTAGGTCTACCCGAGACGTTCTATGCTCGAAAGTAGGTTCATCAACGGATTTTCGATTAATATTTTAGACGAGATGATAATGATTAAGATCAGGAGGAGGAGGAGAAAGAAGATGCTGATGTAATGATGACGACAACAATGCGCTCGGGCGCGTGTCTGTGCGTGTCGAAAGGCAATGAAATTAAATAGCAAACATACGTACTTTATAACTACCCATGCAGGGGGGTCTGAACTCAACTGATGAAACTGGATAAAATAAATAGAAACCAAATTGCACGAGACGCCGATAGAAATTATGACAAGGCCATATGTTTATTTTTACTGAAAAGTTTTCTTCATCAGACACAAAAAAGCGCGAGAAGTGACTTGTTAACACTTCGTCACTTCGCTAAGGAATAAAACAAATCTGTTAACATTTTTTCACGCGTCTGACACGTCATGTTCTCAAAACCGTTTTCACACGTGTTATTTGTGTTTTACGAGAGGCGTGTGTTGTTTCGAGGTGAAAATATAGCCGTCATTGTGTTATGCGGCTGGACACGCTGGGAGGGAATCAAACTAAAGACGCTGACTGAGTTTGTTTAGCAATCAAGTAACGTACGCAGACGGCGCCTGTCGACGTGATCAAGTCACTAATGTATTGTTTGCCGAGTGTCACACCACCTAACAAAACGACGTCTGCATTAACAAATATACATTTCTATATGTTTAGTTATTTTTGTATGAATTTCGTGAAAAGCATATTAAGTGTGTTCGATGCCTGGAGAGAGGTGCATGCATGTACACGAACGCCACGCCTGCCAGCTAGGCGACTCGAATACCGCGCTCCCGAATACCATTACTTTGAAAGAAATATTTAATACACGAGTACACTATTTTTAACATTTATTTATTATTTGTTCGTATACTCGTTGATCGCTCCATTTACCTTGGAGTTCTCCTTGGCTGTTAATCATTACACAGGTGGTCTTCAGCCTCTTCGCAGTCTTCACCATCCGGTTACACTCTTGTCTACCTCTGATCAGCACGCTCCAGTTTTGCCTCTTCAACTTTCCCGTGTCTGTCTACACCCCATCCTCCCCATTTCGATTTTATTCTCTCTTTTGCCTTGACTCCTCATCTCGGGAATTTTTCTAAAAAAGAATGTTTTGCAATCCGCTGTTCCTGCTCCACGCTTTTCCTATGCTTACAAAATTTAAGGATTTCGCTGAAAGAAACATTCTGCACAATCTATACAGCAAACCTGTATTGATATTTAGCTAAACAAGTTAGCATTTTCTTTCTGATATAGCCCTAAAAACAGTGCAAAAAATTCGTTTTTATTGGTTGGATATTGTAAGAAATATTCCGCTATTGGTGTAATGTTATAATTCCTATACTAACATATTTTGCAGCATACATTAGATTATCCCATTGCAATTATATTCACATTAACTATTAATTTCAATGATAATAATCCCTTTTTGTTGAAAATTTGTACCTTAGTTTGGCACAAGAAAAAAATCGGTATGGAGAACCATACATGACTTCCATGTTCTAAGATTTATAATTAAAATCATTTTTGAAATGAAATATTTCCATAGAAACTACTTCATTCTCTAGGCTTAACGACAGTACTGTGGTGACTAACGTACACCACCTCACTTTAGCGCACTCGATTTTCACTGATGATGGCAGTCGATGGCACTGCCGAAACGTCTGGTTTTGTAGAAAACATTGGACCACGCCAAACAGCCCGGGAAGGGAACAAACTACTTCTTTGTTGCCGATAACGTAGTACACATATATAAAATTACCCCCACCCCCTTCAACAAGCCTCTTCATTTATAGATATTTCATCTACGTTTCTACAGTGGATTATTTTGATCTTCTTTTCAGGAGACTTTATTTATCAAGATTAAGTACTTTACTCTTGTTAAAACATAAAACGTTGCAGGTAAACTACCCTTTCTCCGTAACCGATCTTCAGGAAAATCAACAAACCTTGAGTTCTCTACATCTCAGGCACATATACAAAAAATTATTTGATTCTGTTTGAATTTACGGCAGTTATCGTTCGTCATAAAAAAATTACTCTTGTTAAAACATAAAATGTTGCAGGTAAACTACCCCTTCCGCTTAACTAATCTTCACCAAAATCAACAGTAATTGAGTCCTTTACAAATCAAGAATGTGTGCAAAAAATTATTTGATTCTGTTTGAATTTGCGGCTGTTATCGTTTGCCATAGAAAAAATTCTACACATAGACAGACAGATAGACACACAGACACTTTCAGAAAAATTACTTTTCTTCATGTTTTGAGGGTAGTTCAATCGGAATCAGCCCTTATCTCGAACACGATTTTTTCGCCATCACCATTTTTCCATTTCCTTATGAAACATGGAAGTAAAAACAAGGAAATGAGAAAGGCTGGGAAAAGTAGGTTTGGTGACTTACTTTGAATTTGAAGTCGGTTTACAGGCAAATTGAAGTTTGCAGAAAATAAATTTGTACAAAAAATCGATAGGTTTAGCTAGGTGTAGCTAGTTACGTAAATTTTCGAATGCTTTTTAGAAACAAGCTATCACTTTACAGAAAAACAACGCAACACGTTACAATGGAATAGCCCTATACGGGAGTAAATATACTGTTTTAAAATTTGTTATATGCTATAATTCGCTATTGCTATAATAATAAGCCTATCTAAAAAAAGGTATGTCCTAAATTAAAAAAGGGTTAATTAAAAAGGGCTTAAGCAAGGGTGCTGCTTGTCACCTACCCTGTTTAAAATATGTATCCAAGAAGCCATCAGTAACTGGGGAAGAAAAACATCAGGAATGGGAATTCAAATGGATGAGCAGTGCTTAACAACACTCCTATTTGCCGACGATTAGGTAATTATAGCGTGTGACGAGAACGACACAGACTATATGTATGTTTAGAAAATTGAAAGAGGAGTACGAGAAATTGGGTCTAAACATAAACACCACTAAAACAGAATATCTGAAAATAGGAGAAATGCAAGAAGACTGCAGATCCGTAGAGTCGGAAAGTGTAGCGAATTCAAATATTTGCGATTCATTATTTCAGAAGTTGGAACAACAAAGAATGACATCAAAAATAGGATACAACAAGGAAAAAAAGCTATTCGTTTGCTAAATTCGTTACTTTGGTCGAACAAAATGAAATTTCAAACTAAACTGACAATCTACACAACTATTGTGCAGCCCATTTTAACTTATGGCTGCGAATGCTGGCAACTTTCAGATAAAGAGAAAAAGATTATGGAGACTGTGGAAATGGACGTCTTAAGAAGAGCATGTAATATTTCTAGAATGCAACATGTTAGAAACGAAGATATAAGAAGGAAAACAGGGCGCATATTTACAACAGCAGAAAGAGTAGAATCCAGACAGTTGCTATGGTATGGTCACGTAATGAGGATGGAGGAGAAGCGATGGCCAAAGAAAGCATTGACTTACATACCAAAAAACAGGAGAAGAAAAGGAAGACTGACAACACAATGGAGAACAGGAATTAGGAAAACCGTGAGAGATCGACCTATTGAAGACGACTGGAAGGATAGGGAGAAATGGTGATCGAAATGTGGGATGCGGCGTAGACTGTAGGACCCCCCCCCCTAATAATAATAAGTCCTAAATTTTCATGGGTATTGCAGTTTTAAGTCTGGTACATTGAAAAGGCAAAAGCAGAAAGTTATTTAGGTCTGTGTAAGCAGATGGTCAAGAATTATTGTTTCCTTGATTTCCTATACAATTATTTCCTTTTACCCCCATATCCTATATGTTTTCAAAATTCCTCTATAATTCGTAACTGAATTGATTTTCCTCATTTGCCTTTTCATGCAATTTTGTGTGTGTTCTATTACTTTCTTCAACTCTCCAAATGTTTCTCTTTCCTTTCTAATTATTGTCCTTTATGCTGGACGTGTAGAGTTCTACACACATTATGTAAGACTTGTCACGTTTATTAAACATCCAAGTGGGTAGTTCAAACAGCAATTTACTTAATCAAATGTTTTTTTGGGTCCAATGTCAATATATTTGCTCTTTAAAAAGTCCGATTTATTTAGACTCTGGGGCTACTTGTCTAAGACCCATAAGCGAAAGCTTCAGTCTCTCCTGGACCGAGGGTTGCGCTGGACATTTAAAGCCCACTACCTGACATCGAATAAAACCATCCGTGAAGCCCTGCGTGTCCGTTCCCTGGACGCCACTATACGGACACTGTCCCGCACCGCCCGATTCCAGGGCAACCACCTCATTAGCGCCCTCGGTTGCTACCAATCTGTGCAGGTAAATCTTGGACCCGGCCTCGGCGTACACTCACCCTCAGTTAATTAATTAATTGAAAACCCACGGCCGGTAGCAGGCCACACCCTAACAATCCAGCCCTGTCTGTGGCCCCTGCGGCAGGAGCTCTATTTGAAGCTCGGGACGCAGAACACGAGCGGGCGACGGCCATGCCCTTCGCCTTGCACAGCCCCTTGGTCATTCATTTAGACTTTAGGCTTATCGTTGTCTTATTTCAACGAACACGCTGTTTTCATAATTGATAATAAAATACCAGAAACCTTGTTAACATCCACGCCTTTTGACTCTTAATGACTTAATGATAACAAATTTTGATTTTCACTTTTATCTAAAGGTCTATTCCTGTTTTGATGAAGACAAGAAGATGATTGAATTTAAAATCTTTGAAGTTATGAAGAGTTGACAAGCAATGAGAGAGAAGAAGAAGGAAGACGAAGCGTAGTAGATGGAAACATAACTTGTGTTTGTGATCACGTATACCGGTAATATAGTGGTTGAATAAAAAAATTACCACCTTAAGTCCGCAGCGCTCATTAGTGCTTCCGGTCGATAGCCATTGCCTGATCACTCAGACAAACAACGGATTACATTGAACGCGAGCGCGCGCGCACACACATTTCTGTTACCAACAGTGAAAGAGAGATTAAACCGTGTTCGTTACGGTGGTCACCGCTGGTCGCGTCTCGGTTTCTCTTCGGCCGTGTTTAGTTAACCTCGGGTCACCACTCGTCCTCTTTTTCCCGGAAAAGTCCTCTTTTTTAGTGTTAAAAACCTGTCCAGGAAGAGCTTTTAAAAAACAGGGAAATGCCATCTTTTTTCGTAGAGGAAACTTTAAATTCTCTTGGAACCAGAACAGACATCTACTTTGATAATAACAAATGTTTTGATCAATTCTGCAATTTTCAGAAGTTTTTAAAGAATTACCCTGATTTGTGTGATGACCACCTTTCCAGTCAGTTATTGTGTAAATATTTTAAGGAAAGTCCAACATCATCTTGTTATTCAAAACTTTTGAAAATTGTTGAGTATTTTTATTCCATTCCGAGTAACAAATCTATTACAGAACGGGTATTTTCTCTAATCAGTTCACAGTGGACCAAAGAGAGAAATAGGTTAATGGTAGAAAATGTTAAAGGTATAATTTGTGTACAGTACAACTGTAAAAGTCTTTCATCTGTTCAGTTCAATGATCATTTATTAGAAAATAAAAAGCTTTTGATGGGAATTGGTTCATTTAATAAATACCAAATGTCACCATAAAGACACAATTGAACACTTAGACTGTGAATCCGATTCAGACTGATTAGTATTAAATTAATTATTGCTACGATTAAAAATACATTTAGAATACCTACTCTTTTTCTATGTAAGTTCCGTTTCTATAAAAGACTTATTTTATAACTAATAGTTTTAAGTTTTGTTTGTAAACATTTTCTTGTTATATCACAAAAACTAAATTTTACATTGCATAAACTCTGTAAAAATACTTAACCACATACCTTCTTATCCATAATGTATATGTATAGTGTACATATATGGATATATATATATGACCATAAATGTTTTTATTGACATTTTTTTTTTTTTGATCCGTAATGTAACGATCATGCTGTTAAATTTTTAGGTTGTCTTCTTTTTTCACCTACGCCATATGGTAACCCCAGTTAAATCTGACATAACCAGCCAGATCTACCGTTCTTCCATCTTATCCACTCCTTTTGCAAAGCTTTAAAATGAGCATATTTCTCTACTGTGTGATCACGTACTTCGCTTTATAATCATCCGAGTATTTTATTTTCAGGCGTCATACTGTGTCGGTGTATCTTAATATCTGTTATCCTAGCTTATCTGATCGGAACTTCCTTTCTGCTCGACACGAGTGTCTTCAGGGGCGTATTTACGGAGGGGGCGAATGGGACCGGAACCCCCCCCCCAGACGGTAGAAAAAGTTGACGGATTTTGTTAAACTTTCATTTTTTAGGCACTTTTATTATTTTTCTTCAGCTGTGTTTTTCACCTAGTAACTATTTTTTAAATATACAAACAGGTTTATTAGACGGCTACACAGGATTTGGGTATACGTTCCAAATATGAAACACACGGAAATCAATTCAGTCAATAAACATCTTCTTAACGATATTTCAGTGGTACGTATTTTATTGTGTTATTACCGTTTACATTAATTGGATTGATTTCAGGATAAAAACGATTTTCAGCCACTTTAAAGGTAGTTATGTTGATTAGTCTTTTATTTTGTTTGAAGGTGACCCGACCGGACCTCCGACACCGCCAGCCACTCCAAACATTTCCAATGTTCTCCCAACTTATGCAGTTCTATTGAAAAACTTTAAAATGTGCTAATTTTTCCACTGTCTGATCACGTATGTCGCTTCATAATCGCCCGAGTCTTTTATTTTCATCATCATCATCATCATCATCATCATCATCATCATCATCATCATCATCATCATCATCAACTTCCCAACACGGCATGGGTAGGGGGCTGCCTGTTCCGCTTTCAAAACTCCTCCAGCCATCTCTTCCTGGGTCTACCCACACACCTGTGTTCTATAGGATTGTATTTACAGATTTGATTGGCTAGTCTGTATTCTAAATTCCATTCATTCTAAATGTTCTTTCCACCGTTGTTTGTACTCTTTTAATTTTTCATTCAAGTTAAAAACTTGTAACACCTTGTAACTCCTCTTAAGAACGCCATTTCTGAGGAAGATGATAATGATGATCATAACTTTTCAGTTATCACAAGTGGTAGAATACTTATATTGAGTGTGCTCTGTCATTTTCTGTGATCGCAATTGGAATAAATTTTGAAGTGCCCGTAAGTGGGAGAATAATAATTTAGAATAATATATTGTTTGCATTAAAAGGAACAATATATCTAAAACAGAATAAAATCGTTTTTATGTACAGACCCGTGGTTACGATTCCCATCCGCTGTCGTGGCCGCCATCCGTATCTCATGCAAGGCAAAATTCGTTGCATACTATTGTCAACACAAATACAACTGAGACAGAAAAGAATTTGGTGCGATCGCAGAACACGCCTTAGTCTGTCGAATGACAGCGAATCATTCACACACAAAATGAGTATCATTATATGCACGCCCCGTCCTGCGTGTCGTGACCTCAAAATTAAGTATCCCTAGCTAAAATACAACAGCCTTCAGCGATTGGCTCTGCAAACGAGTATTATTCATTTCGCGTCATCTGTATTCAGCCGACGAGACAATGTTTGCGTTAGCAAATATACGGCTCGTGGAAAGCATATCAATTCGCTTTTCTCGACGTCTCAGTTCCAACACAAAAAGTAAACTGCATGTAACCTCTTTGGCAAAACTGACTAAAATACACATGACGTAATGATCTCGTCGCTTAACAAAAACGTGTGTGCAGGACGTGCGACGTGTTTATCGCTTCTAGTGTTTCGGCTGTCGATGTAAGTGAAAAACAAACAGAATTTCTGTCCAACGGAATTGTATGTAAAATAGCAGAAGTGAACGAGGCTTTCTTCAGTACAACAGCAGTATTTACAAAGTAATTATACGCCAAACCAGTATTTTGCAATACCGCTTTAGTCTATATTCCGTCCGTTCGTTGTAACGTATTTAGTCGAGGTTTAATGCAACTGTGATCTTTAACGTTTGCAATTGCTGCGGCACACACAAATAACATAATATAATATCTAAATCCATCAAAATGCTTAAGACACCTTTCCTGTGTTACAACTTATTTCTCAAGCGTTTCTATAATTAACATCATTATATAAAAGGAGGAGGTGTAAGTAAAAGAAATTGTTGAATGCGTTAATCTGTGAGCAGAGTCGGATGCGACCCGTTTATTTCAAAAACATTACGAGCCTCTAAATTTATCTAATTATGTGCCAGTCAGCAACGGTCAGTAGGCCTACTGAGCTAATTTTTTCTGAAAAAACTGAATATAGAAAACGTTAAATGCTAAATGTGGGGGTGTCGCATAAATCAATGCTAGTTTACAAAATGGTGTATAGCGTACACGCTGTGATCTATATATAAATTTCTGACACTGTTATCTATCGCAAAAGTTTATAAAATTGTTTCTGACACTTATGACGAGTAACTAGTTTGTCTCGCTTTTGCTTCGTGATTATGCAGCAACTAGCACCGTAAGTTATTAGGTAAAAATGTTACTTGGCAATCCAGATAAATCCTTTTTGCGACCTGTTGTATCTGGTCGCTACGGCCGCGTGTTCATCCGTACCTGGTCTGAACCACTGCTATGTCTGTGCTGGAAGATCGTGTAAAACTGTACGAAGTTCGTGTTCTCGTGTCCCTCTGTCCGGAACGTTGAACCAAGTTTTAAACTGAAAGTTTTCACATGTTTTAGTACACTTTATACCCACATCGTTCGATTAACACGCACGCATGCATTCATACAGTGCGTGTTACAATTCACAATATTACAAAATAGCATTACAAGGTTATGACTTTAAATTACATATATAACGAGTACTGACACTCAAACTTACATATCTTAAGTCTTTTCATCAAGTTGACTGACTGAAATTTAAATTTAGGCGAGGCTGACCTTTACAGACAAGATACATCTTGGTTGGTTACGGATAACAATCTTTTTACATCTATTACAAGTTTTCTTTTTTGTTACAAACGTAATACACAAAATTATTACCCACTAGCATTGATTTACGATAGCTCAAAAACAATCATAGTTACCTTGGTTATTGAGGCTCCCATACTTGACGAAAGTCCGGCGACGTGCCGCTCAGCTCACAGCGTTTGATGGGAGACTGACGAGATTTAACAAAGCATGCGATAGGGTTAGTAAAGGGGAGGGCGTGACGTCAGTGCTTCGGGCAAGGTCCAATTCGCGGATTGTTGCATTCGGCGGAAGACGAATGATTGCAACACAATCTTTCGCAATACACGCAAATAGAGCGACGAGAAGCGTTGCCAATCAAACAAGGGGTTAAGGTTCCATCTAAACGTTCCGAAGTGTCGTCATTCTTTGCATGCCAGTAATTCGATATTATCTATTTATCGCGAGCTTACGGTCAGATTTAAGCTCGCCGATGTCATTCTCCGAAAAACAAGTAAGTTCATCTGAATCTGATTTCTACAGTGCTTTAGATTCTACCGCGCCGATGACTTTAGATTCTTCAGATGGCTTCTTACCGCCTTGAATCCTATTATTTTTATTCATGATTACTTTCATTTGTTTTGTTAAGGTTAATGAGAAAATAACTATGAAGTAATTGAAATTAATGTACACATACTCCTAAAGTATTAGGAAAAGTATTAGTAAAATTATTAGTAAGGTCTACTTGGTATGTCGTATGGTACAGTGGAAAACAAAATACAAGACCCAATTAAGTCACTAATCACCACCTTTAACTATCACAGTTAAACAGTTTGTAATTAACAACACAGTCTCTTACAATAAATCAAATACAAATTGTTCACACGTAATAAAATGTCAACTAACATAATTGTATTACAATTATACCGTCCGATTATAAAACACAACACATCGCCACAATAACCACTTGATCGCACAGAGTAATCACTTGTAATCGCCCAACAATAAACTCGAACCGCACTGTAATCTATAGCAACTATAACTGAACTAAGGTCGCTGCCGCCTTGTATTTATACCCCCGCTCACAGACCAGAAAATTCCAAACTACGCGTTATCTCTACCTACGACGTAATTAATAGCGGCATTGACACAGCCCGCGCGGCTTCTGACACAGTCTAGCCAATGCGTCGAGAATCACGTAGGCCACACAGATTTAGCTGGAACATTCGATAAACACGTAGATCGTTCTGTGATGTCGTAACAGTATGCAAATTTCTCTTCACATTAAAGGTGAATACTGAAAGAAACTCAATGTTGTTCGCTGGGTGTGACGTGAAAACAAGTTACACTTGGGCTGACCATAACGTAGAGACAGATTTAAACCAAACTGTATTTTTTGTTATTGTCATTCGTAGACTTACGTGATGGCGAACTTTCAGTGAAAAATTATTTTTCAACAACCACGTATTGTTTGATAATGCCAAAAAAATACCGTGTTGAGTCCACCTTGCCGCTGCGTTGCAAAAATTGGTATTCATCAACCGCAGGTTAGCAGCTTCAATGGAGCCGACTTGTCGTGTCGTCGACAGTCTGCTGTCTGTAAAGCCCGTTGTTTAATGACGCACAGAAACGTGTTAGCAACGTGACGTTATAGATGCGAGGTGAAAGTTAATTACCACCGCTTTGACGCCGACGGGTAATGGTTAAATGTGGGAGCTAACACACCAACGTTTCGCCGATTCTTTGATGGCCATCCTCAATCGCAGTCTCAGTTTTACTACCGAGGAAGCCGCATCATGGAATGTTCGAAACGTTTCGTTTTAATATTAGTAGGCAAAAAAGAGTAGTTGATAAATAAAAAATGTTCTCCATTCAAATACAGTTAATCTGTCAACATACGATTAGCGTGGATCAAGTACTATCAGCAGTTCACCTTTGCTGCCGAACAAGGAATGTGGTGACGTATGCCATTCTACTGCAAGCATCACTGTAATACTACACATTTAAAATACGTTTAACACAGTTGCAGTGTGACTTGACTGTCCTCTCACAAGGTATTTCTTGTAGCGAATAAAAAAACACACTAACAAAACAAAACATTCAATTAATTACACTTACAGGTACATATAATGTACGAGAGTTCAATCCACGCACACAAAATTACAACTAAATACGTCTTCTGAACGTCTGAACAATGTTTTCATAACCAGTAATACCCCACCAATACAAGCACGCACTATCATTCAGTAGACCCCCCGCTCATCAGGCGTCTCGGCAGCAAAACTGGTGTGCACACAGTACATTAACATCATAATAGAATTAACCGTTACAGTAGTATGAAACAAAATATCATTTGAATGTTTTTACGTTCTGTAAAAGAAATAACAAACTCTAAAAACGTTACATTACAAAACCCTATCTATTGTTTACCACCCGAAATCTCGAAATTCGTAAAATAATAAAATAGACCGTTCCAGTCATCAACAACAGAAGAATCTGTTTCTCTCATTCGTTTAAAATAACGAGCTGAAATAAAATATAAATAAATATAATAAAATGTTTTAAGACGAAGCAAATCGTTAAAAAATTGGTGGAGCACCACAGTGTTATTTTTAAAAGGATGTCTTGCTCCCGAATTTTAAATACTCTCGATAAGGCTACGACCTTTATTCTTCGGAAGCAGGATACACATACTGAACACGCACACAGGGGCAAAAGGGTTCACTGCGGTATGATTTCAAATCTGAGACAATATTTCCGTGGCTAACCATTCACCCTATAAGGCTGGCCGCAGCTGCTTTTTCGGCGTCAGCCGCCTCCGGAAACACGCCGTGACCGAAGCCACCGCTAGACCAACCACGTCTTGCAATAACAGTACACAGTGTATACACAGAACAAAACGTAATTACGCAAGCAGAGGCGAACGTGTGCACGAGAAAGGTCTGGTTACCGTTACATCTGATTAAACTGAAGGAGTCAAATCCGACATTAGCCAGTGACAATAATGGTAAGAATAATGGCAATAATACTAATAGTAATAATGACGGTGACAATGATACGGCAGCGACAATACCAACAATAGACGGCGGAAAGAATAACGCCTTTTGTTACCGTGAGACAAGTAATTATAGATTTATAATTAGCTATTAAGTTGGCTGCCAATTGTCGATAAGTCGTTGTTGGACGGCGGCGATTGTTAATTTGCCGAGCAGGGAACAATGTCTGCTGGGAAATTGTCTTTCTCCCCGTCGTATCGGTAACACGGTGAACGGGAAGTGCCGTTACGCGGTCCTGTCGTATTGCACGTAACACGCGAGAGCACGTAATAAGCATTGGATAAGGCCGATTTGACCGCGAAGGCGCCATAAGTCTCGCTCGTTTCCCCTGTTGCCTTCTGCTGTCTTTGATTCGCTTCTACGTAACATTTAATCATTCGGGACTACAAGCGTTAAAAAATGACTACAAGTTATTAGGTTGCGAAATGTCATGTTTGCATGACACGGATATTTGACAGAAAATCGAAAAAGCAGAAATGATGAAAGACACTGTAAAGAGAGCATTATAGGAGACGACGACCAACATTTACAGAACAGTTTCCAAGCAGCAACATTGTAATGAAGCATGGTATTAAAAGATACGTTCAGGGCACCAAAGTATCGAAAACGATCTTTGAGACACATAGAAGCATACTCATAGGAGTATAATTTGAATTGAACTGAAATCATTGAATACAATTACAGACTATATGAAAAAGTCAAGAACCGTATACAAATAATGCTACGTCGTTGATTAGGAAAGTAGCAAAAGTGGCTACGCGACTCTCTAACACTCGACAACGCAAGAAGCTGTTTGGAGATCATGTGTGGGGCAGACTTACGTAACGCTCTAGATAATTCGAGATCGTTCTTTCTCCAGACTATTCTACGGAGATTCAGGCCCGTTGTATCCACTACAATTCAAGGCGGCCGAGGTGTAAACGCTGGATTTCGAAGCAGGCGAGTTCCGTTACACCTGGCGATATTTCAAGTGCAGTTAAGACTTATTGTTGCGGTTTAGTGGAAAGTGATTATTGTGTTAGTTGGTACGAAACTATAATAAGGTGACATTTACTGTTGTGTGCTGGACAAATTTAACCTGAATTATTGTATAAGAGTGCCTTTGTTGGTTTCTAACTGTTGTTTGTTTGTAATTACAGTTGTAATTAGTGATTTCATTGGTGTCAGTTATTCTGTTTCTTCTGTACAACACGGCGATCTACTCAGACCGTGGCCGTCGTAACAATAGAGTGGCAAACAATATTACGCTGTGTGAATAAGTATAGGAAGATAGAAGATAACATGAAAGCAACTAAAGTAACTTACACCCCTTTATACAAGGTGGATCTAGCTTAGTACAAGAAAGTAAAACAAGTCACGGACACCCTTTATGCTACCTAGAACTAAGAAAACATTTTCTTTGTTCACTCAGTTATTTATTATTATTTGGTGTTCTGCCCTAAGGCAGGTCTTCAAATGGTAAAAACTCTCCAAGATGTCCTACCGCATGTCAGTCTTTTCGTTTCTTCGTAACACCCTCTGATCTTAATGCTATCTATTAACTTCATTCTTCTACGCCCTCTTCTTTTTTCTCCTTCTATCACACCCTCCATGGCAGTTGTAACCAAGCAGTCCCTTCTTAAACAATGATCTAACCAATTCCTTTTCTTATTTTCTATTGCCTTCAGGATTCTTCTCTCTTCTCCTATTCTTCGTAAAACTTCATCATCCCTTACTTTATCAACCCACCTCACTTTTTCCATTGCTCGCCAAACGCACATCTCAAATGCTTCTAATCTTTTCTCATCCTTTTTCCTCAGTGTCCATCTCTCTGCACTACATAAAGCAATGCTCCACACATAACATTTGGCCAACATTTTTCTTAAATTCTTATTAATTTTGGTACACAGCAGTCTTTTATTCCCATTAAATGCCTCTTTCCCTATAGTAATTCTTGTTCTAATTTCACGAGTCCAGGACATATCTTTACTTATCAAGCTTCCAAGATATTTAAACACCTCCACCTGTATTTTGTCTTGCCCTATCTTTATATATGCCCTTTTTCCTCCTCTGCTAATCACCATACACTTAGATTTTTTCTTATTAATCCTCATTCCATATTCCTAGCATACTAAATTCAAATCTCTTATCATTTTATTCATTGTCTCTTCCTTTCCTGCTAAAACAGCCATGTCATCAGCAAACCTTATACATTCAATCCTTCTTCCCAGGACATTCACACCTCTTGTTTTGCAAACGACTTCCTAATCAAGTCATCAAGATACATGTTAAATACGTTTGGTGACATACAGCAGCCTTGCCTTACTCCTCACTCACTCAGTTATAATTGTTGATAATTTTGAGTCTGCTCAACCATTTTCCCGAACCACCGATGTCCGTCTACCACTTTTCCGAAACATCGAAGTGCCACCGACGTGTTTTCAAAAGCACGCTTTACTATGTGAAGTCTGATATAAAGTCATACGTGTCATTCAACCATGTTTACACAAGCTTATATAGATGTAAGGAGACAACAAATTTGTTTCGAAACTTTACTAAAAACTAACGACGGAGTTATGTCTTCCGTGCACTGTATGACCAAGATGTAAGCAAAGAGCATAATGCCATTGCACTGTATAACTTAAGTAAAAATAATTTTTCGTGTTGTTTATAAGATTGTCACATATTCATGTCACATAATTTTAACCTTATCATTATATTTGGTATTAGAACAATACATTGTTTTCTTTAAAGTAAAAAGTGCAACCGTTGTTTTTTACGAAAAGACGAGACTGGTAGACTGGGAAGTGATTAATTAGTAATGCTGAGAAATATTTTTTGTAGAAATGATAGTATTTAAAGAAAATTTTCCAGCCATTGTTATATTAAAATTTAAATTATTTTATTTTATATCAAAATTTTAAAGAATCTCTCAGTTTAACAACAAAATATTTTTTAGATATATCGTCATATAATTAAGTAAGATTGTACGTCATTAAGATATTTATTTTCTTCCCTTTCAGTCAGTCCACTGTTATTACAAATACACACACTTTTTTCCATTATAAACTTAATTCGGAAAACAGCTGCCCATTTATTCTCCTTTTCTTCTACGTTTCATCATTTTGATTGATCCTTTCTTCAGTACTGTCAATACGTTGCACTCACGAACAAGGAAAAGAAAAATCAGGACCGTGACAAAATATGAATATTCCATTCTTCCAGAAAAAGACGGAAAGTCGCAACCAGTTGAAACCTATACAAATTAAATTATAAAAATGTATTTAGATCCATGCTTTTTGGTATCCAGGCCACTTATAGTATATAATTAGTAAAATAGTTTTACCTTTTTCTTGTCCGTCTGGTGGCCTTTACTCTATATTTAATTCTACGCGTTTCGGGACATATGCCCCATCATCAGGAATATCCCTTGGTGAAGTTCGTCGATCAATAAAATATTAAAAACACTTTATATACAATTTTACACACATAACAATAAATAAATATAATATAAACATAAAAAATATACATAACATCCCAAAACTTTAGCGGTAGTCGACTATAGCATGTCGTGGTGCGCACCAGCGATACCGCGTGTGTCTCAAGTTTGATGATGATGATGATGATGGGGCATATGTCCCGAAACGCACAGAATTAAATATAGAGTAAAGGCCACCAGACGGACAAGAAAAAGGTAAAACTATTTTACTAATTATAAAAATGTATTTAAAAATACTGGATAAAAATAGTGTAAACTAATAAATTAAAAATTAATATATAAAACTGGACGTTTCATGTGTTGCCAGGAATCCTTTACTGTGTAATTCATTTACTTGCTTCTGTTGCATTCCGCATCTTCTCTGGTATACAGTTATGAAGAATACATGTACAAGAACATCTATGGGAATCAGCGACAGAATACTTAAATTATTTCTTACGTCGAATTATTAACGCCACTACATTAGCGACTGACACGTTGGCCATTGACAGTGTCTCAACCCTGAATCATCCTCAACCCTTGTTCAGTACTGTTCCTCGCGATACCGTCTCCTTTACTACTACAAGTGAATCTTGCGATCTTATATTTGAGCTCTTGTGCTATTCTTATTCGTTGTTACACTCATACCACTTCGAGATTCGCTTATATTTACCTCTTTTTCCTGTTCATAGACTCCATTTTAGATGCTGGAGTTCCACCGACTGTTTTTGCTCTGTGCTATGTACTATTTAAGCCTTTACCACAGTACTGTGGGCCTGACGTTAACAACCCGCGTTCAGTTAGTCTCGAATTCTTTGAATTCCACTGATGATGGTAGCCAGTGGTGCTGTCGAAACGTTTGGTTTGTCTGTAAACCGTTGACCTCGGCCAAAAAAGCCCGCTACATACAACTAACACCGGCCGTGAAAGCCTGAGAACAATTTTAAAACCAGTTTTGTGTAAATGAAGAGACTAAGAGTTGTTAAATTTTTTTGTGTAAATTAAGGATTGTTAAGAGTAAGACAAGTTCCATATTATCCAAATTATCCGTTGAGAGGAAAAGTTGTATTACACAAAAATTAACAACGTATTGCAGTTAAGACAGCTGTATCGTACGTAGCTACTCAAACAAAGGGAATCACTGGTAAAAATTTAACATCAGGTTTTTATCTGATACAATTTTTAAGTGACGGTACAATAAAAACATATACTCAAAAGATAGTAGATCAACAGAAGAACTGTATCACCATCATCTGCAAGGATTAAACCAAGGATGGTTTGTTCCGGTCTCCAATAGGCAAAGATTAGAGCTGGTCACTCCAGCGCGTCCTCGGACGTCCAACACCTCTCCGTCCCCTCGCCTTATAGTTCCATCGTTGTTTGGGGATGCGGCAGTCATACATTCGGCAAAGATGTTCCCACTAATTCAGCCGATACTGGGCAATCCAGTCGAGTATACTCATAATATTCAGTTCCTGCCGTATGTCTGTGTTTCTTCTACGATCATGGAGAGTATACCCTGCCACGTGCCTGAGAAATCTCATTCAGCCGCTTGGATACGACTGCGCTGGCCTTTCATTAAAGTCTAGTTCTCAGGCCTATAAAGAAGTGTGGGAAGCGCCATCACCTTGTGAAATTTTAGGCGTATTTCTTTACTTGCTGACTTATGAGTTCGCCACATAAGTTTGAACTTATAGAACTTTTTCAGAACGTCGTTTCTTGTATTATAAGACACACTGTAGCCCAGGTATTCAAAATTGCTGACTTGTTAAGAAACGTATTTTTTGGAAAAATATTACAGTCTTACAAAATTAAATATCATTTCAATACAGTCAAGTACATACAAGTTACAGAAAATGAAATGAAATTTGTATAAACGGCGGAATCAGAAAACCGAGTAAACCAGTTTAGATAAAAATTTGAATGGTGCAGGCAACTAAAGTGTGACTTTGTTTATCAAGCAGCTACATGAAATTAAAGGGTAAATACAGTCTGCTGTAGAACAGACACGCACGGCAAAACAACTGAGGTGCCAAAGAACACAACTTAACAATAAGAAAATCAGAAGAAACGCACAAGAGAATGTCTGTGGGTTTCAGAAGAAGGCAGAACTTGTCGAACCCAGTCAGAACACAGTATCTATTGCATAGCATTGAGGATGCGAGGTGGCTTTGCACCCGTGGCTTGACTGCAGCATCTGGATCGAGTCCACTGGCTGCCAGTAGATACACTTAGTCTGGTTCTTACTCGACTGGTTACCGAAAACTGGAAACCACCAAAGAGTTAACTGAGAAGGCGGGGGAGAAAGAAGACATTTTTTATTTTTGTAGCGCTGCCGCTGGTACCGATTCAAGCAACAGGTGTTGCCCGTCCCAAGTCCAGCCAGCAGACGCCTTGAGGCGTCGGTCGTTGCCAGCGAGGCGGAGACCCTCCGTGCCGGTGATCAAGGTAACAGCTACAACCAGATGACTCAGCGTACTACGAGGCGGTCAGTAAGGAAGGAAGGACAGTTTTATTAGTGAACTCCGGGGCTGTAGACTGATGTTTGAACGAGGATGGCTTTATGGCGGGTTATCAAGAACCCTCTGAGGGCGCTTAATCCGGATAGGCGGTGGCGGTTGACGCGCTGATAGTTCTCAGGTATGGGGAGGTTGAGGTCGAGGCTGCAGCAAAAAGTGTTAAGCCAGCGACCGGACAAAGGCAGACAAGGTAGGAACGCGGAGACCCCTTCGAATCACGTCGTTCCTCACAAACACTATTGGAGGAGTTGTGTATTATAGTGTGTCAGTTGTAGTAGGTTTTCTGTATACACTGAATTTGTGTCTGTATTCGATTTTTGTGATGGAGAGGTCTAGGAAGTTTATGCTATTGTTGTGTTCGTATTTTGTTTATGTGGGCTAGTAACTGTTCGCATTGTCTTTTGTTTCCCCTGTACAGAAAATTTAAACATTAGTCACTATAAAAATATATAGCGATCGTTCAATGGTGTATGGAGTCTGTTGTACCCTTTTCCAGAGCGTTACATATGAAGACGTGAAGTGGAAAGCATCATAAAATACACAGTTGGCCTCTATGTATCTACTAGCTGCAATCTTACACTGATGCAGTAATGTGACATTCTTCAGTTGCTGACATTTAGTTAGCACCTCACAGGCGACCTGGTGACCATGAACTGTGAGTCACATTCCTTGCTTTTCCGTGTCAGGGGAGCGCGTCCTCTACATGTCTTGTAAAAGCCGTTGACTTTTGATTCTAGTGACTCTAAGACAGTCATTTTCAAATTTTAATGAAATAAAACATTTTAATTTAACAGACTGTAACTGAAAGTTGAAGAAGTAAACGGAATCATCAATAAGTATAGAGAAAGGTGGAAACAACAGATTAGTAAAATGGACAGTGACAGATTACTCAAAGTAGCCTTATTGTGTCAGCCGAAAGGGAAGAGAAGCCTGGGAAGACCCAAGAAGAGATTGTCCGACCAGTTAGGAGCCGGAACAGACTAAACAGTATAAGCCGTAAAGAAGAAGAAGGTCGAGGAGGAGGAGGAGGAGGAGGAGGAGGAGAAGGAAGAGGAGAAGAAGAATGAAATAGAATAGCCAGTTAAACTTCAATATTATAAAGGCTTAAAAGGTGTCAGTTTATTAACCCACAACACCGTAATATCCACAGTACAATATAACGGCGCGACGGGGGAAAATGTGGCCACACGAAAACAATAGTGGGTTTAACAGCCTGCTAAAAAACAAGTTCCAGCCAATACTTTTCCAGACTCGTTCAATAGCGCACCGCTCTGTAGCGTTCTCGGAAAGGTCAGTATTCCCTTTCAAAGATCCAGCCGAAAATATTTCCTTCTTTGCCATTAAAATTCCTGTTGCTTTACTCATTGCTGCGAGCACACCCCGTACAGTAGATAGGGAAAAGAAAGCTGCCAAACAGCAGATATGGTCCTTCCATTAAAAGCCGTCTGTCTGCCAGTGTGTGAGTGGCGTCGTCTGCGTGCGTCTAGTCAGTGTGGCGACGACGTTCGCTGCTCTCTAGGGGTGATTTACAATATGTTTTCTCCACATCAGCTGCTGTCTTCATAACAGTTTCTTTGCTTTGACTCACACATGATGCACAGATCAAGTACATAATAAAATATGCCCATGTGTTTAATCATATTGATAAACATACACGAAGATCAATATTATTAATATTCTCGTTCACTTACAAGAAAATAATAATAATAATAATAATAATAAAATCCGTAAATTCGTAGTGACCGTCGATTAATGAATTTTTCGGTGAAGGGTTTGTGAGGGTCTGTCAAAAATATAACACCAATTTTAACTTATTTGTGTCGACGTTTTGACAATGTTTATTGTCATCATCAGGACAATTGTTGCTGACGCCAAACACGCAACACGTTTATGTGTTTAGCGTCAGCAACAATTGTCCTGATGATGGCAATAAACATTGTCGGAACGTCGACACAAATAAGTTAAAATTTGTGTTATATTTTTAACCGATCCTCACAAACCCTTCACCGAAAAATAATGATAATAATAATAACAACAATCACAAGAAAAGAACTTATCAAATATTTTATTTGAAACATTGAGGATGCAAGCATATCTCGATGAAACATCTAACAGTTTAAAATTCTAACAGTTTAAAATTCTAACAGTTTAAAATATAAACCTGACGATTACGCATGAGTCTACTTTTAAAAATTTACAGGCATTGCACAAATGCAATACACAGAGAAGGGCATCGAAAATGCTTCAATAAATCTAAAAGATATATATATTTAAGTTCATTCACCAATCAATGAATTCATTCTTCATTTACAAATGTACAGATTATAAGTTAAATGTAGTCGCATTCATAAGCGAAGTTTTATATGTGTACTACGTTAGTGGAAACTCACCGGTTCCATTTTCGATCACGCAACAGCGTTGGTTTTCAAATATGCGACACGTCCTTATAAACATTTTCAATGTTAAAACGTTTTTCATACGCTACATACTGAATTAATAATAAAGGGTGGGGTAATGAAAACACAACAATCTGTGTTAGCTCGTGTTTGGTTACTAAGGCAACAATAACCTTATTTATGTAACCTCAATTAAACTATGCCATTTCAGTAAACATGTCTCAACGGCGAGTTGAACATCGAGAGTTTGCTGTAGGAACGTTTTTTTAAAAGCAATGATTCCTATATAACAGCACAAAGACTGTTTAGTAATCATTTAAACGTTAAGAGACATGGAAGAGTTCCAGATCGGTCAACAATATCGAACTTGGTAAGAACATGGTAGACCTAAGAAAAAGTGGACTGTGGAATAGGAACAGGCCGGTAAAGCCTAAAACCGTTAAGAAGATGATGATGATGGTAAGAACATTTGTCATGGTCACGAGATTTAAATCATCTCAGGCAACGGTTCATCGAAGAAATTCAGGCGGTTCCGTAAGCCATGCTGCAGAGAGTCGTGGACAGATTCTTCGATAGAATTGAAGAATGTAAGCGTGTCAATGGGCATCACTTAAGGGATGTTGTTTTCAAATGACGAACATCATCATCAACCTCAAGGTTTAAACCAAGAATGGTTTGTTCCGGTCTCAAATAGGCAAATATTAGAGCTGGTCACTCCAGCGCTTCCTCGGACGTCCCACACCTCTCCGTCCTCTCAGCTTATAGTTCCAAAGTTGTTTGGGGATGCGGCAGTCATCCATTCGGCAAAGATGTTCCCACCAATTCAGCCGATACTAGGCGATCCTACCGAGTATACTCATAATATTCAGTTCCTGCCGTATATCTGTGTTTCTTCTATGATCATGGAGAATATACCCTACCACGTGCCTGAGAAATCTCATTTCAGCCGCTTGGATTCGACCGGCCTGGCATTTCGTTAAAATACAATTCTCAGACCCATAAAGAAGTGTGGGACGAGCCATCACCTTGTAGAATTTTAGGCGTGTTCATTTACTGGCTGACTTAAGGGTTCGCCTGATGGTCCCGCACATAAGGTTGAACTAATGTAAGTTATGCACCACGTCGTTGCTTGCATTATAAGACACACTGTAGCCCAGGTATTCAAAACTGCTAACTTGTTCCAGGACAGTACCATATATAACAATTTTTAACCGTACGGGATCAGTTTCACAAAAAGCCATCACCTTGGTTTTAATTGTGGATATCTGCAATCCAGAGTCTTTGCAGATTCCATTTAACAAATGTATATCCATCTGAAATCAGTTTTCAGAATAGAATAGCCTGATCGTCCGCAATTAAATGATGAACATGAAAAATAAAACGACATCTTATTACCTTTGTATCTATATATATTATATTTGACTAAAAAGTACTCAACGACTTCCTGTTGTAGTAGTCCTGTACTCGTTGCTCCACCTTTATTTTATTATGTCACGATACCACAGATAACTATAAAAACAAACACCCAAAGTCGTAAGTATTCGTACGAAGATCATAAGAGTTTCTAGGCCGATTGTTCTGCACATACAATTACTATCAATACAACCACTAACAGTACTAAGCCTAATATTTTTAATTCCGTTAATAGTAATAGTATTAAACGATTTAAGTCAAATGGGATTCTTAGATAACCGGGTGCATCACAAATGTAACCTGACAATTAAAAATGATTGAACAATAAATAGGTAATATTTTTTCTTTATACTTTAGTTAGTCCATTACTATACACAGCATTATTTCACTGATATCATATACGATATTTGTCATGCCCAAATTTTTTTAGTATAATAGTAGTAGTAGTAGTAGTAGTAGTAGTAGTAGTAGTAGTAGTAGTAGTAGTAATTGTTGATCTTCCGCTTGCATTGAAGGTGACATTGAGGGAATACAAAGGCCAGGCTAATCGAGTTAAAACTGGAGAGGAGGATTAGATAGGATATGAAAAAGAAGGAAAGGCAGAATAAACGGAGATTGGAAATAGAAGAACATCAAACAAGGTTTTAAATTTCTATAATGATGATTTGTTAGATCTCAATGAGGCAACTATGGACAGTGTAGTTGTTGTTATATTTATTTTTAGTACACCTTATGAGTAAAAACTAACATCAGTTTTTACTTTCATGTTCCATAAGGTAATGGAAGTATGGTGATGGCGAAAAAAATGTTCGAGATAAGGGCTGATTCTGATTATACTACCCTCAAAACATGAAGAAAAGTCATTTTCTGAAAAGTGTCTGTGTTTAGAATTTTTTCGATGGCGAACGATAACTGCTGCAAATTCAAACAGAATCAAATAATGTTTTCCATATATACTTGAGTTGTATAGGACTCAAGGTCTATTGATTTTGGTGAAGATCGGTTAAGGGAAAGGGGTAGTTTACCTGCAACGTTTTATATTTTAACAAGAGTAAAGTACTGTACTTAATTTTGATAAATAAAGTATCCTGAAAAAAGATCATAATAATCCACTGTAGGAAGGTAGACGAAATATCTATAAATGAAAATGATAGTTGAAGGGGGAAGGGGATAATTTTTACTTCCATGTTCCATAAGGAAATGGAAGTATGGTCATGGCGAAAAAAATCGTGTTCAAGATAATTTTTTCTATGACGAACGATAACTGCCGCATATTCAAACAGAATCAAATAATTTTATGCATCTATCCCTAAATTGTAGAGGACTCAAGGTCTTTTGATTTTGGTGAAGATCGGTTAAGATAAAAGGGGAAGTTTACGTGCAACATTTTATGTTTTAACAAGAGTAAAGTACCTAATTTTGATAAATATAATATCCTGATAAGAAGATCATAATAATCCACTGTAGAAACGTAGATAAAATATCTATAAATGAAGGGCTAGTTGATCGGGATGGGGGTAATTTTCTATAAATGAAAATTATAGTCGAAGGGAGAGGGAATAATTTTTTATGTGTACTACGTTATCGGCAACAAAGAAGTAGTTTGTTGTTAAAATTCCTTCCCGGGCTGTTTGGCCGTAGTCAAATGTTTTCTGCAAAACCAGACGTTTCGGCAACGCCATCGACTGCCATCATCAGTGAAAATCGAGTGCGCTAACGTGAGGTGGTATACGTTAGTGACCAAAGTACTGTGGTTAAGGCTGAAGAAAGAAGTAGTTTCTATGGAAATATTTTATTTCAAAAATGATTTTAAATATAAATCTTAGAACATGGAAGTCATGTATGGTTCTCCATTACTGATATTTTATGTGTATTACGTTATCGGCAACAAAGAGTTAGTTTGTTGTTAAAATTCCTTCCCGGGTTGTTTTAGACGTGGTTAAATGTTTTTCTGCAAAACCAGACGTTTCGGCAGTGCCATCCACTGCAACCATCAGTGAAAATCGAGTGCGCTAACGTGAGGTGGTATACCTTACTGACCACAGTACTGTGGTTAAGGCTGAAGAAAGAAGTAGTTTCTATGGAAATATTTTATTTCAAAAATGATTTTAAATATAAATCTTTGAACATGGAAGTCATGTAGGCCTATAGGCCTATGGTTCTCCATACCGATATTTTTTATAAAGAATATACCAGTATGGTAATTTAAGGTTAAAGGTGTTAAATAACTAATTTTAATTATTACTTTTATTCTCCCCCCCCCAAAATTATCTTATGTCTGGAATATAGGGATTTCTAACTTCAATTTGGTGTAATTTGTAGAAAGAATGTTTGAAATTTGGTAATATACTGGAATTAGTAAACTCGAAAACAGTAATATTAAACATCAGTTTAGGGGGAATCGAAAACGCGGCCGTCTCTGTTTACTCGTCGCTGGGAGTTTGCGAGAAACACCAGTATGTAGCCAGTATATTCAATAAACCGTCGACGAACGTTGAACCGCTCGGGGTCAATGTATGTTCGAGCCGCTAAATTGCTAATTAAGTATCGCTGCTTCTTTTCTCGGCTTTTATTTAACCACCAATGAAGAAACATATCGTCCGATCTGAACATTATTATACAAATTTGATCAAATTATTATTGATTATAGCCTTCGTACTGCAAACGTGCCGATCGCGTACTAAATGTCTATCACGTGCTCGAAGGTATCGAACGTACACACATATCGAATGACGGCGTGTGGTATCGCTCACTAAATGCACCTGTTCAAGCCAGTTTTGCAGTCGCAGCTGCACTGCGCGTGTAACATGCACGTTTTGTTTTATCAACCTCTCTCTCTCTCACTCACTCTCTCTCTCTCTCTCTCCCCCTCTCTCTCTATTTCTTTCTTTCTTTCTCACTCTTTCTTACTCTTACCCCCTGGCATATATGTTCTTCTTCTGATAGTTCCTATCCGTTTCGGATGTTGGATATCATACAGGCTACTTTAACTTTCTGCACTGCTGTACGAAATAAGTCAGTTGTATTCATGCCAAACCAAGTCCTTAAATTACTCAGCCATGATATTCTCGGTCGCCCAATTCCTCTCTTAAATACTTTTCCCTGTAGTATGGACTCCAATAAGTAAAAATCTCTGTTCATTTCTCATGAGATGTCCCACCAGATACTGAAGCTATCTTATCTTCACTGTGTTAGTAACTTCCCTTTCTTTCTTCATCTTTCTAAGAACTTGAACATTAGTTATATGTGCTGTCCATGAAATGCTCAGTATTCTACGGTAAAGCCACATTTCGAAAGATTCCAATTTCTTAGTTGTGGCTGCAGTCAAAGTCCAAGATCCCACACCGTAAAAGAGGACCGAGAATACATAGCAGCGTAGAAGTCTCATCTTTGTTTTTACTGTTAAATCGTAACTTTTGAATAAACTGTTCACGAGGTGCTCGCGTGAGGCCAGCCATCGTGAACACCTGAATGTTGCACCTTGTCACTCAGCGCTCTCGACTGATGAATGTTTGGCAAGGGAAAACAGTCCTGTTGTCATTCAGCCTCGTTAATCATCTGACCTGAATCTATTCAACTAGTTCCTCTTCCCGAGATTTAAAAATCATCTCAGGTGGTGATTTTGGGTCGACAGACAACATTAAAAACTGTAACAGACCTGGTGCAGGAGATTCCTGTTTCTGAATTCCAGCACGGTTATGAAAACTGGAAACAATGTCTCAGGCGCTGCGTGGCTTCGCAAGGGAACTATTTTGAAGGGCATAGGCCTACAGTAGATTTAAAATTTAATTTTAAATAAAAGGGCTTACTGTTATGTCTCAGTACCTTCCTTGAAGACCTCGTTTGTTTTAATGCCATTTAAAATATTTGAAATGTTAGTATATTAATAGTAGTATTAATTTGGTCCTAATACTTTGATAAATGTTAATTAATCAGCTAAGTGTTACGAATGCAGGTGTCTGACGCCCTTGTAAGACAAGCTCAGATGAATGTCTTAATCATAATAGATTAATACAAAACACGTATGGTGGATATTCGGAGACGCCAACGATAGGTCCTCTACACTGGGGCAGAGATTCCATTAACATCCGTGACTACAAGAAACTCAAATTAAAATTTTCAAATTTAATGTTTCCATGACATCGAGAATCGAGAATTGATTTTCATTCCCGCATCTTCATTATAACAACAGCTATATAAACCTACGGTATTGATCTTCACGAAAGTGCCATAATATTTATACTTTAAATATCTGTGCGCAATATAGTTCCGGGTAATATAATTTCGCATAAGATAACTCGTTCCGTGATCGGAACATTTATAGCCCAAACGCGTCAGGTGAAAATCTTGAGAATGGTTGTTAGTGCACCACGGTGAGTCTCTCAAACGGATTTACGGAAACAATTTGTATAAAATATTATGCAAATAGGAACCAATCATTACAACATTAAACTCGAAATTCACGAGAATCTGCTGCTAAAAACTCTGTCGAAAAGAGAAACTACAGAAGATTTATAACAAAACGGCCGCTTGATCTGCTTGAACATTTAGTCGGCGCATTGTCACTGGACGGTGGACCATCATTTCATGATAATAATAGTGGATTGTTTTTATGTCACCAAAGTGGCTCTCAGAAGTTAGGCAGAATAGGCTGCCTCCGTGTGCCGGGTTTGAAGTAAATTAGTGTGGCCAGCACTACGTTTCAGCCGCCCACAGTTACTCCAGGATGCGGCTCCCATGTCCACAGTTACTCCGTCCCATGAACTCACTTCCACAGGTTCGACCTGCGAACCACGGGTTGATTTAATGCTGTTGCTCGGGACACCCTGCTGATGTTACGATACTCTGCTACAATCTTACATGCCAGTCCAATCTGAATTCTGAACACTGATTAAGTAAGGAATTCCTACGGGTTTGACGGCCGGCGTCAACATGGTTGAAGTTGCTTTCTCCCGGTCTATTAGGCCGTGACGGTCTACCGCTTCTAATGACTACAGACGTTTCTCCCGGTCTATTAGGCCGTGACGGTCTACCGCTTCTAATGACTACAGACGTTTCTGCCGGGCTATTAGGCCGTGATGCTCTACCGCTTCTATTGACAACAGACGTTTCTGCAGGGCTATTAGGCCGTTATTGCCTACCGCTTCTATTGAATACAGACGTTTCTGCAGTGCTATTAGGCCGTGATGCTATACGGCTTCTATTGACAACAGACGTTCCTGCAGGGCTATTAGGCCGTGATTGTCTACCGCTTCTACTGAATACAGACGTTTCTGCAGGGCTATTAGGCCGTGATTGTCTACCGCTTCTACTGAATACAGACGTTTCTGCAGGGCTATTAGGCCGTGATGCTCTACCGCTTCTATTGACAACAGACGTTTCTGCCGGGCTATTAAGCCGTGATGCTCTACCGCTTCTATTGACAACAGACGTTTCTGCAGGCCTATTAGGCCGTGATTGTCTACCGCTTCTATTGAATACAGACGTTTCTGCAGTGCTATTAGGCCGTGATGCTCTACGGCTTCTATTGACAACAGACGTTTCTGCAGGGCTATTAGGCCGTGATTGTCTACCGCTTCTACTGAATACAGACGTTTCTGCAGGGCTATTAGGCCGTGATGCTCTACCGCTTCTATTGACAACAGACGTTTCTGCCGGGCTATTAAGCCGTGATGCTCTACCGCTTCTATTGACAACAGACGTTTCTGCAGGCCTATTAGGCCGTGATTGTCTACCGCTTCTATTGAATACAGACGTTTCTGCATGGCTATTAGGCCGTGATGCACTACCGCTTCTAATGACAACAGACGTTTCTGCAGGGCTATTAGGCCGTAATGGTCTACCGCTTCTATTGACAACAGACGTTTCTGCACGGCTATTAATCCGTGACGGTCTACCGCATCTATTGACTACACACGTTTCTGCCTGGCTATTAGGCCGTGATGCACTACCGCTGTTAATGACAACAGACGTTTCTGCCGGGTTATTAGGTCGTGACGGTCTACCGCTTCTATTGACAACAGACGTTTCTGCCGGACTATTAGGCCGTGATGCACTACCGCTTCTATTGACAACAGACGTTTCTGCACGGATATTAGGCCGTGACGGTCTACCGCTTCTATTGACAACAGACGTTTCTGCAGGGCTATTAAGCCGTGATGCTCTACCGCTTCTATTGACAACAGACGTTTCTGCCGGGCTATTAGGCCGTGATGCTCTACCGCTTCTATTGACAACAGACGTTTCTGTCGGGCTATTAGGCCGTGATGCTCTACCGCTTCTATTGACAACAGACGTTTCTGCAGGGCTATTAAGGCGTGATGCTCTACCGCTTCTATTGACAACAGACGTGTCTGCAGGGCTATTAAGCCGTGATGCTCTACCGCTTCTATTGACAACAGACGTTTCTGCCGGGCTATTAGGCCGTGATGCTCTACCGCTTCTATTGACAACAGACGTTTCTGTCGGGCTATTAGGCTGTGACGGTCTACCGCTTCTATTGACAACAGACGTTTCTGCCGGGCTATTAGACCCTGACGTTCTACCGCATCTATTGACAACCGACGTTTCTGCCGGGCTATTAGGCCGTGATGGTCTACCGCTTCTATTGACAACAGACGTTTCTGCCGGGCTATTAGGCCGTGACGGTCTACCGCTTCTATTGACAACAGACGTTTCTGACGGGCAATTAGGCCGTGACGGTCTACCGCTTCTATTGACAACAGACGTTTCTGCCGGGTTATTAGGCCGTGACGGTCTACCGCTTCTATTGATAAGAGACGTTTCTGCCCCACCATCGTAGGCCATCTTCAGTGTAAAATAATCGACAAATTGCCACGGTGATCGCCAATTCACCCCAGTACTCAGCCGAAACGTGTGTAGAGCACGGGCTAATTCTCCGGCAGAATCAATTTCAACAATACTGATTAAGTAAATCAAAATTATCGTGTTTTTAACTGTAATTAGGCCTATTACTTTCTTCTGTAGACGATCATTTAAGCACATTCACGGTTCAAGAGATTCTTTTCAATAGATAAAATAAGCTAACTGAAGAGGAATGCGAATGGCTGTCCTATTTAAGAGCGACAATAGAGGAACTGACACTAAATATAGCAGCAACAGTGGCCGTTGATTTAAGACGTCGTAAGTCACGTGTGATATACTATTATACTTCTTTTATCTTATTTTAATTTACGCTTGGATTCCGTACGCGCGCGCATGCGTGTGCGTTACAATTTATAGCGTTAATTTACGTGAAAATAGCTTCCTCGCCTTCCTGTTCCGTAAACGTTGTTCAGAATGTTTCAAACGTGTTGTCTCGCGTGCACACCCTTGCTATCTATACTTACACGTGTTTTAACCAAATACACGTCCTGTCCTGTCTTCTTGAAGTAGTGCCGTTAATATACCTGTTGGTTGTAGTTGCAATACTTCTAACTTTAAAATTTATTAATATTTTTTTCTGATAACTTAACAATCTTAGTGCAGTAATTCATTGTGTAAATTCACTGCATATTTTTGTTTTTGTTTTTGTATCGGCCATCTAAGGACAACATGCCAATTTCAATTCTTTATTCTTTGTCACTTTCTTTTTCTCCATTAATCTTTCATCTTTTCACTGTGTCTCCTCTTCCTGTCTTCAGTCCACTTTGAACCTGTTTTTTTCTCTGTCCTACCCTGGACTACTTCCATTTTTAACACTTTTGCCCGAAAAACTTCTATTTCAATTGCTTCTTCTGAGTTTATATTATTTTTTTTCTAAATCCTTTTGGACTTCTTTAATCCAACTTGATGTTGACTTCTTCCCCCACAGATATTTGAAGATCTGCTTTGTTAACTTATTGTCGTCCAATTCTATATAAATGTCCAAAAAATAATAGTCTTCTTTTTCTCATTGTTTCTGTTATATTTTCTGTACTTTGATATATTTCATCATTACTTCTTTATTTCCAACCTTCTGAAGTTTTCCGTGGTCCTAAATTATTATTATTAATAATCTGGAAGTCACGGAAAAGAAAATATTGAGAAAAATCTTGGGACCAATAAAAGATGGAGAACACTATAGAAGACGCCCACAATAATGAGCTGTACACACATGTTGAGAACATTATAGTCGGAATTAGAAAAAGAAGAATTACTTTCTACGGACATATTCAAAGGATGAATCCTGACAGACTAACAGAGAAACTTTTTAACTATTTCACAAAATGCCCAATACGTGGTTAAAAGAAACAGCAAAAGACATAAAAAAACTGCAGATTACTCAAGAAGACATTGAAGAACGCTTACCACTCCAAAAGATATTTAAAACATGCCCAAGGTTTTCAGGAAAAAGCGAAGAAGAGACAGGTGCCATCTGGACTGACGAAAGGAGGGAGAAACATCGTTCAAGAGTGAAGGAGATATGGGAGAGGAGGAAGAGAGAGAGAAGATGGGAGAAACCAGTTGAACCAAACGTAGTCCACAGTCGCACATACGAAAAAAATTAATAATATAAGTAATTAATAATATAAGTAATTAGTAATATAAGTAATTAATAATATAAGTAATTAATAATGTAAGTAATTAGTAATATAAGTAATTAGTAATATAAGTAATTAATAATATAAGTAATTAGTAATTCACTGTATAAATAATAAAAGCTAATCTGTTGAATAATATCTACTGTCAGTTGCTGATTTATAAAATTATAGGAGCCGGAACGCATCACTCCAAAAGTTGTACAGACACAAATATACTTAAACTGTACATTATATTAGCGTATAAGTTTACATCAGGTTATTACAAAGGAGGTCTACATTTTTAATGCCTTAAAAAATGTGTATAATTCTTATAAACTTGTATCTAAAAAAAAAATAAAGTTATTATCTAAAAAGATAATATAAATATCTAAAGATACTGATATTTCTAAAGTGCTTCATCGTCAGGTTAGTTGCACGACAATCGAAAACATGTCACTGATTATATGGGGTCATCCCGGAGCCTCAATCAAACATAAAGTGACTATCGCGATTAGGATCCGGGCATCACAATTACACACACCCGATTGGGGGGACACATGACCTCCGTTGCAGTCTGCGTGTTGGGAGTCAGAGAAAGCGCGCTCCTTGAATTGACTTCAACTCGCACTCTGGTAAGCGCGCGCACGTGTTGCCCGTGCGCGTACAGACTCACACCGCACCGCTGAGCCGACACATGTCCTGCGATGCGGTCTGCGTGTTGGGGGTCAGTGCAAGCGCGCGCCTTGCATTGACTCCAGCACGCACTCTGGCTCGTCGCACGCATGTGCGCTCGCGGTGTACGCACATGCTTCGTTGTTTTAATCGTGGCAATCGTAGTAGTAAAATTTTGCTACTGGAGTATGTTCACAATGGGCAAATTCAGCCAGGGTTGAATTTATTGTAGAGGCAACATACAAAATACGTTAAATGTTCTGGACTACGATTAGACAAAGTAAATATACATATTTCTGGTGAATAAACACGTTGGACTTATAATAAATATATTAACAGAAACTACAAATTTTATACTTCATATAATGTATTTCTGTAATAAATACTCTCCATATTCTTTAATAAATTTGTAAAAAATTCGTTCATATATTTGTTTAATTTTCTGCTGGTGTTGCTAAGGCGGTGTCGTTCAATGTAGTTTTACACTTTGTAAAAGGCTTAACTTTAACACTTGAAAGTTAAATTTACGTTAAAGTTAAATTACATATTTTGAGTCCTCTTCTTCTTCTTCTTCTTCTTCTTCTTCTTCTTCTTCTTCTTCTTCTTCTTCTTCTTCTTCTTCTTCTTCTCTTCAACCCAGAGGTTTGTGGGCTTGCAATTTCTTCCTGTTGATCAACACTTGCCTTACCTTTTCTTACCCAACCATGTAGTCCTACCTGGGCCTGGACCTTCCCCTCCCACTACATCGGGAGGGCGAACCAATTTGAATGACATAGCAGGTGTCCATCCAATTTTTCCTTTCCACAGTTGATCCAATCAACTTTTTTTTAGTTTTATAAGCACATGAATGCACAGAAAGGTCTGTACTTACTTTAATACAGTCTTCCCAGTTCAACCTAGGTCTGCCTCTTCTCCTTTTACCCTCTGGTTTTGTTTTCCACTCTCTTCTGTGGTAAGAAGAGAGGGTATCTTCGATTTTCTATTCTACAGACGAGGCTAAACCGTCTCAACTGTGAGCTTTATATCATATCAATTAGAGGGATCACCTCGAAGTTCCTGCGGGTAGAGAGGCTTCGTATTATATCTGTTACTATTTTAACAAAACATTTAATTTCATTCGCGTACTTATACCGACTGTCACTTGGTGGAAACGTATTAACAATTTTTCCACAATTATTCTGAAGAAACCTTTATGGCTTCCAGAATGACTTCGTCAAACGTGATATCCACCTCGACTGAATTTTCACTAAACTACACCAAATCTTATCAGAAGGCGTACCTCAAACAACTACTATCGTTAAAACTTATCACACAACATTTCGACTACTAAACAATCTGTAATTGTCTTCAAGTGTAAGGTAAACTATTACATTAAATACAAACTTAAGCCTACTCGAGATGCGTTCACTAACAAGCGTGGACTGCAAAAAAAAAAAGAAAAAACTACCATCTTCTATAAAGTTAAATACAACTACAGAAAAACTATATAAAAGAACCGTTACTTACCCTCTAAGTCCGCTGGACAGAACCGGCAAGCACACTGACCACTGACGCAAGTTTACACAATGAACAACCTTGCGTCAATGGTGGTGTTTCTCAGTTCTGTTCAGCGGTCTTAGAGGGTAAGTAGCGGTATGTAGGTAGGACTTATGTGTGGTAAATTCTAACTATGGTACTAAGGCTGCTGATAATGTTCACTTACCGCCGAATGTTAGGTTCAAAGATTGAATTCCAAATCTTTAAGTTTCCAATTTGAGAATTATACTCTAGCTATTCTACGCCCATTCTTTCTCATTATAATTTCTGCTAACCTCCAGTAATATTGGAACTCTATTAGGTCGTTTCCTGCCTTACCTCCTTTTGTATTTGATAATATGTACATTTTGATTTTACGTGTTGTTACTTTATTGTCTATGAAATACAATAAACTTATTTATATAATGAAAGACAATTTACCATACCTGTTTTCAGTGGTATCCAATTCACTTGTATGAACCCATAAACTATCCTTTTCAATCCGCCTTGTGACTTCTTGTTTACAATTGATGACGCACCTCAAAGCATATGCTTCATCGTCAGATATTTAACTAGTAAGCGTGCTCACAGCGTCTAATCCTGTAATCCTGAAGTAGGCCTATTTCTGTTTAGCTCAAAAATTTAAGTGTAGGCTATATTACATGTTCATCTGTCTTACAATAATCTTCGTGTATTCGTACATCGGACTCTCTTTAAATAGATTTGTCATATTATGAGTAACTAGTAGTAGTTAACTAGTAGATTAACTAGTAGGTCCTGAGCTACAGAACTCGCTCACTATTTTGAATGAAGTATATTTATTGTTACATAAATTTCTAGTTATTATTTCACAAAACTATAGTCGAAAGTATAGGCCTGTATGGAGCAGAACGGTGGGAAATTAATAAAATAAATAAATCCATAATAAGAGCTATGGAGATGGATTACTGGCGGAGGTGCTATAGACTAACAAAACTAGATAGAGTGAGAAATGTAGAGATAAGACAAGCGATGGGAATCGACCTTGACATTATAGAAACAATAGAAGCAAGAAGACTGAATTGGTTTGGACACATAATAAGAATGTCGGATGAGAGATGGCCAAGGAAGGTATGGGAATGGACTCCACCCTCTAGACGAAAAAAAGGAAGTCCTAAACATTCATGGAAAGTGGACGTCGAAGATGCAATGAATCCAAGAGGACTTACAGAACAGGACTGTTTAGACCAGCGCCAGTGGAAGCTAGGATGCGAGAGGCGGCGCCAGCCGTAATTAAATCGCCTAAAAAAAAACATAAATTTCGTTATTAGACAATTTTCTAATTGCGGAAAAAATCACATAGATCCCGATTACTCTAATATTTCTTTAGTAACAAAACAACTGTAGAACACACAATCATACAATATCAGAATGATCACTGTTGCACACCACTATATAAAAATTATCCCGATTAGCGCTTTCAAGCCTCACAGCCCATCGTCAGATCGGAATAGGCAGAAATTATGTGAAAACCAACCCTTCACCCCTCTCCCCCACCCTGCTCACACACACAGAAATATGTAACTGTACAGATGGTGGGACAGGGTTTGGGGGGGAAGGGTCATTTATATTATAGCTTGTTGTGTGTGAGCAGGGTGGGGGAGAGGGGTGAAGGGTTGGTTTTCACATAATTTCTGCCTATTCCGATCTGACGATGGGCTGTGAGGCTTGAAAGCGCTAATCGGGATAATTTTTATATAGTGGTGTGCAACAGTGATCATTCTGATTGTGATTTCAACCACTAACACAAATTTCTTTATTAAATCATACAATAAACGCAAACACTTAGGAACATTCAGATTTGGATTACAACTCCTTTTAATCTGACGCTCAGTTGGATTTCACTTTTTTGAAAAGCATTGTCATCTCTTTACTGGTTCTTAGAGTTCAAATATTTAGAAATTTTAAAACTTAACATTTTATTCAGATTTAGTCAATATTGCTTTAACTTAATATGCCACATGGATTTTTGTGATTTTATTTAAAATTTCGCCAACATTTTAGGCTCTGGCGTCCAAAAAGTTTGAAAATTTATAAAAGGAATACTATATTCAGATTGTGGTTTAAATTCCTTTTAATTTGATACTTCCCGTAGGACTTTGCGACCTTTTCACAATTTTGACTCACCGTCCTATTTTTGGTGTGATCAATCTCAACAACAAGGTTCTGTAAGGTAAAGTGTGGACATGTGTACCAAGTTTTACGAAAATTGGTTGATGCGTTCAAAAGTTAGCTTGAAACATATCCCAATTAGTAAGACAGACAGACAGATGCTCGTAAATACCAAACGGGCGAGTTAAACCCAAAGAACTCGTTCAACAAGAGGCGTATGTGATAGGGGGACTTTCAGATGTAATTTTCATTATCTGTACCAACCAGAAAGACCAAAGTAGGACTAGTCACCGTTACTGGTATTTGTCGACAGGTGTTCTGAGCACGGAGCCACGAAAACTTACGTTCTTTACTCTACAACCAAGACATGACAGGTGCAGAATTTTACGTTTGTGTCTGTAATACATATTTGACAAGAAGCAGAGCTAGATATGGTGACAAAACATCAAATAACTGGATACTTGAGTTCTGAAGAAATGACGTATCAGCTAAAATGCTCCCCCATGTCAGATGGGTGAAGACTATCCCCAACCTTCGTGAGGTAGGACTGTGCTTTTGGAGAAAAGGTTTGTAGGTCGAACGAAGGGAGCTGCGATCTGATTCCTGGAATGGATTTGGATTCTCGTTGCGGGTTATCGGCCGAGGGTGAATGACATCGACAGTCTTTCTTCTGATTTCTTCAGCGACGATTCTGTTCATCCGTATAATTATAAATTTCTCAGAAAAACAATTGTTCCTTAATACGTTTGTGTCTTCTGTTTGTTTAACACCCACAAGTCTGATCCATGTCATAACGCTATATTCCACAAAGGCTGGTAAATAACTAGCCATCAGGGAAGTCAAAATATCTTTTCAGGGAGGGACAATAAATTTTCCAGAGGAGAAAAATATATATTTTTCATACATACATACATGCACATATTAGCTTGTAAGTCTTATGTCATAATAGAAATAATTACACAGATTATATTAATTTATTAAAACATTTATTGCTTCAAAATGTGCATAAAATTAATGGTTTGTAAAATTTAATGTTTGATCTCCATTAAGTAGTCCTCAAGTTTCAAAAGTTTTAATATTATGATGTCCGTAATCAAAATATCAAAGCAGGTTTTAGTGTGTATGAGGGTCACCGTGGACAAAAATTTTAAACGTTCCCTATGGAGCGTTGCTCAGAGTATAGCTGTGAATCCACAGTGTATGTTTCACAGAACAAACACGCAGAAAAGAAGGAGTGTTCCGGGTCGCTCATGAACCCTGAGCATCTTGCAGAGAGTTTATTCCCTAAAGGCATAAAAGCTTTGTCTGTGAACTGTTCCTCACAGAAAATATAAAATCAAAATATGACGGATCAACTAATTATGTTTACAAAACTGGTAAAATAACCTAGAAAATTTCAAGTATCATACAATTTAAACGATCAGTGAATACAATTTACCGCAAAATATTGAATAACCGATCCTTATTGAAGTCCGTACTTATTATTTCATAAGTGTCAGCAAATTTAGAATAGACGATATTTAAAACTTTGGTGATTAAATCTAAAGAAAATGAAAATAGTCCTAAAAACAATAGTCCTAAAATTTAACTATTTTCGGTCGCTTCCTTTCGGTACGGTAACCATTTACTTATTTCCAGTAATTTTTGTTTTGTATTAATCATACGTTCGCGGATTCACACAATATCGGTCGTGAAGCCTAATATCTAACTAATTTTTGTATCGTTCAAATGTTTCAAAGAACGAGGAGTCGCACCTGTGACCCGCGACATTAAGCGCTACCTCTGTGATCACGTGGACGATACCCGCAGACAGGCAACAAATTATGCACCGCCATTATAACGGAAGCGTGATCATAATGAACGCTGTTCATATTATTTACAAGTGCGGACGTGTTGAACTCGCGGCCGTAATCGCGTTTACCTCCTATGCCAACATTTTCACGGACATTTAATGACAACTTAAATAGCCTCCGTGCGCTGGAAGCATGAGAAAAGTTTTCACATAATATAACATACGCAGCCTGCTTATCATATACTTTACTCGCTGCAGTTTTGCATCTGCAATCGCGTTTATCTTCCTTTGCTTCGAGAGTCGCGATTTCATAAATTATACGCTTTCAGCATGTCGGAAACACTTACTGGACGACCTCCTGCGGACACGTATATAGGCGTGTGTATGCTCGTGTGTGTGTGTGTGTGCGAGAGAGAGAGAGAGAGATAGGAAAAGAGACACCACAGCACCTGCTGTAAACATGTAAGTATCACGTGCAAGATATATTAACAGCGCAACATCAGCAGGTGAAAAGAAGAATCATTATTTATCGATGCAGTTTCGTATCTATTAAATCGTTACGCGCTCACGAACATTTATCATGATCATCGTTCACCATTAGCATGTCCAGTGCCTAGACGAGTCTGTCCTTCCTGGCAAATGTAGTCACTGTACCGTACTAATTAAAACCAAGTCATTTCACCATGGTGCGAAAAGCCTAGACATCAATCCATCCACGATCTCGCCCACTGGATAGTAGTAATTAAGCGTTTATTGCCTGCCTCCAATTCTTTTTAATTCTAAAGTATCGAACAAGAACATTTTCATTGATAAAAAAGTTGTTATAAAAATTAAGAATAATTTTAACTATTAACTAACTATAAATTATACGAAGGACTATGGTTAAGTAGAAACAGAAGGGGGTGATAAATATGATCTACGGAAAATATACTAATAACTAACCTACGGAAGAGAGGAGCATTTTCAAGTCCTAAACCACGACAAAGGATCTAAACCACAATTAACAAATTAGCTAAGCTCGGTGTTATGGATTATTAGGTTGCCATTAGGTGCTATTTAAGATCCCAGGCTTTGATGAAATTTCCATTTACCATTTACTCCGAAGTTGACTTTTTCAACTTTTTCCAAATTTTTGTGTAGAAATCAGTTGCTAACACTGGCGATTCCTGACTCAAAGCTGGACTCCTATTCTATTAAAACCACAGCTAACCCCCATGGTCTTCGGAGAAATCAAAACGGGGTTCATTTTAATTTATAACCCTTGTCTCCAGACTGAGAATAAAGTAATGAGGAATAAGATTATGGAAAAGCTACAAGTACCTTCTTCTTCTTCTTCTTCTTCTTCTTCTTCTTCTTCTTCTTCTTCTTCTTCTTCTTCTTCTTCTTCTTCTTCTTCTTCTTCTTCTTCTTCTTCTTCTTCTTCTTCTTCTTCTTCTTCTTCTTCTTCTTCTTCTTCGCTACATGGCTTTGGCTACAGCCAGTTCCGACTTCACAGAGTCTCTGACTATTTTTTCCAGGTCAAATATTTAAATCGCTATAAGTATTTATATCGTTAATGGACTTAACGCTGCTTATGGTCTGGAGTTTGGACAGGCAATATGAACATTAAAAGAAGAATAAATGCCATGTCAAATAGATTTTCAAGATGTTATTGTGTTATTCTGATAATCACGTAAGACTAGGTACCGGTCGACAATGATCACAGGTAGGAAATAGATTATTAGACAAAACTAACGAGAAACAAATACTGTTGTCTGGACACATGAGAAGGATGGGCCAGAAAGATTAATCAAAAATTCTTGTAAACAGACGCCGCACGCAAGAAGTAAGATACTGCGATAGATAGACGGAATTAAAATAGAAATTGACAGACAGAGTTAAGTGAAAACGTTTGGGAAAATAAAGAGTGCCGCTTAGTACTCTCTTGGCCAACTGTACTGTAGAAATATCGCTATGTGTTTCTTCTTCTTCTTATATGGCGTCACAGTTCGGAGTCGAACCTTGGCCAAGATAAAGGTGAAATGGTTTGGTTAATTAGTATTGTACTTCATCTTCTTCTTCTATGGCGTCACAGTTCGGAGTCGAACCTCGATCTGACTAAATAATACCTTCCTAGGTATTCGGTTGCCTTCCATCCTAATGATCTATCGCTATGTGTTTACATGTTCGTTATTCTGTTTTGGTCGTGTATTATTCATTTAATTGTTTTCCTGTATCTCCTGATTATTCCTATCACACTCATTTCCTATGTTGGAACTTTGTCACTTTCAGTCTGAACGATTAAGTTCTGTCCTCGTTTGCCTACCAGGTCACGGACAATCTTTTGATGGGACACTCGAGAGTTCACAGCTACGAAGGCTACGACTACGAAGGCTCTATTCAGCTGGAAATTGGTTTAGAAAACCAAGTCTTGTTGTAATGGCGGTGTACAAAAACAGAGGTAGTCACCGTTGCATGCTTAGTTAATTATGTAACGACGAGGCATGCTCTGACAAAGTTTAGATTTGGAGCACTTTGATGTAATAACGTGTTCTTGATACGACTGTCGCACTGTCGTACTGTCTGTTTATTACTTGTGTCTCGTTCTGTGCGTGTATAAACCTGACTCGTTGCGTATAAAATTAGTATTGCTAAAAGTAGTCTAAAATACATCATCAAGTGTAACGGTTAGTAATTTTAATTACATCGGTTGTAATATCTCATGTGGAACTGGCAGTAAGCTAACAAATATTTAAGTTTTTAAAAGGAATAAGTCCCAAATGTTTAGTACCAAGCCACGTGTTGTTCAATCACAGTTTGAACAATATCAAGTCAAAATTTGCAGAACACCTCATTTCCGAGAATCATAATTACACTAATTTTAAAACTAATTTAATACCCCTTCACATATGTAAGAAAGGGCGATATTTGAACGCTCTTGAAGAGTACGAAATTTATAAAGCATATAGCAATACTGATACCAAGCCGCGTGTTTTAAATGGTAAACTGCTTTTCAAGTCAAATGTATTGTACGACACTGCCTTGAGCTATTGTCGTGGTGAGAGCAAAACGTAATTCAGTGCGCGGTCAATCTCCGCACGATGTACATCGTTAAACCTTCGCGCTCGCTTTAAACGTTTAAGTATTCATATTGTTTTAAGTTATTTGTTTCATGTTGGATTTTAATATTTTAATTAATTGACAAATGTATCTACTTTAAATGATACACGATTATTTTAAGTTCTGATGATGGGACAAGTGTCCCGAAACCTGTCAACTTTGTGAAGACGTTGTTTCTAAAAGCCGCAGACGGTAAGTTGCAATATATTTGATTGAAGGTAACAAAGTTTAGACGTATCTGTGGAACGATTCATAGGCACCTGAAAAATAAATCACGGAAGGGTACCCGAATGAAATTGTATAAAACTGTACCTGTCCCCTATTCCTGTATGCTGTTGTGCCGGGGTTTAAAATTTCCCGGCGTGATTTAAACGTGGAAGGCCGCCACGTCACAGCTAACGTGATTAGTAAGGCCGTGTCTGCGCCAGAAAACCGTGTCAGCTGATTGCGGGACGCAACTGTTAGAATGCAGTTTGCCAAAGGTTAGCTTCTGCAATCCGCAACAGGTGGAATTTCCGTACCATGGTGGGTTCGCAGAACGAGTGGTTCTCTCTCTTTTCGTCTTCAACCTTCCAACAGGGTGTGCTGATCTGACGGTCCAGGGGAGTACCTAGTTGCATCTTAATATGACTGCGTGATCTAGTAAAGGGTTTTCAGTGTCCCCGCACAGCCAGGAGAGAGGGGGATGCAAAGATGGTGACACCGACATCAGTCACCATCTGCAGACCAGTGTAGCACGAAGCTCCCCGAAGCCGTCAGGTACAGAAATACTACGCCTACAGAGCTCGAAGAGACATCTGCCCAGAATGAACTAGCTGGAACTTCTGGACTCCTCAAGTAACACCATCAACATAATCGCAGACTGGTCTACGGGATATCATGTCAGTTCTTCAAAAGTACAGGTGGGAGCATTCCAATTACTAAAGGGGACGTCCATTAATTACGTGAGCTCAAAATGGGGTGGGAGGGGTCCGGCAAAATCTCACCAAATCACATTTAAAGGGAGGGGGACCAATGAAAATCTCACGTCAACTTTTTAATTCAGAGAATATACATTATTATAACGGATAACATTTTGTTTTATAAAATTAATCCCGAGCATAGACAATATTAAAGTGCCCACCAATCTTTATGGCCTCTCTGAACTGAACTGAATGCTTAATACACGTGTGCATGCCCGGGATTCCCCGATTTGAAACAAAGAGCCGCACAAGTGTCAGATTTCATTCGGGGAGTTCCCTGCCGCGCCGGTCGAAATCACTGCGTGTCAGTCAGTGAGTAAGTCGTGATATTCTGCAACGCATATAAAGCCGATGTTATTGTGTTAAACATGAATTTGTATTAACCTCACGTGAGGGGGAGGGGGGTCCCACCACATCTCACCAAATCTCACCAAGGGGGGGAGGGGGTCCAAATTTGAAAAAAAAAACCTCACGTAATTAATGGACGTCCCCAAACCAGTCGACAACAACTCCACCGGTTTTAGATCAAGTCTAACTGACATTTTATATCAATGTAAAGACATGTCCTTAAGGGTACCAGAAGCCCAGTTAAACTTTTGACATAATTTAAATTTGTAATGTAAATCAAACTAAGATTCAATCTTTTGAAGGCTGCAAATAAAATAGCACTAATAAAAAATTGTTACTGGTTACAAGAGTATTTTATTGCAAGTCCTGCCACTCTGGGCCCTAGCACATTTTTCGCTTAGTCTAGGCCAAGTGGTCTAGTTTTAAATTTTACGTAACGGCCCAAGTGGCCGTTACACTGGTGAGACATGGACTCTTGGTAAAAGAGACGTGCAGAGGATTCAGGCAGCCGAAATGAAATTTCTAAGAGGGACGCAAGGTTGTTCTCTCTTGGATCGGAGAAGGAACGAGGATATTAGACGCGATTTAAACATTGTGTCATTGCACCAAAAGATTGAAGACCACAGAAAGTGATGGTGTGAACACTTGAATCGCTTGCCTGATATCCGTCTACCTGTGTGGCTGCCTTGGGTTATCACCCTACTGGCAAGAGAGATGTCGGTAGACCGAGGAGGAGATGGGTTCCGGAACAGACCTAGTCCTTGGAGTGGTGATGATGATGATGAACTGTAACGAAGTTTAAAGTTATTTGCGACTGATAACGACAATTTTACCCGTTTCACTGTGGAACTTACAAGTAGCAATCGCACAAGAGGATGGGGACCGGGGTCATACCCCTGTAGTAGTACGGTCAGAATCCGACACCGCCATTACCGGTGGCTCTCTGGCCTCTCCCCGAAATGCCGCCCGATACACACCGCCTCATCATCAATGTGGGAGTGAGCCGCACTTCGACTGCATCGAAGTTGATTTGCTCCAGCCAAGTATGTAAGAGTTGACCAGCTCCAGGCAAATAGCTAAGAAGCTAACTTACCCCAAGTCCAGTGGCGCCTTATTATATACGTAACAGTGAAATCTAACAGCACACCCAAAAGCAGGCTCACCTCGTGTCGTAAGAATAAAATCCATGAGATGATTTTATTAGGCCTCTTGGACTAATCCAACTAGAGCACTCCGAGTTGGTCCACGGCTTATACCACGGTGAGGAGATGAAGGATTATATTTCTGGTGGTCCTTCACCCTATCATGGCGTAGACTTCCTTTCAAGACGAGGACGTAAGCGTTCTTCGGCTCCATCGCAACTGATGATCAGCAGAAATCATGAGTCCCGTATTCGGTTTTGCGACGTCTGGGTTCTGGCTGGAAGAGGTCGGAGGGTCCCGATGTAAGTTCGCAGAGGGTCTCGGAGGTCGCAGGTGGGGTATCTGCGATCGTTGCAGCAGTGGTGTCGCTTTTTATCAAGGGCTTGTCAGTGGTGGTAGGAGGGGTTTCCCGTTCTGCCTGTCCCAATAACAAACGTCAGAGGGTCTCGACGAAAGTTCGCAGGGGGTCTCGGAGGTCGTAGGTGGGATATCTGCGATCTTTGCAGCAGTAGTGTCGCTTTTTATCAACGGGTTGTCAGTGGCGGGAGGAGGGGTTTCCCGCTCTACTTGTCCGGGTACCAAACGTCATCTACCTAGGTCTTTGCTGGCCAACATTATGTCTATCGAGTGAACCATTTTTTTACGATGTTATGTTACACGTTACATCGGTGAAGAGCATTCATTAAATTTGGAAAAATAAGGGTTCCTACCCGCTCCTTGACGGAGAGTGTAACTATGTTACCTGCAAAGTATGTAATTCAGGCATTTTATAGAATACCTAGGCATTTCACACAATGCCTACAGTTTTTTGGCAAAGTATAGAATAGAATACTTTTCAAATGTTTTTTATACTTTTCCCAGGCATTCTATATAATGCCAGTGATTCTTTAGGCAAAGTGTAAAATGAGTTTACTACGTTCAAAATGAAAAAATTAATAACAAAAGTCGCATATAATTGTTTGATTTTACACAAAGGAGGACTTCGTATGACATTTTGAGATTATCTATTCTCTACCTAATTATGTTCAGATACTATGTTCTTAAAATTATACTGTATAAGAACTTTTTTTAACCAATTTGGTTAAAAAATTACATTAGATATTATTGGTGTTTATTAATTCTAAATATATGGAATATTCTCTACTTATTACAACAAGACAGAGAGCTGTGACGTTTTGAAGTACCCTTTCTTTCATTATTTACACAATTATAATTTTTTTTTACATTTAGTCTTGCACACAAATTTTACAAACCCTTGTCCGGATCCTGATGATTGGACAGTAGCAGCAGAACGAAGTGCGGTTTCTTGTTCAAGAACATCTTCAACCGCCATTAGTGGTCTTGGGCATACAGTGAACTGCGATCTTGTGTACAGCTGCTTTAACAATCCGTTAGTGGTTCCCAGTTTGTAATATCCGTCTTCTGTCACACTCACGACGATTGCTAGAATGTTTGGAAGACCTCTCCGCCCCTTGTCTACTTCAGGAATTGGAACACGAACAGACGCTCCCACAGGAGCTGGAGGAAATTTGTTGTGAGAATGAGATTTCATCTTCTTTGCCTGAAGTTCTAGAAATTATTTTGACCTTTTTCTCTGTTCAGTTTGCATGCAGCACGTGGTTGCGACATCTCGAACGTTACTGAAGGTCACAGGGAGGTAGGCGCGTACAGCGATACGGGATGAGGGAGGGTGGATTCAGGATGTGACATGAAACCACAGCGCACACATTGTCTATACATTACCTAGAAGACGTTAGGCATTGTATAAAATGTGTTTTATTTCATACTTTGCCGGCTGGATTCAGGCATTGTATGAAATTCCTAGACATTCTATAAAATGCCTGATTTTGTTCTTTACCGGTAACAACTACACCTGTCCTACCTCTTGGAAGCTGTTGTAGTTTTTAGTAAAACTTAGTACCACTACGTTCAAAAGTATTGACTGATACAGCAGTTTATACTTCCAAGATACAGCTGTATAAGAGATATAGATATAGCACATTTACACCTCTCTGTATACTGAATGTAACGACGACTCGCGGATCTCGAACTCACATCCCCTTACGCCGAAGCAACTACAATGGCCGCTCGAAAATGAAGGAGGTGAGCACACATGAACAGTTTGAAATATAACTATTTTAATCTCTAAAAACATGAAATATGTTACGGAGAGTTAAAAGAACAAATTTTAATAATTCAAACAAAAAATATAAATCATAAGTAACCACATCCAAGAATACAAAATTGAGTAGTAAAACTTGTAAAGCTAGTACCAATAAATAAGGATTTCCATAAATAACGCTGGTGAAAACAACCTTTAGGATTAAACTGTTCAAAGCGGACAGAACAAAATGTAATTAATTACAATGTGGATGTGTGTGTGTGTATACACGCACACGCATGGGTGCGCAGAAAAAACTTAATTAAATTATTTTAAAACAGAGAAGCGCAGACGAATAGATATTTTTCAACTAATACTCTCAGATTTATACTTGCTGTAAATTATACAGGTTAATAAATAACGAGAGAGCGCAAAAATGTGTTTAGTTGTTTTCTTTTTTTAAAATATATTGTTATAAATAATTAAATAGAAGGATTTTCCGTTTCTTATTGCCAGTTTGTAAATGTGTGTGTGTGTGTGTGTGTGTGTGTGTGTGTGTGTGTGTGTGTGTGTGTGTGTGGCGCGCGTGTTTATTTTTATACGTCTGATGTTGATACAATTTACTGTGAAAATGTCTTAGCGTTAATGTATGTACAGAAATAAACTGAATGGCGTGTATCAAAAGCGCGACCTCCCAGTGTCACGCTGACGTTGAGGAATTTCACATTTTTCCTGCACTAGAGTACCTCGTTGTATCCTCAAAATATTCTCGTACCTTAGACAAATTTACATCAAAATATGTGACTACAATCAATATTACCACAGTCTTTTACAGTAATGATACAATACACTTCGTGTTACTTTCTTAATTAAAATTGATAATTTTAAGAGTTCTTACGTATTGTATACAAGTATCACTACAAGTTAAAAATACTAAACACACATACCCATAATAATAAATACGTTTACAAAATACATCTAACTATTTGAAATATGCTGCCTGTAAGCATTTCTCTGCAAAGTGGGAACATGAAGACATGGCATAACCCAAATTACTCGCGATTCCCTTCCCAACTTTCTTCGCTACAAATCAGTAGCGTGGCGTGGGTACATAACAGCTGTTGCTGGTTGTGATAGGCCCAAAACTTAGCCTAACAATAGTTCAAATTTTTCCTAGTACCAAATGTTCTTTTTAGAGTCAAAACATTCATTTTAGAGCTAAAACATCTTTTTAGAGTATTTTCAATCTTTCGCTGGCAGAAAAAGAGGGCCCTTGTTCAACGGGATCTGACTCCATTATACTTAAACAGAATAAGTAAGGACACAAATAATCGAATTAATAATAATAAAGACTCCCAGAGAAACACATAACTAAACGAACAAAACACAGATAGGTAGTAACTGGTGCACGTTGGTTCCGAAACGAACACAGTTGTTAATTGAGCATTTTGCCGGTTTATACAGCGGCAATACATTGGGTGGACGAATGTTTCCCCCCCCCCTCCGCAGTTTGTACAGTGACAACTACTACGAGGTCAATGACCGTACGCAGCAAAACATTGCCGACGTCTGAGCCGGCAACACAAGACGGTGTAAGTGCCCAGCAGTTCGAAAGCAATGCTACGCTTTTCTTCAAGTTTCCTTACTAATATTGTTCTGATTTCAGATTATTCAATAACTAAAATATTTATTCTGTGATATAATTAATATTACTTTCTTCCATTTCCAGGGCTGTTGCAACAGCGGTTACGTGGACGCCACGCTACTGGATACAACCGTATTTCAATGCTTTTTTTCAAACATTTCCTATCTTTGTTCCTGACTGTCCATGTGAACTATGCAAAAACAAAATAAGAAGCAAAGCCATTGAGGCAGTGGTTAGCACTGCATTGTCGCTGTATTGGGGGGACGTGTAAGTGATGCGCCGGATCAAACTAAACTACAAGACTGCTGGGCCAACTGAGAGCGTGTTTCGGCGAAAGTCCTCTGTGGGCAGTAATGACACCGTAGAGCTGTCTAGCCAGTGTTCATTCCATTCCCCGTATACAGGACGCATGTCTCAGAGATGAAGTGTAGTGTTCTCCAGGGATGTTGGATGGCAGAAGATAATGAAGAAATAAACGAAATAAGGAAAAGGATACAGGCCGCAAATAGAGCATATGTTTCGTTGACAACTATATATTCAAGACTAGGAACATCCACCGTAAGTACAAGATCACATTATATAAAGTTATGATTAGACTGGTGATAACGTATGGCAGCGAGACTTGGACTCTGAACAAACAAGCCGCTAACATAGTCAATACCTTTGAAAGGAAAATTTTCAGGAGAATACATGGATCAATTCAAGTCAATGGAATATGGAGAATGCGTCACAATGAGGAACTATACAAGCTATATAAAGACAATGATCTGGCCCCACCACCATCCGACTGCATAGATTGCAATGGGCAGGACACATCATTAGGATGGAAGGCAACCAAATACCTAGGAAGGCACTGTTTAGTCAAATCGAGGGTAGAAAGCCTGTCGGAAGACCCAAGCGTCGCTGGATCACGCAGTGGCGAGGGATGCTGATACTTTACTTAAAATAAAATAAATAATTGGGAGCAGGACCCAATCGCCGTACTATTTATGACCCATTACGGATCACACTGTCATTTTATGAGTCATCACGTTCCATTACGGAATCAACGGAACATCCGACTTTATTTCGGATGCGGAAGTAATAGATCGTGTATCTGTGTTGAATGTATAAGCGTTTATTTACTATTTACACCAAAGTACACACACACACACACACACACACACAAATCTCTTCGAAACTGCTTCATTTTTTTTTATCGTTCATCTAAGGACAACATGCCAATTTCAATTCTTTATTCTTTGATCTCTTCTTTTTCTCCAATATTCCTTCATCTCTTCACTGTGTCTCTTCTTCCTGTCTTCAGCCCACTTGGAACCTGCGTTTTTCTCTCTCCTACCCTGGACTCCTTCCAATTTTACACTTTTGCCCGAAAAACGTCTCTTTCAATTGCTTCTTCTGCGTTTATATTATTTTTTCCAAATCCTTTTGGTCTTCTTTAATCCAACTTGACGTTGACTTCTTTCGCCACAGATATTTGAAGATTCGCTTTGTTAACCTATTGTCGTCCATTCTATATAAATGTCCAAAATAATAATTGTCTTCTTTATTCACTTTCCTGTTATATTTTCTATACTTTGATATATTTCATCATTACTTCTTAATTTCCAACCTTCTGAAGTTTTTCGTGGGCCTAATATTTTCCTAATAATTCGTCTTTCCAATATTTCTAGTTTGTCTAAATTATAATTCAATGCTAGACATTCACTTGCATATAGGCATTCTGGCCTCACTACTGTACTGTAGACTAATGCTTTATTTTCGCATTTTTGGATATTAAAAGGTTTTCTTGTAAATAAGGTTCATCTGATTCTCGCTAACGAAGCAAATATTCAGTTTAGATTCATTATATTTGGTCTCCAGTCGCAGTGAAATTGAAATAAATAAATACCTTTTTCTTTATCCGTGCTGCGACTACGTCTTTGATGTCTTACGACATGTTTCGGGAACACGTTCCCATCATCAGGTAAAATTGTTTTTTCTTCTAGTTCATAACGAACGTGTCAAGAATATAATAATTAAAACACATCAACACATAAACACATAACACAATGAGTATGATAGAACTCAGTCCACGTAACAGTGCGCACTGCCGTACTGTAACTGACCACGTAATCAAACTATATACTCGGCTGGTGTACACAAGCGTTATCACTCTTCAATACAGTATCATATAAACAGTGAGATTTAAATGTTAATTGATCATTAAGCAGTAGGTTTGGTTGAAATAAAAGCGCTTTATATATTTCATATTCTTCCATGGCATCCATGTATCGGCTCTTACTGCATATATGTATGGGCGTAAAGTTATCTGTGAAACCACTATAACTGTGATTGCTGTTTACCAGATGTAAAGCAAAGTTGGATTTGATTGACTTGATGTTCCTTTTTGGCAAATGTTCTTTATATCTGTCTTTAAATTTCCTGCCCGTTTGTCCTATGTAGAATTTATCACATTCACTACACTGGATTCTATATATGCCAGAACTGTTTTCGGTTGTTTTTTGTGTTCGAGGTTTTAATATGTTCAATATGTTATTGGTAGTTTTGAAGGACACGATGATGTCTAATTTTCTTAATTCATTTTTTATTATATTAGGAATCACATTAGTATATTCAACTGAAATATAATGGTTCTTTTTACCATCTAATTTTAATTTTCTTTCCATTTTATTCCTACGTTTGCGAATTAAGTTATCTATTATATCGCTTTTATATCCATTATTGACAGCTATATGTTTAATAATATTTACTTCATCTTGAAAATCTTCCTGGTTCATAGGTATAGTTAAAAGTCTATTTACGAAAGCATTAAAAGAGGCCATTTTCTGTGTATATGGGTGGAATGAATCAGCATGGACAGTTATATCCGTGGTAGTAGGTTTCCTGTATATTTTATATGTGATACAATCAGCATTAAAAACCAAGAAACCCAACAAGTAACACGATCGGTAATCAACAGTAAATTGGATCGCATATTAAAAATGGATGGCTTAAGTACAAATAAAAACCAGTTTCTAAAATACAAGAAGGAGCTCAACCTTATGAAAACAATAAAACAAAAGATTGACATAAATAAGGCAATAGTTACCAAAGCCGATAAAGGCAATACTGTAGTTGTATTGAGTCAAGCAGATTACACGCAGAAATGTTATGAATTTATTAACAATAACATTATTAAGACACTTGAGCATGACCCCACCAGCAAGTACACAAAGGAACTAAATTCCGCTGTGAACAAATGCATAAATTTGTTTGACGCAAATGTTAGACACCATATTAAACAAATAAATGCACAGGCACCCGCATTCACAGGTTTGCCAAAAATACATAAGGACAACATGCCAATACGTCCCTTAGTTAACTACACGTCGGCACCTGGGTACAAAATCGCAAAAAAACTTCAACATATAATAAAAAACAGTATAAAGCTAGAGAATAATCATAGTATCAAGAACAATAAAGATTTCATAAACAAAATTAATTCCATCGACTTATTACCGAGTTATGAGCTGGTTTCTTTTGATATTGTCAATTTATACACAAATATACCTATACAAGAAACAATAGAGATTCTCCAAAACAATTTACTTAATACGGCAATATTAAATCAACAGGAAATTAACGAATTAATCTTGATATTACGAATAGTGTTGAAACAAAATTATTTTACATTTGACGGCAAGTTTTTTAAACAAGGAGAAGGGTTAGCCATGGGGTCTCCTTTAAGTGGATTACTGGCAGATATATACCTTAACTTTTATGAAAATAATTATCTGCTATCTAACTGTAACAGTTACCACGAAAAAATTATCTCATACACGCGATATGTTGACGATACGTTCATGGTTTTTAATGGCACTTGTAGACAAATGGACATGTTACTCAAATACATGAACAACATAAATAACAACATAAAATTCACCATGGAAGTAGAAAATGAAAATTGCCTAAACTTTTTAGACCTTTCTGTTCGAAGAAACGCTGATTGTATCACATATAAAATATACAGGAAACCTACTACCACGGATATAACTGTCCATGCTGATTCATTCCACCCATATACACAGAAAATGGCCTCTTTTAATGCTTTCGTAAATAGACTTTTAACTATACCTATGAACCAGGAAGATTTTCAAGATGAAGTAAATATTATTAAACATATAGCTGTCAATAATGGATATAAAAGCGATATAATAGATAACTTAATTCGCAAACGTAGGAATAAAATGGAAAGAAAATTAAAATTAGATGGTAAAAAGAACCATTATATTTCAGTTGAATATACTAATGTGATTCCTAATATAATAAAAAATGAATTAAGAAAATTAGACATCATCGTGTCCTTCAAAACTACCAATAACATATTGAACATATTAAAACCTCGAACACAAAAAACAACCGAAAACAGTTCTGGCATATATAGAATCCAGTGTAGTGAATGTGATAAATTCTACATAGGACAAACGGGCAGGAAATTTAAAGACAGATATAAAGAACATTTGCCAAAAAGGAACATCAAGTCAATCAAATCCAACTTTGCTTTACATCTGGTAAACAGCAATCACAGTTATAGTGGTTTCACAGATAACTTTACGCCCATACATATATGCAGTAAGAGCCGATACATGGATGCCATGGAAGAATATGAAATATATAAAGCGCTTTTATTTCAACCAAACCTACTGCTTAATGATCAATTAACATTTAAATCTCACTGTTTATATGATACTGTATTGAAGAGTGATAACGCTTGTGTACACCAGCCGAGTATATAGTTTGATTACGTGGTCAGTTACAGTACGGCAGTGCGCACTGTTACGTGGACTGAGTTCTATCATACTCATTGTGTTATGTGTTTATGTGTTGATGTGTTTTAATTATTATATTCTTGACACGTTCGTTATGAACTAGAAGAAAAAACAATTTTACCTGATGATGGGAACGTGTTCCCGAAACATGTCGTAAGACATCAAAGACGTAGTCGCAGCACGGATAAAGAAAAAGGTATTTATTTATTCAGTTTAGACTCACAGTAAACTGACGAGAAGATGGGGTACACAGGGGAATCTTACAATAATACAATACGAATGTGACTAAACCACTTACAAATTTTACAGTTTTGCAAACAACACAGTAAAAGCGCTGCTTAATTTAGGATACCAATTATTATGATTCATTTCTAAATGGAACTGCTTCTTAGAATTTGATTGACGGGACAGGAAACGTTATTTGATTCTAAACTCGTGTCGAATTTAGAGGCAAATTACAAACACGGTTCCAGTTTGTCATTTAAACCAGTCACCACTACTGTGTTTTTGCCTTCCCTTAAAATAATTTTATCTACTATGAAATAAAAGGTTGGCCAAATATTACGTGTAGAGCATTGCTTTATACGGTGCAGAGACATGGACACTGAGGAAAAAGGATGAGGAAAGATTAGAAGCATTTGAGATGTGGGTTTGGCGATCAATGGAAAAAGTGAGGTGGGTTGATAAAGTAAGGAATGATGAAGTTTTAAGAAGAATCCTGAAGGTAATAGAAAATAGGAAAAGGAATTGGTTAGGTCATTGTTTAAGAACTGACTGCTTGCTTACAACTGCCATAGAGGGTGTCATAGAAGGAGAAAAAAGAAGAAGGCGCAGAAGAATGAAGTTAATAGATAGCATTAAAATCAGAGGGTGTTATGAAGAAATGAAAAGACTGGCATGCGATAGGACAGCTTGGAGAGCTTTTACCATTTGAAGACTTGCGTTTTAAATAACAAAACACGAAAAGACACAAGGATAAAATTTTATAAAACGATGGCTGTATCTTTTCTTATGTATGGGAGAAGAAGTTGGATAAATACCAAAAAAGGAGACAGCAAAATACAGGCAGCAGGAATGACATTTTTGAGACGGGTCAAAGGCTGCACAAGAAGAAATTTAGTAAGAAATGAAGATGTGCGAAATGAACTAAATGTATATGCAATAAATGAAAAAATAACTGAAAATAAAGAAAGATGGAAACAACACGTAAATAGAATGGGAAATGGGAGAATACCCAAAAAAATATTTAACTACAACCCAAGAGGGAAAAGAGATATAGGAAGACCACGGTGGTCATAAGTTTGTGAGGACGGAACAGGGAAATGCCTAATCCTTGTAGTGCAGAAGAAGAAGAAGAAGAAGACCTGCCTTAGGGCAGAACACCAAATAATAACTATGAAATACATGTGAAATGGTTAATCATTTTTTGACATTTTGATATTTACTACGATCGAATTTTTACTGCATGATATTAAAAAAAAAAAAAGTTTATGACTGAAAAGCGTACAATTGTTAAACCTATGACAATACCAGCGTTCTCTAAAACTGTAATCATCATCATTAATGGTAAATCTCTCCAGTAACTGTTCTCCCCGTACTGTCTGTTCCCGTGATAAGTCTCTATCTAAGTAAACTGTAATGTCGCCTGACAAATAAACCAACCACTATACCACATGTCCTTCATCTTTCTCCAACTGTCCACCCTGCAAACTTTCATTATATCATTATCTAATATAAACAATCCTTTCTCAAGACGTGACCAATTTTCTCAAAACTAGCCTTCCACTTTCAACCAAATTCTCGTGTCATTTCTTCAACCTCTTCATTTGTCATCTTCTCTCTCGAGTTAATCTTTAACTTTCTTCACTACTATCGTTTTTAAAGATTTCCACATATATTATTTCTTGTTTCACCACTTCCCATGCCGTAAAACTACGCTACCACAGAATGAATGCTTCTTCTTCCTCTCCACGTCAAGGTATAGGCTTACAGCCTGTTCCGACTACACTGAAGGCATCTCTTCCTTGGTTTACCTACATCACGTCTTCCCTGAGGTCTGTATCGTGTTATTTGTTTAAGTAGCCTCATATCTTCCATTCTCTTGATATGCTGCCTCCATTTTGTTTGTCCTTCCCTTATTCTGGTGGGCATACAATATACATTTAGCTCAGTTCTTATCTCTTCATTTCGTATTTGATCTCTAAGTGTGCAACCTTTGGTTTTGCTCAAGAACTTCATTTCACTTGTTTGTAATCTACGTTCATCATCTCTCGTCATCGTCTAAGTTTCACTTCCATAAGTTAAAACAGGTGTTGCCATTACTTTATAGAAATTTATCTTGATGTCTTTCCTTGCCTTATTTCCAAGTGTTCTGTGCATCGTACCACATATCATTTGAAATCTATTTATTTTTATATCCATGGCGCTGTCATACTAATAAGTTACATCGATACAAATCAGTAGGTTGTTTTCCGTCATATCTTGGTTATTTGTTATTGGATCTGAACAAACAAGGTATATACGAAGGAAAAATAGGGGAAATAATTCGTGTAGTCGCAAATCTTTGTACAGTGGTAGGGGGGAGTGCCATGAACAACATACTAAAATTCCTGATCGGTGGGTAGCGAGCGGGGGGTGGGGGAGCGTTTAAAGGTCATTTTTTTACGTTTGTCTTGAATAACTCAAAAAAACACGGCCTCTAGCGAAAAAGTGTTCATATACAAAATTAAACTACATAACATTTTCTACAAAAAAGGTCCTATTCTTTTTTTCTCTAGCATGAATAGTTTGCGAGATGCAGGGGATGGAAAAACCACGGATTATTAAAAATAGTGTTTTAATGGTATAAAATTAATGTTTAATGTTAAATGAACTTAGAACTAACCGAAAAACTACATTACTTATTAAAAACAAACATCTTCTCTTGAATGTGTACATTTCAAAAATTAACAATTGAATCATCATCGTCATCATCATCTTGCAGATCGAGTAACGGTGCACCATTCGTACACGTACCATGGCACGTGCCGCACACCATGGAGCATGGAATGCCGGCTTTTCGGCATCCACATCGTCCCTCACACCCAGTAGAACATCGGCAAAAGATGGTGTTCAGTATCGCTTCAGGTGCTACTGGGTCTTTGGTTGTTACTAGGGTTAGCGATCCATCCTCCACTCGGTTCCATCCCCACTCGGTCGGGGGTAGGGGGTTGTCGAGCCATTGCTGTATCTGTAAGTAAGTAACCAAACTGCTGTAAGTAACAAGAAATAGTGTTGTTACAAGTATTTTATAAAAACAGTAAGTTAATAAAATTAATATACCTGTAAATAAACTCTAAAAGAGTGTTGGTGCGCAGCTCCTCTGGTTGGTGGCAGTGAGGCGAGGTCTGGTTTTGGCTTCGTTGATGCGTTTAGGAATGCAGCATACCGCAGTTTATTCAGATCTTGCTGATCTGCAGTCGCTTGGTACATTTCTAAAAACATCTTCTCACCAGCCTGTGCAACCTTGTCTGCTGGTGTCGAGGGGTTAGTGAAGATGTCGGATATTGTCTTCATTTGCCTGGGAATCTTGCTGAACAGCTTAACCATTCCTCCTTTGCTGTTGTTGTAAATGGCGGAGGTGGTGTCACACCCGCTAAAGGCGTGGAGAAGGAGGATGGTTTCAGCAAAAGGAAGTTGTTGGAGTTTGTTTGTTGAAAACAATTTTGATTCCACCTTGCCTCTGCCAGGCTTCATGAAGTATACGTTGCTCCCTGGTCGTGCAAAAGCAATGAGTAAAACAATCAAGTCGACAACTTCCCCTATTATTGTGACAGTTTGGTGTAGGGCAGCTTTCTCTAACCCACATCTCACTATAGTGCCATCAGCATCCCCTGTGGCAACTACTGTTTCTATTCCCCTTCATGTCATTTTGTCACTGAGGGGTTGTATAAGCCTGGTTTTGTTATTTTCGTTTGCGAGAAAATGCTCCTGTTGAACAGTGACATTCATGCTTTCATTAAAATTAATGTCAACTGAAGTTTTTGTGAGGCCCCTTCTCTTCTGCTCTCCTCGTTTTGTACTGTTGACGTCACCACAACCATCGAAAACCACAGTACAGTTTTGACCGTAATGTTTGAGTACATAGGCTATGTATTGCTCGCAAAGTACAGAAATCTTGGTAGCCACATTCTATTTCATACGGTGAAGGAGGAAGCCCTTCTTACATCATGAGTTGCATAATTATCCTCTGGAAAAGCATCGTAGAGAGAAGACTTCTTTCCTTTCCTCATTCCCCCTTCATTAAAGAGAGCCAACGGGAATGGAGATAATTCATATTCCATAAGCTGTGCAACATCTTCATCACTCTTGTTTGCAATGGCAGTTCTTTGGAAAATTGTCAGAGAGTGTACAGTCACTGTTTCACCGTTCACTTTTACGGCATTGCTCATACTAGCTAATGACAACACCACATTCTTCTTAGACTGTTTTATGTCACCAAAATTACAACCAACAAAACTTTACATGGTTCCAGTACCAATTTCTAGGGGCCGGTGACTATTTATTTTTGAGTTTCCGATTATCCCTGTCGACAGAGACATAAGTGGATTCATTTTCGGGTTGTTTATTACTAAGCACGTGGTTGGTACTGTTGGTAGAGGGGAGACCGGCCGCGCGCGCGGTTTCATAAACATATCCGAGTATTGTACGGTCTGTCCTTGTGTACTGCTGAGACGTAAAAACCACAGCCTTCCTGACCGTTCTTATCGCAATGGAATTTGCAAACTGTACACTTCCACTCCTGTGACGATTTAAATTGTAACCATTATTAAAAAGAAAGAAATAAAAAAAAATTAAGGTTGCGAGCCATTAACCATTTAAATCTCACAATAATAATAAAAACATGTAGGTACTAAGTGTGAAAGGAAGAAGTAATTAATAAGGGCAAAGAAACTGTAATAAAGAGGCATATTGTAAATAATTAATATTGTCGTATTTAACCCTTGCTTGCTATCAGGCGCCTACCTGTTGATTCCGGACTCGACATGTTTTCCGAGTCTTCTGTAATTAAGAATAAAATAAAAAACTAATGGTAATAATTAAAGAATCTGAAGACACAGATAGTCACTAAAATAACTCATTTAAATTATGTATTTTTATCTAGGGATAGTTTGTATAAATAAAAAGGTTTATTTAGAGAGAGACAGGGACTATATTCTCGCGGAATAAACACCCCACTACCTCTTATGCAGTACCAGTGGAAGCGGGCGAAAAATCTCTCTCTCGCTATGAAGACTCCAAGCAGTGCACACGCACGAGCAAAAGCTCTGTTGGAATGTTGTGTGATTTGTTGTTAGTTTGGCTTATTTCAAATGTAGTTTATTAACTGCTACACAAAAGAGTGTAACATGTAACATTAATTAAAAATCAGAAACGTGGTAACAAGAAGAAATATGTGACTACAAAAGTACGAGTATTAATAACGATGACTGCTAACTTCACCAACTGACGACACTTTTCAACATCCTACCCGGAGATGTGAACTACCAGAATTCGCAACTCTAGTAGACCCGACAGAAGATGCAGTTCGAGACATCAAAGAATCTACGCCTACCATCGTGAAGGTTCGACCTAGACTGCAGACGTTTAAGCCTTTAATGACTAAGACCAGACCTAGATGAGGACGACGATTTTAAGGATTCCCAAGACGGACACTCCCGGAGGAAATTTCTACATACCAAATTAAAGGTGACTCGATAGCACGTCTATCGAGGAATAAATAATAATTATAATTGTAACACAATACACTTTAAAAGAGAGACTTTTCAGAGACGATTAAACTTGTAAAGATTAAAAAGAATTAACTCTAAGAATTTAATGTAACTATTCAGACATCATACATTGTAACAGTTTAAATCTTAATGTATCGTAGTATAATTAATACCATTCTTCAAATGGAATAATAATGAAGCATAAAACTAATGGTCTTGCAAGCTAATATCATGAATTGAATATAAGTAAAAGTATAATGACTAAATACCTAAGGTTACCCGGATCCCTGGTATAGCTAAATAAAATCTGTTGTGATCCCAAAGTTTATATAAAGAATTCAAATAACTTTGATAATGCAATTAGTAATGTCATGGGATCTATCTTTTGAGTAAATGTTATTTTTTTCAAATGTTAAATAAAGAGAAGTCTTCTTGTTACACACATATACTGAGTACATAAATCAACAGTTTTCCCATTCCCTGATTCCTTTTATATTTACTCTGTGTTGTTCTGATTAAATTTCAGCTCGTCGAATAAGGCAGCCTGAATAATTGGCCGAACCAATTACTTCGGGTTCCCCAAGTTATAACACTAGAAAAGATGTTATACTCCTTAATTACACTCGACAATCTCTGGAGTTTATCATTACATAAAGGAACGCGTTCTTCATATTAATTTAATTACAAGAATCTCTTTAATCCTGGACAACAAGAAACTGTTTCTAGAAGAAGTAAAATGCAAGTAATTTCAATACAGAATTTTAGGAAAATAATATCTTTTAAAATCTTTTAACACTAAATAATTACAACCGGTAAAAGAAACAGATGAATGAAAAATGAGAATATTAATTCATTTAATATTCGGTCTGAACCCACTTCATTTAACATTAAACATTAATTTTATATCATTAAAACACTATTTTTAATAATCCGTGAGTTTTCCATCCCCTGCATCTCGTAAACTATTATTCATCCTAGAGAAAAAATGATTAGGACCTTTGTTGTAGGAAATTGTATGTAGTTTAATTTTGTACGTGGACACTTTTTCGCTAGAGGCCGTGGTTTTCGAGTTATTCAAGACAAACGTGCAAAAATGACCTTTAAACGCTCCCCCCCCCTCCACCGCTCACCAACCACCGATCAGGAATTTTAGTATGTTGTTCACGGCACTCCCCCCTACCACTGTACAAAAATTTGCGACTACACGAATTATTTCCCCTATTTGACCTTTTTTGGCCTTCGTTGACTGGACTAGTAGGCCTAGTTTTGTTCACAATAAACTGTTCAACAATTTATCTGTTAAAACCATAATTTGATAAAATTAAAAATTTCAGAGCTATTAGTGATTAAAAAATTGAAATGGCTGCAATTTTTAAATTTGAGATTCCGAAGTAACTGTAATTTTATATTTATTAAAAAACGTCAATCTAAACATGTCTACCAAATTTTAACAAACTCTTCTTGAAATGTAAAAAAGTGTTCCTTCTTGTTCCTTAAAAAGTGATGGGAAACGAGTCTTTTCCGGGCCTGCGTTTATAGTGACTTTTTTCTTATATTGATGCATAGATTCCAAAAATAGTAGTGAGGACACCTTTTGCGTTGCACTGTGTACATGTTCGTAATGTGAAACCTTAAGAAATTTAATTGAGTCATACCTGAAAGAAGCTGGTAAAGTAGGATTCAAAGACAATTAAGAGAAGACCATAGTCTCGTTAATCTAGATAGAAGGGAGTTTAATCATCTGTGTATATGACACACAGATCCGGATGCAGGGAGTGATTAAATTCTGCAATCGCCAGAATTGATATTTATCCTTTCAAGAAAATCTTTCTTAGCAGTCTCCTGTGTACTCTTTCATTTCTGCCTTTCCCACTAATACGATGGTCATGCAGTTATCGTGACAAATTAGGTGTGACAGACAATAGTACGTCACTTTGGTAAGAATTTACCACAATTATTTACATACCTGCTGTTATATGAAAGACGTCATCATGTTCCTTCTCCACTACCATGAAATCTTTTACATTGTCTTCTTATACAGTGCCTCAAAACTTGCTAACTTTCCAGTAGTCCGTGACTCAGAACCGTACATATTCACGACTCACACAAAACACTCAAGAGATGTGTCTTCGGTTCATGAACCCACCGATTCTTGAGATTGGCAGGTTTTTCGTTCCCGTAAACCTACCAAGGTTCTAATATTTAGATTTTCGTTTACTGTACAGCATTGAGTACGTGCTACCCAGTCTATTTAAAATTAAAAGACTTTCAATTCTACATACTCTGTGTTTGCACGTGGTTTAAACCAACTCTGTCTCTGTGTTTGCGCCCAAAGTTTGAACATTATGCACACGCGCTCTCTTACTGGCTGTATATAATCCTGAAATGTTTTTCAGATTTGGTATGTTCACTACCACTAGTGTTAAATTCTGGTAAATTAATCTTGTGTAATGCTGTTTCTTTGAGATAGTCTTACTTCTCGGTTATTTAATGTAGTTTTCGAAGAACCCCTCCAGAACATACGGGTTACGAACAAATGTGTATACACAGACATTAGAATAAACATCATTGCTTTCGTTGTCGACATTCTGGTGATGGCAGCGAAACTGAAACCCGCTAAGAATATTAATTGAGTGATACCTTAAAGAAGCTGGTAAAGTAAGATTCAGAGACAATGAAGAGAAGACCAAGATACTTCATTCCAGGTTTTAATTGGATCATCAGGAGAATAAAAGAATTCCTACGCGTCAAGAATAGTGACGGAGAATGAACTGCATTATTCATTTGGAGCAGGAGAGGAATTCAGGTATTGGTCTATGAGAACTATTGGTATTAACAAAAGTTGTAAAGATCAAGAAATTCACACAGGTTTGAAAGTTGAAACAAAGCCCTGTACGGTATAGCAGGCTCAAATCTTTAAATTTCTCCAACATTCCGTAAAATTAAGAAAAATCCTTTAACGATTCAACCCACTGTTTTATTTGGAACTGGGGCGTAGATCCTGCAAATGCAGGAGATTTGTCTGCTTTGAGAACAGGCGCTTAAGAAAAATATGCAGACCAGTGAAAGAGAGAGAAATATAGAAGAAAATGTGAAAAATGAAGGAAAGAAGTAAAGGAAATTTAGGAGGATAAACCACGTTGAAACAGACATAAAAGGCGGTCAAAGCCCAGATAAAGTGATCATGTGAAGAAGGAGGTAAGTGTGGCCAATGACTCACCTAGAAGTAATAGTGACGTAGGGAGGAGAACGGAAAAAGCTAACAACCCACTACGGTTTGGATGGCGCCACTAGAAGTAGTAGTTATGCTTCTTTATTCTCTAATTATTTATTATTCTACTCTGTTCTCTTCTTTGTGCACTGTACAATTCTAGTCTCTGTGCACAAGTGTCTGTATAGTCTACAAGAAGAAAGGAGAGTTCAAGGGTGAGGAGTGAACATTATTTAGAGGAAACACAGGAACGTTTTCATTTTAACAAGCGGCTATGGACTGTACCAAGGACACAGACATGGATGGTCCGCACCCCCAAAACCGCTCAAAAATACTGAGCCACAGAATACACATGTACCAAATAATATAATATATTTAATATTTATAAAGACTTTACCTCAAGATCTTTCTTCTTATTTGGAACATGTTTCGGGAAGGCTTGTGTTCCCATCTCGGCCTTCCTGATTGTGAGCCTTGTGATGTATTTGTGTGTTGGTTGGCTTTTGCTGTGGTTTCCTGTTGGTCTCTGGTCCTTTAAATTGGTATTATTGTGTGTGATTGTGGTGTCTATATTAGTATTTTGTGTATTTTTCGATGCTGAGTGCTACACGACACAATTTTCAAATCACTCAACAACAAAAAATACACAAAATACTAATATATAGCCTATACCACAATCACACACAATAATACCAATTTAAAATACCAAAAAAAAAAAACAAGTGGAAACCATAACAACAACCAACCAACACTCAGGTACTCCACAAGATTCTAAATTAAGAAGGCTGAGGATGGGATCACTAAGTGTCCCGAAACATGTTCCAAATAAGGAAAACACATCTTGAGGTAAAGTTATTATAAATATTAAATATATGATATACAGTACATCAAGAAATGGACTGTACCAAAATGTTTTTTATTTATAATAATATTATAAATGATTTATTATTCTGCTCTGTTCTTTTCTTTGTATGCTGTACAATTCTAGGCTCCATGTAGAAGTCTATAGTCTACAGAAAAAACGAGAGTTCAAGTTAGAGAAGTAAATATTATGTGGGCGAGACACAGGAAGGTTATTCATGTTAACAAGCGGCTATGGACTGTACCAAGGACACAGACATGGATGGTCCGCACCCCAAAGCCGCTCACAAATACTGAACCATAGGACAAACATGTTTCAAATAATATAAATATACCTATTTACATACGCCCCAAAATATGAACAACACACCACTACATCGAATCAGACTACATTCAATAAATACTAATTGTAAAGTATAGGATCAAAAAATTAAAAAATTACATGTTCCGTTCGTTTCAAGTTGCCCGCACGCTGTCCAAATATCAATTAATAAATCATTTTTGAAATATGAAGACCTCCTCCAAAGAGATACGGTCGGCGCAGGGGATTACAATATTATAATTACGTATTCGGTATGCCTTCATGATCGTTGTTTTTTTTACACGACCCTTGAACAAAATTCTCAGTCAGGCGCGCTGGCTGAGCTATTCAAGCCATGGGTTCGCTTCTCCCCTCCACGCGAGTCGACCACATTCTCTCTCTTCATGTCTCTTTCTCTCTCTCGATAGTAGTGTACACAAAAGCTAATTATAAGTCGATTGTTTATATATAAAGTTGAAACAAGCTAAGTGGTCTGCGCGGGATAGAGGCGAAGCGGAGGGTATCATTTGAGAGGGGCTAATGGACAGACTGGTTCTCCTCGCTAGACTACCTCTTGAAAGCATGAGCGTTCGCACACACGCGCGCACGCACACGCAAGCCGAGGGGCGGACGAACTTTTAACATGCACAAGTGGGCATTACAGACTGCTGTCTGCATCCGTACGCATCCATATATTTTAATCTTCGTCTTTGATTATTGCTGTGCTGCTATGGACCTTCATCGTGGAACCTTCATAATTAAGGACTGATTTTTATTCATTGCGCTGTTAAGCCCATTCGTGCAACTTGGGTTTCTTTATATCCAGATGTCGGTCTCTCCCTCTCCTACCTCTTTCGCTTTCTTCACTCAATCCCCGACGACTTTTTACTCTAGTTCGCAGCTCTATCGCAACAAATGCACTTGTGAAAATTGTCAGATAGAAGCTACATCAATAAGTAATTGATATTCATAGTACTGTCCTGGAACAAGTTAGCAGTTTTGAATACCTGGGCTACAGTGTGTCTTATAATGCAAGTAACGATATGGTGAATAAGTTTCATAACTTCAACCTTATGTGGGGGACCATTAGGCGAACCCTTAAGTCAATAAGTAAAGGAACACGCCTAAAATTCTACAAGGTGACGGCTCTTCCCACACTTCTTTATGGGTCTGAGAATTGGACTTAAACGAAAGGCCAGGCCAGTCGCATCCAAGCGGCTGAAATGAGATTTCTCAGGCACATGGCAGGGTATACTCTGCATGATCATAGAAGAAACACAGATGCACGGCAGGAACTGAATATTATGAGTATACTAGACAGGATCGCCCGGTATCGGCTGAATTGGTGGGAACATCTTTGCCGGATGGATGACTGCCGCATCCCCAAACAACTATGGAACTATAAGCCGAGGGGACAGAGAGGTATGGGACCTTCGAGGAAGCGCTGGAGTGACCAGCTGTAATAGTTGCCTATTTGAGACCGGAACAAACCATTCTTGGTTTAAACCTTGAGGATGATGATGATGATATAATATTATTATGAGGCGTCTGTCTTTCCAATCTAGCCCATCCCAAGCGGAGCTCTAAACAGAAGCTTGCAACTAACTTTGTCGAACGCTTTTTCTAATTCAGTAAAGGCGACGTCCATAAACGTACATTTTGTTTACAACTGATCTCTTTTCAGAATATGACCACTGCCATAATCGCCTTCTTAGTTTGTCGGCCCGATCTAAAAGCATATTCATTGTCGTCTAGAACTGGTATGTCTTTCCTTTAATTCTGTTTTTAACTACAATCAGTAAAATTTATTGTTGTATTGGAGTGTTAGTGGTCTCAAATATTCTAATAGTAATTTTGTACAAACCACTATGTTGTCTTTGGTATTGACGAGCGCTTTCGGCAGTCAAGCCATCTTCAGGTCATTTACCTTTAGTTGGTAAATGAACTGAAGATGGCTTGACTGCCGAAAGCGCTCGTCAATACCAAAGACAACATAGTGGTTGGTGCAAAATTACTAGTAGAAAATCAGTAAAATCTTTGAAGCATTAGACAGAAGATTTAAGTCCTCCTGTAGCTCAAACAGTCATTTCCATTCCCTTTCGGCAAAACAATGGTTCTGTAATTATAAATTTCTGAGGAATGTTCTCTCCTCTACAGTATTCCATGGCGGCATTGAACAGATTGTCTATCACACTGTCACCATTATTCAGCAAAAGCTCTGCAGTCTAGAACTGTCTAGGACGGTTGCTTTATTCTTCTTCAATTTACTGAATGTATCGAAGATCACTTCTATTAAAATTTGAGACACCTTCATGTCTTATAACTCAAGCAGTAATATACAGAATGCAAGATATATATATATATTTATATTTATACTTACATTTATTCTCCAGTAATTTCTGTACAGATCAAATCTAATTAAATTCATCGTATCAGAGTACTGAATCAGGTTATTCCTGTTTCATGCAAAGAAGCGTGTCGTTGTGGTCTCTTTAAGTCAGGTGGCCTCGAGTCCAGCGAGCGCCAGTACCACCATCACCTTCTCGCCTTGCCATGTATGCTAACCACCCTCAATTCGTTTTCTTACATCATAACGATTTCAGCGGTTATCCAGTGGTTTCTAACAGGTTTTCTGTCTCTCCTTGTTAGTATCAACAGTCCGTTCATTACTCTTTTACGTACAGCCCGCAAGTTCTGTATCATTCTTCTGTTCCTACTTCAAGCTTATGATTCATAAACTATTGCATCATTGCAGAAGCACACGCTGGTTAAAAACGTTCTTCTCTGAGTTTATACATAAATGGTAACCATACAGGCTGTAAATATATGTATAACTGTATATCCTCTACCTACACGCACGCAAAACCAAGCACGCACGCGCGCGCGCATACACAGTGCTGAACAGTTCCTTTTCTTGGAGTTAATATTATTTAATCGTTTTAGAATAATTGTAAATAGTATTTTTAAATACTGTGAAAGTATATTTTTTATTTGACACTTGTTTCGAACAATATGCTGTATGCTTACTGTCAATCATAGTGTTCCGCTGCCTGGCGAAGTATTTGTATTTTGGTTGGTTATTGCTGTAGCTTTTAGCTTTAATAATAATGGGATACTGTTGGCTGAGGAGGTGTAATAGGTTTGGTGGATATTATAGAATTCCACTTGTCTTTGTTTTGAAACTTTCTTTGTAACAAAAATATCCTATAAGGATGGTCCTACAGAATAAATCCTATCCTACGGTCCTACAGTGGTAGGAGTGCTATTTTAGAGCCTCTGGTCCTCCTCTAGTTTTCGTTCGGAGACCACCTCCTAGGATCTTCCGCCCCTAGTGCTGTTGGGAAATTTTTCTCTTCCACCCCTAGGACCGTTAACCATTTGCCGCCTTTAACCCTGGCGGAGCCCTTACCGGGTACTGTACAATGAAAATAAGAAAACAAGAAATACCGAATACAGTTGAGTATGAAAAATGTGAGACTCCGTGGCCATCGAAACCTAATAACGTTGCGGTCGAAAAGGTCGAGATTTGGTCAAGAGAGATCAGTTAGGAAAGACCAAAGAAAGAGATTCCACCCAAGACAGGGTGAAGCAAGGCCGAAGGCGAGAATCCAGCTAGGGCGCGCTAAACTTGTGTTCATATTGTGTAAGATGCATGAAACTTGTGTTGATTGTGTTCATGAAAATGTGTAATATTGTGCATTTCGGACTGCTCATCTGAATAGGATGCCAGGTGTCAGGTTACCTAAGGAAGTTTGGCAACACAAGGCTATTGGACAAAGGCCTAGGAAGCGTTGGTGTAGTGGGTGTATTTTCTTTAGACCAAGGACAGGGAATTGGCTATTCCCTGCTGGAAGAAGAGAAGACATTCATACATTGCCTATACACATTTATACAATAATAAGAGAGGGATGGAAGGAGAGCGGGAGGCGGGAGGGAGAGAGACGGAGACACACACAGACAGATAAACAGAGAGCGTTTTTTATTATTAATGTTTAATTTTTTAAAGGAGTGTAGCGTTGTACTAATCTGAGACCTGGACTGATAAGAAAAGTGACACACAACATACACAGGCGTTTGAGGTGTGGTACTGACGGCGTATAATGAACACATCTTGGACGGGTAAAGTGGATTCTGAAGAAGTTCTCAGACGAACACGAGGAGAAAGAAGTGGCTGGAGTGCACGTTGAGAAAAATCAACTACACGGCTGCTTTTAAGGAAGAACATGGAAACGGAAAGCCAAGCACACAGTTACGCATGATGTAGTGGAGCAATGAGTTACCAGGAGGTGAAGAAATTGGCAAGGAGCGAGAGACTAAGGACTGCGAAGTAGTCATTCACCAATTCCTTAGGACTGCAGGTTGGGAAAATAATATTCACATAGTATTAAACTTGCATTCTTAGACTGGTATTAACGTAAGGTAATGGATTTTATTTCTTCATCTCATTTTACTTTATATAACTTGGAATGAACCTATCTAAAGACTGCATCCTACACTCTCCTTACTGTACTACGTATATATAGCAACATTCCGCCTTCATGCAGCCTTGGAATGTAACACGATATGCGCTATTCTGTCAGCTGCTATTATTTGTACTTGTTTATACCACCTTTCCCTTATCTTATCAATTCTTCATACTAATTAAATGTGTTTAGTTATTTCCCGATATATTCTCGTTACGTTTCCTGTTCTGCGATAGTAACATCCGCACACCTCGTGTCTGTCAAACCAGTTCGGTATTGGGTTCTCACCTGCCACCGTCACCTCCCCAAATACTGCTAGCACATGTCAATACGTCTCAAATTTTAAATGAGGGTTTCTACTAAAAGTCATATATTTTAATACATATTTACTTATTTTTAAAAATCTGTGAACGTATTACGTTTCATATTTCTGTCGTCCTACTGGCAATAAAGTATTATTCCTTACATCTTCTTCTGATAGTTCCTATTCGTTTCGGTTGTTGGATATCATACAGGCTATTTTAACTTTCTGCACCGCTGTACGGAATAAGTCAGTTGTATTCATGCCAAACCAGGTCCGTAAATTTCTCAGCCATGTTATTCTCGGTCGCCCAACTCCTCTCTTTCCAAGTACTTTTCCCTGTAGTATGGACTGCAATAAGTAAAAATCTCTGTTCATTTCTCATGAGCTGTCCCAGATACTAAAGCTTTCTCATCTTCACTGTGTTAATAACTTCCCTATCTTTCTTCATCTTTCTAAGAACTTCAACATTAGTTATACGTGCTGTCCATGGAACGCTCAGTATTCTACGGTAGAATTCCACATTTCGAAAGATTCCAATTTCTTAGTTGAGGCTTCAGTCAAAGTCCATGATTCTACACCGTAGAAGAGGACCGAGAATACTTAGCAACGTAAACGTTGTGTCTCTTCTTTGTGTTTATTGTTAAATCATGACTTTTGAATAGACTCCTCATTCTAGCGTACACTGCTCTTGCCTTTTCAATTCTCCTCTTTATTTCTTGAGAGTGGTCCACTGTTCATTCACTATAGTACCAAGATATGTAAACTGGCTTACACGTTTGGTTTATATTAAAGGTGTAGTTCGTGAACTTGTTTTTAGATACAATCATTAGCTTCGTTTTATTAACATTGATGTCCAGACCATATCTATGGCTGCTCACTGTCACACTGTTCATTAGTTGTTGCAGCCCCTCTACGCTATCTGGGAATATGATTTTCTTACATAGTGGCATCTATTAATACTTACATGGCATCTTATTTCATCATATCCACTATTTTACAGTTCGGTTGTAATTTTCAGTAGCGTATTTAGAATTTTGTTTTAAGGAAGATCCAGTCATGTCGGCTTCCTACAAAAGAAAAAACAAGTGAAGACTAATCAACATCTTTAAAGTGGTTGAAAAACTTTAAATTTCAGGATAATATCCTGAAATCAATCCTATTAAAATAAACGGTAATAACACAATAAAAATACAAGTTATTGACTCATTGTTTAGAAGATACTTATTGACAGGACTGATTTTCCTGTATGTCATATTTCAAACGTATACGCAAATGCTGTGTAAGAAACCCGTTTGTATATTTAAAAAATAGTTACTACTATATTAGCGTACACAGTTAAAAAAAAATAACGAAATAGTCTAAAAATTAAAAGATTAACGATATTCAACTTTTTTCGACCCTCTGGATGGGGTGTCGAAATCCATATCCACTGATTAATTTATAAAAAATTGTAATTGCTTATAGTCATTTTTAGACATGGTGGCCACAGGGCTGACAAGAATTCAACTAATTTCTCTGTTTCCTAAAAAGTGTGAATGCTAAATAGTACATAAAACAAAAATAAATCTAATCGGTTTTCAGTAAGATTGAACGGACTTAGTGTTTACTGCAATTACATTGAGTTAGTCTTGCGGATTGTAAATGATGGCGGCTGTCTATTTTGGCAGATGATTTTCTCGCCAGATGTAAGGTAGAATAAAGGCTGAAAGGCTTAAAAAATCTGTGACTAAATCTAAATAAATCGTAGAGGACTGACGTGACGCTTTTGTTTCGACAAGTTGTATTTAAGTATAAATTGTTTTCTTCTTCTTCTTCTTCTTCTTCTTCTTCTTCTTCTTCTTCTTCTTCTTCTTCTTCTTCTTCTTCTTCTTCTTCTTCTTCTTCTCCTCCTTCTCCTTCTCCTTCTCCTTCTCCTTCTCCTTCTCCTTCTCCTTCTCCTTCTCCTTCTCCTTCTCCTCCTCTTCCTCCTGCTCTTCTTCTTCTTCTTTTTCTTCTACTTATTTTTCTTCTTCTTCTTCTTCTTCTTCTTCTTCTTCTTCTTCTTCTTCTTCTTGATTCCATGGCTTGGGCTATAGCCCTTTCCGACTTCACACAGTCCCTGACCACTTTTTCCACGATCTTCCACGATCTCTCGTCCCTTCTGGCTTGTTTAGGAATACGCGTGTCTACCATGCGTTCCACATGGGACTTCCAATTCTGCCTATATTCCTTGATTGTCTCCAGAACCGACTGTAACTTCAGGTCTTTCCTTATGTCGTCGTTAAAAATTTCTTATAAATTATTAAAAAACAGTATAAATTGTAATTATGAAATAGTTAAAATGCCTATGATACACGGGAGTACGATACAAAAAAAAACAAATGCAGTTAATAATATTACATTTCAAATTAAATTAAATAATTTTTTTATACGGTAAATCGATAATTGTTTATTACATTTACACGATCGAATCGTTGGAAAAGTTTTACTTTAAAAAAAGTAAACACGTGGGTTCGTATACCTACCTAATAGTGATTATTATGTAGCGGAAGGTAGCGCTGCTGGTCAGCCGGTTAATTGTAGCAGGACAGGAATGCTGTCTGCAGTCGCTGCTCCTGCAATTTCGCTGAAATCAATACTTGTTACTTCACCAACACATGTTAGAATTTTCATTTGCAAAACTCTGCATACCGTGGTCGAGTACTGCAGTATGATAACGCGAACACACACACACACACACACAATAATCGTCGTCGTCGTCGTCATCCTTTACGACTTAGGCTAGCAGCCTGTTCCAGTCTCAGTGGAAGTCATCCAACCATCGTTTACGGGGTCTTCCCACACTTCTCTTCCCCCTTGGATGATAGTCAACGGCTCTTCTTGCAAATCTAGTTGGATCCATTCTCTCTACGTGTAACCGCCACTTCGTTTTGGACCGGGAGATTTTCTCATTTAAGATTCCATTCTAATATGATCATTTTTGACAAGATCACTCCTGGTACAACCCTTTACAGCCCTGAAGAACCTCATTTCCGCTCCTTGTATTCTAGATATATCTTTGGCCTTTCTAATCCAAGTCTCACTACCATACAGTAGTTGAGGTATGGCCATTACATTATAATATTTCAATTGCGTCTCTTTCCTTGTTTTCTTCTTTAAGTGTTTAGTGGTACATCCACAAAGCGACTGGAAGAGACTAATTTTGCTTTAAACCTCCTTATCATCTTGATATGTAATGCTGCACCCTAGATACTTGAAATCTGGCACCTGTTCTATTAGCGAGTACTGTATGACAATCTTTGTTCTAATATGATTTTCCCCATAAAAAAACCATAACTCTTGTTTCAGATGAGATAAAACAACGACCTTTGGAGGTCATTTTCGTTCTCTTGGATGATCAGATCGTCTGCATACATTAAAATATTTAAATAAAATCCTTTCGCCAAGCATAATCCTTTGGGGCATCCAATTTCTATTTGCTTATGGCATCGTCTACATAGATGCCATACATACATACATTAAATAAAACAGAAGTAATACTGCAACCCTGCCGAACGCCCTGGGTTATTTTAACGGGCTCTGATAATTTGTTAGTTTTTATCCATATCTGCGCTCCATTATATAAACTTTTAATTACCTTTATTCAATGAAAGGCTATCCTCTTCTCTCCATTACCCTCCATAATAATAAAATTAATATTAATTCTCTGCACAAACAATAATAATGTTAATAATAGTCATCATAACATGGAATATAAATTTTTACGTCGCTTAAGCCAGCTGAACATGTTTAATTTTACTTAAAATGTGTTCAATTAATATAAGACAATAATACTAACTTCTGACAAGGATCGCCTACCAAGTCGTCTCTACCAACTCAGTGCTCACCACTCACCACTACATTGATTCCATAAAAACGGTAAGTAAAATATCATATATTAACGGTTATTGTTAGATAAGTAAGTTATCGTACTTGAAGGAAGTGATGATGAAATCAAACACAAGACTGCAAGGGGTAGAACGAGTAGAACCGCTACCATCGGTAGTAGAGTTATAATATTGTCACGACGGTCTACTGATCGTCGTATGGTACAGTGGAAAACAAAATACAAGACACCAATTACGTCGCTAATCACCAGCTTTAATTATCACGATTAACCAGTTTGTAATTAACAAGACAGTCTCTTACAACAAATCAAATAAAAATTGTTCACACGCAATAAAAATGTCTACTAATATAAAACACAATTGTATTACAATCGTCTCGCACAACACATAAAACACGTAACACTACGCCACAATACTCGAACCGCACTAAGATACATCGCAACTCAAACTGAAACTGAACGTCGCCGAGTACTTGTATTTATACCCCGCCGAAGTTCCAGAATATTCGCTAATAGGCGTCTAGTAGAAAACACTACGCATCAGCTCTACACTGAGACGCAATTGATTGGGGCCTTGACACAGTGCGCGGGGCTGGCGACGTCCAGAAAAGTTCGCAAGCGCACGTTGAAATCACGTACGCCACAACATTCAGCCGGATTCCTCTGGAACATTCGATAAACACGTAGATTGTTCTGTAATGTTGTAACAATAGAAAATATTACAAGATGCGTTTAAAATACCATAGTAGAAAGTATGAGTCAGATGGACTGAAGGTTATGAAGATATGGATTTATTAGCGGACAAGTATATAGGGACTCGCAAATTTGGGAAAAAACAAGAATTTAAAGATATTATGTGAAGACTGAAATAAACAGGCAAACAATATAGACAACGGAAACAATATAGACAAAGAAATAGAACTGATACGTACAGATAAAAAGAATGCAGATGAACGTGGCCCGACGAAGAATGGAATTGATAACCAACAGCAGGAAGGAAAAGAAGACGACCGAAACCTTCGTGAGCGATGAGATGGAGGGTCACCAGTTTGAAGAAGAAGACTGGAAACATTAGAGTTTGCGGAGAATTAACATTTGATATGCATGATAACAAGACTGTACGAAAGACACAGAACGCGTAGAACCGTGTTCCATCCACTCAGTGTCAGCGCTGGCATTCTTTCGCCCATCTTCTACGATCATCAACGGTGTATCTGCCCGAGTCAGGCGTCCACGTTCTTCAGGTCTTTGTAATTCCATCCCATTATGAAATCCGTCAGTGGGTCTATAACATGTATTCTTCTTATTCTTCCTCTCTTCCCTATGATATTTCCTTCTAATATTAATTTCTGCAGTACTTCGTTCTCAGGATGTGATCAGTCCAATTTCCTGTGCTCTTTCTAATAGCTCCAATCAACTTCATGTTGTCATTTAATCTCCTTAATATCTCTTTGTCAAGATTTTAAAACTCCTCTCTCCAGTTAGTGCTTTCCATTCTTCTCCGCATCTGTATATTACGTTCTCCACATCTCCAGTCTTCCATACGTTCTGTATATTAGTGAGATAAAGTATTGTACTATAAATACAGTAAACAAGTTGGGCAAACTGCAGGCTGAATAAACATTCGGAGGTTACCTTTTTCCTACCCGCTAAGAGGTCATAACCTCAAAAACTAGTATACAAAATTTGAACTACTCTTCAACCAACAGACAACTAGTAATTTTTATACGAGGCGATTTCAAAATCTCTAGACAGCTATACCATAATGCAATTAAAAATTTATTTACTCACTTAACAAATTTTTGCCTAATTATTTAACTGGACTAACATGACTACATTTTTACAGGTACATTTAAAAACATTTTTGATAGTCCATGTTCTCTTTATTTCTGGTGCGTTTCCACGAAAACCCTTCATTGTACCACTGTGTACGAGTGTATTTTGTTTTGTATATAGGCCTACCCGTATGCGTACGGCCAACATTATTCTTGAGAACGGCAACTATTTTGTACAACATAAAAAAAAAGTATTTCTTCTCGGATTCTTAGATGGATGATGTGAGACATTTTCGTAACGGCAAGTAGCAAGAACACCAAGTTACGAGGTCACGTGCAGACTTGAAGGGTATTTGCAGCCCGCAACACAAATGCAGCAACAAAAATGCGACCGGTGTGAACATAAAAAAAAAAGTTGTTGTACCCAGTCCGGCCGCAACTATATTTTATTGCAAAACAGAACAAGAACCTGCGCCGGGTGCCGCCCACACTTGCTACGCCGAGATTTTCACACGACCCGGTTATCAGCGCACACACGTACGCGCGGAATGCTGGGTGGGCCACGAAACGGCTTTCTGATTCTCCTAATGTGACTGGGACATGATCACGGTAATGACGGAATCGCAAACCGAGACAATCGCTGTTTGTCTCTCACAAAATTACGCACACAATCACACGATATATGCAAAGTAGCAGAAAAAACTTTCATTAAACGCAGTCGACTGAAATTTTTGGGTACCTGCTACATCAGCATTACAGAAGTCTCGTTCTTGATTGGCAGCATTGAAGCCACAAAGTAGTAACAGAAGATCATGCTCAAGAGATCTGAGATGGCCAAGGTGAGTACAAAAATTGTTTGTTAAAATTTGGGTATGTTTTAACAGTACAAACATAATCTATTGGAGCGTGTAGTCTACCAGGAAGAGAACTCGTGTGGAATTATATTATGAGGTACTGAAAGTCAGAACATGTTATAGAAATCCTATTCCACATAAAGTACTTTAATGTGGCTGCACTTTAAGGCTGCTGACACAGGCGCCACTCTGTGGCGCCACTCAGTCGCGCCCGGTTGTTTTGCATGGTTTTAAATTGTACCCTTGCACACGAGCGACTGTGACTCACGACTGTGGCAGGCAGAAGCCAGTCCCCGCCACTAATGGCGACGATTTGTGGCGTATGAGCTTACACACGGGCCACTTTCAGTCGCGCCACAGCAGTGTTCAGAGTAGTGTTGTGAAGCGTATACTAACACTGTAATTTCTATAAACCTTTTGGAGCTTTCTTACTATTTGTTTTTAAACTTTATAAGACTTTCATGTTTCTAAAAACTATTTAAAAACTTTAACTATCATGTCGGATTTTGATTCTGATCGATTTATAATTGAAGTGGAACAGAGACCGGCAATTTGGGACCCGAGATGCAATGAATAGAAGTGTTTCTAGAATAGTGGTTTCTAGAAAGGAGTTTCGTGCAAAAAAAAATGTTTTCAATTTTATAAATACATATTTGGTGTTCTGCCCTAAGGCAGGTCTTCAAATGGTAAAAGCTCTCCAAGCTGTCCTATCGCATGCCAGTCTTTTCGTCTCTTCGTAACACTCTGTGATTTTTTTATGCCATCTGTTAACTTCATTCTTCTACGCCCTCTTCTTTTTTCTCCTTCTATAACACCCTCCATGGCAGTTGTAAGCAAGCAGTCTCATCTTAAACAATGACCTAACGAGTCCCTTTTCCTATTTTCTATTACCTTCAGGATTCTTCTCTCTTCCCCTATTCTTCTATAAAACTTCATCATTCCTTACTTTACCAACCCACCTCGCTTTTTCCATTGCTCGCCAAAGCCACATCCCAAATACTCCTAACCTTTTCTCATCCTCCTTCCTCAGTGTCCATGTCTCTGCACCGTATAAAGCAACGCTCCACACATAACATTGGGCCAACCTTTTTCTTAACTTCTTATTAATAGTTCCACACAGAAGTCCTTTCTTCCCGTTAAATGCCTCTTTCACTATAGCAATTCTTGCTCTAATTTCACGAGTGCAGGACATATCCTTCACTTATCCAGCTTTTTGATATAAATTCTCTTAATTTGGTGTATATAAGTTCTGTTTAAATTGGTACATGTAATAAGTGAGACGTTAGGGGCCGGTCATGTTATGAGAATGGAGGATGGCAGGAACCCTAAGAGGGCTTTGCTGGGTACATGGGAGGGAACGAGACCTAGAGGTAGACCGAGGAAGAGGTGGGAAGATGGCGTTGCAGAGGACGCGAGAGACATGGGGATAAGAAACTGGAGGAGGGTTGCAGTGGATAGAGTGGATTGGAGGCGGAGATCGGTGGAGGCCAGGGCCCGACTTGGGCTGTAGCGCCATAGAAGAGAGGAGAATAAGTGAGAATTGTTTGGCAAGCAATACACTTTACCTGACGTTTCGTAACGATATAGAAAGCTGGAGCAATAAGATGCGTGCAACGCTAGCTCTGTTTTCCAGCACATGGAAAATCCAAATCTTTTGAAGAAACGCATTCATGCGAAGACACAAGAGTCCCAAAGAATTTTTAATTAGTCCTGACTACGCCTCTACCGATATCAGTATTTGTTGTACTTGAAACATCAAATTTGGTTTTAACATACTGTTACGACATCACAGAACATGCTACGTGTGTCTCGGCTATTCCAGCGGAGCCCGGCTATAATGTGTGTGTGCGTACATATTGCTGCTACTTTGAGATGAAGGACAATTACGTGACACTTGTCACGGGTCCGTAGCCGAGACTGATCCATATTTCGCCAGTCCGCGCACACTGTGTTCAAGGCGGCAAGCAATTACGCTCTAATGTTTTCTAGTAGCGTTGTTGACGCGTAGTATGGATTATTATGGAATATCAGCGGGGTATAAATACAAGCACTCAGCTATGCTTAGTTCAGTTTAAGTGGCGATTTATTCCAGTGCGGTTCGAAGTGCTGTGGCGAAGTGTTATGTGTTTATAATTGTACGGGACTCTATTAGTTGACATTTTTATTACGTGTGAACAATTTTTATTGGATTTGTTGTAAGAGACTACCGTGTTGATTACAAACTGTTTAGTTGTGATAATTAAAGTTGGTGATTAGTGACTTAATTGGTGTCTTGTATTGTTGTTTCCACTGTACCATACGACGATCGGTAGACCGTCGTAACAATATCATACATCATAATGTGCGTTCAACAGCATAATATATACATAACACTATCGTGTATTGTTATGTGCACGAAATTATTTGACAATAGTTGATGCCCTTTGATCGTGTTAGGTTCATCAAACGAAAACGCAAACTTCCATCGATTTGTATGAAAATCAAACAAAAAGGTGCAGACAGTGAAGGAGTACAGGGGACGACGTTAAAGAAGCTGATGAAGAATCTTTATATGCCACTAAAGCTTTCCAAAAAATGGACAATAAATTTAAAATACTGTTATCCGAAAACTGTGTTTTCCCTTTATATTCATATTTCCCGAAACAAGAGAAAACAAGAGTTGAAATTTTTACTGTAGCTTCTACCACATGTTCTTCAAGTTTTAAAAGGCGAATTATAAGGGTTAATAATTAACAGTTGAGGTATAAAATCTAATTTTTCAAAAAAGTGGTAAAATTAGTACATATAACAAAAAACGTTTATTAGACTTTAACGAAAGGCCAGGCAAGTCGTATCAAGCGGCTGAACTGAGATTTCTCAGGCACGTGGCAGGGTGTACTCTCCATGATCGTAGAAGAAACACAGATATACGGCAGGAACTGAATATTATGAGTATACTCAACAGGATCGCACAGTATCGGCTGAATTGGTAGGAACATCTTTGCCGAATGGATGACTGCCGCATCCCCAAACAAATATGGAACTATAAGCCGATGGGACGGAAAGGTGTGGGACGTCCGTGGAAGCGCTGGAGTGACCAGCTCTAATCTTTGCCTATTTGAGACCGCAACAAACCATCATTGGTTTAATCCGTGAAGGTGATAATGATGATGATGAAAAAAACGTTTGTGAATTAAGCAAAACGTTTTCAATTGGATCCGTTAAAATTTAGACAACGATAAAGGAAAATCAACTGTAGAATAACAGATTTATAGATTTATAACTATTACACATTGTGTGAGAAAGGTACACGAAAATAATTAAATTAATATTGGTAAGGTAGGGCCTAAAAAATTCTCTGAAAATATGTATCGCCGACATTATCATGTTCTTCTTGTTCTTCTTCATAATCGTCATCATCTCCATCACCACCAGCAACACCGCCTCGTAAATCCCCTCCAATTACTTTCCAGTGAATTATGAATGGTATGTAATCGGTTTCAATGAATTTGATATCTGAATGGTATCTAATGAATTCTGAATTCTTATCCAAGTTAAGTATGTCATCGTCATCACTTTGTAAAGGACTCTTTTCAGCTTTCTTGACCATCGTCTTATCTACTCAAATATCCTTAGCTTTATCTGGAGTAAACGTGTAATTCTCGCGTTCACTACCCACATCTGTCATTAAGGAAAGCACGCACCAATTAAAATCTTTTGCGAGAAGTTTGTTTTTCTTCATTTTCAGTGCATCTTTCGCGATTCTAATCCTATTAGTTTGATAACTCGTGGCATTTCACCACTACATTTATTAATATTATATGACAGCATACATTATTTATTTATACGTGTATGTGTTTTTATTATATAATTAATAATAAATAAAACATGTTTTTCAAGAATATATTATATATTTTTATATATTTACGATGTTTCAATAGTCTCAACTATCACTATCAGAATATATACAAACTAATAAAGTTTTTTACTAAAATTTTTGAAACAAAATGTTAAGAACAGCTGTTTTACATGTAGGCTAAGTTTAACGTATATTTTTGTGTATGTATATAAAAATATATTATATAAATGAATGTAGACATGTAATATAAATATTATTATTTTATTAAATTATTATTTTTTTAAATACTATCTTTTTTTACTGTTAATTTGGATTTGTTCAGGTATTAATTTTTTATTTATTTTATTTAAATATTTCCAAATTTTCCCATAAGGTCATTTTTGGACCTTCGGAAATGTGTTTTAATAAAGTGATTTAAATTTGGGATTGTATGATTATTTTTAATGGAGTGACCAGCTAGATTCCAGGTTTTCACTATGAGTTATGATGTTGCATAAATATTTCTTTTAAACGTTTTATAGTTTGGCCTACATAAAATTTATCAGAGTTGAGGCGTTCAATTTTATATACACTATTTTGATTATGAATTAAATTATTTGATTTAGGTGTGAGGCTGTCAAAATGTGTTTCATTACCTTTATAGGTAATTTTTATATTTTGTTTTTTAAATAATTTTTGCAATTTTATGATTAAACGTGCCTATGTATCAATTTTACGTGTTGAAATTGATATATGTAATGTTCTGATTGCGTTGTGTATTTTTATTAAAAGAATTATTTAATATTTTTTTGTTAATATGGTTTGCAACGTTCTCAATAATTTTGGGGTTATATCCATTTTCTATTACAATGTCATTCATAATTTTTTGCCTTTTTGTTTTTCTAATTTATTTAAAGGAATATTATTCATTTTATATAACAGAATTAAATACAGCATATTTATATTCAGGGGAATTAATTGAAGTGTGTGTGTGTGTGTGTGTGTGTGTGTGTGTGTGTGTGTGTGTGTGTGTGTGTGTGTGTGTGTGTGTGTGTGTGTGTGTGTGTGTGTGTGTGTGTGTGTGTGTGTGTGTGTGTGTGTGTGTGTGTGTGTGTGTGTGTGACATCACATTTATATGTATGTGTGTATTATACACAACCAACGACTGTTGCACCAATACAGTACCGGGTGAATATTTTAAAGAATTCTTGGCTTCTTTGTGAACTTCTGGATCGTGAAGTGGGAGAAGACATTTAAATTTCAGTAACGTCAACCACAGAACTTGTTTCATTATCCGAAGACGGAGCAAATAAATTCTTACCGAAGGACTCTGTGTGTAACATTGTTGTTTCCTGGAGTGTTCGTCAGTTTGTATGCGTGCCAAGGCGATCCGAAGGCGTGGTCGCACAATACATCACCTCAAGTATGCAGCAGCAACAATGCCGAGGAGGCAAGCGAAAGTAAAAGTGATAACACGCCGCGCAGTGCGGCAGCATTGTATCGATGCGCGATTGACGGACCCACGGCCTCCTTAATATAATAATTGTAATATATGTGTGTGTTGTTTTTAATTGTAACCTTGTAGTTTCTTGAAGATATAATCACAATAATTACGTAAAATAATTTTTGCATTCCAAGTGGTACTTTTTAAAAGCCTGACATGCGTTTCACCCGTGCTACACAAATACCGTCAGAGTATTAATTTTCTAACTTATAATTGCTATGAATTCAATTATTAACGAATCGCAAAAACAAGCAGATCGTAACTCGTGTCTACTATGCATTACAAAGTTATGCCTCCGGCGATACTGATCTCCTGTCGATGAGACCCGCATCAAATGACTATAAAATATCACTTGCAAGCAGAAATAAATTATTTACTGTTTCTCAATAATTATTTATATTTAAATTTTACAAAAAAAAAATATAATTTTATTTTATAACGCCACACGATATGTTGAAAAACGAAGTTACAGTAATTAAAAAAAAACCAAGTACTTGTGCCTCACAACATAATAAAATAATAAAAAGCAAAATATTACATATGACAGTAACACAGAACGATAATAACGTACAATTAATCTCACCTTACTCTTTTTTTTTTCACGAATGTAATTTTAAGAATTTATGTTTCCCGGGTGGTGTAATCCTTTTAGTAACATACGCCTGCTCCTTATGCTTAAAAATAATTCCTAAAGAAAAATGAAAGTCAGATTTAAAAACGTAGGCGATGCTTCAGAAAAGGACGATCTAAAGGTCATAGTAAGTCATGAATTACTCGGTATAGTGATACGTAATCTAACAAAGATACGTATTGTCAACAAACGCGTTAACTGTCAAGCTACGTATTTACGAAAAATTATATTCATCATCATCATCACATTCACGTTTGTTGATTATATTTATCATCACCAATGATGGTTTGTTCCGGTCTCAAATAGGCAAAGATTAGAGCTGGTCACTCCAGCGCTTCCTCGGACGTCCCACACCTCTCCGTCCCCTCGGCTTATAGTTCCAGAGTTGTTTGGGGATGCGGCAGTCATCCATTCGACAAAGATGTTCCCACCAATTCAGCTGATACTGGGCGATCCTGTCGATTATACTCATAATATTCAGTTCCTCCCATATATATGTGTTTCTTCTATGATCATGGAGAGTATACCCTGCCACGTGCCTGAGAAATCTCATTTCAGCCGCTTGGATGCGACTGGCCTGACCTTTCTCAGACCCATAAAGAAGTGTGGGAAGAGCCATCACCTTGTAGAATTTTAGGCGTGTTCCTTTACTTGCTGACTTAAGGGTTTGCCTAATGGTCCCGCACATAAGGTTGAACTTATGGAACTTATTCACAACGTCGTTGCATGCATTATAAGACACACTGTAGCCCAGGTATTCAAAATTGCTAACTTGTTCCAGGACAGTACCATCTGTAACAATTTTTGCCCGTACGGGATCAGTTCCACGAAAAGCCATCACCTTGATCTTACGTGCGGGTATCTGCAATCCAGGGTCTTTGCAGATTCGTTTTAAAATGTACCCCATCTGCAATATGTTTTCAGAGTCCGACAGAATAGCCTGATCGTTCGCAAACAACAAAGTATCAATTGTAGAGTGACCGAAAAAAACATTGTAGAGGGATCCTACAACATCTAATCAGAGCAATACAGATTGGAGAATGTGGAGAATGAAATCTTAATAGAAGCAGGGAAAACGAGTACAGCTCCTAGAATTGGCCTGAAAAGTTATATTGTTTTCTTTATTAAGAATGTATGTTTCGTTTTAATTTAATCTCATAGTATATCTTTTCATCTTTTTCTTTAGAATGTCCGTGTACAGAAACAAGCAGATCATAGTTTTGTTTCTTGTACAAAACTATTGTTAAACTTCGACACAATAAGATACAGCACTTATATCAGATCTATTACGTCGTGTTTATAATATAGTCGGTCTGAAAAGTTATCGCAAAAGTTATAGCAATGAAAAAACAAATTTATAATTTCAAAAATATTTTTATTTTTCAACATAAACCTCCTTTTAGCGTAACACTTTATTCCAGAGATGTTCCAAACCCACTATCCCGTCCCTGAAGTGGTTTTTTCTGTAAGGTATGCAAAATATCCCTCTACAGCTGAAATCGCCTCTTGATCCGATGAAAAACTTTGCCCAGCGGGAAAGAGTTTGAGTTTTGGGAAAAGACGGAAGTCTGAGAGAGCCAAATCTAGGGAACAGAGAATGTTTCAATAATACGTAGAGAAGATCTCTTAATTTTGCCAAAACACTTTTGTGTGCAGGTGCATTGTCTAGGTAAAAATTTTTTTTTTTCTACAAACCGAGTCTTTTTTCACGAATTTCTTTGTCTAGTTTCGATTAAAGGTTGGAATAATATTCCCCGGGTATTGTTCCACCCGTCTCAAGGAAATCGATTTACAAAACACCTTTAGCATCCCAAAACAATGACGCCAAGCCTTTTCCTGCTGACCGAATTCACTTTGCCTTCTTTGGCGCTGAACAACCAGTTTCTGTCCACCGCTTTGACTGTTGTTTGGACTCTGGTGTGTAGTGGTGGCACAAGTTTCATCCATCGTAATAAACCGATGCACAAAATCTGCTTTGTTCTTACTAAAACGCTCCAAGCGCTGTTCAGATACTTTCATGCACGTGCGTTTTTGATCTGCTGCGAGCAAGCGCGGCACTCACCTAATACAAAGGTTTTCCATTTGCAATTCCTCATGTAAAATATGTCAGACGCGTTCTTTCGAAATGCTGTAGTCTCAGCAATTCCGTGCCTTTTAATTCGGCGATCGTCCAAAACCATATCATGCACTTTTTCGACGGTTTCCGGAATTGGTGCCGTATTTGGACGGCCTTCACGTGGATCGTCTTACAGGCTGGTACGACCACATTTAAAACCCGGCAGTCCAATTTTTAACTGTTTAAAATGAAAGAGAAGTGTCCCCCGTACTCTTTAACGAATCTTGAATAAATTTCGCTTGGTGTTAAACGTTTTTTCACAAAGAAATTTATGACCGCACGATATTCAGTGTTCTCCGTTTTAAGGAATACGGACAAAACTTCTGTTTCAAACGGCTGTATATGGAAATTATTTGGTAGAATGGTCAGAAATTGCACCCGCGTCCTAACAACAGACGTATTATCAACACAAGAAAACAATTCGGGATAGTGCTGCCGCCTATGGACGAGGCCTAGAACTTTTCAGACTGCCTATATGACAGAATGTAAATCTGATTCGTGTTTTTCGGTGAGTCAAAAAATAAGACGAACAAGTTTGTTTAAGTTATTTTTTTAATATTTTTTCGTCATATTAAAAAGAGAATTCCTAAATGTATTTTATTTCTATATCGTTGAGAATATATGCATTCTTCTTCTTCTTCTTCTTCTTCTTCTTCTTCTTCTTCTTCTTCTTCTTCTTCTTCTTCTTCTTCTTCTTCTTCTTCTTCTTCTTCTTCTTCTTCTTCTTCTTGTGGCATAATAGTCCTAGAGTACCACAACAGACTTAGTCTCCTTTAACCTTCGCTTCCATTCTATCTACAGCTACTGTGACTCAGGCGTCTACAGTTTACGAGATTCAGCAACTACTCACTTGCATGCTTTTTAGTTCCATAAGGAAATGGAAGTATGGTGATGGCGAAAAAATCGTGTTCAAGATAAGGTCTGATCCTGATTGTACTACCCTCAAAACATAAACGAGCATGCAATCGAACTGGGAAATAAAGAAAGGTTAAGAAAACGTACGAAAATTCTACGAACGAAGACGAGATAACAATTTTACCTCAAAAGGCACAATGTAACCATAATCATAAAGTAAATTATTTAGAAACCTGACCTGGGTATTTCTTCTCGCTGTTCCTCTCCGTCCCCTGATTCTCTCTATTATTTCTTCTATTTTCTTCTCACCTATTTTCTTTTATACTCTTCCATGTACATAACCAAAATACAGTCATCCTTACACCACATCTTCACCTTTCCAAACTGCAAACTTCCAATGTTATAGTTTTAAGAACATTTGTTTGATTTCAAAATATTAATTTTTGAGTTTTCACAATGCACTGGCATAAATACGTCTTCACATAGATCTATATAAATACAATCTAGTGACATGAAGTTTATTTCTAGCAACTTTAAGCTCTTAACAATAAAAATTATTATTTACAAAAGTAAATAATTAATTTTGTTACTAGGTCTATACAGGTACATGTGTGTGTGTATCCGGACACTCACACACGCACGCGATTAAAAAGTACGTATTGTTGTCGTGTTTTCTCGATTTCGGGTTGCCTTGCTTCAAACCTTTCAAGCATCTTGTGATGCATCTCAAAGTGCATCAGGTACACGACGCTACATAATGATAACGGTACAGCAGGGGTGTCGAAACGCCGATAAGACACTACAAGTGAACGCGTTTTACCTCGAAACTAATTAACACACACACACACACACACACACACACACCACAATTTTTATTTCTATTATTTACTTAAGTTTCGCAGGTAGATCGTAATCAAATGAAAATTTCCGCGTTTACAGTAGGCCTATCTGATCGAACTCTTTACTAGATGGATTCCCGCCACACTGTTAAATGCACTTAAACAGTTCGCATATGTGTTAAATTTTGAACACGTGACCACGTGCGCCTATCTGGATGTGACAGTGTCTGTCTAAATTATCAGTTTCCTTTTCAAGAGTAGAACTGTTTTCATGTCTCCACCGTGTCTTATCTCGTTTTGAGATACCTCTTTTATTGATAAATGAGACCTCATTTTTATTGATACCTCTTTATTTTATATCTGTTATACCTCATTATTGAATTAATATTACTTCATTGTTCCTCTGTTCCTACGTTTAACTAAAGGCAGCCGTTAAATTATGAGGAAGATTGTTAAAATTGTTTGGTATTACCTGGACGTTTTGAGCTTTTCTGAATATCAAACATAATTTTTTTTCTTTCTTGTAATTCAGTCTAAGTGACTCAGTGGCTAAGTTTCTAAGTGACTCACTCCATTACTTGTTCGTTTTTCTTCAGTTCATACAGTTCATTTTATTTTACTGTATAAACTACTTATCGTGTGTGATCTATTTTTTAACTCTGACACCGTTATTTGCAATAAATATGTCGAAACGGCATACGTACTTCGTCTACCGTTGTTATGTCTACATAATATCTTTACAGTATACTTCGTTAATGGCTGTTACGAACCCATTAAACTATTAGGAACTCAGTACGTTCTTCTTGACATTGTCATTTATTTAAAGATTTATTACTAAGGATTTGAAAAAAATATTTCTGATCAAAATGAATGATTGTAGACCAGTAGGCTAGTGATCTAGACGTTTCGGATTCGATTCCAGGCCACACCACGAATTGAAAGATGGTTCTTTTGCCCCCCTCCCCCACGATCGACTCTGCCTGTGGAAGGCAATACTTAAGATAACATCTTGGGATAGTAATGGGATGAACTACAAGTAGTATCCGTAAACAATACAATGCAAAAATATCACCTGGAATGGTCGCAACATCTGGACATAATGAAGGATAGACGGCTATCTAAAGTAACGGCTATATACTGTGATGACGGAAGAGGCAATATTCCTAATCCGTGAAGAAGAAGAAGAAGAAGAAGAAGAAGAAGAAGAAGAAGAAGAAGAAGAAGAAGAAGAAGAAGAAGAAGAAGAAGAAGAAGAAGAAGATAATAATGGGCGGTTGAAACACAGTGCTGGCCACGTTACTTTTCATGAATGCCTCACGGTTCACATAAGGTAGCCTCCCATCCATAACGTCAAAAATTCTTCGATTGTACAAAAGGAGCCACTTCTGAAATTATAAGTTAACAGTCGGTGTCGGTGATCCAATAGTAAAGCAATCTGTTTATTATTAAATCTATCATGAAGTTTAAAATAATTTTTATTTAAAATAGAGTTTAATATGTTAGTTAACCGATAAATACACACACACATTCCTTATATATTCCTTTATTATAAAATATAATACAAATACAAATATATGTTATATTATTCGCAATACAAATAAGGACACAAATAGCTGTGAACTCTTTTTGTTAATATCACACTGCATAATGCATGTACTGGCATTTATACGTGTATGCACTGGTATTTAATAACCTTATGCATACCACTTCGTTTGAAATTGTAACTTTTGTAGCACATTAAAAACGGTAATTCAATTACAAGAGACTTCGATTAAAGCTACTCAGCGAGTCCGCAACAAAGTTTATGAAATAAATTTCAAATACGCTACACTCTAGAGGAATGTAGACATTAAAGAGCGTAGCAGCAGAGACCGGTTGGAGAACTGTAAATCCGTATGACCTGCATAACCGGATCTATAATGCGAGGCAAATAATGTTTTACAAATAATTCCGTCGTAACTGATCAACTTTACAGAAATCGATATTAAGAAGTCAAGCTTAGTAATCAGAACTGAATTGTGTCAAAATTCGTGTAAGCGTAATCTGGCATCAAAGGTCACAACGTTTGGCACAACTGGCTAAAGCAGTAACAAAAACAAAAGCGATAACAATCTTTACCAAGAATAAACAAGATTTTGTTCCAAACCGGGGTAACTTGGCAGCAGGTTGCAAGCAGACAGCTTCCAGTGGCTCACCAACTCAAGAGGTCAACAGGACTCTACTCTATTATCGAAATAGCAAAATTCGTCATCTGGCAGAATTTGCTACCAGACGTTTCGAACTTGTATTGATCTTTACAGTCTCACTGTAAATAAGTGAAGTAAATGAACAAAAGACCAGAGTTCTAGTCTGTAGTCGGAAGGAAGAAGATCCAGTCAGAATAACTCTTGGAAATAATGTTCTCCAGGCAGTTAAAGAATATTAATTGATGACTCGTTTGGCACTTGGTGAAACATATTAATACAAAGGTTTTTAAAAAATATATAAACACTTGGAACGTTTCACAGTTTTTATTTAACTCTAACAGGTGTTTCGATTTCTTAAGCCATTGTCAATGAGATGAGTGAACACCTAAATAGAGGACACCTGTTTAGGGCGTGTATCGGAACATGTGTGAGGTGTGAAGATGGAGAGGGGTGTTGCAGGAGCTAAGGGAAGGTCAAGTGTCTGTAAAAACTAAATATAATCTGAATGCAAAATATAAAATTAACTAAACTAAATAACAGCTTTTAATAAAGGGGATACACAGAAATTAGTATGTTCATTTGTTAAATGTTTGTTCGAAATTCTAGAAATTAAAAAAGCAATAAAAAATAACAAAAATTACTACTATTACTACTATATTAGCGTACACAGCTGAAAAAATAATAAAATAGCCTAAAAATTAAGAGAATAACAAAATTCGTCATTATTTTTTAGCCTGGGGGTCCGGTCCCGTTCGTCCCCCCCCCCTTAAATACGCCCCTGTTGCATCACTGGACACGACCGGAGATAGGGCGATCTGAGCCAAGGGATTCAATTCGTGTGCAGATTCAGAAACGCTAAGAATGCTTTTCTGTTCTTCAAATTCTATTAAGCACGTTTAAAAGCTAGTAAAAAATAAATGTTAATCGCTTAGTAACTTGTGTGTGTGTGTGTGTGTGTGTGCGCGCGCGCGCGCGCGCTTGATCAACGGATACAGCAGATAACAAATGACTGAAGATGGCAGTTACTTGATCTAAATCGATGCGTGGTGTGAATAGAGGGCCCTCACTATTTCTTTGGTACACGTTGTTAGGTGAAATTTCCAGGTAAACTTCTCTAGTTCCTTTTTGAGATAAGGACCACATTCCTTGGAAGTTACAAGATGTAACTTGTACAAGGTAAAATGCAATCCGAAAACCAAAACCCAGTCGAAAACGAAAACACCAGGAAAGCGAACGGACTAACAATTATCGGGGCGAACAATACAGTAGAGAAACTTAACCGTCCATGATGTAACTTAAAGCAAAAATTGTAAAGAAAACGTTGCGGGGTTTACTAAACAGCAACATTAGTCATACAAATAAACATTTTTTTTTTTTTTTTTTAACAGAACGAATTTTCTTTCTATGATATATAATAATGTTTACTTGCTTACGAAGTTTCTTTGAAATATTATAGGCATGCTAAGTTACAACCAAACAACACATCATACAACAAAAAGCAGTGAAATTTACAAACGCCGTTCGTTGCATTAATTCATGGATTGATTAATGATTTTCCTCTGTGAGCAGACAAACATAATCAATTTTGTTTTGCGTAATCAGACTTGAGAAATTCTAGCGCTGGAAGAATTGAGTATTGTTTGTAATATTACGAAATGTTCACATTATTTAAGAAAATGTTACGTGCAACACATTCGTCTATTTAGAAATATCGTACCTCACATTGTGTGTGTGAGTTTGCGCGCGCACGGGTGTGTGACAGAATGAGAGGTAGATAGACAGATAAACAAAGCGTGTATTACTTGTTTGAAAGAGATTTCGTTTGAAAAATAAGTCGTCAGTGAAATACAGTAAATCTACTTCACTCCCAGTACTGACCGCAGGTCTTAAGATAACCTACTGCACTACAGACATTCTTACGGTTGTCATATCAACTATGTGTTTCTCGTCTCAGTTCGATGTTCCCTCCCCGCCGTGAAAATAATCTTATCATTTGCGTATCCGTGACTGTTGTTTGGCGTCGCATGACTGTCCGTCACTTAAGCCGTCGGTCACAAAACCGTACGCCAGTCATAGGCAACCTTTGATTTTAGGGGCGCATATATAACTGAGATGGGAGCACCCCTCCCCCACCCGATCAATGGAAAATAGAAAGGAGCGGAGTTCAATAGCCGGACGTTACAAACATTAACTGTCGCTTTATAATACACTTGCGCTTATATTTAGCGACGTGGAATCAAAAACCCCTTTGCAGCAATTTTCATATAAATCTGTGAAAATGTTTCACAGTGGGAGTAGGTCATCAACAATTTCTCATCATACACACGCACGTTAAAACTAACAAAACTTTAAATGAAAAAAAAATGGTTAAACAGGAAAACATTTTAATAAAAATAAATTAAAGAACTTACCACAATAACACTATTTATTTTCATAAAGTGCACAGAAATGTAAAACTTGAAAAAAAAATCACTTTGGGGAGAAATGTGTTTACAGGAACTGAGCGACAAGCTGGACAATCGTATTGGGGGAAGGCGTAGCGCGGTTCGGTAAACGGCTGGCACTGTATTATGGTACAGTAATTTTAAGCAAGTACAATGGGGGTGTATTCCTTCGTTCTAAAGAAAATAAAATTACAAATTGATTCGCGGGCGCGTCAAACGTTATCGCCGGGCCCAGGGTTGGCGACCGCTGCTGTAGGCCCTGGAAGATGGTCGATGGTCGTAAGGTAATAGGAAGACTTAAAACCACATGTAAGACAACCCTTTGCAGAGAAATAGAGACAAACAATAAATGAACGAAACAAACAAGAAACGAGGTAAATATAGTTGAGAAGAACAGGAACCAACAATACAGTAGTCAGAGTGAGCGGTAGTGGAGATTCTGCCACGTTTATCCATTACAGGGGTAAATATCAAAGATCCAGCTACACGCACAGTAGGCGGTATTTGGTACATCACAAACAAATCGGCGCCGACTTGACCCATTAAAAGGCTGGTCTGTGTCTTTTTGTGACGCTGCTACGCTGTCGGCGCGGGTTCAATTCCCGCCAGGGGCCATCTGATTTAGATACGACCGTTCCTCCTCGCAAGGTAATGGCAACCCAGCGAGAGGTATCCTGCCTAGTATAAACCCTCCCCCCCCAAAAAAAAAAAATTGCCGTTCGGATTCGGCGTTAAACTGTAGGTCCCATATACCTGTGAGAGACTCAGTCAAACACGCATCACGGGTATATGCGGGGAGGGTACAAACCAGTCGAAAGACTGACGGACTACGAACTGAACTGTGTCTTTTAACCGAACTACACATTCGAAACTCGAGCGGCCCAGACACTGTGACTTATCCTGTCGTTTCCTCTAGACCAGTGGTTCTCAACGGGTGGGCCGCGGCACACTGCTGTCCCGCAAGATTTGCTGTGTGTGCCGCGCGAAACTTCCCAGACTTTTGATATTGCTGGTAAACGTAATTTATATAATTTTACTAATTATATAACTACCGATTCGGAACACAAAGTTTTATATTGGTAAAAATGTAAAATGTTTATCTTATAACCTGAACCAGTTTTCGCTTATTATAAGCTTAGTCAGAGGCTCTATAATAAGCGAAAACTGGTTCAAGCTATGAGGTAAAAATTTTACATTTTTACCAATATAAAACGTTGTGTTCCAAATCGGTAGTGTTATACTTATAATTAAATAGACAACGGACACGCCGTGGACAACACAATCCAAGAATATAATTTAACTCAATATTTATTTTGGAAAAGAAACAAGAGAAAAATGTTCAATAGTTTAAACACATTTTACAGCGGTCATGTTGGCTTACGACTAACAATAAAAGATTTGAGTTATTGATGAGAAAAGCTGAACTTGTCGTTGCTTCTACAAAAGTTCAATTCGTGGTGGAATTGAAGACGAACAAACACCCATCTAAGGAGAATTCTCTAGCGTTTCTTATTTTTTATGATTGTTAGCGCCGTAAAGTCCGTCTTGCACAAGTAGTCTACGTGGTAGAAAAAAATGTTACTGCTTCCAGTAACTGCTGTTACTATTAAGGGTACTATTATTTACTATTGTTTAATACGTAGGCTCACTCTTTTCTTCCCTAACATCCAAAACGTGAAAAGTGATAGTTCACCATATGTGAGTTGAAGTTAGGGTTGCCAACCATACTTTATAATAAAGTATCCTACTTTATTTTTGGTGAATATACTTTATACTTTTGCATAAAAATAAAGTATGCGAAAATACTTTATTTTGAGTCTTTACTGTAATGCACGAAACGAAACACTCTCATACGTAATTTCCGAACGATTTATCGATGCCTAAGATAAAACAGAACGGAACACACACGATTAACAATGATTATTTATTATTGAACGAAACGGCAGATGGCAGTCCATATCGGTTTCCTTTCTAGATCATTATTTATACGTTGTTGTAAAAAAGATTAAATATTAAAATGGATGATTTATATTCCGAGTCAATAAGACTTAAAGAAATCCAAAGACAATCAACAAATAATGACAAAGAATTTTCAGAAAAAAATACTGCTGAAAAGTGGCAATATATACTTAGGAATGCGTGTGATAACTTACCAAATATAAAAAAAATTATTTCTTATCTGCTCTCTGTTCCCGCAACCTCAGCTTTCACTGAAAGAGTTTTCTCTGTGATGAATGTAAAGTGGCGAGAAGAGAGAAACGGAGCGTCCATAAATTTAATAAAAAATGAGTTATTTATTTATTTAAATCTAGATTTACATTGTAATACTAGCTATCAAACTCTCACAGATAACCAAAATTGTTAGCTTGTGCTAAAAGCACAAAAAAATATGTACAGTATTTAAGGCAATAAAAACTTAAATTTAAATAATACTTTTTTTTTCTTACAAATACTTTTTTTTTCCTCTTCCAACAGACAAGTTCCGTTATTTTCCTCAAAAAAAGTTGCCAACCCTAGTTGAAGTGTTTGCTCTGCTGAAGTTGTTTTCTTCTTTCTCCAGAGAGAGGTGCTGAATTCTGGGGACACAGTATACGGACTTGGCATCCAGACATATCTGGTGACAGGAATGGGGGGGGGGAGTACTGACGGACGTACGTCAGTGTGTCGCGGAAACTCACTAAATAAGATACTGTGCCGTGAACAAAACAAGGTTCACAACCACTGCTCTAGACCAGTGGTTTCCAAAATGAGGTCCGCGACAATGTTTCAGGGGGTTCCGCGTACACTTTACAAAAAAATAGAATATGCCGTAATTTTCTCAGATTTTTTATGCTCTAAAATCTAAATTTTAGAATCTTAAAACAATTAGTAGAAGATTCCTGTAACGATTAGTAAAAGATTCGAGTACTTTGTTTTTAATCGAACTAATTGTAATTGTAAAAGTAATTTTAAACCAATGGGGTTAATCACGTCGTGTAGCAGAACTGACTATAGCGCCGCATCGACGCAGAACTGATCGTGTTCTGTTTTAGTCCACCTACCACCTATGTATCTTGCTTATAAGCACTGCATCTAAGCAAAACGTTTTTCCGTGTAGCTGGTTTTACACCTAAGTAGCTGGATTTCGACACATATGGCTGGAAAGATAGAGCGTAGCTTGGCAAATTTAAGAAATAAACTTAACGTGATAGTCATTAATATTGAAATTATCAAACATTAAACCTAATATTGCAGAGCTAATCGTTCAAAAGCAGTTTCATTGTTCACATTAAACAATGTTTGATATAATTAATACTATAATTTTGCAAGTTAAGAGAATTTTGATTTTAATACATTTTAATTAAAATATAAGAGTGTATCATATTTACTGTTTGTTTATTTCATAACTGAGACGGAATCCGTGAAATTTTTAGTGGACTGCGGACTGAAAAGTTTGGGAACCATCACTGCTCTAGACTAAACGGGCGACGAACAATTCAGCGGCGGCAGTCTTGATTTTATGTCACCTTTTCATGAATTTTGTTTACTCACTCGTCCTCCAATTCGTCTCATTCAGCATTGCCTGCTTTCAGTATACATGATACGTTTAAAATTTGAAACTAAAAAGTCACAGGTATAGGCCTACTACTCATAATCTCAGAGATGAAAAATTTTAGTTCATGTTCATGAGACGCGCGCGCGCGTGTGTGTAAGAAGCTCACATTACATCAGTGTGCCATATTTAAACGAAAAGTGCATTATAAAAAACCTATCGCCTTGTTTGTGCGCTTCCCAGTGGCCGTGGGTGCGGTTCCCAACATACACATTGCGGTTACCGGTTGTAAGCCTACATGAATTACGGAAACCGCAAGCTTCCGGTTTTGGTGACCAACACGAATTACAAAACACCCCGCCGCACGAACACACACAGCAGGAAAGTAATATGACCACCGCGGCGCCTGCTTGAAATTTCTCTCTCTTTCCGTCCTCCTAACCTTCTTGCTCACACTTAGTCTTGTTTGTCACTCTATCTGTCTCTCTTGTTCCCTTTTTCTCTGTCTGTCTGTCTGTCTGTCTGTCTGTCTGTCTCTCTCTCTCTCTCTCTCTCTCTCTCTCTCTCTCTCTCTCTCTCTCTCTCTGTCTCTGTCTCTCTCACTCTCTTAACATGAAATGTGATAATTTTTCATTTCAATAAATGACTTGTATACATTTAAGTACCGAATTTTTTATTAAAACAAACGTCGTGTTTCATGGTTCCTCATGAATACGTAAATCAAAACATGAGGGATTTCGCTCGGTCTTGTTTTCTCCTGCCACCAACTTACAGTCTCGTCTTACGTCAGTCACCTGTGAGTATGGGGAGTGTTTGCGTCCTTTGTGTGATTTCCAGTCATCCATTTCTTTGTTCGTTTAGTGATGGAAGCAGTGTTCCGTTGAAATTGGTCGTTCATACTTCACCGGTTTAGGAAATCACAAGCACGATATAGCCTAATATCAGCTACACTCTGGATAATCTAAAATCCTATTTGATCAGTAAACTCATAAAGTAAATTAAATTCCCCGTATCCTTATATTTTCTGAGTGGTTAACCCACACACACGTTTTATTGTAATAAATACTTGTAAATAAGCCAAAACGTCTTCCTGTTTCTCTCCAGATTCATCGTATTCACTGCTTAAGTTGACCAGTGGAACAGTTATCAACACAGATAATAAACAATCAGAATAATAATAGAATATCATGACAAAATAAAACACTAAAACTCAGATAAGGGAACTACAGTACGTGCGCAAGCATACACACCCGGACACAGACTGTCTTAAGGTGTTCCAAGTTGCCAACATAGGGCGAAGCTGTTTACAAACCGTAGGACAGCACATGCCATTTATGAGCAGCACAGTTTTAACATGATAATGTTTTTAGGCTGGGGGGTCATTCCACAAAATGCGTGATGCAAAATGTGTAACGTCACCGAAAAATGTAACGCTCCAGGTGATGTTAACACTATATTTTTTCCACACTTTCGATTCCCCACAGTCTAGCAATCTTATTTTTAAAGCGTAAAAACTATGCTTCGATGTTTCGGTTTAATAAAACTAAGCGTATTATCATGTTTCGATGTTTCGGTTTCGTCGAAATTTTTCATTATGGAGAGTTCTGCTTTGAAGAGAGTTTACTGTGCTTCCTACTCAGAACTACGATAGATAATAATATAGACTCATCAATTTTTAGTTTTAGGTCAGCTACAAACTCAGATTGGGAAAACTGTAGATAAATGATTATATTTTATATTTTGTTTCACGAACTTTTTCAGTGAAGCCGGGGTTAACTCAATCGCAACGTAAGAAGAGAAGAATGGTAAAGTTTGGAATCGTTTCAAGTCGTTTCGAATTTTTTGTAATTTATCACATCATTGTCACAGGACGGCATAGGATAGGTGCTGCCTGTTCCGACTTCAAAGATCCTCCAGCCATCTCTTTCTAGATCTACCCACACACCTGTGTCCTATACGTTTGTATTTACAGACTTGTTTGGCCACGCTGCAATCTCGCAGCCTTTCCAAGTGTTGGACAAGTTTAAAGCACCTTTTAACTCGTCTTAAGAACGCTATTTCCGAGGCTGTATTTACTGTCTTGTGTCTTGGTTGTTTTCCATCATTTACACCCACAAGACAGTACAGGGACTGCCATAACTTTGTAGGACTTTAGTTTGGTATCTGAACGTAACTTCTGTTCTTTCCACCATTGTTTGTAATGTTTGTAATTATGTCTAATAAAAAAATGCCATTTCATTTTAAACCTATTGGCACCCATGGCCAAACGGTGACTTGGACGCTTACGGGAATGAGGTAGTTCAAGTTGCTGGGAAGCGCTGTGACTGAAGGTGCGGGTTGCACGGCAAAACTAAAGATTAGAGTAGCATTGACGAAGGAAGAATTTTGTAGGAGACGAAGATTTCCCTGTGACTACTGAATAAGAAGTTGAGGAAGAGGCTGGCAAAGTTTTTTATACGGAGTACTGAAACGTGTGTTGAGGAAAGAAGATGGGGGACGAACGGGGCCGGACCCCCCCCCGATGGACAAAAAAATTGACAATGTTTTTGGTAACTATTTTTTGGTAAGGTTCTTAAATTTTAGGCTATTTTATTACTTTTTCAGCTGTATAGTTGTAACTCTTTTTTTTTTAAATAGGCCTATACAAACAGGTTTATTACACAGCAGTTGCGTATATGTTTGAAATATGAAATACAGGAAAATCAGTTCTGTCAATAAGTAGGCCTGTCTTGTAAGCAAGTCCCAATAACACGTATTGTTATTGTGTTATTTGCCGTTTACTTTAGTGGGACTGATTTCATGATGTTATCACGCGATCTTCACCACTTTAAAGATAGTACTTGTGATTAGTCTTAAGTTATTATTTCTTTTGTATGAGACCGACTCGACCAAGGCCAAATTCTAGATACGTCGCTGAACAGGATGTCACAAGAATGGTGGCAGAGGAACTGTTGATATAGCGGGGAATGGAGGGGTGGAGTGAGAGGGTAAAGTAAGCAACAAGAAATTGTTGCAAAGAATTGGTGAAGAACGGCAGATGCTCAAGAGGATAAGAAAAAAGAAGATAAATTGGCTAGGATACTGGAAGAGGCGATATTATCTGGTGAAGGCGCCATCGAAATTATGGTGAGTAGCTTGAGGAAGAGGAGGTGAAGGATGGTGGGTTCAATTAACGCTGGAGCAGAACGTGAAGACGGTAAAAAGCGGTGCAGAACCGAGAGTAGTCAGGGATCTTACGTGAGGACCTGGCAGGGAAAGGCAGAACACGACCGAATATGTACGTCTGCTTTGAGTTGGTCTCTCACAATATATTATCATAAAAATAATTAAACTAATGATGAAAAATACTAAATTTTTTTTTATTAGCGGGGGTCCTACAGTCTATGCAGCATCCCGCATTTCGATCGCCATTTCTCCCTATCCTTCCAGTCATCATCTTCAATAGCTCGATCTCTCATGATTTTCCTAATTCCTGTTCATCTTTGTGTTGTCAGTCTTCCTTTTCTTCTCCTGTTTTGTGGTGTGTAAGTCAATGCTTTCTTTGCCCATCGCTTCTCCTTCATCCTCATTCTTCTTCTTCAGCGGCGCAACAACCCATTACTGATTCAAGGCCTCCTTTAACAGCCTCCGCCAGTTGTGCCGGTCAAGTGCAGCTGCTCTCCAGTTCCGGGTCAAAAGGATATGGCGCGCATCGTAGTTCACACCGTCGACCCAACGTTCACTCTGGCTGTCGAAAGAAACTGACAGGTTTCTGCACATACAAGTTTTACCGATGGGCTATGTGAATTCTCCGATCCAACCCCCAACTTGGAGGACCAGGAACTTTGATTTCGGGGTGCTTTTCCCCTAGAGAGTTGCTTTCACCACACCTGACGAGCTGTCTCTGCCCGGTCGCAGTAGGCTAACTGACTCAGCCCATGTGTGCAGCCGTTGGCCTACTGTAGCCTCCTCCGCCTCCACACTAGATGCACACCCTGCCGCCGATGTGCACCATCCTGCCCGGCCAGGACCCAGGATACCCCCAGGCTATCCTTACAGAACCCCCATCTCTCGTTTGCTTACCGATCCACTCCGCCGAAGGGATTCATCCTCATTACGTGGCCATACCATAGCAACTGTCTGGATTCTATTCTTTCTGCTGTTGTAAATAGCGCGCTGTTTTCCTTCTTATACCTTCGTTTCTGACATGTTGCATTCAAGAAATATTACACGCTCTTCTTAAGTAGTCCATTTCCACAGTTTCTATCATCTTTTTCTCTTTATCTGAAAGTTACCAGCATTCGCAGCCATAAGTAAAAAATGGGCTCCACAATAGCTGTGTAGATTGTCATTTCAGTTTGAAGTTTCATTTTGTTCGACCAAACTAACGAGTCTAGCAAACGATTAGCCTTTTTTCCCTGTTTTATCCTACTTTTGATCTCACTTTTTGTTGTTCCATCTTCTGAAATAATGCTTTCCATATATTTGAATTCGCTACACTTTCCGAGTCTATGGAAAAATACTTATTTTAAATAGGAATAAACAAAAGTTAAAATTCGTACCGCCAAATACATTAAAACGTTTAGTCCTGCAAATGTCATAACTTGGTATTGGTCAGATGTTAATGAAACATGGATTGGAATAGAAATAAAGTGTATATAGATAACATCTTTTTGGTAAGCTGCGTGAATGAGGTGTGTGTGCGTGCGCGCGCGCGCGCGTGTTTATAAAAACAAAAGTCTCATAAATGCTCCTGAAACTCTCGAGCACTGTAATAAAGAATGTTTTTTTGAGTGTGTAGCCAAAACTAGGCCAACACAGATTTTAATTTAATTTCGTAGGCATCCGTTTACTAACACTACTGTTACGGCTGCATTTTATTACTGCATTAAGATTTTACCTGTAGTTTTATATATTATATTATTCTTTTACCTTTTTAGTAGGCCAGTAATTCTGAGTCACTAATTACACTCATCTACATAGTGCTATCGTCGCTTATGGGTTGAGTTGGCCCCCAAAACAAAAACAAGTTTACATTCCTGTCGTGTCAAAGAACAATCAGGGCAAAGCGCTACCCCTGCATTCCACCGCTGTGTACTAAACACCCCGGTTTGGTCATCTCGGGCACTCCCACAAACCCGTTCCCCCCGCCACTGCTTTATCACCATCCATTAGTGTCTCTGCACTGTTATAAGACCACGTTGTTTTGCTTTTTCAGGTTCCTCGAAACTGATAAACATTTGTTTTTTGTCTGCACGTATCGTATGTGGTAAGGAAAACATTAACTTACGATTTTTCGATTACATAAAGCACGCGTTATGAGAGACTAGGGTTGCCAACTTTTTTTGAGGAAAATAACGTAACTTGTCTGTTGGAAGAGGAAAAAAAAGTATTTGTAAGAAAAAAAAGTATTATTTAAATTTAAGTTTTGATTGCCTTAAATACATATTTTTTGTGCTTTTAGCACAAGCTAACAATTTTTGGTTATCTTTGAGAGTTTGATAGCTAGTATTACAATCTAAATCTAGATTTAAATAAATAAATAACTCATTTTTTATTAAATTTATGGACGCTCTGTTTCTCTCTTCTCGCCACTTTACATTCATCACCGAGAAAACTCTTTCAGTGAAAGCCGAGGTTGCGGGAACAGAGAGCAGATAAGAAATAATTTTTTTTATATTTCGAAGTTATCACACGCATTCCTAAGTATATATTGCCACTTTTCAGCAGTATTTTTTTCTGAAAATTCTTTGTCATTATTTGTTGATTGTCTTTGGATTTCTTTAAGTCTTATTGACTCGGAATATAAATCATCCATTTTAATATTTAATCTTTTTTACAACAACGTGTAAATAATGATCTAGAAAGGAAACCGATATGGACTGCCACCTGCCGTTTCGTTCAATAATAAATAATCATTGTTAATCGTGTGTGTTCCGTTCTGTTTTATCTTAGGCATCGATAAATCGTTCGGAAATTACGTATGAGAGTATTTCGTTTCGTGCATTACAGTAAAGACTCAAAATAAAGTATTTTCGCATACTTTATTTTTATGCAAAAGTATAATGTATATTCACCAAAAATAAAGTAGGATACTTTATTATAAAGTATGGTTGGCAACCCTATGAGAGACACATTTTCGACAATATAGCCTACGAGAATTTTTGTTCAACTCTGAGTTAATTTCTTCAGTAGTATATAACGTAACGTGGAGCTGTAAGTCTTATGTGATCAAGATCTACGGTCACAGCAGAATTTAGACTTATTTGTCATCCTACCTCCGCTACAAATACTTGAACGTTTAAAAGGGGTCAGTAAACGATTTTGGTCAAGAAACTGAAATTTTCGTTTTCCATTTATCAATATTTTCTAGACTTTTAGCTTTAATTTAAGCTTTTTTTACGGTGATTGCGAAAAAACGTGTTCGAGATAAGGCTGATTCTGATTGTACTACCTTGAGGGTAGTCAAACATGAAGGAAAGTCATTTTCCGAAAACTGTCTGTGTGTGTGCCTGTGTGACTGTATTTACAATTTTTTCTATGGCGAACGATAACTGCCAAAATTCAAACTTTTGCATATGTGCCCGAGTTGAAGAGGACTCAAGGCCTATTGATTTTGGTGAAGATCGGTTAAGGGAAAGGGGTAGTTTACCTGCAACGTTTTATGTTTTAACAAGAGTAAAGTACTTAATTTTGATAAATAAAGTGTCCTTAAAAGAAGGTCGTAATAATCCACTGTAGAAAGATAGATGAAATATCTATAAACGAAAAGGGTAGTTGAATGGGAAGGAGGTAATTTTTGTATAAATGAAAATGATAGTTGAAGGGGAGGGTATAATTTTTTGCATGTGTACTAGTTATCGGCAACAAAGAAGTAGTTTCTATGGAAATATTTCATTTCAATTTCTCAAACATAAAACTCGATTTACAACGAACACCTAACTTGTTAGAAATTATCGAACCGAATTCAAGTAAATGATTTTAAATATAAGTCTTAGAACATGGAAGTCATGTATAGTTTTCCATACCGATATTTTATTTAGTTTTGATGTCTAGAAAAGGTTTTATGTATGTCATTATCATTGGCTGTTATCTTGGAAATCATAACAATGGAAATTTTTTTTCTTTACGTGATTCAATTATTTTTGTCTTTCCGTGAACTCTGATAACATTGTCGCTTTACATGTGATTTCAGAGATTATTAGAGAGGTAATGAGTTCTAGTTGCTTTGTTTTGAGTTTTGTTTTCAGATGTGAAATAGTGCTTTTTGTCAGTCTGAGGATTATTACAGTCTGTTATGTTGTGAATTATTTTTATAATAGAAATATCGCTGTTGCACACCACTATAGAAAAATTGTTCCGATTAGCGCTTTTAAGCTTCACAACTCATCATCAGATCGGAAATATCATACCATCATCAGATAACCCCAGCAAATCTTCTTACTTCTAACGAGTGTTCAGCATCTCCTCTTCTTAACCAATCCTTTGCAGTAATTTCTTGTTGCTTTCTCTATACTCACACTACTCCTTCATTCTCCGTCATACCTGCATCTCCTAAATATGATATTTCCAATATGATGATGAGCTGTGAATCTGGAAAGCGCTATTCGGAATAATTTTACTTCCATGTTCATTAAGGAAATGGAAGTATGGTGATGGCAAAAAAAAATCGTGTTCGAAATTATTGTACGACACTCAAAACATGAAAAAAGTCATTTTTCGAAAAGTGTGTGTGTGTGTAGATTTTTCTTTGGCAAACGATAACAGCCGCAAATTCAAACAGAATCAAATAATGTTTTGCATACTGCCCTGAATTGTAGAGTTCTCAAGATCTCCTGGTTTTGGTGTAGATCGGTTAAGGTAATAGGGTAGTTTACCTGCAACATAACAACGGTAATTTTTTCTATGACGAACGATAACTGCCGTAAGTTCAAACCGAATCAACTACTCTTTTGCATACCTTTTTGAGTTATGCGGGACTCAAGGTCTGTTGATTTTGTTGAAGATCGGTTAAGGGAAAGGGGTAGTTTACCTTCAACGTTTTATATTTTAACAAGGGTATTTAGTATGGCAAACGATAAGAGCCGCAAATTCAAACAGAATCAAATAATGTTTTGCATACAGCCCTGAATTGTAGAGGACTGAAGGTCTATTGATTCTGGTGAAGATCGGTTTAGAGAAAGGGGTAGTTTACCTGCAACTTTTTATGTTTTAACAAGAGAAATGTTTTCATGACGAACGATAACTGCCGCACATTGAAACAGAATCAAATATTTTTTGTATGCATCCCTGCATTGTAGAGGACTGCAGGTCTATTGATTTTGGTGAAGATCGGTTTAGAGAAAGGGGTAGTTTACCTGCAACGTTTTATGTTTTAACATGAGTAAAGTACTTAATTTTTATAAATAAAGTATCTTGATAAGAAGCTCATAATGATCCACTGTAGAAACGTAGATGAAGTATCTATAAATGAAGAGGTTAGGTGAACGGGGTGGGGGTAATTTTCTATAAATTAAAATTAAAGTTGAAGGGGGAGGGGAGAACTTTTTATGTGTACTACGTTATCGGCAACAAAGTAGTAGTTCTTTGTTAAAATTCCTTCCCGGGCTGTTTAGCCGTAGTCCAATGTTTTCTGCAAAACCAGCTTTTCGGCAGTGCCATCGACTTCCATCTCAGTGAAAATCGAGTGCGAAAACGTGAGGTGTTATACGTTAGTGACCACAGTACTGTGGTCTAAGGCTGAAGCAATAAGTAGAAAGAAGTAGTTTCTATGGAAATATTTCATTTCGAATATGATTTTAAATATAAATCGTAGAACATGGAAGTCATGTATGGTTCTCCATACCGATATTTTCTATAGTGCTGTGCAACAGTGTTGTTTCTGTTTGTGATTATAACCACTAACACAACTTTATCAATTATATATTTTTGTAATAGACATGACTAAACCTGGAGAAATTTTTAAAAAGAGAAAAAACGTAGAAAAAGAAAATGTTCTTCTGATTCAACTGAACTGATTTCATCTAGTACTTCTGCACAAGTAAGTGAAGAAAGTAAGATTAGTAATGTATCTAAACGGAGACGTTATTTCTATTTTCAAAAAAAAATTTTGAAGACAATGAATGTAGTGGTTTTGACATTGTAGATATCAAAAAAGAAGTTAGAAGAATCCGTACTATCTGAAGAAGATGAAGACTGTGACTCTTATGGGAGTGGAACTCACTAACATTGAGAAAAAATAATTACGTTATAATAGCACGTTATTTATCTTTAATCGCGTTATTCTCAAAACTGATTTTTTTAAATAAAAGACCCATTTTCTCAAGAACTGCTGGATCGATTTGTGTCAAATTTTTACTAGCTTTTCTGTTTGGTGAAAACACATCTTACTTACGGGAGTATTTTGTAAAATATTGATTCAAAAATAAATTAAAAATTTTATTTTACAGAATTTCATATATTTTACATAGACGGTAGGAATATTTTTTAATTTTTAAATTTTAAATAAAATATCTAAAAACTGCTCTATCTAACTTTACAAAAGATATTAGTACACAAATGGTAAAAATTTTAAGTCATTCCATATATACGGACAACTGAGAAAACGGGCACTCTTTTACATGGTGAAGGTAGGCATTACCGACTCTCTCTTAAATGGTAAGACTATAAACAAAAAACCATCACGAAGAGTTCACCAGGTATCATGTGTCTAAGATTAATTGTTAGACTGAATAAAATACACATAGACCTACGCCTCATAAAAAGTTAAAATCACATAATTTTCATATTTTGAATCTTTGGCAAATCAGTACCCTGTGTATACCCTTACGAGCGTCGATATCGCCGGCCATATTGTCGTCGTGAGGTCATATATCAAGATTTCTTGTACTGATTAATATGACTTTATAAGCGGATCCACGACGGTTACATTATTTATCAATGTAAAAATATTACACTGACCTTTCCTTTCGAAAACTTGTCGTTTCTTCCTTCAGAAATTCTCGGTTTCTCCGTTCGCCTTCTATTCCTGCTTTGGCAATATATAAAACCCATTATGAAGCTCTTTGGCGAAATCTATTAATTCCCAGTACAGTTCTTTGTAGTAATACTCCGAACGTTCCATGCCTAATATAATTCCGCATGTTCCATTAAATTAATTTCCCCATTATGGTACTGATGTTAGGTCAGACGTTGTGTGGGACAATCAACCGTAAAAATATTACACTGACCTTTCCTGTCGAAAACTTGTCGTTTCTTCCTTCAGAAATTCTCGGTTTCTCCATTCGCTTTCTATTCCTGCTTTGGCAATATATAAAACCCATTATGAAGCTCTTTGGCGAAATCTATTAATTCCCAGTACAGTTCTTTGTAGTAATACTCCGTACGTTCCAAGTCTAATAATATTCCGCATGTTCCATTAAATTAATTTCCCCATTATGGTACTGATGTTAGGTCAGACGTTGTGTGGGACAATCAACCGTAAAAATATTACACTGATCTTTCCTTTCGAAAACTTGTCGTTTCTTCCTTCAGAAATTCTCGGTTTCTCCGTTCGCCTTCTATTCCTGCTTTTGCAATATATAAAACCCATTATGAAGCTCTTTGGCGAAATCTATTAATTCCCAGTACAGTTCTTTGTAGTAATACTCCGTACGTTCCAAGTCTAATAATATTCCGCATGTTCCATTAAATTAATTTCCCCATTATGGTACTGATGTTAGGTCAGACGTTGTGTGGGACAATCAACCGTAAAAATATTACACTGACCTTTCCTTTCGAAAACTTGTCGTTTCTTCCTTCAGAAATTCTCGGTTTCTCCATTCGCCTTCTATTCCTGCTTTGGCAATATATAAAACCCATTATTAAGCTCTTTGGCGAAATCTATTAATTCCCAGTACAGTTCTTTGTAGTAATACTCCGTACGTTCCAAGTCTAATAATATTCCGCATGTTCCATTAAATTAATTTCCCCATTATGGTACTGATGTTAGGTCAGACGTTGTGTGGGACAATCAACCGTATTTTTGAAAGAAGGTACGTCGAGATATAAAATTAAATGCCTGGATTTTGTTGTCCATAACGTGTCCGTTGATTAACTAAATATAAGTATTATCACTACCGACTCGCAACACAAAGTTTTTTATTGGTAAAAATGTAAAAGTTTTACCTTATAGCCTGAACCAGTTTTTGCTTATTATAAGCTTATTAGAAGCTTATTCGACGCTTATAATAGGCGATAACTGGCTCAGACTATAAGGTAAAACTTTCACATTTTTACCAATAAAAATGTGTGTTTCCGAGTCGGTAGTGATATACTTATATCTACAAAATTAAAGTTCTACAGAAGTTATGACAGCCCCTGTACTGTCCTGTGGCTGTGAATTGTGGACAAAAACCAAGAAACAAGTCACTAAAATACAGCCTCGCAAAAAGCGTTCTTAAGAGGAGTTAAAAGGTGTTCTAAATTTGACCGTATAAAGACTGAGGGCGTAAAAGGAGACTGAGTTTTTTTTAACTTGAATTCAAAATTAAAAGATTGCAAACAACGGTGGAAAGAACACTTAGAAAGAATGCCAGATTCCAGACTGGCCAAACAACTCTGTAAATACAAACCTATAGGACACAGGTGTGTTTGTGGGTAGACCACAAAGATGATGATGATGATTGTGACAAAATCTTTTTCCTGAGACCCGTAGGTGATATCTGCGTCAATTTATTTCATTCCATTCTTTAAATGAGGCCCTATCACTAAAATATATGGTCTCTATCCTGCTTGGTATCGGCTATGTCACTTGCGTCTTCTACTACACACTTACACTGATCTTGTTTTATATCTACGAATAACGTGAAGGCGATTTCTTCTCAACTTTATCTTACGGTTTGTACAAGGATACATTACTACCTGTAATATATGGTCTCTATCCTGCTTGGTATCGGCTATGCCACTTGCGTCTTCTACTACACACTTACACTGATCTTGTTTTATATTTACGATCAACGTGAAGGCGATTTCTTCTCAACCTTATCTTACGGTTTGTACAAGGATACATTACTACCTGTAATATATGGTCTCTATCCTGCTTGATATCGGCTATGTCACTTGCGTCTTCTACTACACACTTACACTTATCTTGTTTTATATTTACGAACAACGTAAAGGCGATTTCTCCTCAACCTTATCTTACGGTTTGTACAAGGATACATTACTACCTGTAATATATGGTCTCAATCCTGCTTGGTATCGGCTATGTCACTTGCGTCTTCTACTACACACTTACACTGATCTTGTTTTATATCTACGAACTACGTGAAGGCGATTTCTCCTCAACCTTATCTTACGGTTTGTACAAGGATACATTACTACCTGTAATATATGGTCTCTATCCTGTTTGGTATCGGCAATGTCACTTGCGTCTTTTACTACACACTTACACTGATCTTGTTTTATATTTACGATCAACGTGAAGGCGATTTCTCCTCAACCTTATCTTACGGTTTGTACAAGGATACATTACTACCTGTAATATATGGTCTCTATCCTGCTTGATATCGGCTATGTCACTTGCGTCTTCTACTACACACTTACACTTATCTTGTTTTATATTTACGAACAACGTAAAGGCGATTTCTCCTCAACCTTATCTTACGGTTTGTACAAGGATACATTACTACCTGTAATATATGGTCTCAATCCTGCTTGGTATCGGCTATGTCACTTGCGTCTTCTACTACACACTTACACTGATCTTGTTTTATATCTACGAACTACGTGAAGGCGATTTCTCCTCAACCTTATCTTACGGTTTGTACAAGGATACATTACTACCTGTAATATATAGTCTCTATCCTGTTTGGTATCGGCAATGTCACTTGCGTCTTTTACTACACACTTACACTGATCTTGTTTTATATCTACGAACAACGTGAAGGCGATTTCTCCTCAACCTTATCTTACGGTTTGTACAAGGATACATTACTACCTGTAATATATGGTCTCTATCCTGCTTGGTATCGGCTATGTCACTTGCGTCTTCTACTACACACTTACACTGATCTTGTTTTATATCTACGAACAACGTGAAGGCGATTTCTCCTCAACCTTATCTTACGGTTTGTACAAGGATACATTACTACCTGTAATATATGGTTTCTATCCTGCTTCGTATCGGCTATGTCACTTGCGTCTTCTCCTACACACTTACACTGATCTTGTTTTCGTATTTACGAACAACGTGAAGGCGATTTCTCATCAACCTTATCTTACGGTTTGTACAAGGATACATTACTACCTGCAATATATGGTCTCTATCCTGCTTGGTATCGGCTATTTCACTTGCGTCTTCTACTACACACTTACAGTGATCTTGTTTTATATTTACGATCAACGTGAAGGCGATTTCTCCTCAACCTTATCTTACGGTTTGTATAAGGATACATTACTACCTGTAATATATGGTCTCTATCCTGCTTGGTATCGGCTATGTCACTTGCGTCTTCTACTACACACTTACGCTGATCTTGTTTTCGTATTTACGATCAACGTGAAGGCGATTTCTCCTCGACCTTACCTTACGGTTTGTACAAGAATACATTACTACCTGTAATATATGGTCTCTATCCTGCTTGGTATCGTCTGTGTCACTTGCGTCTTCTACTACACACTTACACTGATCTTGTTTTATATTTACGATCAACGTGAAGGCGATTTCTCCTCAACCTTATCTTACGGTTTGTACAAGGATACATTGCTACCTGTAATATATGGTCTCTATCCTGCTTGGTATCGGCTGTGTCACTTGCGTCTTCTACTACACACTTACACTGATCTTGTTTTATATTTACGATCAACATGAAGGCGATTTCTCCTCAACCTTACCTTACGGTTTGTACAAGGATACATTACTACCTGTAATATATGGTCTCTATCCTGCTTGGTATCGGCTATGTCACTTGCGTCTTCTACTGCACACTTACACTGATCTTGTTTTATATTTACGATCAACGTGAAGGCGATTTCTCCTCAACCTTATCTTATGGTTTGTACAAGGATACATTACTACCTGTAATATATGGTCTCTATCCTGCTTGGTATCGGCTTTGTCACTTGCGTCTTTTACTACACACTTACACTGATCTTGTTTTATATTTACGATCAACGTGAAGGCGATTTCTCCTCAACCTTATCTTACGGTTTGTACAAGGATACATTACTACCTGTAATATATGGCTCTATCCTGCTTGGTATCGGCTATCTCACTTGCGTCTTCTACTACACACTTACGCTGATCTTGTTTTCGTATTTACGATCAACGTGAAGGCGATTTCTCCTCGACCTTACCTTACGGTTTGTACAAGGATACATTACTACCTGTAATATATGGTCTCTATCCTGCTTGGTATCGGCTGTGTCACTTGCGTCTTCTACTACACACTTACACTGTTCTTGTTTTATATTTACGATCAACGTGAAGGCGATTTCTCATCAACCTTATCTTACGGTTTGTACAAGGATACATTACTACCTGTGATATATGGTCTCTATCCTGCTTCGTATCGGCTATGTCACTTGCGTCTTCTCCTACACACTTACACTGATCTTGTTTTCGTATTTACGAACAACGTGAAGGCGATTTCTCATCAACCTTATCTTACGGTTTGTACAAGGATACATTACTACCTGCAATATATGGTCTCTATCCTGCTTGGTATCGGCTATTTCACTTGCGTCTTCTACTACACACTTACAGTGATCTTGTTTTATATTTACAATCAACGTGAAGGCGATTTCTCCTCAACCTTATCTTACGGTTTGTACAAGGATACATTACTACCTGTAATATATGGTCTCTATCCTGCTTGGTATCGGCTATGTCACTTGCGTCTTCTACTACACACTTACGCTGATCTTGTTTTCGTATTTACGATCAACGTGAAGGCGATTTCTCCTCGACCTTACCTTACGGTTTGTACAAGGATACATTACTACCTGTAATATATGGTCTCTATCCTGCTTGGTATCGGCTATGTCACTTGCGTCTTCTACTACACACTTACACTGATCTTGTTTTATATCTACGAACAACGTGAAGGCGATTTCTCCTCAACCTTATCTTACGGTTTGTACAAGGATACATTGCTACCTGTAATATATGGTCTCTATCCTGCTTGGTATCGGCTGTGTCACTTGCGTCTTCTACTACACACTTACACTGATCTTGTTTTATATTTACGATCAACGTGAAGGCGATTTCTCCTCAACCTTATCTTACGGTTTGTACAAGGATACATTACTACCTGTAATATATGGCTCTATCCTGCTTGGTATCGGCTATCTCACTTGCGTCTTCTACTACACACTTACGCTGATCTTGTTTTCGTATTTACGATCAACGTGAAGGCGATTTCCCCTCGACCTTACCTTACGGTTTGTACAAGGATACATTACTACCTGTAATATATGGTCTCTATCCTGCTTGGTATCGGCTGTGTCACTTGCGTCTTCTACTACACACTTACACTGATCTTGTTTTATATTTACGATCAACGTGAAGGCGATTTCTCATCAACCTTATCTTACGGTTTGTACAAAGATACATTACTACCTGTAATATATGGTCTCTATCCTGCTTGGTATCGGCTATGTCACTTGCGTCTTCTACTACACACTTACACTGATCTTGTTTTATATCTACGAACAACGTGGAGGCGATTTCTCCTCAACCTTATCTTACGGTTTGTACAAGGATACATTACTACTTGCAATATATGGTCTCTATCCTGCTTGGTATCGGCTATGTCACTGCGTCTTCTAGTACACACTTACACTGATCTCGTTTTATATTTACGAACAACGTGAAGGCGATTTCTCCTCAACTTTATCTTACGGTTTGTACAAGGATACATTACTACCTATTACATTACTAAATATAAAACAATATCAGTGTGTGTAGTAGAAGACGCAAGTGACATAGCCGATACCAAGCAGGATAGAGACCATATATTACAGGTAGTAATGTATCCTTGTACAAACCGTAAGATAAGGTTGAGGAGAAATCCCCTTCACGTTGTTCGTAAATATAAAACAATATCAGTGTGTGTAGTAGAAGACGAAAGTGACATAGCCGATACCAAGCAGGATAGAGACCATATATTGCAGGTAGTAGTGTATCCTTGTACAAACCGTAAGATAAGGTTGAGGAGAAGTCGCCTTCACGTTGTTCGTAAATATAAAACAAGATCAGTGTAAGTGTGTAGTAGAAGACGCAAGTGACATAGCCGATACCAAGCAGGTTAGAGACCATATATTACAGGTAGTAATGTATCCTTGTAGAAACCACAAGATAAGGTTGAGGAGAAATCGCCTTCACGTTGATCGTAAATATAAAACATGATCAGTCTAAGTGTGTAGTAAAAGACGCAAGTGACAAAGCCGATACCAAGCAGGATAGAGACCATATATTACAGGTAGTAATGTATCTTTGTACAAACCGTAAGATAAGGTTGATGAGAAATCGCCTTCACGTTGATCGTAAATATAAAACAAGATCAGTGTAAGTGTGTAGTAGAAGACGCAAGTGACACAGCCGATACCAAGCAGGATAGAGACCATATATTACAGGTAGTAATGTATCCTTGTACAAACCGTAAGGTAAGGTCGAGGAGAAATCGCCTTCACGTTGATCGTAAATACGAAAACAAGATCAGCGTAAGTGTGTAGTAGAAGACGCAAGTGAGATAGCCGATACCAAGCAGGATAGAGCCATATATTACAGGTAGTAATGTATCCTTGTACAAACCGTAAGATAAGGTTGAGGAGAAATCGCCTTCACGTTGATCGTAAATATAAAACAAGATCAGTGTAAGTGTGTAGTAGAAGACGCAAGTGACACAGCCGATACCAAGCAGGATAGAGACCATATATTACAGGTAGCAATGTATCCTTGTACAAACCGTAAGATAAGGTTGAGGAGAAATCGCCTTCACGTTGTTCGTAGATATAAAACAAGATCAGTGTAAGTGTGTAGTAGAAGACGCAAGTGACATAGCCGATACCAAGCAGGATAGAGACCATATATTACAGGTAGTAATGTATCCTTGTACAAACCGTAAGGTAAGGTCGAGGAGAAATCGCCTTCACGTTGATCGTAAATACGAAAACAAGATCAGCGTAAGTGTGTAGTAGAAGACGCAAGTGACATAGCCGATACCAAGCAGGATAGAGACCATATATTACAGGTAGTAATGTATCCTTGTACAAACCGTAAGATAAGGTTGAGGAGAAATCGCCTTCACGTTGATTGTAAATATAAAACAAGATCACTGTAAGTGTGTAGTAGAAGACGCAAGTGAAATAGCCGATACCAAGCAGGATAGAGACCATATATTGCAGGTAGTAATGTATCCTTGTACAAACCGTAAGGTAAGGTCGAGGAGAAATCGCCTTCACGTTGTACGTAAATATAAAACAAGATCAGTGTAAGTGTGTAGTAAAAGACGCAAGTGAAATAGCCGATCTATGTCACTTGCGTCTTCTACTACACACTTACACTGATCTTGTTTTATATTTACGTACAACGTGAAGGCGATTTCTCCTCAACCTTATCTTACGGTTTGTACAAGGATACATTACTACTTGCAATATATGGTCTCTATCCTGCTTGGTATCGGCTATGTCACTTGCGTCTTCTACTACACACTTAGACTGATCATGTTTTATATTTACGATCAACGTGAAGGCGATTTCTCCTCAACCTTATCTTACGGTTTGTACAAGGATACGTTACTACCTGTTATTCACTGTTTTCATTTAAACGCTGGAATGTCCTTCAGTTTTTTTCTTAGCAACGTATTAACATGTCATGTTAGGGACATCGTTGTCTGTTTCTCCTGTAATATCAGGGTCGCAATGTAGGCCTATAAGTTGTTTCCCAAATTCTCGAATAATAGAGCATGCAAACATAAATTTTTCACACTTTGATGTCCTTTCGTTTTATATTAATATATCTATATTTCATACTATTTGCTGTAATTTCAAATACCCATTAAATTAGTAAAACTGACAAGACTGACAATGACACAGACGACAGCCAAAGTCAAATTGCAAACGGGTATGTCAGATCCGTCTAATGTCACGAGAGGGTTAAAACAGGGAGATGGGCTGGCACCAACTCTGTTCAACTTAACACTAGAATATGTGATCAGAAAATTGTCAATTGATAGGAATTCAACATTAGAACATAAAATGGTATAGATCGTAGGATATGCAGATGGTATTAATATTATGGCAAGATCCCAATGAAGACCAAAAGAGACCTTCCAGGAACTCAAAGGTGAAACAGAAGAGATAGGATTACATGTTAATACAGATAAATAAAAGGTTATGATCACCACTCAAAGGGAAACCAGAAAACCTGAACAGCCTGAAACCAGACCACTAAACTTGGAAATAGTTAATCAGTTTAAATACTTGGGATGTTGGATGGCAGAAGATAATGAACAAATAAACGAAATAAGAGAAAGGATACAGGCCGCAAATAGAGTAAATGCTTCGTTGACAACTGTATTCAAGACAAGGAATATCCACCATCACTCCAAGGTCATATCATAAAGTTATGATTTGATCGATGAGAGCATTTGGCAGCGAGACTTTGACTCGGAATAAACATACTGAAGAAACAAGCCGCTAACATAGTCTATACCTTTGAAAGGATAGTTTTGAGGAGAATATATGGACCAATCCAAGTCAATGGGATATGGAGAATGCGTCACAATGAGGAACTATACAAGCTATATAAAGACAATGATCTGGCCACCACCATCCGACTGCATAGATTGCTATGGGCAGGACACATCATTAGGATGGAAGGCAACCGAATACCTAGGACGGTACTGTTTAGTCAAATCGAGGGTAGAAGGCCTGTTGGAAGACCCAAGCATCGCTGGATTGACGCAGTTGCAAGGGATGCTGATACTTTACTTAAAACAATGGACATCGATCGTCAATGGCAGGGAAAAAATGGAGGGGAATTATGGAAGCTAAGATTCGACTCCAATCTGTGACGCAATAGAAGTACTAGAATATATTTATTTCATTTTTTCGTCATTTCCAAAAAGAAGAAGTAGAAGAAGAGATCTATTTAATTATTTTAACATTTCCAACATACACACAACACACATATTTAGTAACAATTTTTAATTATGTAATTAACGTCGTCTGGAATCAAGAAGTAAGCTTTAATAAACTGGTAAACAATAGAGTGTTACACTGTAGCTATTATCGCACATCGCAGAGTGACGTGCGCCTTGAAAACACGTTACTCTTTTCCATACAACATCAGTTTCTCTTTCAGAACATTAATATTGAAAGCGTGCACTAAGGACAGCAATTACGTGCACGCACAACGGGCAAAACACAATTTATGTACTGTAAACAAACGTTGGTGCGCATCGCGTTACTGATTACGGTAAATTATGCAACGTTCAAAAGAAATGCTGATGCACCGAAGCTGATAACGTGAGGAACATATCGCACTCGTTAATCTACTACTGACTACAATGTAGTCTACTTATAAATTCCAGACACGTTGGAACAGCGTTTAACAGTTTCTGAGCGAAACGTCTTCATTATGCTATTGAAGACTATGTACACAGATTCCGCACATCAAAGTTGATTCCAAGAAATTCAAAGAATTGCCAATAGGAAATGGAATAGACCAGGCGACAGATTCCTCGATAAACTATTACTATTCATCATCATCATCATCATCATCATCACGGCTTAAACCAAGGATGGTTTGTTCCGGTCTCAAATATACAAAGTTTAGAGCTGATCATTCGACCTCTTCCTCGGACGTCCCGCACCTCTCCATCCCCTCGGCTGTTTCATAGTTGTTTGCGGATGCGGCAGTCATCTATTCGGCAAAGATGTTCCCATCAATTCAGCCGATACTGGGCGATCCTGTCGAGTATACTCATGTATTATGTCTTTGTTCCTGCCGTACGTCTGTGTTTCTTCTATGATCATGGATGGTATACCCTGCCACGTGCCTGAGAAATCTCATTTCAGCCGCTTGGATGCGACGGACCTGGCCTTTCGTTAAAGTCCAATTCTCAGACCCATTCTCAGAGCCATCACCTTGTACAATTTTAGGCGCGTTCCTTTACTTGCTGACTTAAGGGTTCGCCTAATGGTCCCGCACATAAGGTTGAACTTATCCAACTTATTCAAAACGTCGTTGCTGGCATTATAAGACAAACTATTACTAGTCTCTTCAAAATTCTAAAAAAAAACCTAGAGACAGGAAGAATTAAGAATTAAATATACATTCTACGATTAATGATTAAGAAAAACAATCTACTAGTTTTACTAAGTCAATATTGTAAGTAATTAAAAATTTATTTAACATTTGAAGTTGATGCAGTCACAGGGCGGGATTCCACAGATATTGAAAAAACGTGCACTTCATCCGAAAGGAGTGAAGTTGAGGACGAAAATATGTAAATCCTCAAAAGACGTTAAATCTAGGATAGGACAAAAAACATTTACGAAACATAAGAGACAGGTAATCTGAGGAAATAAGAAATCAAAGGAATTAACTCAAATTCATTTTTCAGAATGGCGATTTTTTTAGTTGGAAGTAAATTTTGAAAGACGTGTTGAGGGTAATCAGGCAAAATAGTTGAGAACCAACTAGATTTATCATCGTATAGAAAATTAGGTCTCCTTCTCCTCCTCCTTCCTCGTCCTCTTCGTCCTCCTCCTCTTCTTCTTCTTCTTCTTTTTCTTCTTCATTCCATGACTTGGACTATAGTCCATTCCGACTTCACAGAGTCTCTGACCATTTTTTGCAGGGTCTTCCACGATCTCTCGTCCCCACTGGCCTATATTCAAACGCTTGTTTAGGAGTACGCGTGTCTACCATGCGATCCACATGGAACTTCCAATTCTGCATGTATTCCTTTATTCTATCCAGAACCGATTGTAACTTCAGGTCTTTCCTTTTGTCATCGTTTTGTAGATGATCTCTCAAACTGCATCCCTCTTAACTGATCTAAAAATTTCAATTCCGAGGCCTGTATTTTTGAAATACCTTTTTGCAGGAGAGTGCATGTTTCACATCCATATATTAAAGTCGGCACAGCCATAAGCTTACAGAACTTTAGCTGTCTCTCTATCTGAATTTTATTCTTCATTAGTCGTCTTACTGTTCCACAGGTATAACTAAATTTAGTTAATGTTTTAGTGGATGGTTAGTGAGGATCGGTCAATAATACAAATTTTAGTTATTTTGCGCCGACGTTTCGACAATATTTATTGTCATCTTCAGGACCTGTGTATGAAATACAATAGAAATATCAAACATAACGAAACAATATTAAATATTTGGGTGAACGTGTTGGTGATGTGAGTGTGTGCGTGCGTATGTATGTATCATTTTTTATGTGAAGACTTATGATAGTTTGTTTACATCTTCAAATTATCTTTAAAAAAGCGAGCAAATTATAGTATGAGAGAACTTAATTTATACAGTACAGTATTACAATTTAAATTACTAAATGTAATGTTATTTTAATTAATTAAACAAACAGTAATCAACAATTGGATATTAGAATGGTACATAAATTGTTTATACCTACAACAGTCAACATATAGCAAAGTAATATATTACCTATAACTAAAACAGATTAGGGGATGTTCACTACGTAATTATTAAAAGTTATTTTTACCATGTTTCACTCTCTACTGGTGTTAACAAACAATCATAATTTAGAAACATACAATTTACACAATACTGTAAAACATTACGACTTAAATTAGATACTATTTCTTTTATGAATTTGCTAACTGCTATAAATTATAGCAGTTAGCAAATTCATAAAAGAAATAGTAAGGATGGCTGCTAATTTAAACAATACGAAGAATTAAATTAGATAGTTGACAAAGGTTACAAACAAAAGTTTCTGGTAAATTTTACTAACAGATAAACTTGGATAATAATTGTAATCATATTATAAAATATAGTCAAGAGTACTATAGAATCATGTAATTTATGTATGTGTCCACAATCACCCTTCTCTCTCACCCATTCTCCCCCTGCCCCTCCTTTTGACAGCCACAGCCTCTCACTCTAACCTGAATCGATCTATCACTCACTCTCACCCCACTCACTCTCTCTCTCTCTCTCTCTCTCTCTCTCTCTCTCTCTCTTCTACATCACACTCACTGTCAGTCAATAATTTGTATTATTGACTGATCCTCACTAACCATCCACTAAAACATTCATTGATTGACGGTCACTAAAAATTTAAGGATTTAAATTTAGTTAACCTTCTCTCGATATCGTTGTCCTCCCTGTATGAGATATCACATCCCAGATAATTAAAATGTGATACCTGCTCTAAAACACTATTTAGAGCAGGTAAAGTTCTGTAAGCTTATGGCTGTGCCGACTTTAATGTATGGATGTGAATCATGCACTCTCCTGCAAAAAGGTATTTCAAAAATACAGGCCTCGGGATTGAAACTTTTAAGATCAGTTAAAAGAGATGCAGTTTGAGAGATCATCTACGAAACGATGCATAAGGAAATACCTGAAGTTACAATCGGTTATTAGTTTTCTGTTATTGTGTGGTACTGATTCATAATGTAAATTATAATTAACCATTTTTTCAATTAAGATTTGCATATTCATATATCTGTGTTTGTGCGCGCGCGTGAGTGTTTATGTGCGTGCGCATGTCTTTCAACCTGTCTATACTTGTTTTATAAACGTAGATAAACCATTAAAGCGGTCGTTAATGTCTTCACGACGGGTCCCGTCTCCATTTCCTTTTTTATTACAAGTTTGTCCGTGGGATTACTCGTGTCCGCGGATGTCTCAGACTTACAACAGTTGGTCGAACAACAAAATTATAAAACGTTTGTACCTACAGATACTGGAAAACATTATAACTGCAGACGGACAAACGAGAGAGAGGGCGGAGTGCGACGGCGGAAGGGACGACTAGGCTAAGGACGCAATCGCATTCGCGACTTCAAGCCGGTAGTTAGTAATTACACGCGTCCAGTGCTTGGACAGCTCCGATATTACATTACGTATGCGATCGGACATATTTAATTATTAATAAATAATATATTAGCAATATCCACAAGCCGCCTGGTTATTTCTCCCTATCGGCGATTCGCGCCGCATGCGCTAACTTCTGCAGATGGTGACTTTTAATTATTGGTTCTCCGGCTACGCGTGCGTGAAATAAAATTAAAGAAAGACGTAAGTCTGTTGACGGAGAAACTTCTAGGAAACATAAGGTTAGACGTCCTTTACAGGTTATCCACCTGGTTTGTGCCTTAGAGAAGATCGCAGATACCAACGGACTTGACATCCACTCCGCTGCTGGAAGAATAAGGGGCGTATTAAGGGGGGAGGGGTCACGGGACCGGACCCCCCCAGAGATCGAAAAAGTTGACGAATTTTGTTAATCTATTAATTTTTATGCTGTTTTATTTTTTTCCAGCTGTGTACGCGAATATTGTAATAACTTTTTTTTAAATTTACAAACATGTTTATTAGTATTAAAAGTATGTACCGGGCTGTTTGGCCGTGGTTCATAGTTTTCAAACAAACCAAAGTTTTGACAGCACCACTGGCTGCCATCATCAGTGGAGTTCGAGGAATTCGAGTCTACCTGAACACGGGTTGTTACACGTCAGGCCCACAATACTCGAGTTCCTCGAATTCCACTGATGATGGCAGCCAGTGGTGCTGTCGAAACGTTTGGTTTGTTTGAAAACCCTGGACCACGGCCAAACAGCGCGGTACATACAACCGACACCAGCCGTGAAAGCCTCAGAACTATACAAACAGGTTTAATACACACCATTAGGGTATACGTTTGAAGTACGAAACACAGGAAAATCCATTCAGTCAATAAGTACGTAACTTAGCTTTTAACAATGTTTCAATAACGCGTATTTTTGACGTGAAAACGTCTATTCGCTCGTTAAGCACAGTGATAGCCGGTCAAACTTTCTTGTGTTACAAAATACCGTCAGATTTCAATCGCTAATAACTACGAGACTAATAATGCGATAACAACGTTTGAGGTCACAATGGATAGAGCATGTCTGTACGTGTTTGTTGTGCAGTGTTTGTTTTGCCTGTGACGTCGTCGGGCTAGTGTAGGCGCCTGCGCGTGATTGTTGTGAATTAGCGTTGTGTAAAATTATAAATTAGTGTAGCGTGAGAACGCGTTTAGCCAGGGGGGGCCATTCCGGCTTCCCGCGCTAACCTAGCGATCAGCTGTTTTTGCCGCGTGACGTGAACTGGTGGAAGAAATACGCGCGACTCTTGATTTACCATGCAATCTTACCTGAGACAATGTCCTGCTTAGCATCTCTCTGCTGTTTACACGAAATATTAACAATAATTGTAATGAGCTATTCATATAGAAAAAGGATTAACAACAAGATTAAATGGTTTGCGGCAAAAAATAATGGTAAAATCTATTTCTACATTTAATAGAAAAGTAAGCAAGTCTGTCCACATATAACATTGACAAAATGGCACAAGATGTAAATTAAGTCGGAAAGGAGGCGATGATATATAATTATATATATATATATATATATATATCATTTTTTATTATTCGTTAATTTTATATTAATAGAATTATTTCGATTGTTATTAATTTACTTAGAAACCTCTGATGATACTGATATTTTTCAGTGAAACGTGCGTCAGGTGTTAAAAAGAATATACGAAATTATACTACTTGCAGAAGAAACAAATTGAAAACACAAATTTTATATATATATATATATACAATATGCCTGCGTGGGTGGGTGCGCGTACGTGCACACGCGTGCGCGCATGAGTGCGTGTATAAACATTTCTATGTAGTATAATATATTTGAAACAAGCTTCCAATTATTATAATTATAATCAATATCATAATCATTTTCTTTATCTACATTTTCATTGTTATTTCATTGTTACTAGTTTCAGTTAAAAACTGAAGCTAGTACGTTTAGTTGTAAACATAAATACTTTTATCAACGAAATGAAAATGGTTATTTAGTTGATACATACCTTCATAGGTGACTTAAATTTTTGAAGACGAAGCAACCCAGAGCCGACTCTTTGTTGCTGCATACTTTTCAAGTGACTTGAGATTGAGCTGTTTGTTCAGATGGCGGATTCTGATGAATTAGAGGTCTGTTTGCCAAGTGGAAGCAAACCATTTATTATGATTTTGATGTGAGCATGACAGATGTATTGCTTAAAAGCATTATCAGTGCCGTTGAGAGCAGTAATATTCATGTAGCGGCTGTGACGTGTGATATGGGGGGAAAGAATTCGAAAGTCTGGAAGGAATTAGATGTAAACACAGAAAAAAATTTCTTCATTAACCCGACTACAAACGATAAGGTGTGGGTTTTCTGTGACGTACCTCATCTTTTGAAGCTGCTTAGAAATCATTTTCTAGACCATGGGTTGTTACTTTGCGACGGCACTGAGCTTAAAAAAGATACAATCGAAAATCTGTTACAGCAACAGAAAGGAGAATTGACGATTTTACCCAATATTAGTCAGATACACTTTAACGTAACTGGTCGATTAACGTAACTGGTCGATCTCGTCAAAATGTAAGATTTGCTGCACAGTTGTTTTCTAATCGTACAGCAAAGGCGCTGAAGTATGTTGCAAATAAAGAGCGCGAAAGCAGCTTCATCGAACTGGTAAACGATGCATTTGAAGTTTTAAACTCGAGACTTCCAAAAGACCAGAAAACGCCCCTCAGAAGTGGGTACGGCATGAATTTAAGGAGCCAAGAAAATACTTTAAAAAGGTTTTTGGAAGTAATAACTAACATGCGAGTAGCAAGTAAAAAAAGTTTACTACCTTTTCAGAAAGGTTTCGTTATATCTTTAAATTCATTGTTCGGCCTTTATGAACAAATGACAATGATTCATGGGGTGACGTACATTTTGACCGCTAGATTCAATCAAGATTGCCTTGAAAACTTTTTTTCACGAATTCGGGGATTAGGCGTCTTTTATAATAATCCCACTCCCTTTGAAGTGCGCAACAGAATTCGGCTCTTACTTTTAACGGGTAGCACGGACGATATACCGTTATCTGGAAGTGCGTCTGTGGCTGAGGATGGTAGCATTCATTCCACCGAAGTTATGGAATCAAATGACTCTGACGAGGATTTCATCCAGTTTGTTACCAATGAACTATGCATAGACATAGTTGAACATACGTTAATACCCAGTTCTCCGAATAATGACACCGACGAAGCAGAATTGTTAAAAACAGAGAGGACTTGGCCCCGTCTGCAAGTGACAACGATGTTCCTCAAGATGCCTTAAAATATCTGCCCGGGTACATCGCATTCAAGTGCCGCTTCATTGATGAAAGTCTAGGTGTGAGAGGCGAAACATTGTGTCTTTCCGGGGAACATAGTCATGACTGGATATCGATTATATCAAGGGGGGGGCTTACCCATCCGTCAGACGAGTGGTTATAAAAACTGATTCAGTTTGAGATAGTTGTTACTTCTTTCCACGGACGTACAGTATCAAAACAAGTGAAAGTTATCTCTTATTTGGCCACCTTACTCAAATCTAAATTTCCAGAGGTGGACGAGAAAGTCATTTGTCTGTACGTCAGGACAAGAACATTCATCAGAATCCGCCATCTGAACAAACAGCTCAAACTCAAGTCACTTGAAAAGTATGCAGCAACAAAGAGTCGGCTCTGGGTAGCTTCGTCTTCAAAAATTTAAGTCACCTATGAAGGTATGTATCAATTAAATAACCATTTTCATTTCGTTGATAAAAATATTTATGTTTACAACTAAACGTACTAGCTTCAGGTTTTAACTGAAACTAGTAACAATGAAATAACAATGAAAATGTAGATAAAGAAAATGATTATGATATTGATTATAATTATAATAATTGGAAGCTTGTTTCAAATATATTATACTACATAGAAATGTTTATACACGCACTCATGCGCGCACGCGTGTGCACGTACGCGCACCCACCCACGCAGGCATATTGTAAGTATATTGTAATAATAATAATTAAATAAATATAGATGTGTGTTTTGATGATATTAGGAGATTGTGAAGTTCGTTAGACTCCGATGCAATCAAGCCGCACTGTTTGCGCTAGCCAATTTGTAATAAAATAAATAAGATTGATGTGTGAATCTGTAAGTTGTAAGGTGTTTAATTGGTGTGGCTCTCGACGTCTTACTGGTCTGAAACACTTCCTTAAGTTTCCCAGCTGGTCGATTCCCAATGGTAGCAAGACTGGTCGAGTAGCGTAATGTCGATGAAGTAATATATATGTTCAGCTTCGCCGAAAGTTTCAAAACAAAATTTATTGTTTTGAAGAAAATTTAAAAAAAATTATGTTTATAAAAAAAATAATTATTAAAAAAAAAATTTTTAATTTTCTTAATTAATTAATTAGGATCAATTAATTAATATAGGGCTGTGAAGTTTTAAACAATGTAATGCTCTTCTGAAAATTTTTATTAAAGTTTTAGTATATTTTAAATAAGCTATCACCACTCATAAGGCTGTCTTCAAACCAATCGATACTTGTTTACCTTTTTATTTTAGGTTATCTTCACTTACGGGTGGTAAAGTCCTTGTAGATTATCAATTAGAATTATATTATTGGTAATTAGTATTATTGAAGAAATAAAGAACTATTAAGTATTGAAAAGTATTAATGTTTTATTAAGTAACAGCAATATTGACTCTTATCGATTAGTATCGATTCTCAGGATATCGAAAAAAGTTACAAGTATATGTTATAAAAATTATATAGGGTTCTTTAAACAGCCAGTTATTACCAAAGTCAGAGAAATCGGGCTAATATTTAAAAAGTATAACGTTACAATCAAATTAATAGTTATTAATAAACACAGACATTGAATAATAAATTGTAAATATAATAATTGTTTTCACCAAACAGCTGTGCTGAACAAAGAAGAAGGCACTGAGATCGTCAAAGCAAATGGCCGCCGTCAAGTTGATCAAAATGTTGCTCGTTCCTGCTGCATTCCAAATAATGTATTTTGACGCAATATTCCTGTTCTTGTGTCTGCAAATCTCTTGTTATATGTTGTGTAGTGACTGGTGTAGTGATTCTGGGTTGTATTTAGTATGTCTGTGTAATTATAAGTCAAACACTTTCTCCGATTCCGTCACTAATTTGGTTTAATGTATTATACAGTTTTCTAGTGTTTTATGGTGTTTTTCGGAGTAGATTTATATTGTTCTGTGTTATGGAGTGTTACTTGATCGTTTCTGTTATAATATGATAGTTTCAGAAGTATTTTACAAGTCACTCGCGATTTCACAATAACTCACTATACACTCGCTTTGTATGACGATTATAGGTTAGGTTATCCACGTTATCAAACGTACGTCATGTTAACCGTTCAACTACCAATAATTAACTAACTGTTTCCTCCAGTTTCAATTAAACTCTTAGCCCATATAATATTATCCTTAACATTGTTCAAATATTTTTCACATCCTGTGTACATTTTTACATTTTCACTATATGAATGCCTAAACTTTGGTTATTTGTCAACTTTATTCACTAGATTTGATTTAAATTAATCTTTCAGTTCATTCTGGTTATTTTCAGATTAAATAATGCCATTTTATAGTGTTTTCTGTCCAAAAAATAGTAATTTCACTTTCAGATTGATTTACTCTGAAAAGTCAAAACATCAAACTTTACTTCCTGTCATTATATAAATTCAGCCATTTTATCAGTTATATTTAATATTAATAATCCTATATTGTATTAAAAGGTTCATATTCCCTTATTTTCTGGTAATTAATTGAATTAGTTGTATTCTGAAACATTATTCTGAAATATATGACTCCCATGTCTAAATTTCTGAGTTTTGTCATTTTCATTTTTATTTATAATTCTGAATATAATTTATTAAAATCTCTCTAAATGGTATGTGCAATTATATGGCATGATCTCAAGTTTATTTTGTCTAAACCCCTTTTGTTTATTTGCATTTAATTGAGCAATTTCTCTGTTTTGATGAAGTTTGGTTTCCATTCTTTTGGCCTATGATTTTTTAACAATTTTTCTTACAAAATAATTTACAAACAATATATGATGTGTGATACCCTCTCTGACTTTTACAAATAGTATTATAAATTAAACATGTTTTTAAATTACACAAAAACAATTAGTATTGGTTACAATACAAACAATAGTTAAAACAAATAAAGAATTTTTTTTTTTTAAATAAATGGTTGTCTTCAAGTCAGACATTTTGCAACACAATCCTTATTTCTAAACATGGAAATATGGCTTACAAAAAAGGTTTTTTACTAACTAACATCTTAATTACTCTCTACTATTTACAAGTGGTAACTATTTTTATAGTTCTGATGTTAGTTGTTTCAGACCCAAACAAATGGCCTTATATCTAATACATTTTTAAACATTCTTGTACTATATACATAAAAAACCTTATATTTATATTCTTATTTCTAACTATTATTATAAGTAGGATTCTACAGTTTTTATACCGTCTTTTATACATTGTCTTTGGGTAATTGCACCCTGTCATTAACAAATAAATAGTATGAATTGTTCAAAAAGTATAATGAAATCTGTTTTTCTTTTTTCATGTAAAACAAAATGTTATTTTAAACAGATTCATGACTTATGAACAATATATTGTCACAGTACACATTTTAAGTCATTGAAAAATGCATATTTCATTGCATCCAATGTTTGTGATTGCCAAGAATGAAACACAAGGTTCATTTTTTATAATACCCAAAACTATCACTGGTTCACTTTCACTTATATATTATGTTAATGCTAAATGGTCGTATAGTCTTATCAACATAATAAATTGGTTAGCGTTTTTCAATGGAGATTTGTTCCATGGGTACTATATTATTGTTTCATCTTAGTTCACAGGAAACTTTTACTTTGTTCACTTCTCTCTCTTAAATTTATATACATGTGGTTTTTATTTCGTTATACTTTTGTTTTTAGATATTTATTTTGGGGATATAGGGATTTGGGTGTCTTTTATAAGAGCATGACATCTTCTTCAGGATGCTGCCCTCTTCTTCTTTCTTCAGTCTTCTTTTCTCCTGCCTTCTGGGACTGGTATCTTCTCCATTTTCTTCTTGTTGCCATCAGGTTTCTTGGGATCTTCTCCATCTTCTTCTTTATTTCAGAAATACACCACCTGTGTTGTTTGATCTTGGCTTATTTTAGGGTTTCTCTTCTATTTATTCTTCCTCGTTGTGGGTTTGGTCATATTGTGTACTGCTTTGTTATTTACTTTTTTACCTTCCTGGGTTATACCTTGAAAACCTTTGGTTATGAGACTGGTTTTGGATGACTCATCACTAGTAACTCCTTTTACTTGAACTTGTATTTTCTTTGTAATAATGATTTCTTTCCACAGTTGCTATGAATTAATTTATTTATATTAAACTTAATGCTTTCTTCCAAATTTAAACATTATAACTTCATTATTCTAATGATCAATTGCCATTCAATATTATGCTTATATCTGTCATGTTATAATATATATATATATATATATATATATATATATATATATATATATATATATATATATAAAATTTGTGATGTTTTCAATTTGTTTCTTCTGCAAGTAGTATAATTTCGTATATTCTTTTTAACACCTGACGCACGTTTCACTGAAAAATATCAGTATCATCAGAGGTTTCTAAGTAAATTAATAACAATCGAAATAATTCTATTAATATAAAATTAACGAATAATAAAAAATGATATATATATATATATATATATATATATAATTATATATCATCGCCTCCTTTCCGACTTAATTTACATCTTGTGCCATTTTGTCAATGTTATATGTGGACAGACTTGCTTACTTTTCTATTAAATGTAGAAATAGATTTTACCATTATTTTTTGCCGCCAACCATTTAATCTTGTTGTTTAATCCTTTTTCTATATGAATAGCTCATTACAATTATTGTTAATATTTCGTGTAAACAGCAGAGAGATGCTAAGTAGGACATTGTCTCAGGTAAGATTGCATGGTAAATCAAGACTCGCGCGTATTTCTTCCACCTTTCACAGCGAATCAACCAATGGGAGCGTAATTGGCCGGAGTGGCCTACCTTATATTCTAGTTACATTGGCGTTTAGCTAGGACGTTGATTCGCGTGTCATTGTAAAGAGCTTGAGAAGCACTACTAGGACTCAAAGTGAAACAATAAAAATATTCGCCGAAATATATGTAAAAATCGGTATTAAATTGAAAATTGCAAAAAAATTAATGATGTCGTCTCATATGAGTCGTAAATATGCGCGGAATTATAGAAAACGCAAATCAGAGGAAAGCTCGCATCAAAAGGAATTTAAAAAACCTAAAAAGTCCAGTGCCGAGCAAATGCGAGAGCTACGGCAGCATCGAAAAGAAAATGAAAAAACGGCGCAAAGCAATAACGTAGGTGGCCCATCGGGCGTACAGCGGCCACCGACAGTCCAAACGTCCACAGATCATGTGCAGACGTCGTTGGAAGGCAATACAGAAAACAGTGATAATATAGAGATCAATGGCAACGTGACAGCGCCAGACGAGTATGTATTGCGATCACCAAATATCGTCGTGTTGTCAACGTCGGGCATCAATGCGCGTGCGTCGATGGCGGGTGCTACGGTAGACTGTGATGTTTTCACGGAAAATCTACGGCGCGGACCTTGACTACGCCTTCCAAATCATTTTTATTTATTAATGTATTGTTGCCGTTTACTTTAATGGGACTGATTTCAGGACGTTATCACACGTTTTTCAGCCACTTTAAAGAAAGCAACGTTGATTAGTCTTTAACTTTTTTGCATGAACCCGATCCGTCTCCGGACCACCCCCAAAGTGAAATTCTAGATACGCCACTGGGAAGGCACGCTGAATCCAAGGTTTAATAGGGCTGTTACATTTAGAACAATTACTATCTTACCACAATTATAATATTGTCTTTCCAAAATATTTATATTATTATTATTAAAATCTCAGTTATACAAAAACTTACTCTTCTCCTAATTCCACAGCGACTAGTCTGGAACTATGTGCGGCTGACTAAGTCTATGCTTAGATTGCTTAGATGACATGGACGCTTACAGTCGACTGGACGGCGGTATGTTTTAAAGAACTGTACAGTTACCAACCTCTCGGACATTCATATGGACCCACGTATTCTATTTAGAACGTCATCTTCATCATCATCTTCAAGGATTAAAGAAAGGATGGTTTGTTCCGGTCTCAAACAGGTAAAGATTAGAGCTGTTCACTCCAGCGCTTCCTCGGACGTCCCACGCCTCCCCGTCCCCTCGGCTTATAGTTCCATAGTTCTTTGGGGATGTGGCAGTCATCCATTCGGCAAAGATGTTCCCACCAATTCAGCCGATACTGGGCGATCTGTCGAGCATACTCATAATATTCAGTTCCTGTCGTTTTCTTCTATGTTCATGGAGAGTATACCCTGCCACGTGCCTGGGAAATCTCATTTCAGCCGCTTGGATGCGACGAACCTGGCCTTTCGTTAATGTCCAATTTTCAGATCCATAAAGAAGTGTGGGAAGAGCCATCACCTTGTAGAATTTTAGGCGTGTTCCTTTACTTGCTTACTTAAGGGTTCGCCTAATGGTCCCGCACATAAGGTTGAACTTATCCAACTTATTCAAAACGTCGTTGCTGGCATTATAAGACAAACTATTACTAGTCTCTTCAAAATTCTAAAAAAAACCTAGAGACAGGAAGAATTAAATATACATTCTGCGATTAATGATTAAGAAAAACAATCTACTAGTTTTACTAAGTCAATATTGTAAGTAATTAAAAATTTATTTAACATTTGAAGTTGATGCAGTCACAGGGCGGGATTCCACAGATATTGAAAAAACGTGCATTTCATCCGAAAGGAGTGAAGTTGAGGACGAAAATATGTAAATCCTCAAAAGACGTTAAATCTAGGATAGGACAAAAAAACATTTACGAAACATAATAGACAGGTAATCTGAGGAAATAAGAAATTAAAGGAATTAACTTAAGGAATTAACTCAAATTCATTTTTCAGAATGGCGATTTGTTTTAGTTGGTGGTTTCGCCTGATGGTCCCGCACATAAGGTTGAAGTTATGCAACTCATTCACAACGTCGTTGCTTCCATTATAAGACACACCTATTTAGAACGTGATATGTAAATATGTTTACCTGTAATTTGTAATCATCTATACATCAGGCAAACAACAGAAGTTGTAGGAATTTAGAGCAGACAACTCAAGAAGATCTAAAATAACAATTCACAAAAAAAAAGATTAATCAGACTCATTTTTTTGTAACTCAATTAAAACTGACACAAAATAAAAGTACTATACTTTTGACTGGAATTGACTGACTGACTAACTATCTGGCGCTACAGCCCACGATGAGCCTTGGCCTCCCCGACTAGTAGCCTCCAAACACCTCATTCTTCCAGCCTCCGCCTCCAGTCCCCGATACCCATCCTCCTGAGGTAATCTTCTACGTCCTCCTGTAGCCACCTTATTCTATGTCTTCCTTTCCTTCTTTGCCCATCTATTGTCATTCTAAGAATTGATTTGGGCATTCTGTCGTCCTCCATACGCGTCACATGTCCCAACCAGCTGATCCTCATAGACTTGATGAACCTCACTATGTCCTAACATAATGACATGTAGAAGAACGCATTTATAGTTTGGGAAAGTTAGAAAATCCTTGTTGACTGGAAACTGTAAAGAGAAAAGGCCGCACGATGAAGTAAATCCTGAGAAATACTTTTAGTGCAAATCAGTTTCGAATTCCTGAATCACGGGCAATACGAAGAATATTACAGGCCTATAACTAATCCTCTGAGCTCATTATCGAAATTTGTGGCGACTTTGTGTGACCAGTCAGTTCCACTGTTTTGTTTCCAACGACTTCCACTAGGTAGGCTATTATCGTCGCTTTGCGATTCTTTACACTTTTCCTAAATAGCTATATTTCTTCAATTTAACGGTGAGGAACAAAAAGAATGTAACGGTTACATTCAAAAGACTGTAATAAAAGTAACGCACATATGATTTATGAACGAACTCCTTAACTCCGATATGATATAAAATAAAAAGTTTAATATGAAGTTGAGACGCACAGTTTTACAGTGGGGATAGATTTGTTAAATCGAATCTACAAAGACTCTGGATTGCAGATATCCACACGTAAGACCAAGGTGATGGCTTTTCGTAGAACTGATCCCGTACGGGCAAAAATTGTTATAGATGGTACTGTCATTGAACAAGTTAACAATTTTGAATGCCTGGGCTACAGTGCGTCTTATAATGCATAGTAGGACCTTACGTGCGGGACCACTAGGCGAACCCTTAAATCAGCAAGTAAAGGAACACGCTGAAAATTCTACAAGGTGATGGCTCTTCCTACACTTCTTTATGGGTCTGAGAATTGGACTTTAACGAAACCCCAGGCCAGTCGCATCCAAGCGGCTGAAATGAGATTTCTCAGGCACGTGGCAGGGTATACTCTCCATGATCATAGAAGAAACACAGATATACGGCAGGAACTGAATATTATAAGTACAGCTTGGCAACTCTTTCTGAAGCCCTGGCTGGCAGCGCTAGCTCCGCGTCTGTGGGGAGGGAGTAACCCTACTTTGGAGTGAGAGAGAAGCCCAGTAGGCGTCACACCCAGCGCCTGGCCTGCAGTGTTGTCAGACTGCCGTAAATCAACACCAGACCGTGATGTAGCCACAACAATGCCACAATGCTCGCCTTACGGACCTTTACCGTGGGACGGCTTGGAATGAAATGAACATATTGTAGTATCTGACAGCGCTGCATGAACAGCACACGAAACGAGCTCCTATTGGCTCGCGCGGCAACAAATAGAGTGGCTCGAGTAACATGTGGACTGGAAGGGCGAAGGGAGGCTCTTCAGCTTCGAATTTCGTCCGGGGACTCAGATAAAGTTGCCAGACTGTATACTCGAAGGATCGTCCAGTATCGGCTGCATTGGTGGGAACATCTTTGCCGAATGGATGATTGCCACATCCCCACACAACTATGGAACTATAAGCCGAGGGGACGGAGAGGTGTGGGACGTCCGAGGAGGAAGCGCTGGAGTGACCAGTTATAATCTTCGCCTATTTGAGACCGGAACAAACCATCCTTGGTTTAATCCGTGAAGATGATGATGATGATGATGATGAGTTTTACAAAATATCAAAACTGTCCATTATATTTACTTTACGTGTACGTTATTCCTCTCACACCGTCGTCTGATTCTTGAGAACAGAAAATAGACATACTGATTATGAAATTAAGATACAATTGAAGAAGTAAGTATTGAATCAGAATGTACAGGCTATGGATTCCCCTACGTAACACAACATTCTGAGAAAAGTGCGCGGTTATCAACTGGATGCCATGAACCCCTACAATCGCAGTCTATGAAGCCATGAGCCGCGTGATACTTGTATGCTGCACACATGGCGGAATAAGGCGCAGGGGTCAGTCTGGATTTTGACATCGTAAAAATAGAATTTAACGGTTCAGGGTACAATATCGAATTAAAAATACGTTTGAAAAATGCATAAAAACGCTAACGTCTTAAAAAACAGGTGCCCCTTAACTTGCCAACGTTTAACAAGTCCATCAAATTCGAAAAATCATATTTTTTGTGTTCTCCTCTCCAAGGTATTTAAAACTATGCATATACTTTCACGAGAATCAAATTTCATTTTTTTTTCTTTCAAGTTTATTCACGCACATTATCAAATCCAAAGGTAGCACAGTAACGAAAAGAAATGAAATATCAAAATATTCTTTGATTTAGGATACTAACTTTTCATTCTTGGATTTCGCTGTCTATGACCTGTCCGTTGATTAACTAAATATAAGTATATCATTGCCGACTCGCAACACAAAGTTTTTTATTGGTAAAAACGTATAAGGCTGCAAGGTAAACCTTTTCCGTTTTTACCAATAAAAAACTTTGTGTTCCGAGTCGGTAGTGATATACTTATATTTAGTTAACTTTTTTTATGATATTTTTTCAACTGGAATACACTGAGTAACCTTTCACAAATTCTAAATGAAATAAAAATCGACAGGTTCTTAAGAAAATAATAATAATAATAGTACAGATCACCTGTTTCGTAATGACATGTGTTATGACAAATTTTATTGCAAACGGCTCTTTTTTCACAGAATATTTAAGCCTATAACTCGTTTAGTCAAATGTTACCTTTAAATCTATGTTAAAAACACTGACTTATGGCAAGTTTTCATATTGATTCGCTTAACCTATCGATCTGAAACTTTTGTATTATCGTACAATCTCCCCCACGGGTGTAGCCAAATGTATTGCCACGCGATATTAATTACTGAAGTTTTCTTCAACTTTGCTCCAAGTTATATCATTGTACCGTGTTACTTCGATTTGATTACGTTGAAAATATTTCATTTGCACTGTATACGATTGTTTCCAGCAAACTGGGGCTTCGGACACATCATGAGTAGAAATTACCTGCTTCATGATGTCCTCGAGAAGAAAGTTACAGTGACTAGAGGGCTTGGAAGAAGAAGAACAACAATCACCTGTTGGACGATTTGAAAGTAAAAAGGAAATAACGAGAACTGAAGGAGACCCAAGTATAGAGCAATATGGAAAGTTACCTGCCATCAGTTAGAACACTTAATGGTACTGTGGTTGTTTAATACTGTATATTTTTGTTTTCACTTTACACAATATGTATTGTACTTTCATCATCATCATCATCATAATCATCACCACTCCAAGGATTAGGCCTTAGACCTGTTCCGGAACCCATCTCCTCCTCGGTCTACCGACATCTCTCTTGCCAGTAGGGTGATCACCCAATACAGCCACAGGTAGACGGATATCAGGCATGCGATTCAAGTGTTCACACAATCTCTTTGTTGTGGTCTTCCGTCTTCTGGTGTAATGATAGAATGTTTAAATCGCGTCTAATACCTTCGTTCTTTCTCCGATCCAAGAGAGAACAACCTTGCGTCCCTCTTAGAAATTTCATTTCGGTTGAATGAATCCTCTGCACGTCATTTTACCAAGAATACATGTCTCACTGGCATACAGGAATGTTGGGGACAGCCACAGTTTTATAAAATTTCATTCGGGTATCCTTCCGTGTTTTATTTTTCAGGTACCTGTGAATCGTTCCACAGATGCGTGTACATTTTGTTAGCTTACTATCCCAATAAATACTTACACAACTCATACGAGCCTCGGAAATCGGATGGGAAATACGGAAAAACGACCTAAGCTAATGTAATTTACTTTCATTCAAATAAACTACAAATTTATAAAACTGTATAATCTGTTTCCTAATTATTTCCATATTCCATAAGGAAATGGACGTATGGTGATGGCGAAAAAAATCGTGTTCGAGATAAGAGCTGATTCTGATTATACTACCCTCAAAACATTAAGAAAAGGCATTTTCCGAAAAGTGTTTGTGTGTGTGTCTGTATGCCTGTCTGTGTGTCTATCTGTGTGTCTGTAAGTAGAATTTTTTCTATGGCGAACGATAACTGCCGCAAATTGAAACAGAATCAAATACTTTTTTGCACATGTGCCTGAATTGTAGAGGACTCAAGGCCTGTTGATTTTGGTGGAGATCGGTTAAAGGGAAGAGGTAGTTTACCTGCAACGTTTTAGCACGAGTAAAGTACTTAATTTTGATAAATAAAGTATTCTGAAAAGGAGGTCATAATAATCCACTGTAGAAAGGTAGATAAAATATCTATAAATGAAAAGGGTAGTTGAAGAGGGAGGGGATAATTTTTTCCATGTGTACTACGCTATCGGCAACAAAGAAGTAGTTTGTTGTTAAAATTCCTTCCCGGGCTGTTTGACCGTGGCCCAACGTTTTCTGCAAAACCAGACGTTTCGGCACTGTAATCGACTGCCATCATCAGTGAAAATCGAGTGCGCTAACGTGAGGTGGTATACGTCAGTGACCACAGTACTGTGGTTAAGGCTGAAGAAAGAAGTAGTTTCTATGGAAATATTTAATTTCGAAAATGATTTTAAATATAAATGTTAGAACATGAAAGTCAAGTATGGTTCTCCATACCGATATTTTTAAAGATTCTACATTATTTTTCATTTTATTTCTTACTAAAATGTCTTATTGTAGAGCATACGTTCTGAACACACGCGTTAGTAAACTGGCAGCTGTTTATATGGTTAGGCTGTATATATGATTAGGCTAGTATGTTTGGTTAGGCGTTAACGCAAAGCAGAAAAGCGAAGAAACCGATACGAAAAATCTGCAAAAACTTTGATAAAACTGACATCGTAAAACACAGAAAGCAAAGTGGCGAATACAATTTTAGAAACTTTGACTCACTTTTATCGAACAGAGAATTGGTGGTCTCGGTTTTGTTATATTACCGTTTAATCTCATTTCGGTCAAGGATTTCTTAAATGAAAGTGTATACTCTTTACGTCTCGGCCGATCGAAGAAGAATTAAGGAGAGACAGAAGAAGAAGAAGAAGCTAATAAATTATACGAATCCATTAAGCAGTATTCGGTTAATGGGTCTAATCTGGAAGATCCATTAAAAGTAAACAGTTGAAAACAAATGCTTGTTATTCAAATGCCAGCAAAGAGTATATGAGTCACTGCCTTCTAAGGTCCCACACTGATACAAAACTGCTTTTTTTTCTAGTTGAATTTTTTTTTGTCTCCTTCTTCTCCTTCATCTGCTGCTCTTCTCCGCTGCTATCTATAAGACGTTCACTAAAGTGCTTTTCGAATTCATTTTCGAAATAGAATTTTATTTAGTATCACGTGAGGCCATACAAATTTCAAGTGTGTCTACCTCGGAGAAGATAAGTGACGCTCGTAAAAGCAAAACCATGTTCTACATAGCTGACGATGCCAGAATTCCTTGTTCTCAGTGTCTTTGCACCCCCCCTCCACGTTCCCCCAACTATCACTCTGTCTCGCTCCCCGTCCCGTCCCGTCCCGTCCCGTCCACCTATCTATAAAGCAGTCACACACGCACACCACTCGCGCGCACATAAATATAAATTAGTCTCTGCTGCTTCTGCTAATGGAGTATTCAAGAGTATTCACCTCATTCCAACAAAGACAAAACGCGTACGAAAATAAGAAACATAATACCACACGCAACACAGCAAGGCTTACGTCTAAGCTCGAATACTGCTCACGTGTATGTACCAGCGTATGTAGCCTACATGTAACTTCGTGTTTGTTAATTTATATAATATAATTATAATTGTATTCTGTTTTTTCCTTTTTCTTAGTAATTTTCTTTTCTCCTACTTCTCCTCCTCCTGTTCTCCTTCTTCTTCGTCCTCCTTGTCACAATTGTCTTCATTTTTGTACTGTAGTTTTGCTGTTATTGTTGTTGTTGTTCTGCTTCTTCTCTTTCTACTTCTTCAACTTGTTATTTTTCTTCTTCTACTTATAGTTGACGGCCAGATATAGTACGTCTGATGTGGAAGAGTTGAATAATGCAGAGAGATAAAAAAATGGGTACAAAATAAGGGATTATTAATTTGGTTACCGTATGTGAATGTGTGAAAACTGTACAAGTTACCATATAATACAAATAGAATGTTTTAAACAATTGAAATATACAATAGTTTTCAGACCTTACTCCGAGGCTGCTTTGGATACTACAAGTAGGCTATCTTAAAGCTTCACATGAGCAGGCTACTACCCTGTTGCACAACTCCCTACCAGGAGGACAAATAAATAAAGGAGAAGATAAATAAATTTAAACATTTTTGTTTGTTAACGGTCCAAGTCACGTATTTTAATTTCTTATTTTCTTACCTTTGTTAGGTCCGTCTTGTGACTTTTATCTTTAGAATAATATTAGCGTGACGCGTTTCAGGTCATCTGACCCATCCTCAGACACTTGCTCGAAAAGAGGTCGTCATATAGTAAAATTCAATTAAAATAAAAACACACATATGAAAACTCATTGTCAATAATTAATGTTCAAAAACAGGAATAACACTGTTGTCGTGGTGCACCACACGATTACCGATCGATACTGAGTAGCGTAACTTTTCAACGTTTTGTTTTTGCGAGCGCTAGTATTGCTGTATCATATACAGCAAAAAAAAAAAAAAGGAATATTTGGTGGTACGATTCATAGAAATCTTAGAAATAAAACAAGACACAACACAAGGATTAAATTTTATAAGACAATTGCAATACCCACATTGATTTTACGCGAGTGAGGCGTGGGTCATGACAAAAAAGGAAAGCGGCAAGATTCAGAGTGCTGAAATGCAGTTTCTTCGAAAATATTTTAAATTATACATTGCAAGATAGAATAAGGAATGAAGATGTCAGAGCAAAACTCGAAGTAAAGGACATAAATGAAATGAAGAATACAATGGTGGGATCATCTGCAAAGGTTGGCAGAGGATCGATTGCCGAAACTATAAAAGAGTCGACTGCAAATATGAAAGAGCAGATTAACAGTTGTGTTGAGCGATTTTCCTTAGTGCGGATCGAGTGGCGTTTGAAGTATTGTAGCGAAGTGTTATTGCGTTATAATTAAGTGGAATCTATTATTTGACATTATTATGTGTGTAATATCTTCAAATAATTCCACTGCAAGTAGGTTTATTTTCACTTGACGTACTTTTCACAGAAATTATTCTGTATCTTCAGAGGTTTGTTTGAATTGTAATTGAATGTTTCGATTACAATGTGACGATTTAAAGCCAATTTAAATAGCACAAAACAAAAAAATATTTTGTTTGAAATGACAAGTGAGAAAATAATCCACCCTCCCCTTTGTACAAAATTCCTGTACCTTCTTGTCAACCGCGAGTACGGACAAGCAAATCATAATGTTGTTGAGCTAATTAAAATAACCATCCTAATTATATAAAAAAGGACGTGATAATAATAAATAAAATATTGACTAAATAAAGAAGCTATAGTAGGATTAATAGTAGCTAAGTAGAGGTAAACAATAATAATAAAAGTACGAACTATTTCTTCTCGCGGCGGAACTGCGCCAATCTCCCTACTCGGCCACAAAACCTTACCGACAGTCTCCTCTGAATCACGGCCAAGCCAACAGCCTTGTCATGTGTTGTGAAGACGAATACTTCTATATTGCAAAACTAGGTATCCGTGAATAAGTGTTTCGTGGTTACACAACCCCCACATGTAGTTAAACGAAGTGAAATGTAAAAACAAAAGTTACGTAGTTTAAATGTAAATAAAATAAGAAATAAAGGCATAGCCGACACATCTCTTTATGACATGGTTTAATTGTTAAGGTATGTTCCATACCATATCATAAGGTAACATCAGTGCATTTTAAACCAAAATGTAAAAGTGAACACGACCGACCGGACTGAATCATCAACTACAACACTATGAGCTCCAGGTAGCCAGAATCCGAGCCTCATGACTGCGCTAACTACTTAGAGTCAACCACTGAAATGGAGGAACACAAACTACAACTAAGATCATCCAGGAAAACCTGCGGAAGAGGACCATGAAGAGGACCAGCCGTGGACCAACATCATACCCAGGTGACATGGAAGCATAACTTCCGTGGTTATATTGTTTTCTAAGAACCCAGAGTAAAAAACAGTTTATTTTGTAAAGACTCATACAAATCATGTAAATCATAACTTAATAATATGTATACTTTCTGTAACGAGATAAGAGTAATCTGAAGATGGATACAGACATAATTAATTCAAAATTGAATCAAACTATTCTTCGAATAGTTTGCATAATGTCAAAGTATTTTTAAAATATAAAAAGAATTAGAACCCGGATCCGTGGTATTCTATGTAATATACAGTTGTATTGTTTTGAGCTCATCATAGTAACAGTTTAAAGAGAATAAGTGCATAAAATGCAGAATCTATCAGAATCTTTCATTTAATAACCATAAGAATCATTAAAGGTATTATTTTGGAATCTTTGTTTTGGAAGCTGTAATAAAGAGATGTTTTTGGTAAACAGAAAAGAGTGAGTACATTTACATAACCTTAGTCAAACTCCTGATCTTTATAGGTTCTCAATTTGTTGGCAAGTAATTAGTACTAACAATGGCAGCCGGTTAAATTGACAGAGGCCAATTAAACTGGTTCCCTGTGTTATAATGTCTTAACAGGAGGAGACGTTATAACAATACCTATTGCGACCGCTTACAGTTTATTGTCAGCGAAACATTCAATTACAATTTACACCAACCTATGAAGATACAGAATAATTTCTGTGAAACGTCCGTCGGGTGAAAATAAACCTACTTGCAGTGCAATTAGTTGAAGATATTACATGGGAGACCTGCAGGAAACTCAATGAGTTACTTACTAAGGAATTATTATGTGTGTGGACAAATTTAACTTGGATTATTGTACAAGATGATTACAGACTGTTATTTGTGATTAATTGTAGCTGGTTATTAATGACTTCATCGGTGTCTGTATTTTGTTTTCCACTGTACCATACGACGATCCGTGAGACTGTCGTAATAATATAGGCAAAAGCTACTTCTGTGGCTACCCGTTCGTCACCTGTAAATGATATTTTGTCTGATCTCGGAGTGAAGTAACATTTTAAAGTTTTTATCGATATCGGACTGCAAATTACGTCCACTGTTTTTAAATACCTTTTAGTATTACAGTAGAGTTTCGATAGTTCGAAGTAACTGCAACCAAACCAACCTCGACCTACCCAAAATGCCGGTATTGTCTCCCGTTAGCGGACCTGCCGGCGCGCTGAGCACCCGCGCTGTGCCCCTAAGCCACAACTGAGTTAACCCCAATGTACTTTGCTTTCTATTGTGGAGCGTCTCTGCGTGGTAATGTAAAGTGTATGCTGGAAATTGATCTAAAAGAAATGTATTCAAAATCTGTAAACTGGTGAGCTGTGTATGTGGGGTTTTGTATACTAATTTACGCGGGCTTTCGAGAACATTGGCAAGCGAAAGGAAAAGGAAAAAATCGACGACGAATCGTCATTCATTTAATTAGGTTATATTCAAAAGGATTAAGTACAAATTCAAAAGGTTTTTCGTTAACACTCACAAATTTGTACGATTAAAGAAATCCAAGGCCTCCTGAACCTAGGTTGTTCACGTCAGGCCCACAGTACTGTGGTATAGGCTCAGCCTATGTGCCTGACGTGAACACCCTACGTTCAGGATTTTTTTAAATTCCACTGATGATGGCAGCCATTGGAGCTGTCGAAACGTTTGGTTTGACAATAAACCATGGACCACGGCCAAACAGCACGGATAACTTTAATCATACAACTGACACCGGCCGTGAAAGCCTGAGGACAATGTTACTCACAAATTTATTTATTAAATGGACACACTAAAATTTTAAATGACATACAGTAATATTAAAAATTTTACTGAATGTATATTAAAAAAAAAAATACTTTGCATGAAACTTACTTTTCAAAAAATTAATCAAGAGTTTTTTGTTGTTTTTGGGTTGACCATCTTTTTCTGGTGCCAATATCCCGCCATTTTCGGAGTACATATTATTTTTATAGCCGGGTACCTCGAACTCTACGGAATCTCGAACTATCGAACCTCGAACTATTGAGACTCTCCTGTACTACATTACTGTACAAGAAAAACCTAAATCGTAAGACCAAGTGATGAACAGCCACAGTGCATGTATACACTAAAATTGTAAGAAAAATTTAACCATATTTTCCCCTAAAATTAACGATCCAAAGAGCTAGGTCATCGACGGAATGAAACAAAGTTATTTCTGTTTCTGATCTCAGGGTGAGGTAACATTTGAAAGTGTTTATCGATATCGGACTGCAAATGACGTCCACTATTTTTAAATACCTTTTAGTATTACCTCATATTTCAACTTCTCCCCACATAATTCGGTATTGCACTACATTTTCAAATTCAGGTGTCTGTATCGTTTAAGTAAACTGTCCTAATGACATTTGAAATTACGTTACCGAACTCTTTTCCAAATGATATACAGTAGACCAAGAAAAAAACGTTATAGACCTAAGTTACAGGAAATTCCTGAACAGCTGTCGGTAATTATCCCAATCTGAAAGTGACATCTCAGATTTCTTCGAAAATTTATTTCCTGTAAACCAGTTCACCTCTCTGTCACTTCTACCGCAGACTTTACTACCTACAGCTGTTTTTTGTCCACCCAGCTGATACAAAGTAGGATCATTCACCGGCCTACGTCGCTTTTATCCCACCTAATGGACTATACGACATTTGGCCCTGTCGTCTTGGAGAGGTTATAGATTCGCAAAAAGGTGTTCGAAAAATCTCACTCCTACGGAAAGAATAATTAACAACAACGCGGAATAACTGAATTCAGAAAAACCGGTACCCTAGCCGTTAGTGGCCTACGCTGCGCCGTGCCATACGTTGGGTAAACTAATTATCCACAATGTAATTACATTAATACAACATAATGAGGAATGTTAAAAACAAATTTGAAAACATTCCTGTTACAAAATTCCTTACAGTATTTAACCAGAAAAAAGAAGAATTATACAAAATTAATAAAAAAAAATTATGAGAAGAGAATCTGAAATGTTAAAAAACAAATTTCAAAACATTCCTGTTACAAAATTCCTTACAGTATTTAACTAGAAAAAAGAAGAATGATACAAAATTAATAAAAAAAATATATATATGAAAGGGCAATCTGATTTTCGTTTTTTTGAAATGTTAAACAATAATTTGTGATAAAAGTGTCATAGTATGCACTTTGTAGAACATAAAATAACGAAATTATGTTAAAGATAATCAAAAGTCAAGGAAACAATAAAAAAAAATAGTTAAATAAAATGTTTGAATTAAATTGTAAACGAGGCAACAGATTACAGTAAATATTTGATATTTCGAAAACGTTTTCAACAAATACTTTACATAAGCCGCGTATCAAACAAAATTATCTCGATAATTAACAAAAGTATCTTGTCGTTCGGCACTTATTAACTTCTAAACAACCTGCTCACCGAGGTCACATATTCTGATCTAAAATTTACTTACGCAATGTAAACAGTTCATATGTTGTGCAGGTGTGGTCTTCTTGTGTGGGCATGCTATGAAGATTTACAGATTTCGAGTTTTCTGTCTAATCCTTTCTTCATTACGTTTCACGAATTAACCACAACAGTCTGTATCTCATTTTCTTTTACAACTTCGATCCACGGATTGGTGTGTGACCATATTCTGATCCATCATATCGTTTTGGTCATCGCCTTCTACTTTAAAAAATATCACAAAATACATAAAACAAAACAAAATACACAAAAACATAACCTTCACTGGTGAATACGAACACAACAATAGCATAAACTTCTTAGACCTCTCCATCGCAAAATTTGAACACAGACACAAATTCAGTATATACAGAAAACCGACAACTAACACACTAATACACAACTTCTCCAATCTCCTAATACAACACAAACTAGCCGCCTTCATCCCCCTAGATGGAAAAGACTACAAAGACGAACTAAACACGATAAAATATTTAGCAAAATCCAACGGATACAACAGGACAATAGTCAATAAAGTCCTACACAAAACAAACAACAGACAGAGACAGAAAACAACAAATTCATAACACTAACATACATTAATAACCGCACTGAAAAAACAGCCCACAAATTTAAAAAAGCAGGATACACAATAGCATACAAAACTACAAACGAAACAGAACACTATCAAAACGCACACACAAAGAACAAAACACATTCGATCTACCTGGTGTTTATAAACTAAACTGCTCAGTTTGCAACTAATTCTACATAGGCCAGACGTTGATTCAGATATACATTAAACACACAAAGGCACTACACTCCACTACCGAATCCACCTTTGCAAACCACAAACCACACATACACAAACATCAAAGCTACATGGATATTCTACACGTACACACAAAAGGCCTAAAACTAGACACTCTTGAACAATTAGAAATATACAAACACACAAAAACACATAAAAAGCTAAAAGAACAGACACAATTCTAATCACACTAATTATTCGAACATATCACACCCCACAGACACAACATCGATCTTTGAAAAGACGGCGCCGTCGCCAAGAACAAGACGGACAGCGCTCCCAGTAGCAGCCTGTGACGAAGCCTATAACAAGCGAAAACTGGTTCAGGCCTGGAACAATGTATATATTTCTAAGTCCTAATACATTTGTTTACCTGTACTCATCACAGACACGAATGCACATTGTACACGAACTACATTTTCCTGCGAAGTATTGCGATAAAATGGCCGTGCCCGTTAAACACGAGGGCGTATGATACACGCAAAAATACGGTACATAAAAAATACGTTGTGACCTACCTATGTTCTCCGCCACCTGTCGCTCTTATCATCTAATATTGTTCCTAAATATTTGAAACTGAACGCCCTTTCAATTTCACTATTTCCGACCCCCTTCTTTTCTATTATTTGTTTCTTACTTCTTATTTGTCTATCCTGTTTATCCTGATTTATTTGGAGTTCTCGCTTCCTTACTTCAATTACTATTTTCTGCAAAGATTTTCCGGGCTTTTACCAATTCTTGCTCAAAGATTTTTCTGCCTCCGGTGCCGACGTATGTATATTTAACAGATAAAGATGAAGAAACTACAAATATTCGAAAGAACGATTAGTGATCACTAAGTAGAATGCAAAGGCCAAAGGAAATAGGAGCAGACGAACATCGAAGGATAATAGATTATGATGTATCTTCTATTGAAGGAACGCTGATAGCTAATAAAGGTCCAAAGAAGCGCTGTCATGGACGCGCGTGTGCAAAAGAGGAAGAAGGCTCAATTTTAAGGACGATCGTCAGCTGGAAATCAGGCAGACTAAAAGTAACAGGGGGTCGAAAAGTCGATGAGTGGACGAGATAATGTGAGATGTGAAAAGTAAGCGAGTTCTAAGGTGAAAGAAAAGAGTGTAGAACGGAAAAAAGTTAGAAAATGGTAATTGAAGAAATAACAACATATAGGCCTACATTTATAGAAGACTGAATGAAAGAAAATGTGAGAGTGACTGAGAACAACAAGGGGTTCTCAGGAACTAAAAAAATACTGGTACTAAGATTCCACAAGGAATGTATATTATTGCCATATATTTATAGAGGATACCACTTCTTTCCCTCCGTAAAATGTATTTATTTTTTTAAGTGGAATAGATTAGTAATTGCGCGCGCGCGCGTGTGTGTGTGTGGTCGTTGACCACTCTACAATCCGCAATCAATCTCGTTATTGGTATCTTAGAAAGTAAACACCAAAATGTAACTGAAAGGTATAAAGACTTTATCGTAAAAATGAAGTACACCAGATTGTAATAAAAACCTAGTTTTAATCGATTGTAAACTTTGTTAGAATGAAAACGAATTGCTCGAAACAACATTTAACAACATTAAACCATACTGTTTCCAGACTAGTTGAAACAGGTTTGAAAACAACGTACTTAATTAACCACAAGCCCTACCAGTAGGCCTGCAACCTACAGGCTACGGAATACCTTTAAACTAGTATTGGTAACGCTGATTTTGTTAAACGCTTAAGTGACGGTAAGCGAAGTAAAGGTGTGCCACCTACAAGTTTTTATAACTTTTACAAGTATAGGAGAGATAGAAAAGGAATATAGTAAGAAAGGTTCTGAGCCCTTGCCAAACCCTTTGTTAATTATTTCCTAATTAATCATTTCTGCCCTTGGTTAATTATTTCTTAAGATTCCGATCCAGCAGAGAGTAAGAAAGAGATGGTAGTTAAAAATTGAGTCGCGTAATTACGTTTGGTTTTGACGCTCTCGAGGTGAAGTCAAGACGGCCTCTAGGTTTCGACAGCACTGCAAATAAAAATCGGTCCTAAAAGTTCAATGAATCATGTCTTTACCACGAACGTCAATTGACTGTTAGACGCTTATACTATTAGATATATATTCGTGGAATTACATTTCCTGGAAAAATCTGGTCCTCTTAAACAAATAATAACCCATTGTCGTATGCAGAAATTGACGCATTATCTACAATTTCAAGTAGATAAAATGACGAAGCGCGTAAGATAAAGAATTTGGATGTGCACACGATTTTTCAAATAAGTGTTAAGATAATGTTAACAAATACGCGAAGAAAGATCCAAATTTAAATTCTGTACACAAATAACGGCAGTTCCAATATCACTTGACGGCCGGGACTCTTCACACAGTTTGTGCGAATGAAGCAACAGGTGCGCTTTCACCTAAACTCGTTACAAGACTATTATTTATTTATCATTTATTAATTGAATTTTTTCATATTTTTGGTTTTTAATTTAATACATTTCCGATAGTCTGCAGACTATTTCCGAACATGTGATTTTGGAAGAACAAAGTGGCTTCAGGAAGAACAGATTTTGTGTAGACAATGCTTTTATTATTACACAAATCGAATAGTGAGCATCCTGAGTTAAATAAAGAATAAAGGCCTTTGATAGAGTAGACAGAAATTTGCTGTGTTACTCAACGGGGATACTCACAACTTATAAGAACTATAGAAGGCCTATATAAAGGGAGAAGAATAACTCGTAGGATAAAAATAATTGTAGGATACCTCAACAAACCTACGCTCTTTCACATTTACGAAGTATTGTGATATAGTATACTGTCGATCTAGTAAGGAGATGGAAACATATAATGAACCCTGGTATTAGGATATCACAAGGCAGATATTTGAATGTGCTGTTGTTTGCTGACAACTTGCTTGTACGTCAGAATGCAGAATCTACTTTACAGAAATCTCTTTTTAGCTTCATCAGATTTCCAAACAACACAATATGAAAATATTCACTATAAAAAAAAAGGTAATGGCATTTCGAGGCAAGGAACTAATAAGAACAGAAATAATTCAATTAATAATTATTTATATAATAAATAAATTTATAATTAAATTAAAATTATTAATAATAACTAATAATTCTTGGATTTCGTTGTCCATGACGTGTCCGTTACTTAACTAAATATCACTATAATATTGACGACTCGGAACACTAAGTTTTTTATAAGTAAAAATGTAAAGTTTTACCTTACAGCCTAAACCGGCTTTCACCTATAGAAGGCTTCTAAGATTCAATGGGCTGTAAGGTAAAACTTTACGTTTTTACTTATAAAAAACTTAGTGTTCCGAGTCGTCAATATTATAGTGATATTTAATTAATAATTAATGATCGACTTAGCCTATAGAACGGGTGAGGCATTTAATTATTTGGACTTGAATGAAAAATTAAAAGATTACAAACAACGGTGGAAAGGAAAACTTTGAAAGAAACTCTTAGATGTCTGACTCCAGACTGACCAACCAAGTCTGCAAATACAAACCTATAGGACACAGGTGTTTGGGTAGACCCAGGAAGACATGGCTGGAGGATGAAGATACCGTGTTGTGAAGATGATGACAATACATTTCCTACTTAATATTTAATTAACATTAATACAGTAATCCCTTGTTATCTGCGTAGTTGCGTCCTTCGAGAGCACCGCGGTCAAAGAAATCGTGGATAAAAGATTGTTTCGAGCTTTTGACCATACATCCAAAGCTGTACAGCCTTTTCCGTCTTACCTATGCAAAGGTCAAGACTGGTATAGAATATTTTTAAGCTTAACGATACACATCAAGCAACATTGTTTCTTATATAGTCTCCTCATTTTCTTATTGTCCTGACAGTAGGCTCGTTGACACTCAGTGCCAGACCTACTAGAAAGCAGCATTTTCTCACCGAACTAGATCATCAAGGACTTTCAACTTTTGTTCTAAACGCGTAAATTTTCTAGGTCTTTTCATCTTCGTTCGCATCTTCTTTCATCTCTTAAACGTTTAAGAGACTTGGTTGCATTTCGTTAAGCATAAACGAAAATAAGTTAAGGACGTAGGCTTTCATGCCCGATAAGCCTATATACCGGGCTGTTAGGCCGTGGTCTAACATTATTAAAAATATCGGTATGGAGAACCATACACGACTTCCATGTTCTAAGATTTATATTTGAAATCATTTTTAATTTAATTTAATTAAAATGTCACAATAATGTTATCATAATATTAAACTTGGTGGTAGATGTTACGGGTCTTTTGCGTTATACGACCACAAATCATTGGCATTGGAATTTTGTCATCTTTCATTAAACTGAGTATAGTTCTCAGAATTTGCTGTCTCTGTTTACTGATTAGTTAAAAGCTGCGTCCAGTCACGCCTCTCTCTCTCTCTCTCTCTCTCTCTCTCTCTCTCTCTCTCTCTCTCTCTCTCTCTCTCTCTCTGTGTGTGTGTGTGTGTGTGTGTGTGTGTGTGTGTGTGTGTGTGTGTGTGTGTGTGTGTGTGTGTGTGTGTGTGTGTGTGTGTGTGTGTGTGTGTGTGTGATTTATACGAGTTGATTATAGAAACAAAAGCGAGTAATGGTAAAGGCAGTCAGCGGGTCTTTTCTGTTTTTTAACAATATCATAATAGTGAAAACTTACCAAAATAATGATGTAGATCTGCATAGAAGACTTTGAAGTAGTTTTATATTTTATTCATCAAAGACACAAATTTTATACACCAAAAACACTTAACGTAACCTAACCTAATTTCACGAACTGGAAAGTTATTGTTTATAATTCAGGCCTTGATGTCTTGTATAATTTGTTCAAATAAGTCAGTGCCTGCATGTCGCTTCCGCCACATAAACTCACACAGGTAAGAGTCTAACATTTCCCTATGAGTTCCGCACTCTTTCCTATTTCGAAGCTTGGCTGACGACCACATTTGACTCGACCTTCTGAGTGTGTAAATGTGTAAATGAGAGAATATCATTTTAACTAATCAGTAAACAGAGATAGCAAATTCTGAGAACTATACTCAGTTTAATGAAAGATGAACAAAATGCCAATGCCAAGCTTTGTGGTCGTATAACAATTAACTTGTTACATTAATTTTTGCGATTTTTTCAAAATTTTTACCCCTCGCATATTTGCTTTCAACTCTCTTATTTTTTTTTTGGGGGGGGCAGGTCATTCTTAAAAGGAAGAATGCCTGTGGGATAAAAGTACGAACACGCACGCTGAGTTTTACGAAAATCGGCTGACGCGTTTAAACGTTATCGTAAGACACACCCCCAACAGATAGATGAAGAGGAAAGACAAATGCCAAACGGTGCAGTTAAAACTAAGAAGTCGTTCTTTCAATAATTACATTTAGTAAGCATAAAATAGGAAAATAGGCATTAAAACTTTTAGGTTATTTATAAAAGTCTCTCTCTCTCTCTCTCTCTCTCTCTCTCTCTCTCTCTCTCTCTCTCTCTCTCTCTCTCTCTCTCTCTCTCTCTCTCTCCTCTTTGTTTCACAGCCTGTGTAGGTTCCTATTAGCCTATTGGACATCATGAAGGGATCATGAAACATAATCTTAAGTAACAGGCCATGTTTGATATGGTTTTTGAAACGTAATCTTATCTTAGGTGATTTAATTTACAGTCACCTACAATCTCATTTACAATTTACATGAGTTATTCTTCGTATTGTTTAAATTAGCAGCCATCCTTACTATTTCTTTTATGAATTTGCTAACTGCCATAATTTTTATTGTTCGACTAAGCTTTTCGTCATCACTGACATCTTCAACCCGTTTGACCTGACGTTGTTTAAGGCCTGAAGATGTCAGTGATGACGAAAAGCTTAGTCGAACAATAAAAATTTTAACAGTTAGCAAATTCATAAAAGAAATAGTAATTTACATGAGGTTTACGAACGTGTCATGCAGTTCGTGTTCATAATTTCTTCTTCATAAACCAATCCTCTTGACCGCCTCTATGTAAGGATCACAATAGTTTTCTTCGTGTGACGTCTCTTGTTTTTCGATTTCCGATCTGATGATGAGCTGTGAAGCTTAAAAGCGCTAATCGGAATAATTTTTCTATATTCGTGTGCATCAGTGTTAATTCTGTTTGTGATTATAACCACTAACACAACTTTCTTAATTAAATCTCTTTTTTGTTTGCAAAGACCGTGTCCCTGAGATTTACATCAGTACCAGTGTCGAGTACAATCGAGTCAAGCGTCTAAATGAAACAAGAAGCAGAAAGAGTATTGAAAATATCACTTTATTCGTAAAATAGGCCACGTATCGCAGAAATGCAGAATGGAACAGAACAAATATGGATGATATTAATGAAGAGAAACGTATAGTTAGTTAATACTACCGGTTCAATCCGATTTCCAGACGTGAGCAACAACCTTAGTCGACAGCTAAACACACACACACACACACACACACACACACACACACACACACACACACACACACACACACACACACACACACACACACACACACACATTTTATCAAGTTATATATAAATATAATGTTCACTGTTTGTATGTTTGTTTATTCCGTCTGACTAATCGACCAGAAAGATAGGTCGGAACATATAAAATAAAAAAAAGACATGCAAACAAAAAAGTTATACAATTTTTAATTAATCGCTAACAAAACGCGTCGGTATTAATTAAAACTAAAAACTGCATGTGACCCGGTTATCGGTGTCCGGTTATCTATCGGTCACAGATGTCTACAGCGTTGCATAACTGTTACACTTAATTATTAATGAAACGTTTTTTACTTCTGTTAAGCACAAATTAGCGTACCGTTAGTTGCGAAATCGTTTGGTTCGATCGAATTTTCACGCGACAGAATATCAATTGGATTTATAAAATATCGACTTTTAGATCTTCGAGTCAAACGCCGTATGCTAAATATTGTTACGACGGTCTCACTGATCGTCGTATGGTACAGTGGAAACAAAGTACAAGACACCAATGAAGTCACTGTTCGCCGGTTTTAATTAATCACAATTAACAGTTTGAAATCCACAAGTTATTCAAACGTGCAATAATTCATTTAAATTTGTCCACACGCAATAATAATGTCAACAATTAGAATTCCACATTAACTATAACACAATAACACTTCACTTCGAGAAACACTCGATCCGCGCTAAGCAAATTGCTCACTGTCAACTGATCCACAAAGCCAGCCTCTGCTACTTATATACGTAGCGCATGTGTTCTAGAATCTTTCCATCCTTAACTGCACGCCACTTAATGCGTAATTCAAGTGTTCTCCAGAGGACTCTGGAAAGTACTTGTGCGCGGCCTTGATTGAGGCTACACCTGCTTGATTTGCGGGAGGGGCGGGTGGAAAACCTTCTAGGCCGTTCGATACGGTTCTCGTTACAACATGTTCTCTTTACAGAGGCACTTTATCACAACACCACTTTCTATGATTCTATAGTTAATCAAATCTTAGCTTTTGTCAGGCGTCACCAGATTGATGTAGTAAAAGAAGAAGATAGGGGCATATTCAGTTATGTCTATTGTTGATTGAATTTACGCTATACATTTTGGCTGCTCCCGCAGTAGCCATCTTCGGTAGTTTGGACTAGGTGTGACTAGATCACCCCCGCAGGTGGGTGCCTGGGGTTAATTTCCTGGCGGCAATGGGCCTATATCGCTATCCACGGTGGCTCCGACTAACACACACCGCCTCATCCTGTTGGACTGGGGCTCATGTTAACCGGGCTGGGGTGTGTGCTTTAAGAACGGGAACTAAGGTTGCCTCGTCCATGGCAATGGGTGGGCATGTAACCACTCCTGTTCCGGTGGACCTCGCTAACATCAAAGAACAGTGAACCCTAGTAGCATAGACTGTCCATACAGTGTACCCTGTTCAAGTGGAGGAGGGCCGTTCAGGGTAAGTCCCTCTCCCCAGGGTTAACCCCTCCAGGTGGGCCTGGGGCTACGGCTCTGGAAGGTAGGAGCTGGTACTGTACCGCTTATTACCGATAGGTCCTTATCCCTCCGAAACACCCATCCTGCCGCACGCTGCCTTCTGGGACGGGAGGTTCACCGATGTTTTGGCGGAGCAGGGCTGATAGAACAAAACATACGTCCAGCGTTCGATGGCGGGAACTGAGGGTCTGTATCGGCGATGCCGGAGCCTCTACCTGGCTCGAATTGGAGGGAGGTTTGTCTGTGTACCGAAACGCCGCCTCCCATTAGGCCCCCGTTGGCCAACATTATGTCTTGTATCAAAACATTATGTTTTAATTTCAATAGTGACGAAGAGAATTAGCCTCCTCATTCACGTATCCAGTGGATGGAGAGCGGAGACGTTTCCTGCTCTTTTCTGGTAGGCTCATGTGGTTTGGGAGATAGTGGTAAGTTATGGGTTAAGAAAAAGCCTTCGGAGCTGGTATGATCGAGGTACAGCGATGGTCTAGGTCGTCCTCTACAGCACATGGTCTATATCAACAAGAAAAATAGAGAGAGATTACCTAACGGCCATTCTTGAAAACGTTCTGTTGAAATGAAGTAACTTCTTTGATAAAGTTTATATGCAATTATTATCATTTGGTGTTCTACCCTAAGGCAGGTCTTCAAATGGTAAGAGTTCTCCAAGCTGTCCTATCGCATGCCAGTCTTTTTGTTTCTTCGTAACACCCTCTGATTTTAATGCTATCTATTGACTTCATTCTTCTACTTCCTCTCCTTTTTTCTTCTTCTATGACACCCTCCATGGCAGTTGTAAGCAAGCAGTTTCTTCTTAAATAATGACCTAACCAATTTCTTTTCCTCATTTCTATTACCTTCAGGATTCTTGTCTCTTACCCTGTTCTTCTTAAAACTTCATCATTCCTTACTTTATCAACCGACCTCACTTTTTCCATTGCTCGCCAAACCCACATCTCAAATGCTTCTAATCTTTTCTCATCCTCTTTCCTCATTGTCCATGCCTCTGCACCATATAAGGCAACGCTCCACACATACATTTGGCCAACCCTTACCTTAAATTCTTATTAATTTTGCCACACAGCAGTCTTTCCTTCCCATTCAATGCATCTTTCGCTATTTTATTTTGTTTTTATATAGTATCCAAGTCACTTTTTCACAATAATTTAATTACCTTTTATCCGTCAGTGACTTCGATCTAGCGTTTATATAAAAAACGCTAGAACGAAGTCACTGACGGATAAAAGGTAATCTTTCGCTATAGCAATTCTTGCTCTAAATTCACTAGTGCAGGACATATCTTCACTTACCAAGGCTCATATTTAAACAACTCCACCTGTTGTATTTTGTCTTCTCCTATATTTATGTTTGCCCTTTTTCCTCCTCTGCTAATCACCATACGCTTAGTTCTTTTTTTTATATGCAGTTAAACATGTATAATTGTTTTTCTGATTTTCGATCACCAACGCGTGTAGTCATTCAAAATTTAAACATTTGATTTGAGTAAAGAGGATCTGTTGTAGACCTTTGGGCAACCAGAAACTGATAGAACCATAGAGAATTCACAACTTGACGTAAGTCCACTCGATAAAAGGGCTTTCGAATAATCAGAAGCTTGTTATGTGATCTAAACCTGAAACCGTGTCAACGAAACTTCAGCAGGTGTTTCGTGAAGATGACTTAACTGTCGTCTGGAGTCTTGCTGATAGTCCGCCGCAAGAAATGAAGGTGATTCTGATTTTTTGGTAAACATTTTATGGTTAGACGAGGCTTCTTTTAAATCAAATGGCCGAGTTAACTGACATAATTATTCTCATCGGACAAGTAAAACCCCATAAGAAATCCTCATTGAAGAACTAAACACTTCTGGTTTGACTTTTTGGAGTGAATGGGTCACTGGACAATTCACTTTCGAAGGTAGCTTTAGTATTAGTATCTTATACGTATATAAGACATACATTGGTACTTTGAGAGAAAGAGAGAGAGAGAGAGAGAGCGTTTTGTTGTTAACAATTAAATTTATTATTATTTTCAATTGTTATTGTCATAAATGTTGAACTTTTAAATGTAATTTTCAAGATAACAAAATTTAAAGTCTTGTTATGGCTTTTTGTTTATTTATAAGATCGCTGCAACAGCGTCTGTCATTAGCGACCACAAAACTTATAAAAATGAATTTATAAATTATACAAAAATGCTCATACAGATGGAGTAAAATTACATATTAAACTAGAAGATGCTAAGCATAGATAAAAATTGCAACAATATATTCAGGGACTTGTACGATTTAAAAACTACATTAGATATTAAATTAAATATTAGCAATTAAGTAGTATTATAATGCAAAATAAACTGATAGAAATATTCCCGTATACAACACAAATATTATAAATACACAGCATGGACATACATAATTATTAATTAATAACCTGTATAATCGTAGGCGTATATGTAATAATGATTTATGTCTTACAGCAGCTAAATTAATTGCTTATAATAGTTTAAATTTCTTTGTTATAAATTTAATTAAACATTTAATTCTTTTTTGTTTAAAATTTAAATTTAATTTCTATGTTTTGAAATTAATTTAAAATTATTAAAATAAATAGTACCATCGAAATTTTATTTTAACAGTCTGACTGCGTCTTTTTCATCTAAGTCTTAACAAAAAATAACAGGAAGCTGTGAACTTATACCCTTCGCTACTTCCATGCGATCCGAAACGTCTTCACAGTGCACTGTTTATTTATTTATAAAACTATTTATTTTTTTATTAAACTTTACTAGTGGCGTCATCATTAGCTTAATTTACTATTAATGCAACTTAATTGAGAAAAATCCTGCTTTCCTCTGAACAATTAAATAACCTAATTTTTTGTTAGCAAAAAAATACTCACGGATAGACAGAGAAGTGCCTGTAACATCTAGAAATGGGAGCTGTGTTGGTATAGTCAAGTTGTCTACCAAAATTCTTACATTTTCTAATCTGGCATATCTTGATCAAATGGATTTTGTTTCAATTTTCACAGATTTATGAAAACGTTGTATGTTTTCCGACATTTTCATTCTTTCTTACCACTATAAATAAATGAATTGTTACCACTAATTATGACTTTATTCACTGGACCGTGATCAGTTGCGAGCCAGTCGTATAAAACCCGGTCAGTTGCGATCAATTTAATTTTCATGTTATTATAATAATACAGAAATTACCATTATAATTCTATTCATTCCAAGCCTAACCTAACATAACCGAACCTAACCTAACTTAACTTAACCTAGCCTAACCTGATCTAACCTGACCTAACCTAACATAACCGAACCTAACCTAACTTAACTTAACTTAACCTAATCTAACTTGATCTAACCTGACCTAACCAACCTAACCCAACTTAACGTGACAAAAATATTGGAAGAAAGACGTTACTCACACAAATGGAAACTTACATAATTGAAATCTCATCGGAGTTCAGAACAGGAACGTTTCTAAATGACAGATTCGGTTAGTAAGTGAATAGTCACCGAGACCGCTTCAACAGACGGAAACATGAAGATCACACATAAAGTGGAGTAAACGTTATTACAGAAATAAACATAAACAACAGACCTAATCCATGTCGAACAGCAGAAGACAAATTTTTCAATTTTTTAATTGATAAAGTGCTGTATACCTGTACAGATAAGATGAATATACGCACAAGCTCTCCGTATTACTGAAATGTTACAAGTAGAAACCACACGCGCGCGCGCGCACGCACGTATGTATATATTTGACCTTTCTATTCATTACGTCAACGTTCGTAGTCCTTCAGTCTTTCGACTGGTTTGTACCCTCCCCGTCAACGTTATTATGTAATAAATTTATGGTAAGTAGAATTATTCTCGAGCGGCTTGTACAAACGGCCTAATTATGTTTTACGACTGTAGTTCATTTCAAAGTTTGTTTTCCTTGTCATCGATCCCGGGCACGCTACCTGTTTGTGTTCTGTTTGGTCGTCCCTCGTGAAACCGGTTCGTTTCGCGATAGTTTTGCTGAATATTGCGGGAAATTTTTGGTCGCTTCTCTTTCAGTATACAAATAAATAATTCTCGTAGAACACTCTCTCAACTTGGCTTTACCGACTCGCGAAACGATAGCCGTCCGAAGCTGTGTAGGTTACACTCAGACAACTTCCAGTACTATCGACATCTTTAACAACGACAAGTTTTATCAACACACAACATGCAGCACCGATTTTCTTACACAACGTTTCAGACTACCGGTTACAACTAATTTTATCTTCTACTATTACAGTGGCAGTGGCAAAGGCCACAGTATATAATACGTTTCTCTGGACCAACAGATTACCATATTTCTACTACACGGATCGAGAGAATAATGAACGACGTCAGTTATTCTTGAGAGCATGGTCAAGGAGAGGAAGTACAAACAACGTAATTCATGAAACACAGTAGTAAGTAGAACGTAATTAAAGTTTGTTGTAATGATGGAGCCAATGGAAACACTAAAGAGATAAAAGGAAATAATGCCAGTGTCCACAATATTACTGCATTTTTTTTTTTTTTTTTGAGACCGGACCAGCATGGTCGGTCTCGGACTGTTTTGGAGCTAGCTCCCTTCAGCCATGTGGGTATGGGATTGTAGGGGAACGTACGCCAGCTGACCGGGCCGTTGAGAAGGTGGAGGCACGAAGTTGGGAGTGTATTGCTTGTGGGTTATATTGTGTGCATGTGTAGTTGGTAGCCATATGCGAACGGGAGAGGTAGATGGAGGCTGCCATTATGGGTGTTTGGTGGTATATTTATTTATTTATTTCTTCTTCGATGTTCTTTAGGGGGGGGGGCTGCCAAGACAGGGACGTGTAACGCAGATCGCCTAGGCTGTTAGGTGGCGACAGGGTGCCGTCAAGGTAGGCGGAGGAAACAGATTTGCGGATTACAAGCAGGGACGTGAGTGTGAGGAACTAGGTTGTGTGATTTCATGAGGTTGTGCGAAGATGGGGCTTGGAGTTTTAGAGTTTGGGGGAATTTAGCAGAGTGTTGAGTATTTAGGCTGCATGTGTGTGCGTCTAGTCGCTACCGCTGGGGAGTAATGAAGCATGAGAGGGGGATTGGTATGTGTGTTTAATTGTGTCTGTGTCTTTGACACTGGCGGTGGGGGAGTCGAGGGGGAGGACCATTGGCTATTGTGAGGAGGCGATTTATTAAGTAGGAAGGTCTGCTTGAGTTACGGGTATTTCTGTTTATTACTGCCAGTGTCCACAATATTACTGCATTTTTTTTTTTTTTTGAGACCGGACCAGCATGGTCGGACCCGGGCTGTTTTGGAGGCGAGCTCCCTTCAGCCGTGTGTGTATGGGATTGTAGGGGGACGTACGCCAGCTGACCGGGCCGTTGAGAAGGTGGAGGCACGGGTATTTCTGTTTATTACTAGTGTCTATTACTGCATCATCGGCAGTCATGTATTTAGAGGGGGAGGGGCTCCCCCACACAGAGGCGATATGGAAGTCGGGACGATATCTTATTACACTGCGGTAAGTGAAGGCCACCACAAATGTTCGGGATACCGAGGAGCGCAATATTTTTTGACTCGGTATATCCCTTCGCTATTTCGGTATACCGCGCGGTAAGTAGCATATTTTGTTTTAGGAAGAAGTTTTACTTTTGTCAGTCACTTTTGAATGAAAAAGTAAATGAACCCGTAAGTACTTAACTTGGACTAAGTTTGAATATCTTTTCTTGTCGATACAATAATAAATTTTACAATTCAATAAGTATAGGTATACAACGCTGAAAGCGACCTGCGCGGAACAAACATTTTGACACACTTGGAACATTTATAGGAGAAAGTCACGTGACGCAAGACAACTGTGTGGAAGGGATCACTCGCTCGCCGAACATCGTATGTGAACTATACAGCGTGCCGTTGATTACGAAGGGAAGGGGGACAGTAAGACTGATAAAGTGGAAGAGGGAAGAGCATTACTTCTCCACTATATTTCTGTTGATACATGTATGATTTGGGCGTTACGCGAAAACAACAGAAGACTGAGAAGAAAGAAAATCAATCGATGAAGACTACTCTCGTAGAGGAGTCGAAACGTTTGCGTTTTAAGAAAACGTAACACGGCTCGACGGCCGTGAAGTCTCACCAGCGAACGACTCCGCCCCATGAAGTATGGGATTTCGAGTTTCCTTAAAAGAATCGTGGTAATCGTAGTCATAGTGTCTCATAGGACGGATGTTTTTTCGTAATATGTATTCACTTAAAAGCAACTCATTTGTTGAAATTGTTATAATCAGCGGGGCTGTCAGGCCGCGGTCCACAGTTGTCGTTATTGACAAACGTTTCGGTACCAACGTCGGAGACCATCATCAGAGTCTAGATTGGCACGGTGTCCACCAATCCACCTGAGAGATAAGGTACAGACTATGATCATATAATTCATACATTGTGTATAATCATAGTCTCTACCTTATCTCTGAGATGAATTAGCGGACAGGGTGCCAATCTAGACACTGATGATGGCTTCCGACGTTGGTACCGAAACGTTTGTCGATAACGACAACTGTGGACCACGGCCTGACAGCACAGCTGATTATAATAATGTCACCGACGTTGAAGCCGCGGCCGAGAAGTAATTGCAACTCATTTGATTCGGATAACTGGTCACCAAGTTTCGCAAGCATTATTGGCTCCTGGGCAGAAAATCATTACTGTCAACGCGAAACGAGAGCTGTTGGTGTACAACACTGTCTTCAAGTCTGTGTGGACATACGGCTGACAGATTTGGGGAACTGCATCTAAATCCAATATCGCCAACATCGGTAGTCTTTGCTGTTCCATTCTGGTAATATGACCCGCCAACTGGAAAAAGAAATCCGAAACACGGTTTGGTAGCCAATCGACACTATGAATCTACCGTAGCGAGTGAAATCCTGACACTTCCAAACAACAGTAAGGAAACTCCACGTAACAGTAAAATTAATTAAATCCTTGAATTCGTAGTGACCGTCAATCAATGAATTTTTCAGTGGAGGTTAGTGAGGATCGGTCAAAAATAACACTAATTTTTAATTTATTTGTGTCGACGTTTCGACAATGTTTATTGTGATCATCAGGACCTGTGTATGAAATACAAAAGAAATGTGAAACACAACAGAACAATTAAATATTTGGGTGAACGTGTTCGTGTATGTGAGTGTGTGTGCGTGCGTATGTATGTATCATTGTATATGTGAAGACTTGAGATAGTTTGTTTACATCTTCCAATATTATCTTTAAGAAAACGAGAAAATTATAATATGACAGAACTTAATTTATACAGTATTACAATTTAAATTACTATATGTAATGATATTTTAATTAAAACAGTAATCAACAATTGGCTATTAGATTGGTACATAAATTGTTTATACCTACAGCAGTCAACATGTAGCATAGTAAAATATATTACCTATAACTAAAACCGGATTAGGGGATGTTCAACTATGTAATAATTAAAAGTTATTTTTAACATGTTTTACTCACTACTGGTATTAAAAAACAATCATAATTTAGAACATACAATTTACACAATAACTGTAGAACTTTACGACTTACATTAGGTAGTTGACATAAGGTTACAAACAAAACTTTATGGTAAATTTATCTAACAAGTAAACTTGGATAATAATTGTAATCATATTGTAAATTATAGTCAAGAGTACTATAGAATAATGTAATTTATGTATGTGTCCACAATCACACCTTCTCTCTCACCCATTCACCCCCTACCAATCCTTCTCACAGCGTCTCACTCTAACATGAAACAGCATCTCGCTCTATCGCTCTATGAAAAAGTAAAATTAATAAATAAGAATACATTAAGTGCTTGAAACGAGGAGTAAAAGTAACCTTGCCTGCTAAGATTTATCCAAATTAGTCAAGAACGGTAGGCTATTTAAAAACGTCGTTTATTTCCTTGAAGAACTTGGGCATCCACTTGGACAAAAAACTGACTTGGTGCACCGCATTTGGATGAAGCGAAAACAACTAGACACCAAGTTTCGCAAGCATTATTGGCTCCTGGGCAGAAAATCATTACTGTCAATGCGAAACAAGCTGCTGGTGTACAACACTGTCTTCAAGCCTGTTTGGACATATGGCTTACAGCTTCGGGGAACTGCATCTAAATCCAATATCGCCATAATGGAAAGGTTTCAGACCAAGGTGTTGCGTTCCATAACCAACGCACCGTGGTTCTTCAGGAACAAAAACATCTATAGAGACCTGGACCTGCCCTCAGTCAGTGAAACCATTGCGATGTTCAGGTAAAGATATGTGAAACGGCTTGAAAAGCACACGAATCCTTTAGCCATAAATCTACTAGACAACAACCTACAGACAAGACGTCTAATTAATTTAAAATATACAGTATCTTATCCGTCAGCGATCTTGTAGTTTAATATTCCACTACATGTTTTGAGAATTAAATTCCCATCATCAGGTAAAACTTCTTCTTCCTAATATATAGGAGTCGTCGGTGAAATTATTAAAAACATACACACACATACATTTCACCGACGGACGACTCCTATATATTAGGAAGAAGACGTTTTACCTGATGATGGGAATTTAATTCCCGAAACATGTAGTGGAATATTAAACTACAAGATCGCTGACGGATCAGATAAGGTATATTTTAAATTAATTGAATCTTATAAGCGATCTGGAGACCATTTATGTGATGAAGACGTCTAAAGTTAACATTTCCTCTGGACTTACTTAGACTTTAAGATTATAAAAATATTATAAGCAGAATGATCACTGCTGCACACCACTATATAAAAATTATCCCGATTAGCGCTTTCAAGGTTCACAGCTCATCGTCAGATTAATTCCGATCTGACGATGAGCTGTGAACCTTGAAAGCGCTAATCGGGATAATTTTTATATAGTGGTGTGCAACAGTGATCATTCTGCTTGTGATTTCAACCACTAACACAACTTTCTTCATTAAATATATTGTACATAATATGTTACTTTTAAATACTCATATATAGAACTAGTCAGTGGACTAGAACTCTCTTCATATCATGTATTCTGTAAACAATTATGCAGATTGCTTAAATAAACGTAAAAAAAATTTGATTTGGTAGATCTTGCATGCAACGGATAACAGTAGGCCTACTTATAAGCTATAAGCTAATACGTTCAGCCGGTGGAGTTGCTGCCACACATAGGACTCAAGCACTGTAATTTAAAACCCTGCATGACACTGTCCAGTAGTTCGCAGTAAAAACCTCCTTTTCAGACCGGAACACAATCGGCGCCGTCCATTTGGCGTCTCTACCTTGCTACGTCCTTCCTCTCTTCACACGACGTCTGTCTGTCTCTCACTTTTATTACTATCGATCGGGTGACACTAAGCGTCGTCCGTCCGATTCAGAATCGATTAGAAACGTGTACGGCAGCTTTCACTTCAATTAAAATGTTAATTCCACCCGGCGACCGTTTGTAATTAGCGTAATGCCGGCTGCGGCGATGTGAACGCTACCCGTCCGGAATGGTAATAGCGTATGACACGTGTTGTACTACTTGGACGGTGTCGTGTCGTCCCTGCAGTAGTCGAGCGGAAACACTAACTGTAGGGCTGATAATATATATGTGTTTACACGAACGATAAACCTAGCTGCGTTCGTAATTATTGCGCTTTATGTACAGAAGATGATCTCGTTTACAAGTGCGGGCACTTTGCCAACAGTCGCTCCCGGATCTCTCGCCGACTGACGTTCTGCTGAGAACGCTCTTTTCATCAGAAAACGTTTCGAAATTATTTACCACAAGGCAGCTTCCGTTTCGAAATTTTCAAGAGAGGAAAGAAACCAGGTTTAAAAATTATTTTTTACAAAAACGGATATCAATATTCGTAATGGTATTGAGAAAGTAACGATATTTTAAGAACGTATTTACAATTTTAGAATTATTAAGTAAATATTAACGTATTCCTAGAAAGTAGTCACGAAATCTCCCTTAAAGTATTGGTAGATTAGTGATTTCTACCTCGAAAAGACATTTAATGTCGTTTCCTTAGTTATACCAAAGGTAGGCACTTGAGTTTAAACGTGGTCGTACGAGGACTGAAAACGTGGTCGCACTGGACGCCCACAAAATTCAACAACTTCAGATGCGGCAACCATCTTGCACAACGCTTTTCCACACCAAGTTCTTGAGTTAAAGTATGATTCACACGCTCATATGAGATGCCAATAATTTCAGAAACGTCTTCCACTCCTCAGTCTGCGATCTTCCAGCACCCTATGAAATTTTGTCAATAATGCCATTTTTTGTTGAACTTTTTGGACGTCCACTGCTGGGATCGTCTTCAGTGCTTGTATGACCACGTTTAAACTAGAGCGTTTAACTTTTCGTTGTTTCTGAAGGCGCAGCGTCTCCTAAACCATTCACAATTTCGTTTTGATTTTCCATTGGCGCTATAAACGTTTTTAACAGAGAATTCGTCACAACACGATGTTTGATTTTATGCATTTTAAAAACACCCGTGACGGAAAAATTTCCAAAGCTAGTAAAAAAGTGAACAAATTAACAGATATATCTGAAAATGAACAGGTGTAATATACGTCTTGCAGCATACGAAAGATTTTAGTTCTACCACTGAGCTATAGATGTCGCTCCGCGAACTTTTCAACTGACCCTCGTATGTACTGATTTATCGAGACATAAAGTTTAGTTTAATTACTAAAACTACTATCCGGGCTGTAAAAGGCCGTCCTCCGACATTTTCTTCGCGGTGATATGAGATACTGTTTGATTGTTAGTTCCCTTCCGTCTATTGTTTGTACAACTGGACGCTGTCTTGTCGAACTCTTATAATCTGATGTTTCAGAATACGTTCCACTGAGAAAAAGTGCTTCACACAATTTCGCATACACATGAGTATGTATGTGTGTACCACTTAACACACTTTATCGTATTGGTATTACACACACGCACGCGGAAGCGCGGGTATGTGTGAACAGGTAGGCTTGTGTCATAAATAAATTGCCTTTTAGCTATTCAATGGAATATATGGAATATGAATATAAACATGCCAGTTTAAATATGAGTTTAAACAAATAATAATATTATACATATATTGGCGGGGATCCCACAGCTACTGCCGCCATAAACGTTTTTAACAGAGAATTCATCACAACACGATGTTTGATTTTATGCATTTTAAAAACACGCGTGATAGGAAAATTTCTAAAGCTGGTAAAAAAGTGAACAAATTAGCAGATATATGTGAAAATTAACAGCTGTTCACGCGTAATGTACGTCTTGCAGCACACGAAAGATTTTAGTTCTACCACTGAGCTACAGATGTCGCTCCGCGAACTTTTCAACTGACCCTCGTATGTACTGATTTATCGAGACATAAAGTTTAATTTAATTACTAAAACTACTATCCGGGCTGTAAAAGGCCGTGGTCCGACATTTTCTTCGCGGTGTCGATACTCGAACAACGGACTCACCTCTGGAGGCCGTCTTCAGTGTAATAAGGACTTAACAACTGACAATGTACGTCACAGGCAAGGCAAGGCAAGGCTCTTTGCCACGGTACTGTGGTTGTACTGATGTACACCTTGTCAGTCGTTAAGGGGTGTCTGTAAGGCGTTTTGGTCAAAAAATTCTAGTTTTATTTTTTGTTCCAAAATATAGTATGGAATATCTGCTTTCATTTGATATTAATTTTAAATTAATCGGACAACTAGAAATTTTTTTTTAGGTTATGATATCAGGGATAAACTCAGCCTACTACGTCACCCATTCGAGCTTATGCATATTTCGGTTTGTTATAGTACACAGAACTATTGCCTTTTGTTCTTATTTCTCATTGTATTTATACTACATATGTGGATGAGCTTAAACCTGTATTTAGAGACCTGACTAACCCAAAACTTTTAAAAAAGTGTCTCCATGATAAAAGTCAAAACCCCAATGAGTCGGTAAACAACATAATTTGGTCGCGCATTCCTAAAGCTGTTTTTGTTTCTCTACAAACATTGAATTTTGGGGTTTATGATGCAGTTTCATGCTTTAATAGAGGTTACTTAACCAGGTGCTTAGTGTTGAAAAAACCTAGCATGTCAGTAGGAAAGAAATGTGCTGAAATTATTTTGGGTATTGACTTGAAATGAGTGGAGAGAGCTGAACAAGCAACTGCAGAACTACAGAAAGAAGCCTGGCAGAAGAGAGCAATGGCAAAAAGGAAGCTGGAAGAAGAATTTCAAGCTGCAAAAGACCCAAATAAACCTTGATATGCATCAGGATTTTATTAGGCAATGCACACAAAGTCATTATATTGATGATTAATCTTCGATTGCTGTTTTCCAAAAATTGTTATTTTTATCACAAAAGACCCATTATCTCTGGAACTACTAGATATACAGAGCTCACATTTTCGATACATCTGTAGGGCAGAAGGGTACAACTTTTAACACAGGGATTTTTTTATACAATGTGCCTATCACGAGAAGAAATTATAATATGCGATTCTTTTTTAATTGTTAAACATTGCACTGGATTAAAATTTCTAAAATGGCTCAACGTAAGCATATCCTAAAACCCTGTGTCAAAGTTTCTATTAAGGGCCAATCAATCAATGGTAAAAGTTTCAAACAGCTCAGTTAATTAGTGTTTGAGAAAACGGGTCATGAAATCTAGTAAATTAACATGGGCGAAATAGGGCTTACAAACGCCCCTTAAGTCGTTATTACACTGAATATAGCGTCCAGAGGTGAGACTACACGTTTGTTCGAGTTAACACCGCGAGTTCGACACCGCGAAGACAATGGAAGACCACGGCCTTACAACAAGCATAGTAGTTATGACACTGGCCGTGAAATCCTAAGAAACAGATTAAAATTTACTTTGTTAATATTATTATGTATGTGAAAAGTATAAATATTTAGGAAGTATAATTAGCGATGATAGAATATGTGATGAAGATATAAGACATCGATTAGTTTTAGGAAAAAGCACCACACGCCAATTAAACTCACTTTTATGGTCCACCAAAATCGGGCTACCGACAAAGATCAATATTCATAAAGCCATTGTTGAACCAATTTACCTATGTGTCAGAATGTTAGACAATCAACGAAAAGAACCGCGAGGAGATTGAAGCTGTAGAAGTGGACTATCTTAGACGAGCTTCCAGAGTTTCTCGTCTGGAACGTGTAAGGAAATACGTAATTAGGGAAAGAACAAATAGAAAAGAAACTGTAATGAAGATATAAAACGTAAACATCTTTCCTGGTATGGACACCTATATGAGAATGAGTGAAGAAAGAATACCTGCGAGTGTGTTCAAATACAGACCTAGCAACAGAAGAAAAATAAGCAGACCTAGGTTAAAATGGACAGAAGGGATCGAAAAGAGTATGGAAGAAAAGAATCTGAAGAATGAAGATACACGTAATAAGTTGATATGGAAACTGAGACGCGGGATGCGGCAGTAGCTGTGGGATCCCCGCCAATATATGTATAATATTATTATTTGTTTAAACTCATATTTAAACTGGCATGTTTATATTCATATTCCATATATTCCATGGAATAGCTAAAAGGCAATTTATTTATGACACAAGCCTACCTGTTCACACATATACCCGCGCATCCAATACGATAAAGTGTGTTAAGTGGTACACACACATACATACTCATGTGTATGCGAAATTGTGTGTCTCAGTGGGACGTATTCTGAAACATCAGATGATAAGAGTTCGCCGCTGTGTTGACAGCGTCCAGTTGTACAAAGAATAGACGGAACGGAACAAACAATCAAACAGTATCTCCAGTTAGCCACCTGTTGCAACAGAGCACCAGGAAAGCTCATCCATAATCAAACAGCGCTACTAGTGTTGTTGTTCCTGGTTATTTACGAACAAAGAGTCGGTCGTTGTTGTGAGTTTATGACGAACAGCAGATACGGTTTTTATGGCATATCAATAAATTATTGACTTAAAGACACTGCGCTGCGTTACTGCGACCAGGTGTGCGTCCGCGACCGAAGCCTGTTTTAAATTGTAAAACACGAGTTCGCCGGCAGAGAACGGAGTACGGAGAACCATAATGAATCCGTTTCTGAGGAAACAACTGTACGCAACATTACCGGCAACGCAATTCGAGAAGAATTGTAATGAGAATGCAATTGCCTTTCTCATTGAACATTATACGTTAATTTACGTATATATATATTTTAAAGACATTGATGTATGTATTTGTATAAAACTTAGATATTTTACTTGCAACGCAACAATAAGTATAAATTATAAATGTTTACAGTCTTCTTTCTTGGTTATGTTTATGTTAAACCTTCCCCCTTGCTGAAAATATTGTAGGACTACGTACTTTCTCTGTACGACTTGATTTATGCCTTACTTTCTCCAAAACTGATTCATAAGCTTTATTTGCATCCTAAACACCTACGGAAAAGACTTAAGAGATTTTTTTCAGTGGGTGGGTACTATGTGGCCTGTTTGAAGGGGGTTTTGTGTGGACAAGTGGATATGATCCCTGGCTACTAATCCAGCGGTCCCGGATTCCATTCCTGGTCAGCACTATAAAAATTAACGTGAATTTTTCATCTACCAGGTCAACTGAGTCTGTGAAAACGAGTAGCTAGAATAGCTGTCTGCGCTAATGTTGGACTTCTAAAATTTTGGACTGTTAAAAAATCAGTCCGTTTAAGAAAAACTACGCTTTATAGTGTATGAAAATATTATCGCACATGGACAAATAACACATAGGCCTATCTAAATTTGGGAAAGTGTTAAAATTGGAATTCTGAAGACACTCCAAAAGCAGTTAGTCTTAGACAGATTTCAAAAAAGCATTTAATTATATTAGCCTTCTTGTGTTTGAAATTACCCCCTGCTGAGCAAACGTACTCATCGTCGATTTGCTGCTGCAAAATGTCAATCGAGTGTTACCGGCTTAAGTTTTCAGATTATCCAAGAACAGACTCCCTTTTCCAGTGATGGAGAAAAAGACGTAATTTTGTCATTCGTGGAACTTTCTTGGCTATGTTTATATTAAAACTTATCTTAAAATTCCAATTCGATTGTTTTGTCGAAAGTGACATGATAATTACAAAAATGCTTCATTTCATGCTATAAATAAAAAAGCGCTTTCAAGCTTCACAGCTCATCATGAGATCAGAAATAACAATAATGTAATTCTTTCTAGTACATTCTGTGTGTATGTGTGTGTGCGTGTGTTTTCCTTGTTTTTTGTGTAGATTCTTTTCAATACCTAACGTTTTAAAACCTCTCTCATTCATAGTCATAATTGTAAGTTCCTTTTCGGCGCAGTTTTAGAATGCGTTATATTGTCAAAACCTTCCCTCTTCCTTTCCATAATTCAACGCAAACAACAATATAGGTAAACACTCTTTTCGTCCCGTCCTATCAGCGCCTATAGGCGCGGTCACTCACCCTTATTTAAAAAATATTCCATGTTTGGTATTTACTTTCTTCCTTAAGGCTCAGGCACACAGAACGCGATCTGTCGCGGCGATCAGCGTGCTCTGCCCGCGGCGAGCTGGCGATCTAGTTGTATGATGCAATATTGTGTGATCCATGTCACACAGAACGTGATCTATCGCAGCGAGCCAAACTTGATCGAGGCGGGCAGCGATCCGTTTGTACAAAATTATCGCGCAGTTGGAGCGATCAGTTCGGTGCAATGGGGGCAGAAACGGAGGCACTCATAGGAAAAGTGAGGAAATACGCGTATTTGTACGATACTTCCCACGAACTGTAAAAAAATCTGGTGAAGAAAGCAGATGCGTGGAATGAGATTGCAGGAGAGCTGAACATTACAAGTAAGTATCACTAATTATTTAATTATCATCATGTATTACACTCCTCAAAAAAATTAAAGGGTCACAGCTTTATTTAGTTATTATTTTTTAACGGGTTGATAGATTTAAATAAAAAATTCATTGAATTAGGCAATAAACATTTATTTTGAAAATAAACAAAACCATGAAAAATCAAAACTGAGAAAAATTCAATTTTTTCCATTTTCATTTTTTTCCAGGTTCATTTAAATGCCTTCATTGGACTGTGTTATCACTCATTATAAAGAAAATTTTGAATAAACAGTTTGAATTTGACAATTTGACTTTTGAGTAAAGAGAATATAAACTGAGTATTTTTGGTTTTGTTATTGTTTGGCATAGAAATGAGCATTATGATAATAAAAATGACCCGATGTACATAACAGTTTGAACTATTAGTCAACACCTTTGTTTACTTTGTGTGACAATATCAACATTAAAATCACTGTAACAATCAAGTCAATCAAACAATAACTTAAAAAACAACATGTATTTTATCTCACAAAAGTACACGTCACAATTAATTTTCAAAAATTTACTTCCGAAATTGTTGAGGTCAAGTTATGTCACAAATATGTCTATTTCATTGTGTCTACCTAGTTTAGAAGTACCTGATCATTTCACATGTTGTTGAAATAATCAGCGAACGTTTCACGGACTTGCATTGCAGCAGTGGTTGACCTTCGATTGGTTGAACCTGTTGCAAACAATGCTTGTATGGGGCCTACGTCTTCTTCACTTTCATTGGAACAATCTCTGTCGTTATTTGTCATCATAATGTAATTGTGCGAACAGCAAGCTGCTTTTACGATACAATCTGCAGTTTCAACATCTGTATCTATTGATCTTAAAAAGAGACGCCATTTCATAGCCAATATGCCGAACGCGTTTTTAACTACACGACGTGCTCGGCTGAGCTGTGCATTCAAACGTCTTTTTCTTGGATCGGTAATTATTCCAGCTTTGGGGTACTACGGTCTTATTAGGTAAGTTTGAAGTGCAAAGCCTTCATCACCAACGAAAACGTGAGGAACAGGGATGTCTGTACCAGGTAATGGCTTTGGGGGTAGAGTAGATTTCCCATCAATGTATTCCCGGTAGAAAGCTGAATTCTCCAAAATAGCACTGTCGCTATGACGTCCATAACTTCCTATATCAACTACCATAAACTTGTAGTGTGGGTCAACCACCGCTAGAAGAACGAGTGAAAAATAATTTTTGTAGCAGAAATAATTCGATCCACTATTACTAGGACATTTTAGTTTGATATGTTTTCCATCTATGCTTCCAACACAGTTCGGAAAACCCCCGAGTGCTAAAAAATCTTCCTCAGCCTTCTTCCACATCTGTCTCGTGGGAGGCGGCAAATACATTGGCTGCAAAACATTCCAAATTTGTTGACAGACTTGATTCACAATGTTAGAAACAGTTGAACGTCCCCTACGAAAAGAAAAAGCGATGGTCTGGTGACTGTCGCCTATAGCCAAATATCTGTAAAAAAAATCGAAAAGCACAATTTTACAAATAAAATAAATAGGCAAGAAATTGTAGGTGAAAAAAGTTACATGGGTATATGCAAATGTACATTTTAACAAGTGTAGCTACATCGATTTTTCGTAAACATTTTTTCTTGTGTTTTATCAACGTTATTACCTACTCATTTTTTCTGTGCCATTTTAATAAGTTAATCTTTTTTTTTTTTGTTTCAGGTGATGCAGCAAAGATTAAGTAGAAAAATTTACGGGACTGTTACTTGAGGTACAAGAAGAGTTCAAAAGGTGTAACAGGGCAGGGCAAGAAGTACCTGAAGTGACCATGGAGTACACACATGCAATTTTTAGATGATACGCTTCAATCGCGTTCCCGGATCAGCAATGTATCGACACCAGTCGAAATTGAAGATTCCACATCACCTACAGCTGAAACTCCATCACTAATTGAAGTAACAGAAAACAATGATTCGAACAAAAACCAACTTTCCCCAGCCTCTTCGAAAATGCCACCCCCACTTCCAAAAAAAAAAAAAAAATTGAAACTTGGATGTAAAGCCCAAGAAAATGACGTCGACAAAGTCAATGACTTTTTGCAAAGCAAGCCAACTAAACGAGATTTTGATGGTATAGATCACTTGTTTCTTAGTTATGCTGACAAGTTCAGAAAATTCCAGCCCATGACACAAGCAATGCTGAAGACAGAATTAGCCACACTCTTTGCACGAACGGAAATGAAAGAGCTTGGTACACCTCTATCATCTACACCATTGTACTCTGACAACTCTTCCCATTCTACTACGAGTGCTACGGAATTTCAACTAAGAGAATGTACGTCCCCAATCTACACAGAAATGAATAGCATGAACAATACGGGCACCACGAGTAGTTGTAATTACTTGCATTATAACTCTTTTTTTGTAATTATGAATATTCTTTTTTGTAATAAATAAGGTTTTACCTAATAATTTTAATTGTGTTTATAAAATATATTTCCATAACTTACCTCAAACAAATGACTAGTCTTTCCCTCGTACCTATTGGTTTTCTCCAATTCGTTGTACACTTCTCAATGCTGGGTTGCAGTAGGTCATGCAGTTCCTCGAAACTTTCTCGAGACATACGGAAATACTGAAAAAACCTATCTTCATGTGATTGCAGTTCACGACAGAGGCGGTGGTATTACCCATTGTTTCTCTTTTTCTATTGATTTCATGCACCCAACATCGACTTTTTTTCTGTTACGTTGTAGTGCTAAAAGAAGAAGGAGTTTCTCCTCGTCAGAACTACTCATTTTTTCTCAAAATCTATAAAAAACTTAAAAAAAAAGTACTGAAACTGCTCGACACTGCAATCACGATACTGGATCACTCACAAAGATATCGCACTGTGTGTGACGGTGCCATATCGCCGACCGCCGCGACGATCGCACGACCACTGCTCGCCGCAAGATCGCGTTCTGTGTGCCTGAGCCTTTAACGTTCTCTATTCGCCCACTACCTTTTACTTCTTAATTATATTATAAAACATTTCTTCATTTTCAGATTTAGTTTTAGTATTCATTAAATTATCTAACCCTTTCTCTCTTTTTTTCAATATTTCTAACTCTTTCCTAAGTCTTCTTCGGAGGATTAACAATAAATTTTATTAATTACATATGAATTATCTGTCTATCTGCCTATCTGTCTGTCTATGTCTCACTCTCTTTACTTCTCCCCCTCTCCCCCTTTTCGTCAGTCATTCGACTAGTCTTCCAACTCTACTCCTGAGCCACCTGTAACATCCCACGTCCTTCGTTTAAATCTTCGTCTATTCTGCTATTCCCTTTTCTATTACTCTACGTAATATTCTTTAAATTTTATGAACAATTTTAAGGAATTCTCTAAAATTTTGTTTAAATAGCACTGAATGGGGCGGAAAGTGATATCTGCGACAGCCAGTAGATTGACATCTTAGACCGTTCAACTATTTTCACCGAAAAACTCTTCAGACCTTGAAATACTAAATTGGAAATTTTCAGCACAAAACTCGAGTCTTTTTGGGAAACGATTTCTGGATGTAAAAGTGTACGGCTATGAGGCATCACAGGAATATGGTGTTAGTTTTAGGAGCTGTTAATTTTGACGATGCTCATCAGTCCACAGCTAAACCTGGAGTGGACATAACGCTACAGATACTCAGATACAGTACTATCAGGAAAAAACAAACTTGTCAATCATACTGCTACGGGTACGTAATAAACTTTCGGAATCCGGAGACCCTAGTATCTGGTTTCAAAATGACGAAGTGTTCTCATGGCGTTCTTGAAATCGCTACCTCTATTTTAGCCTAGAAATTAAAATTGTTCGTAGGTTTCAGAATTGATATGTGTCTTGAGCAGAATTCATATATCGCGTGAAACAGTTCGAACACTGGCGATGCTTCAATTCAGTTACATAGAGATTTCATGGGCTCTACGTCCATGGGATTTCTTTCTATACAGAAACATCTTTGAAGATTGCTTTATGTGAAACGTGAGAACTGTGCTATAAGAAGCCTTTATCCCATTATTTTCAAGCCCTACCCGAACACTAAGCACCGGTACTTCAAAATTAGAAAATATGGCGGCACTGAAAGGCTTCGTCTGATGAAGTAACAAATACAACAGTAGTTAACGTATACGCTACACTAACGTACGACGCTAAACATATACAAAAACTCACAATTAAATTAAATATTCTGAATTAGCCTTCAAAATACATCTTTAGAATTAGTTGATTTAGCAAGTCGATGTGGTTCACATAGAAGTCAATATAAAATGAAGCAGGACAATGTGAATCGAATTTAAAGTCAATTAAATCGTTACTTAGTAAACTTTTTCAGTTTTACCGGACAGTTTTTATAACGAGTATTCAGTATGCCATCTGCAGAGAGATAAGGAATGCAGCATTTTTAAATCTCTATTTAACGATTGCTTCTGATCAAGTTAACAATTCAAATACAACGCAGGGGCGAACCTAGGGGGGATATAGGTGATATCCCTTACCCTCCCCCGAAATTGAAAAACATTTTTAAAATTTTGGAGCAAAAAATTTTAAACTGGTTATGTTTTTGGAAATGTAATCAATTGACTTCCAAGTTTTGTCAATTTAAAAAAAATTACTATTTGGGTCAATAGCAAGTTTAACTAATCTACAATAATAGGCATTACACTCAATAATAAGTATAACAGATGTTGAAAGAAATGGTGAAAAATGAAAAGGAGTCGGCTTGGAATAGAGTAGGATACGGTACGTTTTTCCGCTGATTACGATAAGTAGGGACATACCTTTTTATATTTTAACTTAAAGTTACATGTTGATAACTTCAATCACAAAGCACATAATGTGAATGAGTTCTAATTTCTTAAAATTATTTTTCATAATGGACATGGGTTGTTGTAATAGACTCTACCTAGCTCTAAGAAACAAAATATTTTAAAATTAATCATAGGTTCTTTTCAAATTTTTCGTGTTCTTGCATGTGTTAACCCTACAACACAAACACACATATACACATATAAAACTTACTTTCTTAATTTTAACGCTCTCTTTAAATCCTTACATTGGTAGTGACCATCAATCAATGAATTTTTCAGTGAAGGGTTGTGAGGATCGGTCAGAAATATAACACAAATTTTAACTTATTTGTGTCGACGTTTCGACAATGTTTATTGTCAGCAACAGTTGTCCTGATGATGACAATAAACATTGTCGAGACGTCGACACAAATAAGTTAAAATTTGTGTGTTATATTTCTGACCGATCCTCACAACCCTTCACTGAAAAAGTTCTCTTTAAAGTATTTATATTCCACAGAAAGGTACTATTAGGCTTCCAAGTCAAAGTGTACGTTATTAATTGATTTTAAAGAAATTAGTGAATTACAGCCATTATTTACCCATTAGTTTTAATTTGTTGGTCCAATTTTCATTATAATATGAGAAAAAAGAATACTCGAAGAAAACGATATGTGGTTGAAGAAAAAATCCCCCCTCCGATAAATAAAATTCTAGGTTCGCCCCTGATATAACTAGTGTTTAAAAATAGGTACCAATCGAAGTACTTTACATTTTGTGTAAAATAAATGTATTGAACACGTTTTCGAAATCAATAAATTTATAAAATATTACGAAGGCTGCAATATAGGTCTACCCTAGGAAATTGTAACTAATCCTATATCTTATATATAAAAATGAATATTTCTTTGTTTCTTTGTTTGTCCCGTATGCGTTCCTATACCATTCATCCGATTGCGATGAAACTTCGGTGAGTTGTTGTGTGCACGCCCGCGAAGGTTTCTGAATTAGTGGTGTTTTTTCGATGGGGTCCTTTGGGGGGTCCTTTGGGGTCTTCCACATCTCCTCCTAAACCACTGGACTGATTTCAACCAAACTTGGCACAAATATTTTACGCAACGGGAGAACCAACATAGGATATGTGTTTTTTCGATATGATCCTTCGGGGGGTCCTTTGGGGTCTTCCACATCTCCTCCTAAACCACTGGACCGATTTCAACCAAACTTGGCACAAATATTTTACGCAAAGGGATAACCAACACAGAACAAGTGTTTTTTCGATACGATCCTTTGGGGTCTTCCACATCTCCTCCTAAACCATTGGACCGATTTCAACCAAACTTGGCACAAATATTTTACGCAACGGGAGAACCAACATAGGACAGGTGTTTTTTTCGATACGATCCTCTGGGGGGTCCTTTGGGTCTTAAAAACTATTAGATCTGGTTACTATGGCAACCCAATAGAATAGATTCTGGTTACCATAGCATCGGTGGAAGTCTCCCGTGTAGGAAATAGCGGGGGAGTCGTCCGACGGGCCTTCCCCGGAGTCCATCCACGGAACCCGGGGAGTCTTAGGTCGGATCCCGCGAAAGACGGCGGGGCCAGAGTCCACGGTTCTTATAAATAAAGATATAGGTTATGATGTCAAAGGTGGTGTATGCATCTTAAGAAACTTCTTTATAGTGCGTGAATTCAGAGTTGTTTCAGTTTGAATTTAAAAGTGGATAAGTTAAGATCGAAGTAAGTTATAAGCGAGTATAAAAAACAAAGTTTTGATAGCGAATGTATTGAGATCATAGTGTTCAGACAATATAAATGCGCTTGCTACAGTTTGAATTTAAAAATTGATAAGCTAACGTGAAACTCCGTAGCGAAGCACGGGTATTCCGCTAGTGTTCTATAAAGTAAGCAGCGATGCCTCGGTAAATATTACAGACAATTGTGAAAATCAGATTACATTAAGCCTATAGAGTCGCTGTTTCAAGAAGAGTTACAAAACAGAAGGCTATAGTAACCACAAAACAGAGGTCGAGTTGTATATTAATAAGATGAAGAAGAAGCGTTATTGCTTCATTATTTTGGAATCCGGTCTAACGACCAAATTTTCCGTCCGTGAGTAATCAACCCTCCCCTAATTAGGCGCTGTGTAAACCGAGAAAGAACGTCGGGAAAGATATATCGATAGGCCTACACACACACACACACACACACACAGCCCATTGCATCATTAAGAAATATGAAGTAGTGGAGCGCGCGCACGACAACGCGATAAATTAAAGGTGGATTTATTTTTACAGGGCATTCTCGCAGACACTTAAACACGTTCTGTTGATAATCGACAAGAAGAAATATGGAATATGACAGAGATATTTCTATCAACTGTTCAGCGGCTATCGTAGTATTTTTGTAACGTTTAAACGCGCTATACGACCGCGGTAAATCGCCCATAAAAAATGTCACATAACATATTTATTTAATAGTTTATTGCTGTTAGTGGCGTGTGGGGGGGGGGAGAACCCGGCGTGCTATTAATACAGGCTTATAATCGTTGACAGTCTCTGTGTGTGTCGTAGCCTCCCACTAGCGTTCGTCGATAGACGCGCGTGAGTCACTTCACCCGGAGCGGAGGAGACAGTAGGACGGACCCGGGTTCGTATACTGCGCGCTAGTCACCCTTCTGTCGCCACTTAAACACTGTTTTTCACCCCCTAAATAGAGGGGCTGTCTGGCGCCGTTATGATCCTATCTGGTAACACATGTCGTCGATAGCACAACAATAAGTAACACGTATTATTTGACACAACCCGCCGCCGGCCCGCTGTCAGAAGTCAAAGCAAACAACAACAACAACGTCTCTCCTCTCCTTGTTTTGTTGTCAGCTTTGTTAGTTTTTGCGCCGATTCCACGAAACTTCTAAAGGCTGAACATGACGGGCGGAGATCGCAATTAGCCGTATACATTACTTAAGCATACAAAAATGGACAGTTATGGTTACCATGTGTTTTGACTGACGTACGCGTTTATCTTGAACGCGGTGAAAAAGCGGAAAAAATGCCACACAATCAGTTATGGATAATATACCACTGCGCCTCATTACGTGGAGTATGAATGACACCATCACGAAGTAATGCGAAAGAGGTTCCGGGGTGAGAAATTACGTCAAGCAGTAAGGGTTGCAGTTTTGTTGGGTGAGTGTCCCTCACATCGTAAGAGTTCTGATTATTTTATGCCAAACATTAGTTTTTCACAGTTTCCCTTATTAAAAAATTATTGTTATTTGTAATTAGTACATTTTCAAGATCTGAGACATTGACGTTTATTAAGTCAGTAACCTATAGGTCTACTGTTATCCAGGGGTTGATTTCGGGGGGAACGGCGTTCCGGAGCCTCTTGAATCCAAAAATAAATTACAGAAAAAAAGCACATGAAAAGAAAAACCTAATTATTACAAAAATTTACTATTACTTTTTCAATTATGCCCCTCATCAGCCCCATTACAAAACTAAGCATTTGTCAAAATCGAACACCAGCACTTCACTACTTTCGTTCAAAAAATGTCCCAATAACCTATGGAGAAAATGAAACAAAAACACTTGCTTCAAAATTAAAAAACTAATTGATTGGGAGCTTCCGAGAATATGTACATTCCAGAATTTTTCCGGAGAGTCTATCTACCTTGAAGTACGTACGCTATTGGATCAACAGGAATAACTTCAAGTGAATGTGAGAGGGCTGATTTCTGGTCATCATACAGCATTGGACACAAAGAGTAAGGAAAGATCAAGAAACACACAATATGACGACACAATGATGAAACTATAAAACTTTTTTAAAATGTCCGAATCACCGATACCATCACTTAGAGTTTGATTGAGGCTCCGGGTTGACGCCGTTATGAGTAACATGTTTTCGATTGTCGGGCGGCTAACCTGACGATGAAGCTCTTTAGAAATATCAGTAAACTTTATTACCTTTTTAGATACAAGTTATACGTACTCTTATGTTACATATTGTATAAGCCTTTAAAAATATAGACCTCCTTTGTAATAACCTGATGTAAACATATACGCTAATATAAAATATAAGTATAGGCCTATTTGTGTCTGTTCAACTTTTGAATTGATGCGTTCCGGCAGCTATAATTTTAGAAATCAACCACTGCTGTTAGTCAAACGCATATTTAGTCCACTGTCAAGCGGGATGTATCACAATGGTGAGAATCTAACCGGTGCTGAAAAGGTCAACTTTATTTGCATTCGTGGCACCTGTTCACAAGATTAATTATTTCATTCACCAAGAGTTAGTACGCGCGTGCGGGAGCGCCTCCCCCCCGTGGTCTGCTGTCCAACACCGTGTTCGTTTTAGTGTGACTTCGTCTGTCCTAATCCCGTGGTATTAAAACGTTTTCACAAATTAAACTGTTTACGCTTGTTTCGCGCAAATTTTCTGGTACTATCTAAATCCCGGACATTCGGTAAATCCATTAAGACTGTGTTTCCGCTGCAGGGACGCATGAGTCTCGTTGTTATTTATAATAAATCCGATAAAAACTGTGTCATTCACCGGTACGGGACCGTAATTAACGAATTCCTTGGCTCTGATAATCCGCGCGCGTTTTTGTAATAAGTCCAACAGAAACGTGTACAAACTTTAGAGATAACGGCGTTCACTAAGATAGAAACACGCTTGAACAATTAGGAAGCATTATATCTTTTTTTATTTTATAATTGTAACGCCATATTCTGTAATAACTTCGTTCATATTTTATTTCATTAATACAACTTATGTAAGGGTGTTATGTAACTAACACATTTTGCTTATGTAACTGACACTCCCCTCCGCGTCTCTCTCTGTACGTCACACTCTCTCTCACACTCTCTCTCTCTCTCTCTCTCTCTCTCTCTCTCTCTCTCTCTCTCTCTTGCGTTGCCATTCTGTGATGAACTTGTGCCTGGGCTTACGTGCTCAGAGCGCCCGTGCTCTGAGCACCAACGCTAAAATCGTGCTCTGAGCGCCGATACTGATAAGCCCGTGTTCTGTGCGCCGAGCTTATCTGTCCATAATTAGACGCGGTAACACGTGGTTGCATATCTGTCCGTCCTTCTTCAACTCCGTAGTCAACATTAGTGGTCCTACGTACAATTCATTGGTAAAACGAATTATTATACCACTAGCAAACTCCCGGAGCTGCAGAACTATCTAACTGTTTTGAACGAAATACGTTTATTATTAAGTTAGTTAAATTTCAATATTAGAAAGTTTCTTATATTATCAGAAAAATTATGAAAACGCAACTACGCTATTATTTTATTAGTAACATAACAATTTAAAGCAGACAATTATAAGATAAATAATAAAATTTCCGAACTTCTGTATTAGATTTTTAGTTAAATTTTTAACCACAATACCTCAATGACAAATAATTTAGTCATATATTTTCAGTTTATGTATGTTTCTATAGATATCTATAGGTCTACCTCTAACGTTATTCACAGATACTTGTAACTGATAACAAAATATGAGGTTTTTGAGACTTAGTTCACAAATCGATTTGAAAGCGATTCAAAACGAGTGTTGAGACATGCTAATTCTGTCAAATTAAGTACTACAAATTGAAAGTACAGACTACAGATACAGATTTTGTATTTTAACTAAAATTCCTCATAACTTTAACCCCAAATAAACTTTTATAATTTTTAAATTTTGAGTTCTATTTTCGGCCCTTGGTGCTTCTAAACTTAGTTTTTTGTTTTCATGTACCCTTGACACGCTCAGAATGTAATATACTCATTTGAACCCGGTACTGATATTTCTCGTGAAAAAGTAGACTCCATCTAGATCAAAATTCACGTCTTTAATACTACTGTGTCACAACGATTGTCAAACCATAACTAAGGGAAGGTGCGAATAACAAGTTCATCTACGAATCGTATGGTCAGCTGATTTAAGGTATGCGGATAGATAACCATACAAGTGAGTTTTGCCTTCCTTATCAATCCGCTTACATTGCACATCCTGTGTTTACGCATATATAAAGCTCAGCTCTCTGTCTCATAATTGTACTTTCAATTTCTTAATTACAGTTGTATTTAATCACTTTTTTTTATTGTCTCCTCAGATTTGTTCATCCAAATGAGAAATCCTGAAATAATAAGTAGGATTATTCTCTAATGATCGATGTCCAAAGGCACCAATACATGCATAATAAAAAATTTCAAAATGAAATTTGCAGGCTTCTGAAAAATGTGTAAGGCAATATTCACCCTTTACCGTTAAACAGCAGTATACCTGAAATACTCAACTTCGGCGGATGTAAGTTATTTTATTTCTCATTGACAGGTACAAACACAAAACACACACACACACACACACAGATCTCTGTAGTTAAGTGTGATTTATCATTATTAAATAATATTAAAAATACTAAATAAAAATAATAATAAAATTCTTAATTTTAGTGGTGACCGTCGGTCAATAAATATTAACGATGGAAAGTGAGGATCGGTCAATAAATATTACACAAATTTTACATTGTTTGTACCGACGTTTCGACAATATTTATTGTCATCATTAGAACCTGTGTACGGACAATAGAGAAAAATCAAACACATAACATAACTATCAACCAGAACACCCTACTGCCTTCTAAACATATGTTCTTTTCATTACCTTTACAGGTCAAAAGGACGCTGTACAAATGTCTTCTGGTTTGTGTTTATAAATAGAGTGTGTATTGTAGGCACCTTACAGTTGTAGACAGTGATAATATTGTTTAGTATCAGTTAGTTTCATACTAAAACCGACTCTATACTCGTATACACATGAGTTTGTGTGTGTGTGCGCGCGCGCGCCAGTCAAAGAGAAATAAAATAACTTATATCCGCGGAAGTCTTAAAAGTAGTTGAATACTTCAGGTTTACTGCTGTTTAAAGGGAACTGATAAATATTATTATCTTATTCCTTTACTTTTTTCAGAAGTCTGCAAATTTCACTTTGAAATTTTTTATTATGCCTGTAGTAGTGCCTCTGCACATGCATCTTTGGCGAATAATCCTCTTTATTATCTCAGAATTTCTCATTTGGTTGGGACGAAAACATTTGAGAAGAAATAAAAGAATTTGATTAAACCAACTCTAAATAATAAAGGAGAATACGATTATGAGACGGAGACCTGAGCTGTATATATGCGTAAACACGGGATGTACAATGGAAGCGGGTTGATAAGAGCGCAAAACTTGCTAGTATGGTCGTCTATACGGCTTAGATAGCCGCGTACCTTAAATTTGCTGACCATATGATTCGTAAATGAGCTTGTTACTTGCACCTTTCCTTAGTTGTAGTTTGCCAATCGTTGTGACACTGTAGTATGACTAAATTATTTGTCATTTAGGTATTATGGTTGCAAATTTAACTAAAAACTAACGCAATAGTCCAAAACGTTTAGTATTTATTTTTTGATTGTCTGCTCTACAGTTATGTTACTAATAAAATGGTAGAATAGTTGGGTTTTCGTAATTTTTCTGATAATATGAATAATTTCCCAATACTGGAATTAACTAACTTAATAATAAATGTATTTTGTTCTGGGACCTTACTAGTGCTGTGATAATGGTTTTAGTAATGACTTGTACAAATTTTCGTTGGACCACTAGTGTTGACTACGAAGTTGGCGAACAGCGGATATACAGATATGCAGCCAGGTGTCTAATGATGCATAGATAAGGTCGGCGCACAGAACACGGGTTTATCAGTATCGGCGCTCAGAGCACGATTTCATCGTTGGCGCTCAGAGCACGGGCGCTCTGAGCACGCTACGTGTGCCTGCGCGCACACGCTTGTGAGTGTTGTATTTCTGTCGAGGAAATCATTTACTAAGTGAACGCAATCTCTCACGTAATAGTTGTAAAACATGTTAACCGGGCTCTAAGTCCGTGGTAAGCTTTTCACATCTGCTGAAACGCCAGACGTTTCGCCAGCACTAACGGCTGCATCTTCAATCGAGCGGGAACAAGGTAGTAGAGCCTGCAAATGATTAAACTGAGAGTTCCGCTAAGGATGATAAACTGTTATCAGTTCATTCTTAAACGAGCTATACTACCTGCTCCGAACGTGAATAACGGACCACGGACTAATAGCCCAGTTAACATGTCTCACAACTAAAGCGTTTACTCATATTAAACTTTACAAGTCGTTGTAGGTATTTTCGTTAATACTTGGGGAAGTCGCCTTACTTGCCGCAGGCGTCAAGGTTTACATGTTCGATTCACGTTGAGACCAATGACGTCGGTAGAATAGCTACTGGTGCAGCCTCCCTCGCCACAGAAGCCACAGCTGAGGAGTCAGATGAAGTAGTTCCCGCTTGTATGATCCAAACACTTAACCATTCTCATTTCCTCTACTTCCTGTCGTCTCAGCGTAAAGTAGACCGTCTCTGCTCATTTTCTTTTCTTTCTCATTCCTTCTACTTCTGGTCATATGAGCGTAAAATATACCTCTGCAAGGTTCTTTTCGCCATGTGCAGCAGGATAACTCATGGTCTACAGAAAGACTTCAAGATTAAGCTTCACTGGGAAAGCGAAGAAGTGGCTAACAGTCTATCGAGTTTCAGAAAATTATGAACATTCATATTTATTTGCCAGTTTAGAATCTACTCAAATTTTACAGAATATGTAATACGGATATCATATACGCGTATACGCAGCATGTCTTGAGGGAAAACTGTTCAGTCACAGTTCGCCTTAATTTATCTTTGAAATCTTTCAGCGTCTCTTTTTCACGCTGTGGTTTGCTTGGCGTGGTCATTCTGAATTGTCTCGTTTGTGTTTTGACAATACCCCTGATATGTGGCAATTTAAAATACAGGATGCCCTGCTTTGATTCAAAACATTTTTTACAATATAGATCGGCCATCTAAGGACCACATGCCAATTTAAATTCTTTATTCCTTGTTCTTTTTTTGTCTCCAATATTCTTTAATCTTTTCACTGCATCTCGTCTTCCTGTCTTCAGTCTACTTTAAACCTGCGTTTCTCTCTCTCCTACCCTGGATTCCTTCCATTTTTAACACTTTTGCCCGAAAAACGTCTCTTTCAATTCCTTCTTCTGCGTGTATATTATTTTTTTCTAAATCCTTTTGGACTTCTTTAATCCAACTTGATGTTGACTTTTTCCCCTCAGATATTTGAAGATCTGCTTTGTTAACCTATTGTCGTCCATTCTATATAAATGTCCAAAAAATAATAGTCTTCTTTTTCTCATTGTTTCTGTTATATTTTCTATACTTTGATATAATCATCATTACGTCTTAATTTCCAACCTTCTGAAGTTTTCGTTAATACAAGAAGTTTTCTTTATAATACAGAGGATTTTCGACTGGAACCTTTGAGATATTTTTGGATTGGACGTTTCAATTGCACAGTAAGCAATCGATTCAAAACGTCCAAGTTGGCTTTCCAAGGGCTGCTTCCCTTAAGTGTTCAATACAGGATCTGTTTTGTCGATCCTCTCCACATGACCATACCAATGCAACTTCCTGTATTCTATGTCGTCGATCAGCTTTTGGGTTGAAGTCCCCATTGATCCCCGTAGTTTTCATTAGCGCACTTGTTTCTTCTTCAAATTCCTGTTTCAAAAGTCAAATATGAATAGTATAGATTTCCTTCTTTCGTACATTTAATGCCCATAATTGAGAGCTTCAAGTCATGATGGTTTTCATTGTCGTGTTTACCATTCTCCTGTTTCCTTTCTTTTTTGACTCCTATTATTGTATGCAACCGATTTGCTTCTTCTACTGAGCCTTTCCGGTCATATCCTTCCAGTAAATGTTTCCAGTAAATCCTTTGAAATTTGCTATTTTTTGTAGTCACAAAAAGTAACCCTACTCGTAAGTCAGACCACAATGTTTTAGTACACAGTTAAAGAGTGGAGATCTTGCACTCCATTTTACGTGCAACTGCTGTCATACACCTGACTGCGCGTGGGATTAAAAATATAGACAAAGGGTCAGGTATGAGGGATTCGTAAACCAGCTGTTTTTGTTTTCTACTAGTCACGTATTCGAACCGTATAACGTTTAAAATATATATCCTACACTGAATATTAACAGGCACTGGAAAAGGTGTACATCACTCTGGAGCATGCTTCGACCAACCTAGGGCTGCAAGTGAACAGCCAAAAGACAAAATATATGCCGATGAAGATGACTGTCCGAGAAGAAAGAATCTCAAAAATTAAAGTTAATGGCAGTGAATTTGAGATCTAGTTTTAGTTATGTTGGGTCCCTCTTGACGTTAAAACTCAGATAGCAGTAGAAATTGAAGACAAACTAGCCATGGGAAATATATGCTATTTTTCTTTGCTGCCTATCCTAAAGTCCAGAAACATTTCTAGAGCCTCCAAGGTCCAGATTTACAAAACCATAATGCGGTCATTAGTATTGTATGCTTCAGAAGCCTGGACCATGACCTCAGACCAAGAAGATATGATCAGAAGATGGGAAAGAAAAATTATGAGGAGGATATGGAGGTGTGGGCCATCGTTACAATAAAAAAAAACAAGGTAGAATTAGGTGGGCACGTCACATACAAAGAATGACAGAGGATAGGGCAGTGAAAATAGTATTCATTGCAAGACCAGGAGAAAGAAGAACAAGAGGGAGCCCAAGAAGAATATGGGTGAACGATGTAGATGACGTTTTGAGAAGACTGGGGGTCAGAAGGTGGTGAAGAGTCGCAAAGATAGAGAGAAGTGGAGGTATGTCGTTCTGGAGGCCAGCTGTAGCGCCGTGGAGTAGCAGCAGCAGTAGTACATTGAATATTATCAAAGTTTCTCTTAGCTGTAGATAAAATAATAAACAGAACTAGTGTTGAATAACTAGAGTTAGTTGCAGCCAGACGTCGCAGTAAAATATTACGTCTTGCTAAATCTTAGCTAATGTAAGTACCGATAAGCGTATTCCTAGTTCTCACTTATCTTCAGGTAGGTTAGTAAGTCCCGTCGACCAGTCTGATGATGATCAGTAATCGAATGACGGTGTATCAGGCGGGATAGAAACCGTTCTGAAGATGAGTTAGAAGCTCGAAAGCGATTATCAACAATCACGTGACACGCTATTTGAAGAACGTTTAAGTTACCGTTCGTGCACGTACTCACGTGAGGGGAAGTACGACGTAGAATCGACAAACGGAAAACGAACGATACGGATAGAGGCTAATGAATAAGCAGACAGAAGCGAATGGAAAACAAAGAGAAAAAGAGGTAGATAGAGTGAGAAAGAGTGAGGGACGGAGACGAAGCGAGACACAGAGTGTACGATTACGTATGTTGTATATTTAATGTTAAGTTAAACACGACTTGAAACTGTAAATCCGGTGACACTGGTTTCAGAGGAAGACGGCTGGCGTACTGGTATCCAGTGAACCGAGACTTCACACTCTGATAAACCCTCGGCGGACACTGGGCACTGCGGACAACGCATGCTTGCGCAGGAATGTCGTTAGCGAAGCGAGGCGACAGATAACGCCGGCTGTGTGTAGGACATAGGCCTACACGTCCCGTATAATTCTCGTCGAAACAGAAACTATGAGACTACTGAATCCTAAATTCTGTATCATTCTTGGAGCTGCGTAAAAAAACCACAACTATACCATAATTTTAATGATACGAAAAAAGGTGGTAATTCTGTAGCAGGCAGTCCTAAATACAAAGTTTTGGTCAAAAGATCCTGCCAACTTTTGAATTTCCTGCTCTGAAAACATTCGATTTGAAACGGTTTTCTTAATGATACTGTACACCTGTGTGTAACAATGTCAAAGTTTTAAGCCAATAGGATGGATAGTTTTGGTCTCGGTCAGTTGCGACGGAACAACGTTTTTATCTGTTCTTACTCGGTCAGTTGGGCCCCGCACATTCACTTGGTCGCAAGTGATCGCCAACTAGTAGAAACGTTACTGTTCCAAATGTCGATGTGCTTTCAATTCTGTAACTTTTTGTCTGTGCGACTAACCTCTTTCTTCCTATATGAAAAATATATTGTACTAACAGTCTGTGACTTCTCGTATATGATGTCCTTTCCTATTGCGACATGTTTCGGGACACTTGTCCCATCTTCAAAGCATAAAATTTGTAGCACATATCATTCACTGATATACTTGTCAAACGTTAAAATCCATGCGTTATGATGACCACAAATAGCACATTTTAACATAACGAACTATATTATTTTTTGTAACATGAAAATGCACATCGGGCAAACAGTGTACACTGCGCAGCAACCCACCGCGCATTAACCACAATTGATTCTTGTTATCTTAGTATCTCAACGCGGTGTCGTACAATATATTAGATTTGAATAATAACTGGTCGTTCAAAATGTGTGGCTTGGTACTAGTGTCCCTGAACGCTTTGTACACCTCAAATTCCTCGAGTGCGTTCATATAACGTCCCCACTGCAAAAGTGGAGGGGTTTTAAATTGGTTCCGAAATCGGTGTAATTATGATTTTCATTAATAAGATGTTTGGCGAATTTTGATTTGATGGTATCATAGTTGCGACAGATAGTGGGTGGTTTGTGTTCGTTAAATCTCTTGAGGAAACCACGGCCCGTCTGGCCCACATAGAAAGCCTCACAGTCATTGCATGACAATTTATAAACGCCCGTTTTATTCTCAAGGCAAGTGGATTCGTGGGTGCGAAGATTATTTAAGATATTATTTGTAGTCTTGTAAGTGACTACAATATCACTGTTTTTGTTTATGAGTGATTTTAAAATGTTCGGCATAAAATTGGTGTATGTTGCGGTGATATATTTGTGTGGTTTTTTTCTCCCGTGCAGTCATTGATAATTGGTTAATGTTCCTTTTTCTGTTTTTATGTTTCTTGAGAATGTTGTTTACGACGTTGGTATTGTAACCATTTGCGACCGCGATGTATTTGATAGTATTTAACTCGTTAAGAAAATCTTTGTTATCAAGGGGCAAAGATAAAAGTCTATGTATCATGCTGTGAAACGCAGCCATTTTTTGCGATATGGGATGAAATGATGTGGGATGTATCACGGTGTCTGTCGTCGTTGGTTTTCTGTATATATTAAAATTTAATTTATTGTTGGTGTTTTTTGTGATTGTCAGATCTAAAAAGTTTAGTTGTCCATTGTCTTCATGTTCCAAGGTGAATTTCATATGTTTGTTAATATTATTTAGATAACTGTGTAATCGATCAATCTGCCGCTGTGTAACTTTATAAATTAAAAACGTGTCATCGACATATCTACCATAAAATATAATATTGTTACTATGTATACCATTCTCAAAGATATAGGAATTCTCGAAGTAATTTAAGTATATATCTGCAAGAAGGCCTGAAAGAGGTGAACCCATAGCTAATCCTTCTCGTTGGCTGAAATATAATTTCTTATGGGTAAAGTAATTTTGGTCGAGGAGCAACTTTAATAACTCAATCAATTCGTGTAATACTCTTGATATCTAGTTTTTTGGTATTTATGAGGTTCTTCTTCAGTAACTGTAGAGTTTCGGTTATCGGTATATTTCCGACTCTTTCTTCCGATATTCTTGTTACGATAGGTTAGGTTAGCCTGGGTTACGTTAGATTAGGGTAGGTTAGGTTAGGTTAGAAATGAATAGAATTATAATGGTAAATTCTGTATTATTACAATCAGTGGCGGATTATCCATAACGCTAGGGTATGCTGCAGCACCGGGCATCAGGACCTCAGGTGTCAGAGGGAGCACCATCGAGCCCTAAATTACAAAAACATTTTCAAGATAATTCATGTGAAAAAAAAGTCCTCAATCCGAAATCATAAAAAGATGTGTGCACACTTTTCGACGATCTTCTAATAGAATTGAGCACTTTGTGCCACGAGTAAAATTATAAGAAAGAAGTTTTTTTTTTCAAATCGTTCGACTGAAGATATTAGATTCCATGATGCTAAAGTTTGTCCGCTTAAAGTATTAAAATAGATTATATTTGATTATCGTCTGCTTATCACGATTCCAATAGCTAACTGGGAATCTGAAAGAGCATTTTCTGGATTAAAACGATTAAAGATATGTTGAGTTCAAGTATGGGAGATGAGAGGTTATCTTCGTTAGCAAGGTTGAATATTGAAAACGAGATACTTGAATCGCTGAATTTAGAAGAATTTATACAAGACTCCGTTAAGGCAAAATCAAGAAAAAATGGATTGATTTGCATTTTCTAAGCTTAAGTTCTACTATGCTCATTGTAATCACTGTTTAGCTAAATATTTGTTGTAATTTGAGCCTTTAATAAAAATAATTTTTAACTTTCGAAATTGAGCATGCTATTTATCAGTACAAATAATGGATAAAAGGTTGAATTTTGAATCGGGGGGGGGGGCACCAGTCGGATGGCAGAATTGGGCACCACGCGCTTATAATCCGACACTGATTATAATAATAATATGAAAATATTAGTAACGATCGGCACCACCTTACGACAGCGTAAAGTTCACTCTACGATAGCACAGATCGATGGTAACAGTATACAGACATTGGAAACTGTCGTACCGCATACTTGAGTCTGCAGACTGACGAGCGTGAAGCCACTCGGGCAGCTTCGGCTACCTTCGTTCTCATCGATGCCCGCCTATATTCTGTTGTCAGTTGTGAGTTAGGTAAACGTTTGGTTAAAGTTTTGTATGTTTATTTTAGGACAATAATTTTATTAAGTTCAAGGCTTCAAATACGTAAACTCAAGTGTAAATTTTTCGTGTATTCAAGTGTCTGTGTGTAGTCGTGTAAACTATTATTCGTGTATAACCTACCTATACATGTCCTGTAAGCATTTCGATGTTTCATTTTAAAGTTTTAATTGTAATTTTATTTTTAGTGTAACAGTTTTTATTAGGTACACGCGCTGTAAGTGTTCGATGTGAAGTTCGTGTAACATTTCAAAGGAGTCTTGTCAATTTAAGGGGGGGTGGGAACCATATATGTTAAAATGCCATGTTAAAATTAGTTTTACAAATGACCCATTTCCTCAGCATCTATTTCTTCAAACTTCAATAATTCACATACTGTCTGCTACTCAGACTTAGTTCACACACTTGCTTATAGACCTATATTTGTTCCAACGGGGTAGCAGCTAATGTTCTTGCGTTCTGATTGGTCATCGTTTTTGTTATCGTCTGCAACTGCAGAACGTTCAGGATCAGTTCTGTGTTTACAGAGAAAAGATACATTTAATATTAAAATTGTAAAGGTATAAAGGTAACTATATAATTCTCGAAGATAAATAATAAACACAATTGAGAATTAATTCATATCATATCGTTTCTTACATTTATTACCCTGAATTGTATATTTTCTTTCAGCGTTTATCACTCCAGAAACAAAAATAATTAATTAATTTGGCTCCAGATAAATACGAAACCAACCTGCGAAGGTAGTGCACAGGTAAAGAGGAGTTTTATCACAACTGATTACAGCAAAAAATGTCAAAACCAACATTGTGAGTACAAAAAACTGAACCTATAAACGTATACGTTCTTTTTAAACGTATATTTCATATACTAATGCGACGATGTAGTCAAAAGGTTCATATTTATCTGGGGAGCCAGTGAAATTGTGTTTGATTCTGGAGGAAACTAAGGTTAAAACAAAAACTACAATTCAGGGTAATAAATGGAGTACAACGATATGGTTAAATTAATTCTATATTATGTTTTAGTATTTAACTGTGACCACAATCAGTATTCATTTTAATATTCAATTCATCCCCTATGCACACAGGCAAACCCCGATTTGGATAAAAATACGTGGATTTCATTATACATGTAAGTGTGGAGTGAACGGGTTGACGAGAGACTAATAGCGGCGGACGAACAGTACGAAGTTGCCCGAGTGGCTTCACGCTGTCAGTCTGCAGACTCAAGCGTAGCGCATTACCATTCCAGGCATGAGTCGTCGTCTCGTCACACGCCTGTGACAGATGCAGTCTGTGTCTGTAGCTTATAGGACGATATTTTCGATCGTAACTGGCGGTGTCGCAATTGACCAGTTTCACAAAGTTCCACCTCGGTCGCAACCGTCAAGGTTTCTATACGATTGGGTCGCAACTGACCGCGGCCCGATAGTTTAGATCTGGAAACTAATTAAATAGATCGTGTTTTGGTTCGTTGGGCAAGTTTTTAACATTCTAGATCCAAGATTGAAGAACTTACATTTACGTCTGTGTAAAGAAAGAGAAAAACTACTTCGACATAATGAAAGCGTGTGGAAGGTTTCTGAGTATAGTCTGGTGTGCATGAACGAGCGATTTACAAAATGTATAAAAATTCGAAGACAGTAGTAAATGAGTTGAAGATTGTGATAGTAAGACTGCGGTATTGTGTTACATAAATTCTTATCACTGGATGTTACGGAAGATTCTAGTATTTTGGGCCACTTTCTTGAAGCTGTTCGTAAAAATGCCCAGATTGGTAAACTGTAAAAATTTATGGTTAGTTATTTTCAGAAATTGTATCACGATGATGTACCAACACACACACACACGTCATTGTTCAAAAATTTCTGTTTTACAAAAACGCATCTTAGTGATACTGTCCACGCGATCCTTTTTCCTTTTTCAAATATGAAAAAAATTTACGAAAATGGTGTATAACGTTTGGGTAATAGAAAGAAAAATTGTAACTTAAAAAGTCCTTAAATGAGAACGTATTTCCGGGGGAGGGGACCAATAAGAGTCGCAAAAATTGACGAATATTGCGAATCTCTTAATTTTTAGGTTATATTATTTTTTTCAGCTGTATACGCTAATATACCGTAGTAATTAGTCTTTTTTAAATATACAAACAGGTTTATTACAGAGCATTAGCGTATACTTTTGAAATTCGAAATATAGTAAAATCAATTCAGTCAATAAGTATCTTGTAAACAATAACGCGTATTTTTATTGTGTTATTACCTTTTACTTTAATGGGACTGATTTCAGGATGTTATCACATGTTTTTTTTTTCAGCCACTTTAGAAATAGTAATGTTGACTAGTCTTAAATTGTTTTTCCTTTTGTATGGATGGAGCCGACTCGACCCCGGACCTCCTCTCAAAGGCCAAATTCTAGATACTCCAATAGAAATGGGGACAATATAAATTAAGATACAAAGTCAATATGAATACAGACATAAGATAAATATTGTTACGACAATACAGAACGATCTACGTGGCGATTACTCAGTGAGTTTAAGTGGCGTTTACACAGTGCGGTTCGAAATATTGTGGCGAAGTGTTACGTGTTTTATAATCGTGAGGGACGATTGTATACAATTGTGTTTTATATCAGTTGACATTTTTTTATTGCGTGTGAACAATTTTTATTTGATTTGTTGTAAGAGACTATCTTGTTGGTCACAAGCTGTTTAACTGTGATAATTCAAGCTGGTGATTAGTGACATACAGTAATTGGTGTCAGTATTTTGTTTTCCACTGTACCGTACGACGATCACTAGTCCGTCGTAACAGTGTGAAAGAAAGAACACAATTTTTGAAATAATTGACACTTGTAAGGACTTAAGATCTCGTATCATTACATACACACGAGTGTGCTATTGTCAACTAAGTAAATTGACAAGTAATCAAAAAAATATATAAAGATACAGTACCGTTTACCAAATGGTAAAAGCTTAAGAGCATGATAATGTCTTCCAGCCGCCAGCTAAACCCAACATTATTATGGTTACTAACTGACTGATTGTATCTTTTGCGCAAATGTTGCGTTTAGCTGGCGGCGCTGGTACCGAAGCTTCACCGCCGACAGCAGCCGCTCGTTGCTGTTCCTTCTCGAGCTTCTTTCGTTCTCGACACTTTCTTACTCGCTCGGCATTTTGTCGTTTCTTGATCTGAGCCTTCTCGTCGCTGCTGTCTATTGTCGAACGCTGTTTTAGTCAGTCGCCACGTTTGGTTACTATATACATATCAGCAGCAGTGTATTTCACCACAACACAAAACAGACCTTTATTTACATATTGCGACGTATCAAAACAAACCTTTATTTACAACAATCCCAATGACGTCTGCAATGATGACGTCATATAGCGTTACATGTTACAGAAAGTTTCAAACGATGCAGTACAGACAAAAGAGCATGTAAAACCAAATTTACTCTCACTAAAACGTTTGCTAAACTCAATGTCAGCAGCGATTATTTCTGTCTTGATGCGTTTACATATCAAATTTCTAGACTGTGGGGAATCGAAAGTGTGGAAGCGTCACTCAATGATGACGTCATACAGCATTACATGTTACAAAAAGTTTCAAACGATGTCAAGCTAAAAGACATCGTCATGTCAAAAACACCAACGAAATCACAAGATAATACACAATGAAAATTAAAGAAAACAAGGGAAACTTATTCAGTCCTTACTGATTATGCGCAGTGAGATACAGTATAATAAGTACTACAGAAACGAGGCGTCGTATGTCAAACTAGTAACCGGATTATTTCTTTTAGCATAATTTCACACTCGAAGTTTCGTTTCAAATGCATCGCTAACAGTTAAGTCAGATACTGCTTGCTTACTTACTCTGTTGTTTGAATAGGTTATAAGAGGTTTTCACCTCTCAATTTCGATTTTAGAGAATCACACTAACAAGGCATACCACATCGCCTTGAGATACGCTAGACGGTTGGAATTTCAAATTACACATTTTTTTATTCTTTCACATCATATGTTGATCATTCCTCGTCAGGACCGGCCCCAGCGCTTCTGCCGCCCTGTGCAGTATTTATGAGTGCCGCCACACCCCTCTCTATTTTAACTCTGAACACATTCACGCACACTAGACCTACTCTAAAGATACGGCGATTGCCTTCAAATGACGACTAGAAATGTTTGCATTGTTGTGTTTATCAAATAACTAGAACTTTCTCGCGTTAACGATGCGGCCAACGGGTACAATAAAATTGTAGAGACAATACAAGGAATCGTGATACAATAAAAATGTATGCCTATGTGATGTCTTAAAATTAAAATAACTAAAATTCATTTATGATTTAAATATAACGGAAGTAATGGAACGGAACCATATAACGGTAACGGAATCATATACCTTAGTTAAAAAACACTCGTCTAGCTTTTGTAGTGGCAAACTCCTTTATGACTTCGTTGTAATCAAGTGATTCAACTAATGTTCTATAGATATAGTGGCCAGACCACTCAGGGGAGTCTCGGACATACTCGATCTGAGATAAGCTTGAACTTCGAAAAAGTCCTTTCTCCGCTTGCCACTGTCACAGGTAATGTTAGCTAAATTCATAGAGCGACACCAACATTTGGCGCAAACCCATACTCTTGAATACATTTTTTCCCTCAATTTCAAAACTTAACAACCCGGAATCTGCCGCCCTGGGCGATGGCACGGTTCGCCCCTGCCTGGAGCCGGGCCTGTTCCTCGTTTTCTACTTTTCCGCGCTATGTTTTCTTTCAACAGTTAAGTTACTTCTCTTAAGTATCACTCCAACTCGGAGACGATTATTAATTTAAGGGACCAAATCACTTTGATGAAATTTACACGATTCGTCTAAAGCGATATTACACCAGTGGCGGCCGGTGGTCCCAAATTTTGGTGGTTACAGTAGTTGGTTGAGTAGATGGGTGACGGATTAAAAGACATTGAACTATCATAATCACAGTTATACAAAATCATTACTATAATTTTATAACCCCAAACAACGGATAACGTTTAATCTTAACGTTTACTCTCTTCAAAGTGTCTGAAATCAGTCCTATTAAAATAAACGATAATAAAGTGATACAAATACTCGTTACTGAAACATTGTTTACAGTATACTTATTGATTGAATTGCTTTTCCTATATTTTATATTTCAAAAGTATACGCTAATGCTGTGTAACAAACCTGCCTGTATATTAGAGTGAGTTACTATTATATTTGCGTACACAGCTGAAAAAAGAATAAATCAGCCTAAAAATTAAGAGATTAACAAAATTCGTCTGTTTTTCGACCCTCTGTGGAGGCGTCCGTTCCCGTTCGTCCCCCTCCCTTCGTAAATACGCCCCTGATCATTTGTGTAGGTACTGTAATGTATGGTACAAAACTACACTGTTCCATACTTTACAATATAGAATACAAGTTTACACATGTACGTGAGGGCAAATTCACTCCACACACAAACGTACACAGTACAGTAAAACAAGAAAGTAACAAGGTTCTCTTCTCTATCAATAACAAGAAGACAGACAATGGTGTAAAATAAAATAGAAAACAATATACAAAACTGCTGTGTACTGTTAGGCCTTGTTCGTTTCATTTTATTTTGCTGTCCTTACTGGCTGTGTTTAAGGAAAATAAAATAGACGTAAACAGAGAGTCGTTTTTTCTTTAAAACCAGAAATTACTGTCAATTTTCTACAATTCACCGCTGCTAATATGTGCAGGAGCCCATAGCAGACGCATCTCACTACAGACAGCAGACGGGTGTATACAACGCAGCCGAGAGAGAGAGAGAGAGAGAGAGAGAGTACAACGTCGCTATTATAATATTGGCTACACTTGAAGATGGTTTAACAACGAGCTATGACGGCCATCATCAGCATAATGGTAACAAGCCGGCCGGGGCAGTAAACATCGCCTAGTTTATTGTTGAAAATGTGCACCCATAAACAAGGCATTAACGAGTAAATAACACGGACCGTGGGCGACCGCTGCTGGCCATCGTCATCGTCATCGTCATCAGCACCATCATCGCCGTCATCATCATCATCAGTATCGTTTTACGCTCGATGTTCAGTGAGCGCAATTCCATTGTTCTCGGCTTGTTACGGCCGGCAGTTAGGCTAAGAACGCACCTGTCAGGCACTCTCTCACCCCTCTCCGGTTCGTTCATGATGAACAAGCTCATAAAATCGATTACCTGTCTATCTGTATATACTATACTTTACGTAGACAACAACCAGTATGTGTACTATTGTGTGATGTGCGAGCGAGCCAGCGTCCCTGTGTTAATATTTATGTTGCCTGGTAATAATGAGTAAATAATCGTTAGCGAGAAGTGTTTATTTCACGATAAAATGAACAGCCCCTCTTTACGGAAATGTTAATAACATAAAAACGTAGCAAACGTTATTTTATTTTTTACGTTTATTTATGCAATGTGTTAATACATAACAAGAAGCATAATTGTTTACAGAATACATGGCACGAAGAGAACTAGTCCATTGACTAGTTCTTCTCCATATGAGTATTTAAAAGTAACAGATTATGTATAATATATTTATACTGTTAGAATCTAAGTAGGTCCAGAAGAAATGTTAACTTTAGACGTCTTGTCTGTAGGCTGTTGTCTAGTAGATTTATGGTAAAAGGGTTCCTGTGCTCTTCAAGCCGTTTCACATGTCTTTCGCTGAACATCGCAATGGTTTCACTGACTGAGGGCAGGTCCACGACTCTATAGATGTCTTTGTTGCTGATGAAACACGGTGCATTGATACAAACATTATAGTTTTCTTTTTTAACCACTGTTGTGAATCATTGTAGTATATTAAATATAATGTCGAACGTTCAATTATTTCCTTAATTGTGCACTGCTTGAATGAAAAACTAATATTCATTATACAAAATGCTTATTAAATTGAAACCAAAAGTACTGACTGACTAATTACTCAACTCTTACACAGTACAGAACCGCGAACGTCATACTAGTCTGACTGTACTAGGTCAGCTGATTTACTAGCTTATAACGATCCATTAACAAACAAACTACTTTACTGTACTAGGTTCTGAATGAGATAAGGAAAGCAGTCAGGCAGAAGTGTCCACTATCGTCGTAAGAAATTAGCAGTTTATTGAAAACAATAAGGGAACACGATAAGAAGAACACTGAATGGAAAGGTCACAAGAATTACTCTTTTGAAATTTTATAAAGTGATGGCAGTGCCGTGCGGCCTTTATGGCAGTGAGATTTGGACACTGAACGCAAAGACCCAAAGCCGGATACAGGCTAGTGAAATGAGATTTTACCATAAGTTCTAGGAGTATCACGGAGGGGCCGGCTAAGAGATTACGATATAAGGACCATCCTTGGGATATACAACCTTAACAAAAGTATAAAGCAATACAGACAGGATTGGACAGACCATGTTGAAAGGATGCTTAAGGACAGGATACCAAAACAAATGTTGCTTTATAATCCGAAAGGACGGCGGAAATTGGAAGACCAACGAAGAGATGGTCGGACCAAGGAGTGCGCAACGTATCGTATGGTCCACAGCCTGAAGAAGAGGAAGAGGAAGAGGAAGAGGAAGAGGAAGAGGAAGAGGAAGAGGAAGAGGAAGAAGAAGAAGAAGAAGAAGAAGAAGAAGAAGAAGAAGAAGAAGAAGAAGAAGAAGAAGAAGAAGAAGAAGAAGAAGAAGAAGAAGAAGAAGAAGAAGAAGAAGAAGAGATAAGGGGATCTTGAGTTGTAGAACTCAGGCAACCTATTAATAGAATTAGAGTTTCCAAGTGACATTGGAGTAGTAAGTGATTCGGAAAAAAGATATGTATTAACACGCTGAGAATCTTACCTGGTCCTGTAAAACAGTTGAGACGGATGTTAACTGTCAAGAATACTAAACTGATGACTGAGGGTAAAGCTCGTGAGCGAGAAGAACAGAAGTAAATTTGGATAATCAAGAAGTTGACCAAATGAAGCGATTTCATTACTTTTGCAATATGGTTACAGACGGGAACAGTTGTACTACAGAAATAAACAGAAGAGCAGCACTTGCTTTCCGGAATAACATCTGCAGATTTCAAAAATAATCGTATTGATTTTCAACTCCTTTTAAGGAAGTGAAACCTGAACATATCGAAATGGGTTTTTCGAGAAGAGCGTCAAAGAAGTTAGAAAATACGAAATACAGTACCTTGATAAGAGGCAGCGGCGGCTGATGGCTCGGGCTAACCGAACGCCAAACTAAAGTCTATGAAAATAGAAAAACTTTTATTTCTGATTTTTCTATGGTTTTATAATTTTTTGCTACATCTATACATATTATTAAGCCGTATTATTAACAAACAAACACACAACAATATCGTTAGAAAATATCAAAAGACGTTATTAAACAAGCGACGCGAATTTTCAGTTTTAACCTGACCATTTACCATCTGTCTGTCTACCTACTGTCTATCTATTTACCTATTAGGGATATGTCTCACGATAACCTTTTGAAAGCATCAATCGATTTTCATAAACCTTGGCACGCATGTCGACACTTTCACCCTACAGAATCCTACTGGTTTTGAGATTTATCTCCCTGAAAATATGGTGCTGAGAGACAACACGTGTGGACCAAAATTGTGATAAGATCGCAAAAGCTCATGTAGGCTACGGAATTAAAGGGAATTTAAAGCACAATCTCAATATAGTTTTCATTTTTGAAATTTTCAAAATTTTTGGACGTCGGAGCCTAAAAGGTAGATGAAAATTTCGATAAGCAGCAAGACTTCATGTGGGGCATCATATTAGAGAGAGTGTGAATGTGGTGTCAAGTATTGGAAGCTTCAAAATTTTTTACCCAAAAAAAGTGATACACAATTTGAAAAAAATTGTGAAAATCCAGGAGAAAATCAGACTAAAAGGAACTGTAACCCAAATCCGAATTTTCCGAATTTTTAGTGTTTACTGTTGGATTGTGTGCTCTACAATATTGTTATATTACTAAAGGAATAGTAAATAATAGAGATTTTTGTAATTTTTCCCATAATTGAAAAATTACCTAATATCGAAATTTATTTAATAATAAATGTACGTACTTCGCTGAAAATAGTGAACGAGTTCTGCAGCTCAGGGAGCATAGGGCAAACTTGCCTAATTTCGCAGTAATTTCACATATATATGACTAAAACTGTGTGAATATGAGTTAATAAAAACAGGTTTTCTTAACAAAATATTTACTGCTACAAAAGCAAAACATATATTATAACAAAAATAGAGAACACCATGGAGGTAACTATAAAAAAATTTTAAACTAAAAATACTACACTATTCCTAATTTCGCAGCAAGTGTTCATTATTTCGCAATAGCTGTTCCTTATTTCGTACTATAATTTCTATATTTAATAATACATATATTTTGTAACATAATATTGTTTAAAACGTATTATAAATAATACAAATAATAAAAAGTTATATTCTTCTAATAAAAAAATATTTTTTTAAATGTTTTAACAATTTTTAAAATAATTATACAAATGTAATTACAAAGCTAACATTAAAATTACAGAATTAATGGAAATTATTAAAACTAAAACGAAATAGATTACGGACTATTTAATAATATAATTAATTTGATTATAAAAATTACTAAAAATTATACTTTAATCCATAGTCAAATTAAAAGTGATGATGAAAGTTTTAGATTTTTTATTTATTTTGTCTTTAGTCCGAGCCATTCTCAGTAGTACAAATTTTACACTTAAAATTTGGTTTATATTTTTTTAAATTTTGGCACATATAATGCCAAAAATCACAGAAAACAGGTGCAGACGTCTTCTCGATACAAAAGCCTAGACTCACCTGTCGACGAACAGTGGTTGGTAATGGTTCCCGATTATAAAGCAAGTGCTGCGATTTCCAGTAATTATTTAAAATGTCACATATTACCATTCCTAACTTCACAGTACATCCAAATCCAAAATGCTGCGAAATTAGGAATACTGCGAAATTAGGCAAGTCTGCCCTACTGGTTTAAAGAGTCAGTTGCTATTATTTTGCAACACAAAGAGTAAACAATATGTTATTTTGAATGTTAATCCTCTTCATTCACAGCACTTGATGAATAATAATTGTTACTCTTTCACAATTTAAAGCACAATCTCCATACAGTGTTCATTTTTGAAATTTTCAAAATTTTTGGACGTCGGAGCCTAAAAGGTAGATACATACACACATACATACAAAAAACCACAGCTACACCAACATACAAAATAATCTTGAGATCCTACACTACTAATAAAAGTAGAAAACTCAACACAGCAGAACAATACGAAATATACAAACACTACACAACACAACCAAACAACATACTTAACGACCAATTACACTTTAAATCACACGCACTATTTGACACAATTATACACAAAACATACAATAATTCGGATTCCCGCGCCAACTCCCTTCCACCTCCACCCCCCCTACACAACCTACCATCTAAGAAAAAAAAACCGTTACAAGTTCCGGACATTCTGTATCACACCTCGCTGAGGAAGGCGAACATCACGCTGAAACGCGTACGAGGTAAATAAACAAAGTAAGTTTCACATGTGAAAGAGTAACAATTAATATTCAGTAAAAAATAACACCTTCAAACACAGACGCCACTTAACATTTTTTCTTAATTCATCCCTTCACAGTGGTTGTACGACTTGCATTGACCTTTCAACCAACTACTGTAGCAGGCTATTCGCTTCATCGCGCTCTCTTTCCTGCCGTTTCACTTACGGCTTCTTCAGAGTAGGATTTCATTACACAATCCTCTGTGGTTTCCGTTTCTCCCCTTCCCCGTACAAACGTATACCTTGCCTCGACCAAAATTTTCTTAAGTAACACCTCGTTGTCGCTACGAGTATTAAGTACAATATACGTGATTATGTCTTAACTTAATACAGAAACTTCGCAATTTGTCTTCGTATTACCGTTAGCTGTACACGTATGTGTACCGTATTCTTCCTACTGAAACCAGTGTTAATATTAAAAGATTTTTGCAATGTATTCTGTCTTGTTTACAGGCTAATACATAATCTATAATACAATCTTACCTCGTCATTCTCTAATTTTATTTAAGTGTGTGTGTGTGTGTGTGTGTGTGTGTGTGTGTGTGTGTGTGTGTGTGTGTGTGTGTGTGTGTGTGTGTGTGTGTGTGTGTGTGTGTGTGTGTGTGTGTGTGTGTGTGTGTGTGTGTGTGTGTGTGTGTGTGTGTGTGTGTGTTGCATATTTAAATACGGACAGAATTCCACATTATACATGTACAAAAAGAGACGTGATTAATTCTTAAACATACGAATATGTGTTGTGTGGGCTGTAAGAATTGTCCAGAACGAAAATGTAATGTATTGGATTTGATTGTGGTCAAATGGGTTAAGATACAACAGTAATTTGAAGTAAGCAGTGTCAATGAAAAAATATGCCAGTAGACATCCCAAGAACTTGTTGGGATAAAAAAGAGGAACTTTTTTCGGTAGTTTAAATCTAATCATTTAACCAATTAAGTTTTGTTAAAGAATTCAGAACTTTGTTATTTTCGTCATACGTAAAGAGCCATTTTTTTATAAGTTAAATTTAAAATTGTAAAAAAGCTTCATTTAATTAAATTTTATAAAGAGAAGAATGGAAAATATTTAAGTGTAAATTTATTAATACCAAGAAACGCGTTAAGTACTGGCCTAATTTATTTACGGGGCCCAGTTCGTCGCATTGCAATATACGTACAGGTCTGTAGAGATTTCTAAACATTCTTCAACGCCTTCGACTCCAAAGAAATATTAACCGGCTTTTTTGTAATTTTTTCCATAATTTAAAAATTACATAATATCTAAACTTATGTAAAAATTTACAGGCATTGCACAAATGCAATGCACAGAGAAGGGCATTGAAAATGCTTCAATAAATCTAAAAAATATATATATTTATGTTTATTCACCAATCAATGAATTCATTCTTCATTCACAAATCAATGAATTCATTCTTCATTTTCCAATGTACAGATTATAAGTTAAATGTAGTCGCATTCATAAGCGAAGTTTTATATGTGTACTACGTTATTGACAACAAAGAAATAGTTTCTATGGAAACTCGCAGGTTCCCGTTTTCGATCACGCACCAGCGATCGGCCGCAAATGTGCGACACGTCCTTATAAACATTTTCAATGTTAAAATAAATGTTCTTCATCGAAAATAGTGAGATGGTTATGCAGTTCAGGGAGCATATTAGTTAATTTACGGACTAACATTTCAGGCATTACATAGAAAACGAGTCGTATTATTTTATTTACCTTAATGTCAAATAATTAATCTGCTGTGTTTTCAGTGAATTATTTTGCTCGTGTAAGTCTTTTCTGCATTAGGGATTTTTATTTTCGTATAAACAGTTATCACCTGTTTGTCATTTTGGCTAGTGCTGTTGTTGTGATTCCCGTCATTCTCCTAACTTTCTCTATATCTAAAAGCCTATTTTTATTTGGTGTTTAGCCCTAAGGAAGGTCTTCAAATGGTAAAAGCTCTCCAAGCTCTCCTATCGCATGCCAGTCTTTTCATTTCTTCGTAACACCCTCTGATTTTTATGCTATTTATTAACTTCATTCCTCTATGTCCTCTTCTTTTTTCTCCTTATATGACCCTCCACGGCAGTTGTAAGCAAGCAGTCACTTCTTAAACAATTACCTAACCAATTCCTTTTCCTATTTTCTATTATCTTCAGGATTATTCTCTCTTCCCCTATTCTTCTTAAAACCTCAACATTCCTTACTTTATCAACCCACATCACTTTTTCCATTGCTCGCCAAACCCAGATCTCAAATGCTTCTAATCTTTCCTCATCCTCCTTCCTCAGTCTCTGTGTCTCTGCACCATATAAAGCAACGCTCCACACATTAAAGGCCTATACAGAAAGGACCTATTTGAGTCGATATGGTGGTTGCATGCCACTTTCCATACTTACACTAGCAAAGTCACTTACAAACGTAAATATAGCTTATAATAATTAAGTTCTTTCAATTACGTTTCCACTTTTTTTAAAGTAAGGCGATCTTTGTACTTAATGAGCGGTTGTATGTTCAAATCTGTATATTATCGACGTTTAATCTCATAAAACATCACATTCAAAATTATAGCGAGCTTTGTAAGAGCGGTTACTTTAACATCTGTAAAACGTTAGTCATGTCAAAATCTTAGACTAAATTACCCTCACTGAGCTGTGATCAAAAGCAAGCAGCAGGCCAGTTGACAAGCCTATGCTTTAGTGACAAATGTACCTGGTTTGGTCATTAGGATTTCCCTCTCTCTCTCACTCTCTCCCTGTCTTCTACAAATATGACTACGTATATATGATTAATATAACTGAGAGTATCGCATATGTGTGGAGACATAACATCGCTGTTTATAATAAATTTTATTTTTGAGCACTTAATTTCCCTACCCCGGAACTCGCTCCCTGGGGGATGCTTACTGGCGATGGGGATTTCGTTACATCCACTTAACGGCCAATATTTTGTCTGACTTAGCACTGCTACTCGGTGTTGAAGAGTTATATTTAACGATAGCAGTTTCACTATGTTACGTTTATTCTAAGTATGGAAACGTAGATGGATCACCGAGAGGATTGTGTCGACGGAAAGAAATAAGATGTTTGACTCTTGTAGATCGGCGGTCTATTTCAGGAGCTCAGAGCTATAGGTAATAACACTGACGATGAAGAATGGCATAATCGGCCACAACAAGATGCTTTAAGACTTCAAGACCGCTTCATTCAAATAAATTTGTCATACGTTAGTCGTTTCTCACAAAGGATAGGATATTAGGTGTTACTGGAGTTTCATTTTGGTGCATTACTAGTAAGCGTACCTACACTACATATTCGATGTTTTGAGTACGCTATAGTATCGATACACCACCCAGTGAAGAAGAAGAAGAAGTGTACCAATTATAAACGATTTAATTGCTGAATTTAATGCGAAATTTGCTGATGACATGGCTGTTTTAGCAGAAAAGGAAGAGACAATGAATGTAATGATACAAGATTTGAATTTAGTATGCGAGGAATATGGAATGAGGATTAATAAGGAAAAAACTAAGCGTATGGTGATTAGTAGAGGAGGAAAAAGGGCACACATAAAGATAGGGCAAGATAGAATACAACAGGTGGAGTTGTTTAAATATCTTGGAAGCTTAATGAGTGAAGATATGTCCTGCACTCGTGAAATTAGAGCAAGAATTGCTATAGCGAAAGAGACATTTAATGGGAAGAAAAGACTCCTGTGTGGCAAAATTAATAAGAATTTAAGAAAAATGTTGGTCAAGTGTTATGTGTGGAGCATCGCTTTATATGGTGCAGAGACATTGACACTGAGGAAGGAGGATGAGAAAAGATTAGAAGCATTTGAGATGTGGGTTCGGCGAGCAATGGAAAAACTGAGACGGGTTGATAAAGTAAGGAATGTTGAAGTTTTAAGAAGAAGAGAAGAATCCTGAAGGTGAAGGAAAAGAAAGTGGTTAGGTCATTGTTTAAGAAGAGACTGGTTGCTTACAACTGCCATGGAGGGTGTCATAGAAGGAGAAAACAAAAGAGGGCGTAGAAGAATGAAGTTAATAGATAGCATTCAAATCAGAGGGTGTTACGAAGAAACGAAAAGACTGGCATGCGATAGGACAGCTTGGAGAGCTCTTACCATTTGAAGACCTGCCTTAAGGCAGAGCACCAAATAATAATGCGAAAATACGTAGTGTGTTAATGTGTGAGTTTAGGTAAAAATGTTTCGGTCTTTAGTTTATTGTTTAAAGCAAAGAGAACGGACGGTTGACAATATTTAAAGTATAATAAGATTGTCGTCTAAGATAATCGTTTAGTAACGATTGTAACAATAATCGTTTAGTAACGATTGTAACAAACTGACAATCTCAGCACGAATTAAAAGTTAACAATTAATAGCAAACTGAACTAAGCATTATTAAACGTTTTCTTCTTCTTCATTCATAAACATATTGAAGCTACACTTAAAATGTCGTGCGTAATGAATTTTTATTACTACGTGTAAAATCTACTGTTCAAGCGAAAAGCGAGTTCTGTCACAAAAAATAGACATGCACGTTGTTAAAATTCATTCCCGGGCTGTTTGGACGTGGTCTTCAACAAAAACACACGTTTCGGCAGTGCCATCGAATACCATCATCAGTGTAAAATTCGAAGTTCGATAACATATGGTGGTAGACGTCAGTGACCACCTTACGTTAGCGAAACTACGAACTTTACATTGACGATGGCAGTCGATGGCACTCCCGAAACGTCTGTTTTTTGTTTAAAACAATGGACCATGGCCGAACAGCCCGGGAATGAATTTTAACAACGAGTATATTAGAAACACGTGTGGTAACCTGCAAGCAACCGCCTTACTACAAGTTGGGGTTTTCAAGACAAAAGTGAGCATTATGTTAAGTGGGCAGTAACATGGAAAATCTGCAAATTTTTCAAAAGTTTGTTTTTTGTCTTTAAATTAATAATAGTTCACAGAATATGCATGCAAATTTTTTTTCGCAAAATTCCAAGTTTTACACTGTCTTCGAGGCATTCAAATTTTAAAGTAGGCCTACTACGCGTTTAACTGTCTGGGCCACAGAGCCTCACACACTTTTACAGGTCTTGATATTTTATGCTTGTGAATCAAAACACGGTTTGAAGTACATTAAGTTTATTGGTGATGGTGACAGCAGAGCCTACAAAACTGTCGCTGAAGGCATATGGGAACAGAGAAATAACAAAATTAGAGTGCATTGGACATATCCAGAAAAGGATGGGTAGCAGGCTAAGAAAATTAAAAAACGATATGAAGAGAAAATACTTGATGATGGCAGCGGCTTATCAGGAAAAGGTTGCCTTATTGACATACAGATAGATTCTCTGCAACTATTATGGAAAATACATCAGGCATAATGTTAATAATTTAGATAACATGAAGAAAGCAGTATGGGCCACTTTCCTGCATAAAACTTTATCCGATGATCACCCGCAACATTTCTTGTGTCCCAAAAGAGAAAATACATGGTGACAATTCAACAAGAGCCAGGTGGAGAAAACCCAATACAAACACAAAAATGTACTTCCGTTAACGATAATTGAAGCTATAAAACCCATTTATAAAGATCTTTCCAGTCTAGAGCATCTTAAAAAGAGTTTGCATGGAAAAAATCAAAATCTAAATGAGCCGTTGAATGCAATTATTTGGGAGCGATGCCCCAAGATATATTTTGCAGGAATTATTCCTGGATCTTGGTGTGTGACCACACTGCAGAAGCTCGATAAAAAGCCAGTATTCAGCAGGCAGATTTCAGGGCATAAAGCAGTGTCCAACAAGAAAGAAGGCTTAAAAGAAGAGCAGCTAAGAGCAAACGTGAAGAAGAAAAACAAAAGGAAACTGATTATGGAGAAAGAGAGCACTAACATTACAATAAAATAGGTCAGAAAATATAACTATGTTACAATTATGCAGCATTTTTGTTTTTTGCTGTTTTCCGCAAACTTGTTTTTATTAATTGAATAATTTCCTCTTAAACTACTGTATTCGACCTAATGACATGAAATTTTTGTGATTCATTTTCATATATGTTAAGACAATCTGACTCATTTAGAAATGTCTTATTAAGTCACATATATATTTAAAAAATTATAATAAGACAGGGATATTGAAAAAAATATTATTTCATGAATTAAAATTTTTTCATTTTATAATATAACATGCTATTAACTATCTGATTGATTCAGTTTGTTACGATAGTTCTTGTCTACAAAAATTACAAAACTCAGGGTAATATGATGACAAATTAATGAGGAAAGGTACATTGTTCATGAAAATGTATTAAATTATTTATAACAATATATAAGCATTTATGGAGACCCAATATTGAAAAAGTGTTCTTTTTTGTATGTTCTTCTAAGATCAGAGTATACTAAGCATGTATACGAATTTTCATTAAAATAGCATTAAAATCATATTTTTAGACAAATTAAAAAAAAATTGTGATTTTACAACGCTGTAGTTAATGCCCCCAAGGTTTATTGGTTTTCCTCAGTCCTTTCATTTTACCATATGACATAATAACACCAGCTTTTGCTGTCACAGGAGCATGTTTAACCTATAACATTGCTTAAAACGTTTAGCGTAAAACATATATTAAAATAAAAAACGATTACAACAGAAAACAAACAATTACATAATATAAACCAATAAATTATCACGCATCCTACTATTTTAATAAAATTATATGCGATATTCTCTAAATACCGATACTGACCATCATCATCACCATCATCAGCCGTGGCTCTACAACCCTTGGTGAGTCTTGGTCTGCTCCAAGAGACGATTCCTTTTTCTCTTGAGCATTCACAACAGCTTTTTCACAGGGTGAGGTCGTCAGCCTCACGCTCAACACCCAACCTGGAGGACCAGGTTTTTTTTTCGGGGTGTTCGTCCCCGGTGATGTTCAGCTATGGGTCCAGCTGACTACTACCGTCTTCGGCCCCATGGCAATACTGGTGGGTGCTGCTGCCCTCCACCAGGGATGTTTCTCGACTTCCCAGTCTAGATCCGTACTATTCTGCGAAAACAGGATCACCTCGTGTAGGATGTGGCTCTTCACAACGCAGTACTGTCTTGGTTGGGTAGAAGCTAGGGGCTCCTGACTATCACACAATCGAAATACCGAAAATAAGTGTAGGTAAGTTTACCGGGAAAGTAGGCCTACCTTCAATTTTTATGGCGTTAGTAACTTCGTAAATTATCGTCTGTACGCTCCTTGTAAGTCTTAGTGTAATTTGTTTGCACAAACTACCGTTCAGCTGTTTAAAAAAAATGCATACATAAACGAATACTTTTCATTTATTACGTATTTATTTCAGTGAAACAAAAGTTACGTCTTTATTCGACTCAACTTTCAAATACCATTTCGATGCAGCGTAAAGATGTTGATAACAAAAGAACGACAAAGAGATTACCCTTTGGCAGTCAGAATGGACATCTCTTTGTAAATAAAAGTATAAACCAGTCACACGCAACGAGGTGGGTACTTTTCTTGTTGCGAGTGTTAACAACCTGACCGAAGGTTGGGAGTAGCCGAACTCATTGCGCTATAATTACAATCTAATACAACAAAAGATCTAATCACGATTGCTACATATGAGTCACAACACTGCGCCATTCAAAAACCGTGTTTTTAATTTTCTCCATACTAACCGTAACAAATGCATTGTCACATCGAAGGCTACCAGACAATGCCTTCTGTATTACGTTTACAAGGCCTAGTTACCCCTACAGGCTAGCTAGCTGCCTTTTTGAATTCCTTACACTGACTGGCCTACGCCATTACTGCGTCGATATTTTAATTATAATTTCTATTGAATGCAACGCTGTCAATCAAACAACTTTCTGTTAATTAAATTCAAATGATCGATGTTTTAATTACGTTCTCGGCTCCCAGTAGCTTACACATGAAGAGAAAGATGAAATATTTTATATGTTGTACTATATTTTATGTTAGAAAATACTAAGAAAAATTATTTATTTATTCAATTAATTCTTCTTCTTCTTATGTCTTCAATCCTAAGATTGGTTGCAGCAGTCTTCCATTGTGATCGATCTTGTGCTTTCCTCTTCATTTTCTCATAAGTTTCACAATTTACATAATCCATAATTTGCTTTGTATATTGCAGCATTGGTATTACCTTATATCCTTTACCTTCTATTGTTCTTTCCATCGCCAGTTTTAGTAGTCCTTCATGCCGCAGTGTATGTCCAATAAGTTCTACCCTTCTTATAATTATGCTTTTCAACAAATACCTCTCATTGCCTATTTTGTTCGGCACCTCTTCATTTGTAATTTTGTCAGACCAGACGGACCCACCCGGAGATCCGATTGTGGATCTATTCCGGAATATTTTACTAATGATCGACTCATGAATGCTACTAATACTAAAGATGTCCGAACACCTTTAATGCAGAGAATGACTGTAGTAATATCTGAGACTTTGTACTTTCTCCCTGCTTTGGAGTTTGTACTTCATTCACTTGCTAATTCGCAAATATAGTTTTTGTTACTGGCAATGGGTCAGAGTTCTACATGAGAAATAAATAATTATAAGTATCTTAAATGCTTGGTACAAATATTAATAGTAAATTAACAATAAATCTTACTAGTTGTATTTAATAACTACAGAGCATTAAATATTTCGCTTTTGTTTTGAGCAAAATAATAAACCATTGTTACTCGTTTTAACTGTACTTTGAATTCTTTACGTCTGTTTAAACTGTTTAAAGAAAAACAACACAAAAACACACACACAAATACATTACAGTATAAATTACATTGTATTATACTTTGCGCGTGTGTTGTGTGTAAGAGAGAGAGAGAGAGAGAGAGAGAGAGAGAGAGAGAGAGAGAGAGAGAGAGAAAGAGAGTTCCTTTGGATCAAGTCATATTCCTTTCTCACAGAAATTGTACCCGAATTTATCTAAAAACGTTTACATTTTTACGCAGTTATTAGAATATTAGACGTCACGCGAACCAACTTCATGACAGCCCTGTTCTTGCTGAGGGGGAGGCACAATAATTTTTTCGTCTAGTACATTAAGCAAATGTTGCAGTCTAAACTGAAATAATGTGCTAGAGTATTTTAGAAGTCCTATACTTATCCTATCCAAACCGTCTGCTTTCCGATTCCTCATGGACGAAATAGGTACTTCTAGTTCCTCAAATGTTATTTCCGGATTTACAAACATACAATATTATAATAGTTCTAAAACCCTCACAGAAGTCCACAAGTCGTCTCCATCTAACTCCGTCACTGGTGATATGTTTAGTTTCTCCCCAGAATTTTACCAGCGCCTCCTCGAAGATTGTTCTGCTCTATAAGATCACCGCTTTTCCTCTTTTGAGAAAATCTTGTGTGTTCAGTTCAACAGCTTGTTGCCAGATGTCGTCCACCAGTTTTGTATGGGTACGGGCCATTTTTTAATCTGTTTTCATCTTTTAATTTCTTTCCCTGCTGGTTTCTGGTTTGTCTTCTACCAGACTTCTGTGTTGATGATGTGTTTTGGCCAGAAAAAAGTACAATATTCTGCGTAGACTCTATTTATAAAAACCGAATTTCTCGGTAACAGCTTTTGTGGCATTCTGTGTCTGGCAGTGTATTAACACGTAAGTCTAAATTAAGGATTTTAGTTTTATTTTAATGTAGTTATGATTTATAGATGTTTATCATTTCTAACGACTTTCTGGTTTTCCGACTTTCTATGATGGAACCAAGCTTAACAAACTCTGTGACAATCTAAATGGGTTAATTATTTATGCAGATTGGTTCAGCGTTTTGAGCCTTATTCAAAGCTTTTCGTTGTGTCTGAGTTTATATTTGGGCCCAGTTTCTGAGTTTACCGTTGGAAACGTTTACGGCGAGATAAAACTATTTCTCAGATTTCTGTTCCGAAGTTAAAAATGTTACAACATGAAAATTTATGTAAAACAAATATGAGGTAAAATTAGTAGTTCCGTATGTTGTTTTGACTTAAATACAAAAAAAAAGGGTTCCAAAAGTGTGTGGACAGTTTTTTTTTTTGATGAAATACTGAAAAGCGCAAACCGTGGAGTCAAAAACATAATTATTTTTCAGGATGGGTAACACAACTTTGTTAAATTGCGTACAAAAGAAAAAAAAATGTTGTATAAAATTTGTGGAGAATTTAATTCTAGGGAAACTAATGCAAACGATGTTAGTTAAAATAAAAGAAAAGTTAAAAAAAAATTATTTTGTTAACAACAAAACGTGGCAGAAATTTTACGTTTTTCATTCAAAGCAAAATAACAGCTCTAGGACTTTTATCTTTCATATATTTCATGCCAACGGAACCACTGATTTTGCTTAATAATTTGTGTCTCTAAAATGTTTGCGTTTTATTATTTACCTACGGGGTATAAATATGGAGAATGTTTTCACACGAGCCGTAGCTCGTGAACCAAGTATTTCTAAGCCTACGTTTATATGACAATTTTTTCTTCTTTCTAAGTATATAATCACCTGATTAAATAGTATGTTCTTTCCTGCAGGAACACTTTGTACTTATAATATTTTATCAGTTTATAATACATTTTGTAAGTTACTGGTGAGGCATTTCCAATCCATGAATTGTGAATAAAACAAATAGCCTACTTGCAGAAGTAATTAATTATTTTATTTTTTATTTTACAGCATGCTCCATTACAGTTGTGTAATACTCCATCTAAGATTTTCCTTATTTGAATAGCAATGTGTTTACATACATTTACATCAAGTAATAACAAATACGTATTACATAGCATAGCTTACAATGCTTATGTGTCAATATTTGATTATTTACAATAAAATAACTTATTAGATTTCTACTGCACTAATAAATATTTTAAATTCTTTCAGACGTTTCATTATAAGATCTTCTTTTGTAGGTGGCGAAGTTCCTGTTTATTTCTTCTTTTTTACACTCTTGATTAAATATTATCTATTAATTTTTAACATCTCACACTCATATATGACGTGATCCACTTTTTGTTCTCCTGCATTGCACTAGCACATTGGGTCTTTACTATCTTGAGGCGGTGAAGGTAAGATTTCGTTTTTCCGTCTCCAGTCACTATTGCCGTGAAGTTGGGAGACATTTTCAGTTTGCTTGTAATCCGTCTTTGATATTAGGGAAGAACATAATTTTAGTTACTGTACCTTTCGTTGTTTCCTTCCGTTTATTTTTCCAATTACGTGTAGTTTCTTTGGTTAATTCTTGAATCACTGAACCTTTGGCAAAAAAGATTGCCAATTTATTATTCCGTGCCGCTGGTATTGCTAGTCGGTCTGCCAGTTCGTTGCCATAAACTCCTACACGAGCCTTGATCCATTTGAAGTTTATTCTCCGGTTATTGCTTTTTACCGTCGTTGTGGCTTTCCTTATTTCTTCTATAAGGTAGTTATGGTTGCTGGGATTATCAATTGAATCTATTGTTATTCTGCTGTCCGTATATATTGTCATTTTCTTTGGGTTTACTTGTTTTATATGTTGTAAGTCCGTGAGTCTCTTGTAATGCCTTCAGAATTGCAAGTTGTTCAGCTTTGAGCATCTGTTATCGAGTTTGAGCATTAGTTTTTCTACTAAATCATTTCCAATGAACATGGCAACACCTGCACCTACCGTGCTCATGTTTACTGTCGTCAGTGAAAATATGAAATTAATCATCGTTGTCCTCTTTGGTATTTTTTATTATGTCTATATTGACCGGATGAGGCCAATTCTTGGTATCTATTTTATAATCTATCTGTGTTAGCTTCCCTTTTGTTTTTGTTATTTGGTAAAATTTTTCTGTTTCCTCTGCCTTTAACATGACGGGTGTCAAACCAGTGAGTGTGCATAGAGCTTCAGTTGACGTTCTGCGGAAAGCTTTTGCTATTTTAATGTTTATCAGCCTTTGAACCCTGATGTACTTTATTTTGTTCGCTTTGTATTTCAAAGCGTTTATCCATATGGGAGCTCCGTACAGCATGAGAGGTAAAATTGCATCCTTGTAAATACTGAATTGTTACTGTGATCCTTAAATTCGTAGTCACACACAACTATTCGTAAACACACAACTGTGATTTTCGGCTTTAGCAACAATTGACCTGATGATGACAATAAACATTGTCGAAACGTCGACACAAATAAGTTAAAATTTGTGTTACATTTTAGACCGATCCTCACAAACCCTTCACTGGAAAGTTATTGTAATAATTAATTGTTTCGTAGACATGTGTGTGTGTGTGTGTGTGTTTTATAAATTATTTATAAATCTATATAAATTTACCAAATTTTCTCTCCGCACATTCTTCCCTTCGCTTACCCCCCGCTCCACACACACACACACACACACACACACATGAACATGCTTGCGCGCGGCTTTTATTCACTGTCGAATTATTCTAGAAACGTAACCTACATGATAGATGGAGCGTTATATTCTCAGACGTACAGCCTTTTGTCATATTGTAGTAATTCCTTTTTGAACGGCTTGACACACACAGTATGCTTTTCCTTTCTACACAGGGAGCATAATGTTACACGAATTTTGTTGTTTTCGCTTTTCAACGTCGTTTCCTTTATCGTAGTTTGTTCCTATTGTGCCTGGTGTGCGATGTCGTTCTAAGCTAGTGGTGCTGGTGAACCAGAGTAAGCTGACGAACAGCTCACAAAACGTCGGAATATAAGGAGAAGCTGATACCGAAAGAAGCAAATGTTTTATTATTACATTGCGTGCACAATTATTCAGACAACCGTTGCCCGGAATGCGACTGACTGGCTGCAGTTAAATCCAGGTGAACGGCACAGAATTCAACGCGCTGATAACGTATCAAAGGACACACACAAGAGAAATATGCGTAAATCGTGACTGTGTAAAGTTCCGGCTTTGACAGCGGCGGAATAAATTTTCCGTAAAGGTCGATTCCGACGTGTATCGAGATTAAACGTCGACGTTACTATCGAGTAATAAAACTGTGGCTGCTACGGTTATTGGGAAGCCAGTAATGTACACAGAAGTGGAACACCGATAAAGTTTGTTGAAACAGACGAGACAGACCGCATATTGCCGTATATACCTGTTGTGCGTGCACTGGAAGGTCGTTAGAGGTCGTATCGATAAGTATGATTACAGCGCAAATCGCGGTCTTTCATTATCCTACTGTAATTACTAGCTACGTAGCAATGAACTGAAAGCAGGTCGTAATAATAGGCAAGATATAACCAATGCTGAAGTCACAAGACAACAGTAGGAGTAGTACACTTAATATTGATGTTAACTAAATTACTATTGTTAATTAAATTTTCCCGTACTTCCAAAGAAAATAATATAAAACGCTAAACGAAGTTAATATATTGCTACCTACCTGCATATTTCAGCATTATTGTTTTTATGGGCAATGAAAATTGGTCTTATGGTAAGTGAAAACAAGACACACTACATGGTAATGTCTAACTCAAATTCCAAAACGTCTTCTAGAGATTTCAATGGGAATGGGAAGTGTTTCGAAGGAGTGTCCTGATTTATTTATCTAGATGCCTTGGTATCAAATGATAATAACATTAAGATGAGTATAAGAGAAATGATGCAAGCAAGAAATAGAGCAAGAAATCTATACAAACAACTTTCATACAAGAGGTATAAAACTTAAAGTATATTATTCTCTTGTACGACCAGTTGTTACATATGAATCTGAAGTGTGGTCTTTGACAGAGAATGACAAAACTGTTTTAAAATCATTTGAGAGCAAAATGTTCCGTACAATTTATGGCCCAAAGGGGCAGTTGGAGAATACCCAATAACAATGAACTACAGGCTCTTATGCATGGAAAAGACAGTGAAATTCATCAAATCACAGAAGTTGCGTTCGCTAGGACATGTGGAAAAAATTTCTGAGGAAAGAATGGCTAAAAGAATGCAGAAGGGAAGCCGTAGAGGCAGGCCGAGGACGAGATAGTTGGATGTCGTAATAGAAGATCTTCATAGCATGGGAATTAGAGGGAGAAGAGGAAGGGCGGAGAACAGGAAGCATGGAGGAGCATATTGAGGAGGCTGAAGCCCACCAAGGGCTGTACGCCAGATAAGAAGAAGAAGAAGTTTTTAAAGACCCCGCGGTCCAGAGTGTGGTAACACGATATTGGAAGAGCTTCGTTTCTTTACCATTTCTGAACGGCTCAGTTGAAGATATTACCGAGTCGTCGTCTTCGACATCATATTTCTTAGCGTTGTTCGCATTTTGAGAACATGTTATAAATATTTCTGGCTTTCTCTGCTTTCTGACATAAAAATTCACCCCCGAAAGAGTCGATGACTAAGTCCTGCAAGGAACTTGTTTACGGTGTTATACAGTACGCTTCAGCCGTCCTCAGAGGTGCTGACGGATAAGTGGAGTGAAAGTGGGTAAGCGGAGCGTCAGCAAAGCGGATCTGGCAGAAATTTCATCCCTGTTTGTAAGAGGTGTAAATGTAAATGGTCTTACTTTACTTTTATTAGTGGGGTGTCTTTGTACCCGTGGGTTGATTGCAGCGTCCGGGACTGCCACACGAAAACATGGCTGGTCTTTCTGACGAGGTACCTAGATATAGGAAGGGATCCGCCAACATCGTCATCCTCTAGACTGCGTCGGGATGTTGAGAATGGCTAATTTGATGCTTCTGCAGCTTCTTCTGCCCCTGGTGACGATTCGGACGGCAGATGCGGGCGTCTCGGACACACTAGGCAGACGCCTTTAGGTGTCGATCGTTCTCCGCGAGGCAGAGAACCTGCGTGCCGGTGGCAAAAGGTAACGGGTCGATTCACTGTGCAAGAGACATGAGTGGGAATGGATTTCCCTGAGGAGTGTAGGTTAAACAGAGAGGATAAGAAGTTACTCGGAGCTACTGAGATATAGCTTAGCGAGGCTGACTTTACTGGGGGTCATCAAGAACCGCCTGAGGGCGTTTGACCTTTATTGGTGGTGGTGGTGCAGACGTACTGATGGTTCATAAAAAAGGTGTGGAAAGGAAACCGTCGCTGGTGAAGCAAAGGGAGTTTCAGCAGCGACCGGACGAAAGCAGCAGTAGTACGAACTCGTAGACCTCCATGAATTTCTGACGAACCATGGAGATCCCGACAAGAAACGGAGGGTTTTGGATTTGAATCGTTCTAACTTGCACCAGATAGTGGTCGGTCGACAAGAGTGACCGCCAGACGGGAGCAGCATAGATCAGTACTGAGAGAAGAAAAGGTAAATGGTCAATTCAGTGCTCTTGAAGATAGCGGTTGTAGCCCAGGATGTCTAGCACACACAGAGAGAGAGAGAGAGAGAGAGAGAGAGAGAGAGAGAGAGAGAGAGAGAGAGAGAGAGAAGGCAATCGACCTTTTATGTATTATACGCTTTAGAAAGCCAAAAGGGGTTTCTTCCTTTTTCACTTTCCCGTCAGTAAGAGAAGAGAAAGCTCTGACACAACACAACAACACAAAATTATATGGTCCCTTAGATTTAGGGATATGCAGTGAACAGCAGACCTCTGAAGGAAAAATTCTAAATCATTAAACACCACGGAAATCAAATTTAATCGAACAAGATTTTCTTTACCATTTCCTGAACGGACATCCTGTTTCTGTGCACGTTACGTAGCAAAGTGAAAGCCAGCCTTAATATATGAAATTGTTACATATATCTAAAACTTAACAGTGAACCTGAATTACTTATTTTTGTTTCAATTATGGACAGTTAGTTACTGGCTTATCATGAACTTTCATACGTAAATGAATTCAACGAGCTTCCGATTTAGTTTACACTCGAACAATACAGACAAAGAATCTAAAAGAAAAACCAGTAGTAGCCTACACGGACCGTTCCACCCATCAAAGGAAACTGGTTCAGTAAAAAACCGGTTAGCTATGTTTTATTGTTTAAAATCTTTACACGCACAGAATAATAAAATAAAACTGAAAAACATAAGTTTTTTGTGTAATCCATTATCCGCGTATACAGGATTATGTAGGGCAATGCCTGTACAAGACGGAGTAATCATATTATTAAAGCAGTGTCGTGCTATTGAGTCCTGAATTAAAAAGACTCATCTGATTATCGATCATCCGGTGGTATCAATCCAACGAGATATCGCTCTTATCTAATAGTTTTACCTTACAATCAATTAAAGCGACTTTATTGTTCATACACGTTGGTTCAAGGATAATGTCGAGTGAAGTGTTTTGGATTACTCTTATCAAGTCAGTTACAATACAATTACAATACTTGGATTACTCAAGTTCAAAATGTAATTGTAGGCGTTTTGATCCTCCTTTACCCACTAATTACTGAAAATATTTTGTTTCCTTTTAAAAATATTTTACTAACACTTTACCTCATATTCTGAATGGTGTTTTGTCACATCTAATCATGTCCATTCAGCTGCGTTACTCCAGTATCTGCCTCCTGGCTGTTGCAATACAAGATAAGGTCTTGTAAAAAATGAAGCAAAGGTCACCAACAGTATGTTTATGAGAATGGAATTAAGGGAAAGGAAAGAAGAGGAAAAGGAAGTACGTGAAAACGGACGAGAGGATAGAAAGAACTAATAAATTATTTTACCTTAATTATCCGCCTTGTGACTTCTTGTAAATCTCGTCTATGACCCGTTTCGGAGACTATGCTCCATCATCAGATATTAAAAAAAAAAAACTATATCACTCTTTCGAGATCGTTACATAATAAAAATGTCAAATTTGCATATGAACTGTACGCGAATTTGGGAGCGCACCCGTTCAAGTTCAATCTGCTACTTAAATTTGATTTTGAGTAGCAGATTGAACTTGAACGGGCGCGCAACCAAATTTGTACGCGATTTGTTCGCAAATTTGACATTTTTATTATGTAACGATCTCGAAAGAGTGATATACTTTTATTTTTTATTTTAATATCTGATGATGGAGCATAGTCTCCGAAACGCGTCATAGACGAGATTTACAAAAAGTCACAAGGCGGATAATTGAAGGTAAAATAATTTATTAATTCCATCAACTGGCTTGGATACCAGATTAAACATGAATATTAGAAAGAACTGTTCAAACAAATGAAGCAATGGGCGATATCAAATCATGTTTAAGAGGTACATCTTTCGTTCAAAAAACTAGAATAAGTCGCTGTTGAATTTATGTACGTGTAAGTATGTATGTTGTAAGACGACCCTGTCTATGGCTGTAATCCTTTCCAGTCCCACTGTTTGGGTTAGCCTGTTGGTCACCAGACCGCTGTATGCCGGTCGTTACAAAAGAATAAAATGTATACGGAAAATTCAATAAAAATAGAATTTTCAAATAATAAAATAATTTTGTTTATGTTTATAGAGGTATGTATAAGAGATAAATCTGTTTTTTAAAAGGTTCTGGTAAAATTTTAATAACAGGTAGGTATTTATTGACCGTCGAGCATTTCTTGAAGATTTGCACCAAGTCTGGAGTTAAATAGATTAACTCCAGGTAATAATCGATTGGTGACTTTTCTGACTGGTCCAATACCTTGTTCAAAATAGAATATATTCTTCTCACTTAATTCCTTCAGCCTTATAAATACCCTTAAATTACCCTGTGAAATAAGTACAGATACAAAATAATGGAAATATAAAGATTTATTGACAAATTTAAATAAATAATCGATATTTTATCGATGGAGAGCAATTATCGACTCTGTCTCAGGAATTATCGATTGTGTCATACAGAACAAAATTTTATGTTATATTATATTAAAAGACAGGTTCTTTGAGCGATTAGAATTAATAGTCAGAGAAGGGTGACGAGAAAGTATAACATTAACAATTAAAAATATAAATACAATAATTACTATTCAATAGTATTTTAAATAATTCAGTATATAATATTAGAATAAATGTTTTGTCGAACCAATGAAGACTGATGTGACGTCAGTGACTGCGATGTAGTAAGCAGGTTTCGTTTTCAAGATGGCCGCTACTCGAGTTGGACTAAGTCACAGCATATGCGTGGTGTCAGAAAATCACAATAAAATTCCTTTTATTAAGGTTTAAAATGTCCCCGCACTGGTGTAATATGTCTGTTAATCTATTTGGTGTATTCTGGTGAAGTGTGCTGTGTAAACTGGTGTTAGTTAGTTTATTTTCTATGTGTTCAACTTCTGCGGTTACGTTTTCAAGTTATGGTTAGGAATTTCAGAATATATCAGTTGAGATATAGTGTTTTACTTGTTTCTATCACTCGTATTATGTAGTTAAGTGTTTGTTTTCACTATTGTCGTGAATGTATTAACAGCTTTAGCTTTTAAAAGTGTTTAATTCGCCTAACTCTCGTTTCACTGATTTCAATGGCTAAACACTAGTATCATTTTCAATTCGATTTTTAGAAACGTTCTTCACACAACTGTCCAGCTTGATATTCAACAAAAGACTAATTAACTTGGTCATAAATCTTGCCCAGTTAATCCTTGAAAAAGTATTGTTAACATTTTTCGACTTCCCATACATATGATAAAATATTACATTATGTATGGAATTTATCTATTTTATTCCTCACTTTTATGAATTATTAACCTTATTATTGGTTTAATCATCTCATTCCCTTTAAATTGATGTATTATAGTCCATATCTGTAGATATTTTGTGGAAATTAACAAATTTCTTTACTTTATGGAAATATAGGCTCAAAATTGGATTTCCGTCTTTATACAAAATCCCCTCCATTTAAATATTATTAATACTATTATAATAAATTTTTAATTAGTCATATTCCTCTTCCTTTCCTTAAATACATATAAATTACACCTTTGAACTGGTTTTTTGTGTTAATCTGTAAATTTGACATTGCTCTTTAAAATTAATTAATTTATATATTATGACAATTTACAAAATGTTAAGGTATATTTCCTTATTATCATTTTAATTCATAGGATCATTCCTAGTAGTGGTTAATTGTGTTATCTTATATAAATCTTGGTAGTTTACAGGAATTATTAAGTGAATTATACTATTTTATTTTGGTTCTCTGATTTCACCAAATGGCCTAGATTTTAGAATTTTATATTTCTTTCTTTCTCAAATAATTTAAACTTAATTCCTCCTCTGACTTTACATAATTACAATTATATGAAAATAACATGATTTATAACTTATTGTGTTGTGTAGTAGTTAATTAACACTACATATTTAAAATAAATAATTATGAACATGGTTTAGCAATCTGCACAATTGAACATATTGCAGATATGGTTTGAACATATATCTTTTAACTATTTTTGAGCTAACATAGCATACCTATTAGAACATTATTACTGGTATGTAGGTTATTATTTATCAAACATAATTCTTTTTAAAACACATAACATAAATCTTATTTTCTAATAAACCTTACAAATACATTTATTTAACACATTGATTTTAGGACTGTGAAATAACAGTCTGTCTAAACATGTTACACTTATTCATACTATATTAGTACCAGTCCTTTCTGGTTTAAACCATTATTATTGTGATCCCCTACATCAGTAAACATTAACTCCCATACTCTATTTATTATCATTTTTTACAAATGTCTTGTAAATAAAGATTTACATTAAAATAATAAAATACTGGAAACCTTCCATTTTATTATTTTATTATGCTGTTTATTATTAGATTTTAAAGTTGTGATATAGCATACTACTAAGTTATAGTATCACCAACTTTAAGTTTATTGCATTTTTTTTAAAAAAAAAAAAACAACACTTACACAAATTCACTTTCACTGTTGGTTCTGATATTTTGAGTCTTATTATCTCAGACCAGACCTTTAGTAATCATGGACCGTTAAGACTAGTTTATTTTCTTTATTACACAATAGCTTTAGCCGGTGCACTTCTTATAACGCTATACAGCACTTTAGTTTTCTCAATAATTACATTTTATAAGATTTTGGGTATGTTATACTTTCTTTTGCATAGTTTTTGTGGGTTTGGGATTGATAGTAGTTTATATAATAATAGGTTTTACTACGGTGTTTCTTTCATACTATTTCTTCCTCTTCTCCTGTCTTCCTTCTTGTCCTTCTTCGTATCTTCTTTCTGGTATTCATTCTTGTCCCTCTTCTAGTCTTCATTCTTGTCCCTCGTCTAGTCTTCACTCTTCTGGTCTTCCTTCCGTTCTTGGGTAAACCAAGGTACTTGGTGTTATCACGACTGAGGTTTAGTTTGGAACGTTTAATTTATTCACTGTGGCTTTATTCTTCTATATAGGTTTCAGGGTATTGTTTTCTTCCTGTTCACAAACTTTATTCTTCCCTCTTCTTGTTTTTAGGGTATTTTGGTATTCACCACTCTTTAATTGAGTCTCTTTTTTCTTTGATATGGTCTTATATAACTGGTTTACTGCTCTGAGCTTCCTGGGTAACTTACTGGTATTATACTATGAGTTGATGAGTTGCTTCGATACTTTCTTTGGTTTTTAAAACAGTGGTTTTTATATATAATGTAGTGAGGATTTTTATTTTATTGTGGTTCATTCCTCTGATTTATTTAAATGTCATTCAATATTATTATAACATTTGTTGGTGTAATTAAACTTTATGATTTCATATGACGTAAAATGTAGTGGATTTTCTGTCACGCTACAGAATGCCCTTCTCCAGAAGTAATTTTTTCAGACTATACTTGCTTTGTCTGAAACAATTGCTTATGATAATTATTCAAGGTTTGTTATTATTTTGGACTTCCTTCCATTTTAAAATTTTCTTATTTATATTTGAGTTTATATCATTCTCACTTGATCTTCCTTGATAGTAATAGTCTTCTGAGTTTCATATTTATTATTTCATTTTTATATTTCTTCTTAGTATTTTCTCCTTGGGATATTTTCTCCCTATCGTTCCCTACTTTGTGAGCTGGTTCAGTTCAGAGAGGCACTGTACGCTACTTTCCTCTGCTGTCCAATACTTCACACATATTTGAGTACAGAGGCAAATCATCTCTGCTCAAAGAACATATTAATCCTGCTGGAATTATCATCAGACAGATTAGAAAAAATTATTCAGAATAGTACACATTTGTTACTATTTAAAAAATATCTTTGGGATACTTCACTTATTACTTATTATGCTTCTCAGAGATTTTAATATTTCTATCTCAGTTGTTCTTCTGACTCATTATCTGGATGTTTCTTTCATTTGATATTATGGTAGGAAGCTCTTCTATTATTACATTTTTCAACTTTTATTATCATATAAATCTTTGGTTATAAATTCTTTATTACCTTCTGGTTTTTTCATTATAATCTGCATTATTTATAGTAGCATATCTTTATGACATTTTTAGACAGTTTCATCGTTCTTAAAATTTCCACTTGTTCTATTTTCTAGATTTGTATAACTGTCATTATCATAATTGTCATTTAATTCATAAATCATTTTATATTAATTCATTTAATTACATAAATTTTTGACATTATTTTCACATTATTCCGGTCATTGCTATTATACTTGCAAATGATGGTTTTTTTATTAATTTCATTATGAGGTCATATTTTCTCCTCATACCACTTAAAGTTTCATTCTCTCATAATTCCAAAGAAGTTTTTGTACTTTATTGTATTCAATCACTCAAATCGTATTAAAGAAATTTTCTTTTTTATTTCCTTTAGCATCATTTTATGGAAAGGTCCCTTACTCTTCAAACTGAACTTAGACATGATTATATTGTCTAGAATTATTTGTTTTAATTCTAAATCTGTCTCCTTTCTTCATCCCATTATGACCCTTTGTTACCATGGTAATTATCTTCTATGCTTACCATAAATATGGTAGGAAATTTCATCAGTTTATCTCACCATAGTGTTTTATTTATAATTGGTTGGTAAGTTGTACTTATACTTGGTTTGGGAAACTTGATTTATTCATAATTCAAAATTCACTCTTCTTATATTATTCTGTGAAGTTTTCTCAAATAATTTGTATGTAAGGTGGGCTTACATGTGTTTTGGCTGGTTTTATTTCTCTAAACTCTCTTGGTATTATTGTCAAAATGTTTCTCTTCAAATAAATATTTAGTAATCTCTCCTTACTTGTTTTTGACCTTAGATGGTTTTATTTCTAAATTCTCTCCTTCTTTATTATTATATTATAGCCATAAAGTTTTTCTTCAAATATTTGTTATGTAAAGTGGGCTTACATTTGTTTTTAGAATTTGGTTGGTTTACATTCAAAATTCTGTTTTATATATCTTCTTCCAAAATGTTCCTTCTCAAACAAATTGTTTGTAGTTGGCTTACATTGTGTTTCGAATTTAGAGGTTTTAAATTCTAATTCTTCTTCTATTCTTGCCATAAAATTTTCTAATAATTGTAGATAATATGTGCTTATATTTCTTTTTAGAATTTGGATGTTTATTTCAAAATTCTTCTTGTTATTCTTCCTTCAAAATATGTTTCTCTTCAAATAAATTGTATGTAATTGTCTTACATTATGTTTAGAATTTAGGGGTTTTAAATTCTATTTTATATATCTTCTAGCCATAAAATTTTCTAATAATTGTAGATAATATGTGCTTATATTTCTTTTTAGAATTTGGCTGTATTAAGTCCAAACTCTTCTTATATTATTATTCTTTTCAAATAATTTCCTTCAAATAAATTGTATATAATTGGCTTATATAGTTTAGAATTTAGGGGTTTTTAAATTCTAATTCTTCTTCTATCATTGCCATAAAATTTTCTAATAATTATAGATAATATGTGCTTATATTTCTTTTTAGAATTTGGCTGTTTTAAGTCCAAACCCTTCTTATATTATTCTTCTTTTCAAATAATTTCTTTCAAATAATCTTTATGTAAGATTGGCTTACATGTATTTTAGAATTTTGGGGTTTTAAATTCTAATTCTTCTTCTATCATTGCCATAAAGTTTCCTTCAAATATTTTTGTATGTAAGGTGAGCTTACGTTTTTAGAGTTTTGGGGATTATTTCAAAATTCTTCTCGTACATATCTTCTTTCAAAATGTTTCTTCTCAAATAAATTGTATGTAATTGGCTTACATTGTGTTTAGAATTTAGAGGTTTTAAATTCTGATTCTTCTTCTATCATTGCCATATAGACTTTTCATAAATGATTGTAATAGTTTTCATAATTATATGGTAAACATATCATATTAGTTTCATAAATATTGTATGACTATTTTCTTGTCTTTATTCAAACGTATTTCTTATTATTATTTTTCCTTTATACCCAGGTGGATGCTTTTTATTATAGTGCATCGTTGCTCATAGTTCCTTTATAATGTGTAGTTTCTTAATTAATTTATTTCTTAAATTCCCATTTTGGTTCTTTGTCCCTTCTTCTTCTCATTTTTCCTCAGTGGTAATTATTTTCATCTTCTTTGTGGTGGTTTTGCCGTTGTTGGTTATCATGACATCCATCCCTTTTACCACCTCATTATGTATCCGTATGGATCCTTATCAGATCCAAACTATTGCTCCTACGCGCCGGATAGTACCTCGGTTGGTCCCGTTCTAGGCTCCTCCGCCTTTCTTCGTATCTTCGGTAACCGCTTCGTCGATTGTGGTTGAATCCTCGCTGTCTTCCTTCTGTGACTTGTATGAAGTTCACTCTAGGGCGAGGATACCTATTATTATTAAAATTACTATTATTGGGACCCGCATGATTAGCATTATTAGGGTAAGGACTGTTACCATAATTGGGGCTTCTCTGACTATTTACGTTATCAGGGTAGGGATTGCGGTTACCCTGATAACCATTAGAGGGTCGATTCGGGTTTTGATAATTTGGACCCGTATTATTATTATCATGGTAATTAGTATTGTTCCCATTATTATATTGTCTTATATTCCAATATGTCTCTGGTCCATATGCTGTATGACCTGAAAAATATCTGTGAGGGTCTTCATCTGGTTTATCAATTATTTGCTTCTTTGAAGCCCCATAATCTGGTTCATCATCACATATCCATCCGGAAGGTATACATTTTTGTGTAATTGTACACTGGAATAGTCCTGGATGGCGCACTAATGGAACACACTCTGGTGATTCACCAGTGCCATCGTCACAGTCTGATAAGATGTTATATTTCCATCTTTCTGAAATACACTGTTTAGTTCCGCACTGGAACTGATCTAGTCCACATGTAGTATTCCGTTTACCTCTGGTCCTTTCCCAGTGATAAACTACTGCCTTGTGGTAAATTATTTCCGAAATTACTTCGATTCTCCTTCTATAATTCATAGAATTCATGATGTCTTTGTCATAGGTAATTGGGATATTATTGCCATCCATTAACCCATGTTTCATCATCTCCAACTCTTCCTTCGTTTTTATTACATTTCTTGGATACATTCTCCTTTTCCTTGGTTTAATATCTTCCTGGTTTCGGTTAGTTTCAATTTCAGGTACTACCATTATTTGTTCTTGCGTTTTGTCATTTAGTACTTCTTCTGGTTCTGGTTGGCTATCTTCCTGCGTTTTATCATTTAGTACTTCTTCTGGTTCTGGTTGGCTATCATTCTTTATTTCTTCGGTCCTCTCCTCTTCTTCTCCTTTTAATCTGTCCTCTCTCATTTCCTTAAAGTCCTCTTTCAGTTTCTTGTTGATCTTGTCCAGTTTGGATCCGAGGTTCTTATTCATTTGTACTATCATTTCCATCAGCTTTTTCATCATCTCCTCTCGGGTAAGTTCTGCCATTTTGCTTTATATCGTTGTTGCCCTTCTCCTGACTGGATAACCGCTGCCAGGCTTATCTATTCAAGCCCTCTAAGTTGGACGCCACTTTGTAAGAAAACCCTTTTGTGGCTGTAATTTTATCAAGCCCCACTGTTTGGGTTAGCCTGTTGGTCACCAGACCGCTGTATGCCGGTCGTTACAAAAGAATAAAATGTATACGGAAAATTCAATAAAAATAGAATTTTCAAATAATAAAATAATTTTGTTTATGTTTATAGAGGTATGTATAAGAGATAAATCTGTTTTTTAAAAGGTTCTGGTAAAATTTTAATAACAGGTAGGTATTTATTGACCGTCGAGCATTTCTTGAAGATTTGCACCAAGTCTGGAGTTAAATAGATTAACTCCAGGTAATAATCGATTGGTGACTTTTCTGACTGGTCCAATACCTTGTTCAAAATAGAATATATTCTTCTCACTTAATTCCTTCAGCCTTATAAATACCCTTAAATTACCCTGTGAAATAAGTACAGATACAAAATAATGGAAATATAAAGATTTATTGACAAATTTAAATAAATAATCGATATTTTATCGATGGAGAGCAATTATCGACTCTGTCTCAGGAATTATCGATTGTGTCATACAGAACAAAATTTTATGTTATATTATATTAAAAGACAGGTTCTTTGAGCGATTAGAATTAATAGTCAGAGAAGGGTGACGAGAAAGTATAACATTAACAATTAAAAATATAAATACAATAATTACTATTCAATAGTATTTTAAATAATTCAGTATATAATATTAGAATAAATGTTTTGTCGAACCAATGAAGACTGATGTGACGTCAGTGACTGCGATGTAGTAAGCAGGTTTCGTTTTCAAGATGGCCGCTACTCGAGTTGGACTAAGTCACAGCATATGCGTGGTGTCAGAAAATCACAATAAAATTCCTTTTATTAAGGTTTAAAATGTCCCCGCACTGGTGTAATATGTCTGTTAATCTATTTGGTGTATTCTGGTGAAGTGTGCTGTGTAAACTGGTGTTAGTTAGTTTATTTTCTATGTGTTCAACTTCTGCGGTTACGTTTTCAAGTTATGGTTAGGAATTTCAGAATATATCAGTTGAGATATAGTGTTTTACTTGTTTCTATCACTCGTATTATGTAGTTAAGTGTTTGTTTTCACTATTGTCGTGAATGTATTAACAGCTTTAGCTTTTAAAAGTGTTTAATTCGCCTAACTCTCGTTTCACTGATTTCAATGGCTAAACACTAGTATCATTTTCAATTCGATTTTTAGAAACGTTCTTCACACAACTGTCCAGCTTGATATTCAACAAAAGACTAATTAACTTGGTCATAAATCTTGCCCAGTTAATCCTTGAAAAAGTATTGTTAACATTTTTCGACTTCCCATACATATGATAAAATATTACATTATGTATGGAATTTATCTATTTTATTCCTCACTTTTATGAATTATTAACCTTATTATTGGTTTAATCATCTCATTCCCTTTAAATTGATGTATTATAGTCCATATCTGTAGATATTTTGTGGAAATTAACAAATTTCTTTACTTTATGGAAATATAGGCTCAAAATTGGATTTCCGTCTTTATACAAAATCCCCTCCATTTAAATATTATTAATACTATTATAATAAATTTTTAATTAGTCATATTCCTCTTCCTTTCCTTAAATACATATAAATTACACCTTTGAACTGGTTTTTTGTGTTAATCTGTAAATTTGACATTGCTCTTTAAAATTAATTAATTTATATATTTTGACAATTTACAAAATGTTAAGGTATATTTCCTTATTATCACTTTAATTCATAGGATCATTCCTAGTAGTGGTTAATTGTGTTATCTTATATAAATCTTGGTAGTTTACAGGAATTATTAAGTGAATTATACTATTTTATTTTGGTTCTCTGATTTCACCAAATGGCCTAGATTTTAGAATTTTATATTTCTTTCTTTCTCAAATAATTTAAACTTAATTCCTCCTCTGACTTTACATAATTACAATTATATGAAAATAACATGATTTATAACTTATTGTGTTGTGTAGTAGTTAATTAACACTACATATTTAAAATAAATAATTATGAACATGGTTTAGCAATCTGCACAATTGAACATATTGCAGATATGGTTTGAACATACATCTTTTAACTATTTTTGAGCTAACATAGCATACCTATTAGAACATTATTACTGGTATGTAGGTTATTATTTATCAAACATAATTCTTTTTAAAACACATAACATAAATCTTATTTTCTAATAAACCTTACAAATACATTTATTTAACACATTGATTTTAGGACTGTGAAATAACAGTCTGTCTAAACATGTTACACTTATTCATACTATATTAGTACCAGTCCTTTCTGGTTTAAACCATTATTATTGTGATCCCCTACATCATTAAACATTAACTCCCATACTCTATTTATTATCATTTTTTACAAATGTCTTGTAAATAAAGATTTACATTAAAATAATAAAATACTGGAAACCTTCCATTTTATTATTTTATTATGCTGTTTATTATTAGATTTTAAAGTTGTGATATAGCATACTACTAAGTTATAGTATCACCAACTTTAAGTTTATTGCATTTTTTTTTTTAAAAAAAAACAACACTTACACAAATTCACTTTCACTGTTGGTTCTGATATTTTGAGTCTTATTATCTCAGACCAGACCTTTAGTAATCATGGACCGTTAAGACTAGTTTATTTTCTTTATTACACAATAGCTTTAGCCGGTGCACTTCTTGTAACGCTATACAGCAATTTAGTTTTCTCAATAATTACATTTTATAAGATTTTGGGTATTTTATACTTTCTTTTGCATAGTTTTTGTGGGTTGGGGATTGATAGTAGTTTATATAATAATAGGTTTTACTACGGTGTTTCTTTCATACTATTTCTTCCTCTTCTCCTGTCTTCCTTCTTGTCCTTCTTCGTATCTTCCTTCTGGTATTCATTCTTGTCCCTCTTCTAGTCTTCATTCTTGTCCCTCGTCTAGTCTTCACTCTTCTGGTCTTCCTTCCGTTCTTGGGTAAACCAAGGTACTTGGTGTTATCACGACTGAGGTTTAGTTTGGAACGTTTAATTTATTCACTGTGGCTTTATTCTTCTATATAGGTTTCAGGGTATTGTTTTCTTCCTGTTCACAAACTTTATTCTTCCCTCTTCTTGTTTTTAGGGTATTTTGGTATTCACCACTCTTTAATTGAGTCTCTTTTTTCTTTGATATGGTCTTATATAACTGGTTTACTGCTCTGAGCTTCCTGGGTAACTTACTGGTATTATTCTATGAGTTGATGAGTTGCTTCGATACTTTCTTTGGTTTTTAAAACAGTGGTTTTTATATATAATGTAGTGAGGATTTTTATTTTATTGTGGTTCATTCCTCTGATTTATTTAAATTTCATTCAATATTATTATAACATTTGTTGGTGTAATTAAACTTTATGATTTCATATGACGTAAAATGTAGTGGATTTTCTGTCACGCTACAATGTACATAGTTGAAAACGTAACAGATATAAAAACAATAAATACAAAAATGTAATAAAAAATAAGGCTCTCAAAGTTAATTTTAAACCGGCCAAAATGATTGGTAGACTTATTGTCATTCTGCCAGTCCAAAGCATGGAAAAGTGTGCTGGGAATAAGTCTGAAAAAACGTAAAAGTGCTTCAATACAATGTACTGATATTGTCTAAACGAAATACATTCAGTGTCTCCACTCGATCCCCCCCCCCCAAAGTTCGAAATGCTGTCCGCATTCTTCGCATATCAAATGTTTGTAAAATCGGGGTCTACCCTCCTCGGGTATCAGAATGTAACACTGTCCGCACTCTTCGCAACATTTCTGTTGTCCGCACCCTTCGCTGTCCGCACCCTTCGCAACATTTCTGTTGTCCGCACCCTTCGCTGTCCGCACTCTTCGCAACATTTCTGTTGTCCGCACCCTTCGCTGTCCTCACTCTTCGCAACATTTCTGTTGTCCGCACCCTTCGCTGTCCTCACTCTTCGCAACATTTCTGTTGTCCGCACCCTTCGCTATCCGCACTCTTCGCAACATTTCTGTTGTCCGCACCCTTCGCTGTCCGCACTCTTCGCAACATTTCTGTTGTCCGCACCCTTCGCTGTCCGCACTCTTCGCTACATTTCTGTTGTCCGCACCCTTCGCTGTCCTCACTCTTCGCAACATTTCTGTTGTCCGCACCCTTCGCTGTCCTCACTCTTCGCAACATTTCTGTTGTCCGCAACCTTCGCTGTCCGCACTCTTCGCAACATTTCTGTTGTCCGCACCCTTCGCTGTACGCACTCTTCGCAACATTTCTGTTGTCCGCACCCTTCGCTGTCCGCACTCTTCCCAACATTTCTGTTGTCCGCACCCTTCGCTGTCCTCACTCTTCGCAACATTTCTGTTGTCCGCACCCTTCGCTGTCCTCACTCTTCGCAACATTTCTGTTGTCCGCACCCTTCGCTGTCTCGCACTCTTCGCAACATTTCTGTTGTCCGCACCCTTCGCTGTCCTCACTCTTCGCAACATTTCTGTTGTCCGCACCCTTCGCTGTCTCGCACTCTTCGCAACATTTCTGTTGTCCGCACCCTTCGCTGTCCGCACTCTTCGCAACATTTCTGTTGTCCGAACCCTTCGCTGTCCGCACTCTTCGCAACATTTCTGTTGTCCGCACCCTTCGCTGTCCGCACTCTTCGCAACATTTCTGTTGTCCGCACCCTTCGCTGTCCGCACTCTTCGCAACATTTCTGTTGTCCGCACCCTTCGCTCTCCTCACTCTTCGCAACATTTCTGTTGTCCGAACCCTTCGCTGTCCTCACTCTTCGCAACATTTCTGTTGTCCGCACCCTTCGCTGTCCTCACTCTTCGCAACATTTCTGTTGTCCGCACCCTTCGCTGTCTCGCACTCTTCGCAACATTTCTGTTGTCCGCACCCTTCGCTGTCCTCACTCTTCGTATATCCGTTTAACAGAATTACTTATTACTTATACTACTTTGACTGCTTATGCTTCTCTGTTGTAGGCGTTTGAAGAAAAGTTTAGCCTCCGACCTAAACGGAAGAAACAAAATAACAACGAAGACTAAACTATTGTTATAAAGGACATTTTGGTTCTAACTTTTTCGAAATATTTGTCATTTCCTTATTACAGTATGTTCTGAAGCGTACAACGTTATTACATGCGCTGAACAAACGTGTAATTCAACCCGCGTTTACTGTTTAAGGTCTCTAACGAAATTCTCTAACGTCAACCCGGTGACACACTTTGCAGTGGAGCAGTTGGAAAGCATAACAGTTGCTAAATACGTACGATAGTTAAACCGACAGTAAAAACGGGGCAGCCGGTTAGAAAGGCCGGTTGAAATTTCGCAGAATTGATGACAAGCGCAGAATTCGCGCGGACCCGTTTCGACTACAAAGTCTTAATCTAAAGTGGCTGATACCGGGTTACGGCTTTGTAGATGAAACGCTCCGGGCGTAATAAATTACGCGTTACTTTGACAAAGTGTTTTTACTGCGCGTTTGATTTAAAACGCTTCAACAAGTGCTCTGACGAAACTTCAGTCGACACGATTGTATGTACAAGGCTGTGACGCTGTTCACAGATAATTTATTTACTCCTACTGCAGTTGTTAATTGTGTTTTCAGTTTTAAAATTGAAACGTATTTCGTTAAAAAGGAAAGACAACTTTGTTGTCACACATAATTATGTTTTGAAAGCGACGCACTAATTTCGTTAATTATTCGTTCTAATTTACTGACCAGCTTCAATAGTTCTCCATGCAAAATGGAAACCTCAAAAAAATTAAAGTTGGAAATGAATCACTAGCTACTGCGGTACTTACTGACATTTGTTAGCATTTTACGAGTAGTACTTTAGAATAACTACACCGTGAATCCCGATGCACGGAAGTGAAACACGAGTACTGACTCAGGGTTGCCTCTTTCGACTTCCATCTTTTGAAAGGAAAATATACTTAGAAAAATTTATGGACTCATTAGGGAAGGTGGAGAGTGGAGAATTAGGTACAACAGAGGGTTATATAGATCGCCTGATACTGCGCCATTAATTAGGACAGCTAGGCTGAGATAGGCAGAACGTGTACAGAGATTGGATTGAATGAGGAGAATGTTGTTAAGAGGATTATGGAGTGCACACCAAAAGGAAAGAGAGGACGTGGAAGACCTAGACTACGATGGATTGATGTTATCCTAGAACACGTGGACGTACTTGGAGTGAATAATTGGTGGACATTGGCTAAGGATAGGGAATTTTAAATGAGAGACTAAGTAAATGAAGGAAGTGTATATTACATTTTTGCGGTTGGGGGGGAGGGCTTGAGTCCCCTAAGCCCCCCCTGCGTACGCCACTGACCACGGGCATATGCAGGGAGGGTAAAAACCAATCGAAAGGCTCAAGGACCCCAATAATAACTATTGTTAAGGCTCAATAAAAGTATTTGCTTCTTGACGTTTATTAAGCGTTCTTTTCTTACATTAAATGCCCTTTCATTTACAATCTTTACGTTCTGTTTACTCTTATGAGTGTAGATGTCCCCTGATACGCCACTGATACACCGTGTGGTCATCCATCCAGGTTCGTGCATGTGACGCTTGACTTTACAAGCGGGGCCACGGTGATTTAACCGTACCTCTGGGATAAGCGTATGCACTATGCTATATTTTTTTAGCTTAATTATGATAGAATATTTTACTTTTAAAAGTATTACTTTTATCACATAACTTGTTTGGAGAGAAGGACTATCTGATTACAATGAATATATGAATACGCATGAGACTGTTTCATTATGACCCTGGCAGGCCTATATGAAGAATTGCTCAATTTTTATGAAGAGATGGAAAATGGTAGACATTTCAAAAACAGAAACCATATAATATTTCTTCTTCTTCTTCTTCTTCTTCTTCTTCTTCTTCTTCTTCTTCTTCTTCTTCTTCTTCTTCTTCTTCTTCGAAGATCCTCCTCCTCCTCCTTCTTCTTCTTCTTCTTCAACTTCCACTTTGGCAAGCCAAAGCAGATCACTTCACCTTCTAACAAAGTCTTAACGCAGGTATGTTAAAGTTGATTATCCTCAAATCCTCAACGAATCCATTAGAAAAAGACGATGCCGAACAAAACTCCTTCCATTTCACTAAACGACTGTAATGTGTCGCATATCCTAATATAAAGGTTATGACTATGTACTCTCTACCATTGTTCATAACATTATTAATTCACCACCTTCAAAAATTTGCGAGTAATATGTAGGCTATACATTAATATATTCATTATTATTATTATTATTATTATTATACACAAATATACATATATTTATTTATTGTATATATATTTATTTATTATACATATATTTATACAAAAATATATATGTATAAATTTATACATATACTTATTTTTATATGTAACTTATGTATTATGCAGTTCTGTAATACCTGTTTATATATAAATACTATCGGTATAATTTTAGTATCGTACGTACAAGAGAAGACATTACGTACTTGATCAAAGCACTAAGTAAACACACGCGCGCGCACACACACACACACACACAGAAAGACGAAGCTGAACAATACCAGCAATTAACCAGTCTTATTGTGTTTCTTCTTCTTCCTCCCACGTGTTTGTAAAATCTCCGAGCGTTCTCCGAACATTCGTGCATATGATCGACCTCTTATCGTAAACGGTGTTTTATCTGTTGTTGCACTGCGGAGTTAGTCCAGATGACACATTCATTTCCTGTAGCGTCTACTAGCCTCTTTTTATCGAAGTAGTTCAAGGAATTTGTTGAACGTGGTCTAGGAAGTAATGCGTAATCTGAATTATAATAATGTCACAATTCACGAAATAAGGTGAAAGGGAGTCTCGAACTTCTGTGGTTAAACTTAAAAGAAGCTATTTTTCGAAAATGTGTACGGAAGATTTCTTCATCGAGGGGAGGTCTTGAATCGCCTGAAAACGTTTCACACGACGCGGGCCCAGATGTAAGGGAGGTAGAATATTCAGTAAAAATATTTTCGGCCAGCGGCCGAGCGGAAGCGGTAGAAATTCAGTGAGCTTCTCAGTTAGTTATTTCTTAATAATCATGGGGACCCCAACAAGGATTGGAACGTTTTGGACTATAATGTTTTCATTTTATTGTTGCTGAAAGTCGACAAAAACTACCATCAAGCGAGAGCTGTATAGCCTGAATTGACTTTTGGCGGCTGAGCCAAGCTGTCACGATACAAGAGCACAGTTTGGTTCGGAGGCCGCCAACTTGTCGAGTGTTTTGGTTACGTAGCCTCCACTTGTAGAGGCAAGCATTTCTCATACGTGAATGGAAAATATAAATAACTGACTATACGACGGATCGGTAGCCGAAAAACGTTATATTCGTGTTAAACAGAGAGTAAACATTTAATTCGAAATATTCTTCCCGTTGTTACTACCCTTCCCTAACTCTTCATCAGTTCTCCCATCTTATGCCACATTTAATACTTTGTACCTAAAAAAAATATTTGTACTATTAGATGTACAATGAGTCGTTGACAATCTTTTCCTTAAACAAATTTTCTTACGTAAATAATTACTTGGTACGTGTACGAAGTGGCGAGTTTCTGGAAGGATCGGTGGCAGTTTGTAGGTTATGTACACATGGGCTAAAAACAGGCTCTAAATTCTAGTAAACATATAAAGCAACGTATAACTGATATCAGAAGAAGTGTTAAAATATTGGGGACAAGATTAAAAAATTTAACTAGTCTGTGAAAAGCACTGTGCTGTATGTCTGTATTGTACCTCCGAATATACATAACGTGGAAAGTTTGGCTTACGAATAGGACATGATTAGAAAGCTTTAGAAATTTGTAAAGTAGAATCCTTCTAGAAAAAAGATATGAAATTCACAATCTAAGTGTAATCAAAACATAATAATCAAAACCCAATTATATACAATCTTAGTGTTGTTGTTTAGTTTATCGATAGATTGTTTGATTTACCATATGATTTGTCAGAAATCTCGCCAAGTATTATGTGTGTTGCACTTTATGACATTCTCAACAACAGAAAAATTATCTTCGATGAACTTTGATAACCGTCTTATCGAAAACTGACAACATAAAAATGTAAAACAAAGGAAATGAAAGTTGTCGCCTCAACCTTTCGGTCTCAGACATCGTGGGAGGAGGAAGCAGAGAAATTAACTGGAAAGATAACTGCAATCAGTTCACTTTGAAAAGTTAAAAGGAAACCTCACATCCTGCTATGACTGGAAGAGGCAAACCGAATAATGATAAATACAAACACAATTTGCTCAGACGCCATGTACAGTCAGATAATACGAGTTATTGCGTTTCCGTGGGAACAGACCTAAACTCGAACTTCACTTTACAATCAACAGCCGTAAAGCGGCAACAACAAAGGTTGAGAGATAATTTTTATTTTTTTAGCAATAAATAAGTTCAGTATGGAATAATATTTCAATAATTATTTTAATAAGTAATTCAGAAGATGGAACAACAAAAAATGACATCAAAAATAGGATACAACAGTTTCGTTTGCTAAACTCGTTACTTTGGTCCAACAAAATGAAACTTCAAACTAAACTGATAATCTACACAACTATTGTGGAGTCCACTTTAACTTACACCTGCGAATGCTGGCAACTTTCAGATAAAGAGAAAAAGATGATAGAAACTGTGGAAATGGGCTTCTTAAGAAGAGCGTGTAATATTTCTAGAACGCAGCATGTTAGAAACGAAGATATAAGAAGGAAAACAGGGCGCATATTTACAACAGCAGGAAGAATAGAATCCAGACAGTTGCTATGGTATGGTCACGTAATGAGGATGGAGAAGAAGCGATGGCCAAAGAAAGCATTGACTTACCCACTACAAAACAGGAGAAGAAAAGCAAGACTGACAACACAATGGAGAACAGGAATAAGGAAAAGCATGAGAGATCGAGTTATTGAAGACGATTACTGGAAAGATAGGAAGAAATGGCGATCGAAATGCGGGATGCGGCGTAGACTGTATGACCCCCGCTAATAATAATATAAGTTCGGTACATAAATATAGATTCTATGTGTTTAACTGTTTAAGAACGGGTTCACCACCTCCATCTCCACCTTCATCATCATCATCATCACCGTCGCCATTATCACCATCATCGTTAGCATTAACTTACAAGGATTTAGTGACTATCTGAAGATAGTCCTTGCTTCAGCAGTGTTAATAATGTGCTCAACGTGTTTCCTACATAAACATATCAGTTTCATGTGTACTCTATAACGACTTTAGTTACCAGACTGGTCTGCAGCGGCGTATCTAGAATTTGCCCGGGGAGGGGTTTCCGGGGTCGAGTCGGCGTGGTCGTACAGAATAAAAACAACTCAAGCCAAATCAACACTACTGCCTTTAAAGTGGCTGAAAAAACGCGTGATAACATCCTGCAATCAATCCCATTAAAGTAAACGGTAATAACACTACAAAAAAACCGCTTTATTGAAACATTGTTTAGAAGATACTTATTGAGTGAATTAACTTTTCTATATTTCATATTTCAAACGTGTACGCTAACGCTGTGTAATAAGCCTGTTTGTGATTTTGAAAAACCTGCTACTGTATTAGCGTCCACAGCTTACAAAAATAATCAAACAGACTAAAATTTAAGAGATTAACAAAATTCGACAATTTTCGGAGGGGGGGGTTCGGTCCCGTTGACCCCCCTAAATACGCCGCTGTTGTGCTGATGTCTTCGTTTATACCATGTTCCTCTCGTTTGCAACTTGCAAGATATTGAAAACAGGTCGTTTTAGTATATTCCTATAAATGTATAAATTACAGAATTGTACACTTTCCTCACCCCACCAAAAGCACAAGCGCCGTAGTGAAGTTTTTTTTAAACTTTCTTCTGAGTTTCTATAAAAACCTCTTTCTTCGGATATTTTTAATGACATCACACGATCTCGAACTGAGCAACATTCCTATGCTTTCTTCTCTTCAGCACAAAAAAGTAGGATCAAGAGGATTTTGAGTACAAACTTCTGCCCCGAAAAGTTGGAAGTAATGCAGTGAGCTTATTACACTTTTCACGCAAAATAGAATGACTTCTCATAGGTTTCACAAGGATAAACCGAACAGACTTAATTTTTTGAGAAAGTCTCAAGGTATTTAAGTATTTATTAAGGGTCATACAGAAATATCGGTTGACTTACCAGAACAGATGTAGACAGTAGCATATGCAGAATGGCTTCGGAGGGTTTTCATACCATACCACAAACGAGCCTTCGTGTGATGAAGAAGTAAACACTTTGAATGTCAAAATTCATCAATTATATAAACAAACAAAAAACCATTCTATATTTATATCTCTGTATTCATTATTTTATATGAATGTATGCCCCCCCCCCTTTCTAGACACCATCTCCAAAACCATTATTATGCTTAAGTCTACCACGGATGTAGGCAAAACGTCTGGCTGATGAACTCTTCCACCAAAAAACACCGGTTTAACACTTCGAAAATAAAAAAAAATCGAGCTGTAAAGTGCTCAGTTAGCCGTTCCATAGAATTGACACGGTTAATGGTATCAACCTCATCATCATCATCATATCATCATTGTCGTCGTCGTCATCGTCTTCATCATCAACATCAACATCATTATCATTATCAACAACGGGGTGCTGCAAGGATTAAGAATAAACCATCTGTTCCGGATGTAAACCACGGAGTATTGTCATTACGCTTTCAGAAATCTTCGATCAAAGTATTGAAACTTGACACGCCTTATGAATGTGTGCTCATTTAATATGAGCCCCTGAGGTATACAAGGCTACACCCATTGTTTATGCGGACAGCGCGGTACACTCACACGCAATAAATAAGACATAACTCCACTTTTTATGTCGCGCTGCCCCCTTCGTTTCTCACCGCTTCGTCACTTATTTTATTCATTTTTCTTATTCTATGGTTTTATTTTTTATGGTAATGCGAGCGTACGATCTGTTGTTTTACTCTTGTGGCTGTGTCAAATGTGAATTTCTTTTCTTAAAAATAATTTCTCAAATACGTACGTGTAAACATGAACGACAAACCGAAAACTTCTTGCCTTAAATAGTCTATTTTATTTTGTTCATCCACTGTTCAGTTATTAGTTGTGTGTGTGTGTGTGTCATAATAATTAGTTATATAGTAGGCCTATTCTTGCATTGACATACTTCACATCATTCGCGTTACGAGAGCCTCGACACTAGTTCTCTGCAGCCAGTACTTCTTCAGATCTCAAAAATTAAATTAAAAAAATATTTTTCTTCTACCTTCGTACATGATATTATTTTAACGTGATAATGTTTTTAGGCTGGGCGTCATTCCACAAAAATGTAACGTCATCGAAAAATGTAAAGCTTCCACACTTTCGATTCCCCACAGTCTAGAAATCTTCGGTCTCTGTCGTTTTAACATGATAATGTTTGTTATATAGTAAATATATTTGTTATATAGTAAATATTTGTTATATGCACATTATACGTTTCAAATGCCTAAAAACATCATCATGCTTCGATGTTTCGGTTTAGTCGAAATTTCTTTAAATTTGAGCCTGTGATTCGATCAAAACGATCGTTGTTCGTTTTCAAGCTCAGAACTCGAGACCAGCGGGTATTGACAAGGAACCGGTTCTTAAAAAGGAACGACCGCAGACTCGGATCTTGTTCTCAGGCACCCAGTGTTTCTACTTGGCCGAAACGTTCTTAAGATTTTAAAATTTCCAAAACCGAACACCGCATTCATATTTTGGTTGAAATACTCTACAATTTGTTTTCCCAAACTTGTGACTCTTCACTCTGTCTTTTTTTGGTGGGAGTCTTCAGTCACCAGAACAGTGGAAGTATGCACACAAAAGTATGGACATGTACGCTTCGGTTGGTGCATTCAAAACATATCGTGAGACATCCCTATAGAAAGATTCCAAACTGAGTTTGGAGGTCGGGTTAAAACTGAAAACCCTCTTCGCTCGTTCAGTACTAGATAGTGCAGGGGAAAAACGGATCACATCCATAGGTTTGAATTATATTGAGCTGCACTTAAATAAAACTATACAGCACTAATCGTGGGGGCCCTGTTGACCAGTAGGTACGGTGTCTGGGTTCCATCTAGAGGTCATGGGTTCCATTCTTGTGCATATAAAATCGAGGTACGTCTTTCAGCCGCCACAGCGACACAGCCTGTAAAAGTGAGTACACGGGATAACGTACATGGGCTGATAATAATGACTGGCCGAACCTAGCGCCGGCCACAGAATCTTCCTTGCATGACGAACGGCTCCTTGTGCCTGTAACAGAAACCTATGAACAGAAGATAATTAGTTTAGTGTTTTAGAAGACCTACAATGTTTAGTGTTTAGTGTAACAGTGTATTAATCAATCATCATCATCGTCGTCGTCATCATCTGCAAGGATTAAACCCAAGGACGTATTAATTAATGTTTCAGAAATGGTTTATAAATAATATTAATACAACTAATTCCGTTTATTGACACATTTCTAGCCTAAACTTCTTGAGCGGCTCGAAAGAGATATTATTATTTACAATAGAAATCACTAGACGAGAACAGTGATTTAGGAATCCGTTAAGTTTTATACACTAAGCTATGTATTTGTGATATACAATAAAAAAATCGAACTAACGTAAAACTTTTCAACGACTGGGTAGGAATCGCCTTCAAATGAAGTTGTTCCCGTATAAGGTGAAAGAAGATAAGGAAGAAGTAGAGGAATAAGGAAGAAGTCGGAGCCTATACACTCCGACAGTAGGCGCTACTGAAAATTGAATAGTAATTTTTCGTAGCAAACTTTAATCGGCACTAAAAATTATTTCCCTTTATTACATAATAAATCTAAACTAATGATGATGCTACTTATTTTATTATATAACAAACATGTATGATTAAAGTTCTGTCATTAAAAATATGTAATGATTAACATATGAATTTTAACTTTGAAAGGGTCTCAAGTTTGTCTTAATTGGGCTTTCTGGTAAATGAAAACAATGATATAAATGAAGAGATAAGTAAACGAATTCAGAATGCTAATAGATGCTACTACGAGTTGATGAAATACTTTAAATCACAACTTCTACATCGTGAAACCAAAGCTACACTATATAGAACATTAGTAAAACCGGTCCTGATGTGCGGAAGTGAAACATGGGTGACCTGTTTTGACTTGCATCTTTTGAAAGAAAAATACAAGTCATTAGAAAGTTTCATATAAGTTAAGAAAATTTAAGGACCCATTAGGGAAGGTGGAGAGTGGAGAATAAGGTACAACAGAGAGTTCTCAGTTATATAAATCGCCTGATATTGTGAGATCAATTGGGATAGCTAGGCTGAGATGGGCAGGACATGTACAGAGAATGAATGAGAAGGATGCTCTTAAGAGGATTATGAAATGAACACCAGAAGGAAAGAGAGGACGTGGAGGACCTAGACTACGGTGGATTGATGAAATCGTAGACGATGTGAAAGTACTTGGAGTGAAAAATTGGTGGACTTTGGCTAAGGGTAGGGAAGTCTGGAGGAAAATCCTGAGGGAACCTGAGACTGACGGTGGGCTGTGGAGCTACTGATGATGATGATGATGATGATGATATTCAGTTAATTGCTTGATTTACTTAAACGGTCACTGTTTATAAATCGCGTCATTCATTACTTTGACAGCCGGACGTTTACAAAACACTTACAGACAAATGTTTTTCTACAATGAAAAATAAAAATTATTTCTATAAGAAATAAAAGTAAGAATAGGACAATCTATGACAGTAACAAAACAATTAAACAGTCTGCTTTGGAGTCCACGAATAACAAAACACAATAAAATCAGAATATATAAAACTACAGTCGAAAGTATAGGCCTATACGGAGCAGAACGGTGGGAAATTAATAAAAGAAATAGATCCATAATAAGAGCTATGGAGATGGATTACTGGTGGAGGTGCTGTAGAGTGAGAAATGTAGAGATAAGACAAGGGATGGAAATCGACATTGACATTATAGAAACAATAGAAGGAAGAAGACTGAAATGGTTCGGACACCTAAAAAGAATGTCGGATGAGAGATGGCCAAGGAAGGTATCGAAATGGACTCCACCCTCTAGAATAAAAAAAAGGAAGACCTAAACATTAATGGAAAATGGACGTCGAAGATGCAATGAATGCAAGAGGACTTACAGAACAGGTCTGTTTAGACCGGCGCCAGTGGAATCTAGGATGCGTGAGGCGGCGCCAGCTGTAATTAAATCGCCTAAAAAAAAATAAAAAAAGGAAAGAAAATTATATTGTTTTCGGAATCTATCTTCTAAATAACGATTAATTTTACGAAAATTCTAAATTCCAAATAAAAAAATTTAATAGTAAACGTTTTTGACAAAAACGTTATAAAATCGGTTTTTTCTCAAGGAACTAATTAGATTCTATATAGGTGAAACCTATAAACAGGTAATTAGTAGAACATGCTAACGTGACCGTATTATCACCTACAATTAAAAGTGTAATACGTATCAATTAACGTTTCAGAAAATGTTTTTAAATTAAATATAAATTAAATTAATCCCTTTTAATGAGCCAGGTGAGGCAATTGTCAGCTTTCTCGTTTATCAGACTGCGCGTTTTGGATCGACTCCAACTTGAGACGCTTCGATTCCACACTGAGAATAGTCGGACTCTGTTTCCTTCTTCTTCTTCTTGTTTGCAACTAGGATTAGCTATTAGTCTGTTCCGGTCTCAACGATCATGCATCCAACGTAGCCTTCGGACTGCTGCCCTCCCTGCTGGCTTAACGTTAAGTGCATTTGACGCGCTTAGAAATCTATGTCTGGCTTAGAGGTATCCTGCCTAGTATAAACCCTCCCCAACTAGGCCGTTAAACTGTAGGTCCTATATACCTGTGAGAGACTCGGTAACACACGAACCACGGGCATATGCGGGGAGGGTACAAACCAGTCGAAAGACTGAAGGAACCAGTATTATAACTGCTCAGATATATAACAAGACTGTAGTGTAAAGAGAAACGTTTAATTAAAAAATAACAAAAGAGATGTACTTAACCCGGCTTATTCATTTGAAACGCAGAAATTAAAATTAATAAAATTCTAAACACAATATTTTGAAATATTGTAATTTACATAATTCGTAGAATTTTAGGTTTTTCATTTTAAAAATGCGCGAGTGTAGTTTTTCGAAGAATCGAAAGACAGAATCTACGAAGAAACCACACACGCCGTTGAAGAAACTGGCAAGAAATTGCACACCAGCTATTCGTCCGGCTTGAATTTTTGTGATTTCGATAGTAAGGGCGAGAGACTGACTATTTCTTTCTTTTGTAATGTCGACAAACTCCTTTCTACCTTCGGAATCTTTTTATCAAGTAAACATTGCCAGTTACGAAAATTAGAACTCACTTTTATCCCGTTGTATATTATATAACGTCAAAATTGGATGAGACTCAAGTTTTACAAGAAATTATTATTATTAAATAGATATCAACACAAATATGTAAAGAATAACTGTAGAGAATACCGTTAGAAGATATCAGAGCGGTGTTTTTTCAAAAGAACGCACCCTTGTCTTGGCGACAGCTAGACGGCTAAAAGTACGAAAAAGTCACGTACGGGACAGAGAGCCATAAAATTGTATTATATTTAAAAAACAGGTGAAAGCTTGTGAAAACTGAGTGCTTACAACAATAGATACCGTTATTTTAAACAGAGAGCGTTAGACAGAGAAGAGTAAGGATAGCGTCACTTCCCACCATAGCTTGAAAGATTTGCACGCGCTGTTAGTTAACGAATAAGAGAAAGCGTCATTTTTTTAGTGGGTAAATTCGATAGTGGTGATGGATAAAATCAAACATCGCGGTACTCTAATCCAATGGGAATGTGTTTTGTAAATATTAAGTGAGGGTAGAATTAGTTAGGGTATAAAAAAAACGTAGTTTGGAAATTAGTAGTCAGTCAACGAAGGTATTACAACTAAAAGACTCGTAATTTGTGTATTAGTAAAATTGTAACCATAATTTAGGTAATCGGAACTATTGTAACTATAATACTCGTAATCGGCGTGTAATAATTGTTAATTCAGTGAAGATATTGTAACAATTATACCAGTATTCATTATTTTAATAAAACTAAATAATCGGAAGTTTGGAAGAAATCGTCGGAGAAGTTATAAGCGTAAAGTGTAATCGATAATTTAATCAACGGGAACAGTTAATATTCAATCCAAAGTGATTAGTCTTTGTAGAAGCTACTGTAATTCGGCTGAGACAGTATCAAAGTTCATGTCGGAAGTAAACGTGATTCGAAAATTAGTAAATCGACTGACGGCATCGGCCTGAACGATCCGTGTTGCTAGCACTTAGCTTAATTTAATATACATGCAAAGGTGTTAAATATAGTGCCTAATACAACATATTCTTGCTTTAAATAATGTATTAGATGTGAATTGTGTATAGTGAAAGTGATGCCTATGTATATCTAAAGTGCTATAATCAGCGAGTGCCACCAGCAAGAATCTACTGTCGCAACACAGGACATCAGAACTCCAGGACAGCACACTTCGAGCGGATAACCTTCAGCGCAGACTGGAATTCGACAATCAAGTAACCCATAATTGAACATTCAAATTTATATTATATTTCATGTCAAATCTATCATATTCATATTGGCAATTCAATCTGCCTAAAGAATCCACTATCAAAAGAGACAATTGCTAAGAAAGCTGAATTTTCAATATTGTAGTCATATAAAAATCTTGTGTACTTGTAATAAGCAAAGGCAAATAAATTATTAAATTTATAATTTATGCTACTTAAAATTGTGGTAATAAGTTATTTCATGCCCTGAGGTAATTCCTAAGAGTCGCTACAAAAGCAAGAGTTGAAAGTATAGCATTTAATACACAACAGATTTTAGCATATTAATTAATACTCCTCTCTTGTGTAAGGTAGTATTTAGTTTCGATTCCATGACGATTTTGAAGTAGGTGAACCTCTTAATCAAGTTTTCATTCTTCTCACACTTCTTACCTTCTTTCGTATTAACGAATCTTTACTGCTTTCTGGAAGCGCCAGCCTAGTTTTTTCTTAGGAATCGTTACGTTCTACAGGACTTAATGCACATTATACGTATCTTCCCGAAGAATGCGACTTTCTATTAAAGAATGTTTTCTACTTCATAAATGGAGAAGTAGATTTTGTCTACCATATTAGCAGGCCCGGCTTCAGGCAGGGGCGAACCGTGCCACCGCCCAAGGCGGCAAATTTTAAAGGGCGGCTGATTCCGCAATGTTAAGTTTTGAAATTGAGGGAAAAATAAAATTATTCACTTAACTTCATCACAATACATAAGATCAGTAAGAATTTACAGGATGAACTTAAAGTGCTTTCAACAATTAATTGTAAAACCTAAGTACGCCTGTAGAGGCTGTAAAATTTATTCAAGAGTATGGGTTCGCACCAAATGTTGGTGTCACTCTAAGAATTTTGCTAACATTACCTGTGACAGTGGCAAGCGGAGAAAGGATTTTTTCGAAGCTCAAACTTATTAAACTTATCTCAGATCGAGTATGTCCGAGACTCGCCTCAGTGGTCTGGCGACTGTATCTATAGAACATCAGTTAGCTGAATCACTTGATTACAACGAAGTCATAAAGGAGTTTGGTAGTGCAAAAGCTAGACGAGTATTTTTAACTAAATACCACTATTATATTAACGACTCGGAACACTAAGTTTTTTATAAGTAAAAGCATAAAGTTTTACCTTACAGCCTGAACCGGGTTTCGCCTTTAAAAGGCTTCTTCAGAGCCTTTGAAGAAGTCTTTTAAAGGCGAAAACCGGTTCAGGCTGTAAGGTAAAACTTTATGCTTTTACTTATAAAAAACTTAGTGTTCCGAGTCGTTAATATAATAGTGGTATTTAGTTAAGTAACGGACACGTCATGGACAACGAAATCCGAGTATTTTTAACTACGGTATACGATACATTACTTTTGTTTATTTCACTCGTAATGAATTTTAGTTAGTATTTTAATTTTAAGTCATCACATAGGCATACATTTTTATTGTCTCACGATTCCTTGTATTGTTTCTACAATTTTTATTGTAGCGATTCACCGCACCGTAAACGCGAAAAAGTTCTAGTTTTTGATCAACACAACAATGCAGACATCCTAGTCGTCATTTGAAGGCAATCGCCGTATCTTTAGAGTAGGTCTAGTGTGCGTGATTGCTTCAGAGTTAAAATAGGGAGGAGTGTGACTGCACTCATAAATACTGCACAGGGCGGCAGAAGCGCTGGGGCCGGCCCTGCATATTAGTCAACATCAATTAATGTGGTTAAATCAAATTTATTTAATTAATTAAATTGAAATTTTTTACAGGGTGCTTTTAAGTTAGAAATCGCAATTGGCTTGGCACCAAAAGTATGAGAAGGAAGAAGGGCAATGGCTGGCTTTACATACCCAGTTCATTGTTGGGTCAACACATTTGTAGATGACTTATACATTAGTCAGCGTAGTATTAATATTGTACTGATGAAATTCGTATCTAGCGTTATAGTCGAGTTTTTTCAATGCTGGATTGTCTGCACACAGAAATCATCATCATCATCATCACCACTCCAAGAACTAGGCCTTAGACCCGTTCCGGAACCCATTTTCTCCTAGGTCTACCGACATCTCTCTTCCCAGTAAGGTGATAACCCAAGGCAGGCCACAGGTAGACGGATATAAGGCATGCGATAGAAGTGTTCCCACCATCTCCTTCTGTGGTGTTCAATTTCTGGCGCAACGATGCAATGTTTAAATCGCGTCTAATATCCTCGTTTCTTCTCCGATCCAAGATAGAACAACTTTGCGTCCCTCTTAGAAATTTCATTTCGGCTGGCTTAATCCTCTGCACGTCCCTTTTACCAAGAGTCCCATGTCTCACTTGCATACAAGAATGTGGGGACAGCCACAGTTTTGTAAAATTTCATTCGGGTAGCCTTCCGTGTTTTATTTTTCAGGTACCTATGAATCGTTCCACAGATGTGTCTAAATTTTGTTAGCTTACTATCCCAATCTATACACACACAGTATCTTAATTGCTTAATTACTCTTTCTGTATAAATTAAATTTGGTTTTGGGAAGCACTTCGTAAATGTTAAAAGAGAATAAAACTTTATTAGTCAATCAGACCTTGAAACCAGTCTGGTGTTACAGACACCATTCTCCGAGTGATTATAAAACAGAAAAGGTGATAGGTAAATAATCTCTCTTGTACACTATGTGGCAGTCTGCAACGATTGGTAATTCAGATTGGCCAGAATTTCTGGAAATGGAACAAGCAAGACAGTAAGTGTTGGTACGTTGACAGCAGAGATATGACCGGCCAGCGTGACGCAAGTAAAGTGAGATACTGCTTGAGAAGTAGGGACCTCCCATAAATGTAAGGTGTCTTGCACACACTGGCACCTTCAAACGTTTATACACACAACAAACATATTATTGCATCTAGTCACAGTAGCATTAGCTTTCGTTGTTTCAACAAAACCATTCAAACTGTACTTCAAACAACATCAAGTGGTCAAAAGTTAATAAGCGGTCACAAACGCGCGGCCAACAGTTCGGTGAACGTGTGCCAAACTGCATTCAGTGCGTGCATGTGTGTGTGTGTGTGTGTGAGCGAACGGGCGTAAAAACGTGTGAAAAGGAAACGTGCGTGCGCGCGTCGGCGCTCGCCGAGTTGAGAGACGGACACGACAATTCGCGATTTTCAACAAATTAATAAACACTCAACATGTGTGCGTAATTGGTACCCCGTCAGACGTACAGAGCGGTGAGCGTTTGTGTATGTGTGAGTAGTTTACTCGTTTAACGCAGTGCCAAGTTGTTCGTTTTAAATTTAGTACTTCACCTTGTTTCGCGTTTGCCCTAGTGAGCAGGAAAAGCCGCCGCGGTTTCGATTACACACGTAGTACCAGTATGTAACGCGCCGCTGCCAACTTACACACGTATCGATCCTTTACGCCGGTTTAATTTCCACTCGTGAAACTAACCTTGTTGTCTTTATCTGTTCTTATTTATTTATTTGGTCTACACACCGCTAATGTACACACATCATTTTGAAATGGTGCGTTGTTGAAGAAAAACACACTTTCTGTGTGCAAAATTCCTGTTTGCTGTTACGATAAGAAAACGTGATCGCGGTTTCGATTACGTACACAACAACAGAACACGGTGTTCCACAACACGCAGTTTTAATTAGCAGACTATTTTATTGTCATTTAATCGATAGACGTAAAGTATATTACAGGCAGTATGCTTTAACACTTCCTCTGACTCACGGCACTGCCTATGACGTAGGCCTACACGTTCTCGTGGAGTCCGGTCCCTGTATGAATTCTCTTCGTTTGGCTGTCTTTTCTTCTTCTTCTCTTTCTTGTTCTTCTACGTCTTTCGATTTTACAACCGTTGACGAGTTTTAGCTGTTTGAATGACTTTCTGCGTTCATTGCGGTCAGCTAGACACTCTAACCGCGTCCTATTATATCGTCTTATTTCTCAACTTACTATGCCATCTTTCACACCATCCATTCGTCTGTTCGTAGACTTTCTTTTCTTCCCCTTCTCTATTGGCTTCTACTAAATTATTCTTTTTTCTAGTTTGACTCTTTTATTCGAGATACATATGCCAAATCAATATGCCTTAACTCGTTTAGAAAGCTATGCCACAACCATGTGTATCAATCTCCAGTTTTGTTAGTTTTATTAACAGCCATCTTAGGCACCAACTTTGTCACTACTTATTGTCACGCTGCTAAATACTTCGTTCTTGACGAGGCCTTTCGGTGTCTCCACCATCTTCAGGTCTGAAACAATTTTTACCTCTAAAAACCCATATATATATATATATTGTGACGGTAGCGATATGCGAACATCTGCTCTCCAGTACCAGCGGTGGACACAGCGAGCCAATCAAACAACGTGCTCGGAGCGAGCCAATCAGCGATCCCGGTTAGTCAATAAAACCCGGGCCGGCAGAAAATTTTGCGCACTCTTCATCGCCACGCCATCGAACGCACTTCATCTCCTCTCCTCTCTCGGACGACATCGGGGCGGAGTCAGCCGGAAGGAACAGCCGAAGAATAGAACCGCCGCCGTTCTTGCGTCTTCGCACTCCCGTTCCGCGCCAGCGATGGATTTCGCTGGGCCGGCAGCCGACTCTACAACCGGTGCCGAAAGAAGAGGAGGACTGCAGTACGCCACGATCAGCGGGCGCAGCCGCCGAACATCTCAGCGCGGCACGACCAACATCAGCTTTCTCGCCACTCGGTCCTTTTTAGGGCCACCAAAAACGATAGTGTGTACGATTGGCGCCAGTTGTCATGCGGCAAGCCTTTTGTCCGGTGACAAGTGGCGCCCAACGTGGGGCGACGATCATCTTGCGGATGCAAGATCCAGCCACGCCAGCGAGCTACCAGCCGGCACACCAATCAACATGGCGCCCAACAGACACCTCTACAACATCCGGAGAAGAGCAGTAGGCTGGGTACCGGAGAGCATTCAAGACCCGGGGGAGTTGTGACGGTAGCGATATGCGAACATCTGCTCTCCAGTACCAGCGGTGGACACAGCGAGCCAATCAAACAACGTGCTCGGAGCGAGCCAATCAGCGATCCCGGTTAGTCAATAAAACCCGGGCCGGCAGAAAATTTTGCGCACTCTTCATCGCCACGCCATCGAACGCACTTCATCTCCTCTCCATGAAACCGCAGCGACCTCCTGTGCGCCCTGGCGCGCAGGCAGGCCGTGTAGCTGGTCCTGGCCCTAACCGGCGAGCGGCTTTCCCGCCTCTCACTGGTGCATCTGCCCAGGTCCCGGCAGCAACTCCGGTTGCTTCCGGTGCCGCTGTCTCGCCTGCAGTCGTCGCTTCGGCGCCGCCTGCAGCGGCCTCAATCCCGGCGCCTCCCGGAGCGCCCGCACCTTCCTACGCGGCCATGGCCGCTAAATCAGCCCCGCCTCCAGCCCGATCGGGCAAATCAAAGCGCTCTCGTCGTCGCCGGAACTCCGCCGGCCGACCTACATCATCACAGGTTCCACCTGTACCCTCTCCGCGGGCTCGACCCGCCCCCAGCCATCGTCCTCAACCTTCCAGCGAGCAGTCTACTACTCAGACCACCAACCCAGCGCCATCTGCTACCCCTGTCGAGGCCAGTCAGGCTTGTCCTCCTGAATCCCGGGAATCTTCCCGGGCTTCGGCGGATCCCCTGACTGCCTGGGCAGATAATCTTGTTGCATCCATCAGGACTGCTCGCGACACTACCACTGTGCTTGCCCTGGTGTTCCAATCATTAGCTGCCCTCTTTCCTCTACTTCCCCTAAATGGCTAATAGCCTGAGGATCGTTGCGTGGAACGCCTTCGGGCTACTCCCCAGGCGATCTGAACTGATGACTTTCGTAACGGAGTATGATGTCGATATCATACTTCTTTCCGAGACTCATCTGGCTCATTACCACTCGTTTTCCCTTCCTGCCTATGCCTGTTATCGTCAGGATCGTCCCCTACGGCCTCGCTGTCCCCCCTCGGGGGGCACAGCTGTTTTAGTCCACAGGCGGATATCCCACAGGCTTTTGCCTCCTCTAGATACATCTATTATTGAAGGCTGCGCGGTGGCGGTGGACGCCGGCGGACCGGAGCTGCGCGTTGTTTCTGCGTACCTCCGGCCTGGCCGGCGAACTCCGCCACCGCCCGAGGAGTGGGACGCCCTCCTCGACCACCCCCTCTCAACCATTGTAGCCGGCGACTTAAACGCCAAACACCCTTCATGGAACAGCCGCGTTGTCAACGCCTATGGAAATTCTCTGTTCCGGTTCGTCTCTGGCGACCCGGCACTTAATGTCATCGGCCCTGAAGACCCTACCTACTTCCCCTTTCACGGCCATCGGCCGGACGTTCTTGACATAGTAGTTGTCAAGAACGTTGCCCGCAACATCGAGGTCTCGTCTGTGTCGGACCTTTCGTCCGATCACAATCCCCTTGTTATAACTGTTCGAGAGCTGTCGGCGTCACCCCGACTTCCCGCTCAGATTGTTAGGAGAGTCAACTGGCGATCCTATCATGACGAGCTCTCTCGACGGTTACCATCTCTCCCGGCGGACCCAATCGTCACTCGTGACGATCTGGATCTCCGCGCCACAAATCTTCAGGAATTGGTCCAAGGTGTCATGGATCGACACACCTACGCACTCGAGGTGAATCATCGTAAATCGGCCTTACCTGCGGAAGTACTCCACGCCATCTGGCTACGGCGCCAGCTCCGCCGCAGATGGCAAAGAACCCGAGACCCAGTCGTTAAGCGACGATTTCAACAACAGTCCCTTTACGTTCAGCAGCTACTGCGGGACGTAAACTCTGATCGATGGGACTCATACCTTGAGTCTCTTGAAGTCGACCACGCCTCCGTCTGGAGAGCGGTGAGTAGACTGACCCGCGAGAAGAGAACTCGCAACCCGCTGGAAACCCCGAACGGGGTTGTGTCTTCATCAGAAGGCAAGGCTGAGGTCTTCGCCGACTGCATGGAGTCGCAATTTACCGTTCATCGAGGCGTTTCGGACCCTGCCCACTCGGCAGACGTCCGGGACTTCCTATCTGGTTATTTTTCTCGCCCTCCCGCTGGCCCAGACCTCCCGTTCGACAGGGACGAACTCGTTTCGTCTGTCTGTCGACTAAACTGCCGTCGCGCCCCCGGTCCTGACCGGATCGGGGCCGCTGCATTACAATATCTCCCGGCCTCAGGCGTTGACCTCGTTCTCGAGCTGTTCAACTCTTGTCTCCGGCTACAGTACTTCCCCCGCCTGTGGAAAAATGCCAACATCGTTATGATTCCTAAACCCCGCAAGCCGCGCATGCTTCCTGAAAGCTATCGGCCAATATCTCTCTTGCCAGTTATCTCGAAGGTGTTCGAGCGGCTCCTGCTGGCCCGCATCTCGCCGTTGTTGGATAATTTTATCCGCAACGAACAGTTCGGGTTTCGCAGAGAGCACTCGACCACGCTTCAACTAGTCCGCGTGGTAACGCAACTCTCTGACGCCACCAACAGGCGAGCGGCTACGGCCGCCGCACTGCTGGACGTGAGCAAGGCCTTCGACAAAGTCTGGCACGAAGGTCTTCTCTTCAAACTTGCTAACTCCCCCTTACCATCGTCCATAGTGTTTTTCCTCCGGTCGTATCTCAGCGACCGAACCTTCAGGGTTAGCGTCGACGGAACCTGCTCTGCAGTTCGTCCTGTCGCCGCTGGCGTACCCCAGGGATCTGTCCTCGGCCCCGTTCTGTACCTCGTGTACACGAACGACCTGCCTGTTTTGCCCGGAGTCACGTTGTCTTTGTTCGCTGACGATGCAATGTATCATTACAGCTCTGTGTCCCCGCGTTTTGCGAGTACACAGTTGCAGCGTCAGTTGGACCAGCTTCCGGACTGGCTACGGAAATGGCGGGTGACGATCAACACGGAGAAATCCGAGGCGATCTGTTTCACTCGTAAGTCCATCTCCCGATGCCAGCCCGTCTCCCTTGAAGGGAGGCCTATCGCCTACAAAGAGTCGGTGAAGTATCTAGGCGTTCGGCTAGATCGTCGCCTATGCTTCAACGCCCACGTGACGGACACCCTTGCCAAGGCTCGCGGCGTCCGAGCCAAACTTTACCCATACCTCGCGTGCCGCAGCCCCCTGGCGCTGCGCACGAAAGTTACCCTCTATCTGTTGTTTCTCCGGTCTGTATTGACCTATGCGGCACCTGTATGGTGGTCACTTGCCTCCGCCACCAACAGGCGTAGGCTGGAAAGTTTCCAATCCAGAACCCTCCGTTCCTTGTCGGGATCTCCTTGGTTTGTTCGAAACAGTGTAATTCGAGGAGGTCTACGAGTTCCTGCTCTCTCAGCCTTTGTCTGGTCATTAGCTGCGACTCTCTTTGCCGCAGCTGAGACCTCTTCCTTCCCTTACCTCAGAACCATCAGCACCACGCAACCACCTCCCCCTGTCCGGGTCAAACGCCCTCGGGCGATTCTCGATGACCCGCCATAAGTTTAAGTAAACTGCTTAAACCTCACTTTGTATACCCACCATCTGCCCTTGCCCCAGAATTTACCTGCAAAGCTGTTTCCTTCCTCCCTTCCTTGTATGCCGACCGCGCTGAATGCCGCTGCTACGCGCTATCACTGGCACGGAGGCTCTCTGCCTCGCGGGGAGCGACCGACGCCTCACGGCGTCTGCACGCAGGACTGGGAACGCGCGACATCTGTCGCCTGAACCCGTCCTTGCGGCAGTGCCCACTGATTGCTGTAATATTTAAAATAAATAAAAAATTGAAAACCTTTCTCCCCCGCCTTCTCAGTTAACTGGTTGGCGGTTGTCCATTCCTATTTTATTCTAGGTTACCTGTCGAATGAACCAGAACTATGTCTATCCACAGGCAGCCATTGGGCTCGTCCCAGATGCTGCAGTCATGCACCGGGTGCAAAGACGCCCCGCTACTACAGTGCTACATGCTACATCTCCTCTCCTCTCTCGGACGACATCGGGGCGGAGTCAGCCGGAAGGAACAGCCGAAGAATAGAACCGCCGCCGTTCTTGCGTCTTCGCACTCCCGTTCCGCGCCAGCGATGGATTTCGCTGGGCCGGCAGCCGACTCTACAACCGGTGCCGAAAGAAGAGGAGGACTGCAGTACGCCACGATCAGCGGGCGCAGCCGCCGAACATCTCAGCGCGGCACGACCAACATCAGCTTTCTCGCCACTCGGTCCTTTTTAGGGCCACCAAAAACGATAGTGTGTACGATTGGCGCCAGTTGTCATGCGGCAAGCCTTTTGTCCGGTGACAATATATATATATATATATATATATATATATACCTAGAGACCCCCCCCAATTGTATGAATTCGCTCGAAGTCAACCAGCCCCATATTGCGTTATCCAAACAGTTAGAGGAGAGAGTCTCTAGGTATATATATGGGTTTGTAGAGGTAAAAAATTGTCGTTTAAGACCTGAAGACGGTGGAGACACCGAAACGCCTCGTCAAGAACAAAGTATTTAGCAGTGTAGCAATAAGTAGTGACAAAGTTGGTGTGTCAAGCTCATAGCTCATAGTTCCCCCGCTTTGTTCCCATATAGGGCTATATATTTCTCGGAATGGCATTCATTCATTTAATTTGTATAGAGTCAGATATAAATCCTCAACAGAAAACTAAAAACCTAAACTTCTTTATTCATATGTGTCTGTGTTGCAATTACTTTAAAATAACATTTCACACAGAATTAGATCTTTGGTAAATTGGCACGACATTTATTTTTCTTTAACCATTACTAGATTTTTTACTAGCCTTTTACGGTTTCTATCCGTGAGGCATCTTACATAACACTCTTTTAAGCTTTCAAATGCCTTTTTTTGTTTTGGTATAGAGCGTATTGCCCTTTTCCTTCTAGGCATTAATACTAGTTGGGTAACAAAGATGAGAATACACATGGGAACACAAGTTCTGTAGTATCTTACACTGCCGAAGCCGGCAATAACGAAGATCTCTTCTCTCTTCTCCTTCTAGGTTAGCAGCCCATAGGCTAGTTGGCAGCAGCTCGCCATTTTTCACGTTTCTCTGCTTTTCTTTTCAACTCACAATATGATGTGCAGTTCATATCGACCATAAGCTGTTTCATGTAGTCTAAAGGTGGTCCTCTGTGATTCTTCCCTTCAATTGTTCCTTCTATTATTATTCTCTTAACCAACCCATTGTGTCGTAGTATATGCCCTATAAACTTAGCTCTTCTGCCTTTTAAATATCGCAGAAAGCTCTTCTCCTGAGCTCTTCTAAAGACTTCCTCATTAGCCATCTTCCCCCTCCAGCATATCTTGAATATTCTTCTGCAGCACCAGGTCTCAAATGCCTGGAGTCTTTTCTTGTCACTTTCTCCTATTGTCCAAGATTCACTTCCGTATAGGGCAACACTCCACACATAGCCTATGTCTTTACTAGATTCTTCCTTATTGTTAGGCTGATAGTGTTTGAAGTGAACAGATTTTTCTGTTTGTTGAAGGAATTTTAGCCTGGTTAATTGTGCTTATAATTTCCTTACTACGTCCATCACCTGGATTTTACTTCCTAGATAGTTATATTCTTTAACTGCCTGGAAAACACTATTTCCAAGAGTTATTCTGACTGGCTCTTCTTCCTTCCGACTACAGACTAGGACTTTGGTCTTTTGTCCATTTATTTTCATATTGAACTCATTCTTCATTACTTGATCCATAGTGTCAAGATAACGAAGATAACCGAATAAATTTAAAAAAAAAGTGTCAGGAGAATTACAAATGATAAGAAAATACCTTATGGAGAACCTAGAAGACTGATATAAAATAACAAGGGTGTTATACAGTATAAAATAAAAGGTTATTAGTTTACCAAAAGACATGAGTTAATGTTTCCAGACTAAAGGCTAAAATGCCTGAAATTTGATTTAAAATTAAATATTTTAAAATAATTAAAAACTGCAAGCGACCCTCGTCGACCCCAAATGTATTTCGATTGCTTGACTACGGTGAATAATACTGGCAAGGTTGACAAGATAACCTCTCATTCCATTACTGAGGAACACGCTCGTTGCATGTTACCGCAACTGTTTTTAAATTTTGACAGTTCCTTGTTGGAGATTACAAATTAGGCAACCAAAGATCGTAAAAATTGTTGTTTTTGTGTTTGTAATCAGGCCTGTAAATTGTATATTTTTTTGTTTATAAAACGTTAACGTTTTTGTTTATAAAGGTAACGATATGATTTTGATTATGACGATGATATACAGTAATAATTATATTCAATCAAAATGCTGTTGATATTGACACCGATATTCAATTATATTCGATCATCTCCGAAGAAATGGTCGGAGGAGTCTAAGCGTTAGTTTAAATGGCTGCAGAGATGGGTCTGGCAGGATACAGAAATTTTAAACCGGCCAGGTGACGACAAGGCTGTTTTGTGAGCCCCGGAAGAGATTACAGAAGACACGATGGCGATGACGATAATGGTTGTGAATGTTATTATATACATTGCTGGTATTTTATTATTATTATTATTATTATTATTATTGTCTACCCGCACCTACGCGGACAAATAATACGTACGTCTTCTCTGGCATACCCGGGCCAGAAAAGTAACAAGGGCACACAATGGGTGAAGTGAATAAAACCTAGCAACTACCAGCTAGCGCCTAATAGGTAGTTTTAGCTTTTTCTCAAATTCGGTTGAATAAACAAATGCTAGTTCTAGGTAGAAAGAACTAAGTTAGTTTCAGAAGTATTCGGGAAAACTTAAGCAATTTCTTGGGTTAGAATTTACTAGGGTTAGCTATAGCTAGGTTTGTGGCTTTCATGTCGTAACTTGTCTGTCCCCACTCCTCTCTCTGTTGTCTGTACACGGCGATTTGACGGCCGGCTCATAGCTCATACCGTCTCGTACATATCCGGAATTGGACAACACTTGCTTTGGCTATTTTATTTTTCATTTGGTCTGTGTATAAATAGTCATCCAGCGATGAAAACGATGGTAGTGAGAAGTATTTAGACAGGTCACTCTTCGTTAAACGTTTAAGAGAACATCCAGTAGTAATTGAAAAATCCAAGACTCCGACATCAGTTAAAACAAAAAAAGAAGCTTGGAAAACCATAAGTGAAGAGTTTTCATCAGCCGTTGGTAAGGAAGTGACGGCTGTACAACTAAATAAATTGCTGAGCAATATGAAGAGCAGTGTTAAAAAGAAAACCGACAAAACCATAACAGCAACAAGCCTTTCAAACTAAAACAGTGGGAAAAAGAATTTTATGAAATTATCAGCCAAGATATAATCCGGTATTTTCTAAAGTGCCGGGCAGTCTCTCTGTTGGAACTGGAAGTAAGCCACTCGCTTCTGCTATAACTACAGACGGTGACAGTGATGATGATCTTATCAGCAATTCGGAAGAACCTAATGATGCAAACCAGTTGGCAACTAAAATTAGAAAAAAAGTGCTAAAAAGTTTTGGCTTATGAAAGTGATGAGACGATTGATCTTTCGACACCGCAGATTCAGCGATTGTTTTACTGCAGCAAATGCAAATTAACAAGATGAAACTTGAAAGAGAGAGAATTAAACTTGAAAGTATTAAGAAAACGTCAGATGTATTTACTCAAACTGAATTAGAAAGTTATGTTGTGTACCGAAATTTGTAATAAAACAAATGTATTTCCTTTAAACCCAATCCTTTTTACAATAAAATAAATAATTAAAAAAAAAACCCCAACATAAAAATTGCGAAACGTAGGCGTACATGCCACTGTGCGTACGCTTACGTGCATGTTTGGATCTGTGCGTGCAATGAGTATGCGCAGACACGCAAGAACATTAAACTTTTTTTGGGGTTGTGTATTCTTTTTATTTTGTTTATTTTTTAATTCGTACATGAAAAAACTTTATTACAATAGTAATACAATCTAAATTAATACAGTTACATAAAACAATGACAAAATTTGATATATATTTCTGTTCATTCTTCATTCATTCAAAAACAACATCATTTCTTGGCGTTTCTGCTGCCCCTAAGTGTTGAGGCTGCATTTTCACATTGCCCTTCTTCAATTTCCTCCTCATGAAAGACATAATTATCGTCATCAAAAACATCATTAAGGAATTTTGCAATGTTGTGTAAGACTGCGCAACATATAATAACCTTGGGCACTGTGTAAGACTGCGCAACATAGGCCTATAATTACCTTGGGCACTTTTTTCAAAGATACGCGGACACAGTTTCCCAAAATTGGGAATCTTTTTTTCAGCTGCCCGAAACACCTTTCAATGATGACTCTTTCCCTGGAATGGCACAAGTTGAAATTTCTTTCTGCTGCGTTAGCGGGTGGTTTGAAAGGTGTTATTAACCACGGAGATATTCCGTAGCCGGAGTCACCAAGTAGACATGCTCCACCATCAAAACGCGACATAATTCCCCTGACAGGGCTTCTGCGCCATATTCGTGCGTCATAAACACTCCCTGGCCATTCTGCACCCGCACTCGTAAATCTTTCAAGGGCGTCACAAGTACCCTGGACATTAATAGTGACATGTCCCTTTCGATTGATATACTCATCCCCATGTAACTTGGGTTTTGTTATTTTCACGTGGGTGCAGTCCAGAGCACTTATTACATTCGGTAAACGAAAATGTCTTTGCCAGAGAACTTTCGCTTCATTTACTTCTGCTGCTGTTGCTGGAAAGTGGATCCATTTATGAGATTTGTCGATTATTCGATCCATTACATAACTTATAGTTTTACAAGCTGTAGATCTGTGTACACCAACATCTTCGGCAATTCCTGACTGAAATCCTTGGTCGGCAACAAAACGTAGGAATATCTTCATTTGTTTTCTTCGAGAAAGAGCTCCCCCTCGTGTGACTGTTTCATTTAAGAATTCGGCGGCTAAGAAATCCACACTTTCAGAATCTTAACAGTTCTTTACAATTACGTGTTTCCCGGCGAACAGCGTACTCCTTTTGTTTGCGCACGTGCATAAACTCCGCCATGGCTCGAATAAAACTAACGACTAGCTTGAAAGCTAGCATGCCCCTGGCCTGACTTAACAATTCCTTAGAAACTGCTAACATTAAAAGTTAGAAGTTTCTCTTTATTCACATCAATTTTTAAACTACAACAAAGAAGCCCGGAAAATCCTAGAAATTACTAAGCCTAGTTACTGCTAGCCTTTTTATTCACTCGAAACCTAGCACTTCCTTAGAAAAAGGTAAGACTTAGCAACTGCTAGGTTTTATTCACATCACTCAATATATACTACACACATAAACAACACTCTTCCCCCCCACCGCACGGCTTGCCCCCGGGCGTTGGCTAATATCTCTCTGGCTGGGGTGGGGCGTGAGTTCTATCACGGCCGGAGGGCGCAACAGGTCTATGACCTAATGCCTGAAAGTGAAGATGATGATGATTATTATTCTTATTATTATTGTTGTTACTATCATTGTTAAACTATCAGGAAGAGTACTGCGGCGAAGAACTACCTTCACCAAAACGTAACTGTGTAACAAATAAATTGTGTGATTTAGTTTTATGAATTTAATAAACTCAAAGAGTTGTACTGAAATAAAATTTCAATTGTAATTGAATTCCATGTATAAAGTTTACACATTTTTTTAATATCCAGAAGCGACAGGATCTAATCCACGAATCTGAGAAAGTTAATATCTTTTATTGTGTATGTAGTTTTTACTAAAGTTCTTATTTCATTTGTTTTCTGTTACAATTTTCATGTAAAGTATTTATTACCTTCAGTAAAATATTTTCATGTTTACATTTACAATCCATGGATATAGAATTGAACATACTGTTACGACAGCCACACAGGATCGTCGTGGGCACAGTGGAAACAAAATAACTGACACCACAATGTAGTGACTAATTACAGACTTTACTTAGTCACAAACAGCAGTTGTAAATCAGCAAAACACTCTTACACGATAATTCAAGTTAAATTTGTCCAACAATAATTTGTCACCTTATTACAGTTTACAGTAAATAACACAATGATCACGTCTCAGTAAGCCGCAACATTAACTAACACTCCACACTCTAATATCGCTTATAGATCTAAACTGAACTCTAAGCCGGCCGATGACACTTCTTTATTTCCCCGCAGAGGTTCCAGAATAAGCTTCCATTTCCTGGCGCCACGGCGAGCATAACTTGCCTAGTTATAGGCACTAATCATATCTGTAGATTAGGTCAAAGCCCGACGTTGGACGCAGCGTGACGGCTGTACGCGCTAGCCTAGTCGATAAACGTGTGGAAAGACATTCGAATTTTCAAGAGTGTTACATAATTCTCTTTCATCTCAACGAACGTAGCAATATTATGAAGGGAAAACGGTAAGTGCGATAAGATGAGAGAGGAGAGAGTGACGAATTCAGAAATTAAGGATCGATTGCAAATATCGTACAGTTATAAGGGTCGTCGTTGAAGAGGACCTAGTCAGGTCACATTGCACGAATGTGAAACGACGAAGGAAAAACAGGATGGTAGACTGAAGACCACGATCAGACAGAAGAGTGAATATGTTACCAGGAAAGTACAAAATCAGGCATTTTATAGAGTGCCTAGGAATTTTATACAATGCCTGAAACCAGCCGGCAAAGTATGAAATAAAACACATTTCATTCATTGGCTAGGCATTGTATAGTATGTCTAACGTCTTCTAGGTAATGTATAGAAGACAACGTGTGCGCTATGGTTTCATGTTCTGAAAAGTGTGTAGAGTGCTGCAGAGATATGCATAGTACGTGTGGACATTTTTTGAACACTAGTGGCAATAGTGGAGATATGTGTGACAAATGGCAAGAAGCTGTGTACTCTCTGCTTCAAAGTAAAAATTGCAACTGAAGAATGAAAAAGGTCAAAATCATTTCTGAAACTTCAGGCAAAGAAGATGAAACTGATTATGACAAAAAAATGTCCTCCAGCTCCTGTGGGCGCGTTTGTTCGTGTCCCAATTCCTGAAGTAGACAAGGGGCGGGGAGATCTTCGAAACATCCTACCAATCGTCGTGAGTGTGACAGATGACGGATTTTACAAACTGAGAACCACTAACGGATTGTTAAAGCACCTGTACACAAGATCGCAGTTCACTGTATGCCCAAGACCACTAATGGGGATTGAAGATGTTCCTGAACAAGAAACCGCACTTTGTTCTGCTGCTACTGCCCAATCGTCAGGATCCGGACAAGGGTTCGTAAAATGTGTGTGCAACACTAAATGTAAAAAACAAAATGTAATTGTGTAAAAAATAAAATAAAGTGTACTTCAAATGTCACAGCTCTCTGTCTTGTTGTAATAAATATATTATATTCCATATATTTAGAATTAATAAACACCAATAAAATCTAATGCATTTTTTTAAGCATATTGGTATAAAAAGTTCTTATACAGTATAATTTTAATAAAATAGTATATGAACATAATTAAGTAGAAAATAGATAATCTCGAAATGTCATACGAAGTCCTCCTTTGTGTAAAATCAAAAAATTGTGTGTGGTTTTGTAAATAAAAGTTTTCATTTTGAACGTAGTAAGCTTATTTTATAGTTTGCCTAAAGAATCACTGGCATTATATAGAATGCCTAGGCAATGTACAGAATGCTTGGGAAAAGTATAAAAAACATTTGAAAAGTATTCTATTTTATACTTTGCCAAAAACTCCAGGCATTATATGAAATGCCTAGGTATTCTATAAAATGCCTGGATTAGGCCTACATACTTTGCCGGTAGCAAATACACCATGGCCAACGAGCTGAATAGTTCATGCCAGACGGTTTTGTTAGCAGACTGAGTGAAGTACCTCCTTCACTTTATGAAAGCCACCCTCATACCACTAGCAAACACCTTCTCTAGATTAAAAAAGAACGCAGTGATAGTTTAAGTCCTGGTTTTGGTATCACATTCGACTATTCTCGTCAAGAATGTTTGCGCCTAGCCTTGGTCCGCTTTGCGACTTTTGAGACCTGAGGCGCTTTGAAACTTTCGACGTGGTCCTAATAAAGCTAAAAAGATATTAGCGCGAGAAGAGTTCATTCACAACTTCGAAATCACAGTCTGGCTGATTTAAATTTCTAGGGAAAGTAGGTCAACATGAGACAAGAAGCAGTAAGATACTTCTTCTGAATGTTGACCAGGCGCTCGACGATGTTTTGGTCAGTGCCCTTGAGCGTGAGACGTGCCGGTGAACCCTTTTTGGGGTCTGGAAAATCCACTGTCTACAAGTTAACAGCGGAAAAACAGCCACCAAGTTTATCAGTCAAGACGGGTAAAGACAAGGTGGTCTTCCATCCTAACCGCAAGTCAACTTCGAGTCCGATAACAGTACAATGGCAGGTGATACGGTCTCCCGAATCCACTGCCGCTTAGGAACTGCTCAAATACTACATAAGTAATTTTAATTAATTTTAGATCCCTCCCTCTTGTAAGAAGAAATAAGTAGACGTTCGATCCTTAGTGGAACCGGACTGTGGTTTACGGGACTCAAACTTTCATTCCTCAAACCACCTTCTCTCACTCTTCCGGTCTTCAATATCCCTTTTACGATGTATGCCCGTTGTTTATACAGTACGTTTGTTTTTAATTCCCGGATGTTATCGTCAATTTACTTGTTTGTTGTACCAATCGGAGCGCTGCACTATTATTATAGTTGTTTTGATTGTTCATCATCTTTTTTCACAGCACTAAACTTTATAGAATATTGAAACTTTCTTGATCTTGAATTCATATACAAACACCACACAACACAACCAAACAACATACTTAACGACCAATTACAGTATAAATCACACACACTTTTTGACACAATTATACATAAAACTAAAAATAATTTGGATCCCCGCGCCAATCCCCTTCCTCCACACACCATCCCCACTATACCTTTCAAAATAAAAACCGTTACAAGTTAATGGCAGTCTGTCTCAAAGCTGACGAAGGCGAACACTACACCGAAACACGTACGAGAAGAAAGACAAGTAGGCTAAGTTTCACAAGTTGAAAGTTTCAATAGTCTATAAAGTATTATTATTGTTCCAGCTAATGTATTGTAAACTCCTCTCTTATCCTCCCTATCTTTGATACCGCTTCTTTAAACACCAACATTGCATCATTTCGCCTGAAAATCTTCTTATGATATAGTCCGACTTCTATCTCACTCAAATCTCTTAACTGGTTTCACAGTTTCATGAAGATGTCGCTTCAAATTTTCGTACAGCACAAGATCCAAACCAGTCCACATTATTTGCAATAGTATGTTTCTTTATAATCCAGCATTATTCAAATCCCAGAATTCCCGTGTCCCATTAAGAACTGAGTGCCGTGATGGACGGTGAGGTCCTATAAACTATTTTGTAGTAGAAGTAATATATTTTTACAGGAAGTATATTTGTATTGAGCAAATGATTATCTTCATTAATGTTTTAGAATTAAATAATTTTATTACAAAATGTAAACTTGATAAAACCGATTCAAAAAATAGACTCTAGGCAAATAAGATAATTCTAATTCTAATTAAATCCTTAAATTTTTAGTGACCGTCAATCAATGAATGTTTTAGTGGATGGTTAGTGAGGATCGGTCAATAATAAAAATTTTAGTTATTTTACGTCGACGTTTCGACAATATTTATTGTCATCTTCAGGACAATTGTTGCTGACGCCAAACACACAACTGTGATTGATCTAATTCTAATGACTTATCTATATATTGTCCGCCATTACGGAACGGTCTATATGTTTCACTGCTATCCTGACAGAGCCCAGCTGTAATGTTTCTGTGCGTACGTGACGCTTAATATGCGTCAATGTTACGTAATGCGGAACGTCTCGTGCGTTTGATTGTGTCGTTCTAGAAGCTTCTCAACTAGCCCTGGCGGTGTGTGTTTTTGCCAAGGCCGCGCTGAAGTATTCTCTAGATTTTTCAAGTGTTTGTTAAGGAAGCATATTATGGAACCATGCAGACTATAAATAGCCCATAACTGCCGCTTAGTTTTCAGTTTTGTCGGGCGATTTACACAGTGCGTGTAAAGTGGTGTATTAGTGAAAAGTGATTATAGCGGGGAATTCTTTATAGTTGACATTTTATTTGTGTGGACTGATTAACTTGAATTATTGTACGAGTATAATCTTGTTGAATAACTTGTTGATTGCGAACTGTTATTTGTGATAATGAAAACTGGTGATTAGTGACTTAATTGGTGTCTTGTATTTTGTTTTCCACTGTACCATACGACGATCAGTTAGACCGTCGTAACAATATTCTTCCATCTTCCTTTCTTAGACATTGTCACATAATGTACTCTATTTTTCTTACAACTGTCCACTATCTTCCAATTTTTTCATCTGTTTGAACAGGTTTATTTAGATTCAACTTGAGGCAGTCGTTGAACAAAACAACCAAGGACTGCACCTCCTCGGAAGAAACAAGAGAACTGTGATAAAATAGCGTTCATGTTATGCGCTTTTCGAAGCGCTAGATCAACAGCAGGTAGAACAGCGTTCTCTTCCCTTTTGCGTTCTATTCCTCTAGTCTTTGGTAGCGACTGAAAGCGTTTTACCTCGATTGGAATCACCGGAGGCCTGGTGCTTGGATGGGATAGAGCGAACCAACGATTGAAAAATTAGCCAACGACTCGACTTTTTGGTCAGGTGGTCATATTTGACCGCTGGGTCCTACCAGCGCTGGAAAGGTTCTGGTACTCCGCTGTCCGTCTGTCCCTGTGGCAATTAGCATTCAGCGACGCTACGAACCACATTTGCCGGAAGCCTATAACGTCGCCTTGTCGGCCTAGTTAAATGTCGCTTTAGGTTATATTTTATTTATTATAAAAATAATGGCAAGCATTGGAAGGAGTTAATATAACTGTACTATTTCAATCCCATTTATTGCAGCCAAACCTCTGATGATTTACACTGTAGAACAAGTACTACTAATAATACGACTTTTGTTGACTACTAGTAAAAACCTCTGTCGACTGTTTTTCTAAACGACTCTGTATCCGGCTAACGGACTGCAGATAACGGATTTAGTTATTCACGTTTCTTGTATTGAATAAACATCTTATTTCATGTGTAAATTGAATGCTATTATTTCGCGTACTACCAGCGTAGGCCTGTTCTTTCACTACGGCTGGTATTTCAGCTTAATGCAATTTAGAATTAATGTCGACCGGTTGTAGCGGAATAAAGCGCACAGAGTTATGCTCCGTCTGTGCGTGCGCTGAGTGTAAACGCGTGCGATATGTTCAGGTTTCGATTCACATACCAGAGTTGTGTAAGCGTCGTACCTCTGTGCCAACAACATACACATAGCTTCTGTTTCATTGACATTCGCCTCGTCACCCAACAAGCAAGCGGCAAAGTGAATACAGACATTTCATTTACACGTTTTATTGTCATATTCCTACCACCTACCTGTTCATTCAGAAAATAACCTAAGAAACGTTTAAAGAATTTCTGTTTTCAAAACGACAATAATAACGTTATTGTTTCAACATTCATAATTTTTTTTATTGAACTGCTCAATGAAAATCTGTTCTTCTTTGACGTACTTCACATGCTTTGAGAAAGCATGAAAAAAATGTGGTAAGAAAGTATGAAGCACAATTTCAAACGTATGTTCTTTAGCTACTCACAATATTTAAAACTTATATAAATATCAGTTTTTTGTTAAAACAATCCTTAGAGACTTCATAATATAGATAAATGAGGCCAATTAGAATGAACGAATGAACTCTGCGTATGCTGATGGGCCTTACGCTGTTTGCAATAACAGCGAATTAGAAAAGCGCTTAGAAAAGTGGAAGGAAGTCTTAACGAAATACTACTACTACTACTACTACTACTACTACTACTACTCCACGGCGCTACAGCTCATGAAGACCCTGGCCTCCAGGACGACGTGCCTCCACTCCTCTGTCCAGTGCGACACCTCGCCACCTTCTGACCCCCAGACTTCTCATATCTTTTTCTAAATCCTCCACCCATCTTCTTCTTGGCCTCCATCTTGCTTTCTTCCTTCTGGTCCTCCAATGAATACTTTTTTCAATGCTCTTTCAACGAAACGCGATTTACTTAATAAAATGGGTAATAATGACTATAGCGCTTATACCAAATAAAGATAAGAAAGTGATAAAAGACAAAAAAATATAAGAAATCAAAGGTGAAATGTATTAGAATGAACAGAAAAAAAATATAGAAAGAATTTCGACGACACCGAAAATCGAAGCATGATAATGTTTTTAGGCTTTTGAAACGTATAATGTGGATTACGTAAATCATTTCCAAACCACAGACGATCACAAACAGATCATGTAAAACCAAATTTATTCTCACTAAAACTTTTGGTAAACTCAATGTCAGCCGTGATTATTTCTGTCTTGATGCGTTTACCTATCAAATTTCTAGACTGTAGGAAATCGAAAGTGTGGAAGCGTTACATTTTTCGATGACGTTACACTTTTGTGGTGATGACCTCCAGCCTAAAAACATTATCATGTTAAAAAATAGCATTTGCAACAAACAGAATTCGTACAGCTTCCCGTGTATGGAATATTGTATAACCTTCAGGTGTAAAGGTGTGAAAACTCCAAAAGTCGCTTAAAACTATGTCAGCAAAATATTGTCCGATACCGCCCGATGCTCCCTGCTACGGATGCTGTAGCACTGCCGGGTTTAGAGTCTGTACTTCGGCCACATACATATCTACAGTAACTATTACATACATTCTTGACGCTACAGCCCAGATCGGCCTCCAAAAGCCTTGGCCTCCAAAAGAAATTGCCTCCACTTATTCCTGTCCTCAACCATCCGCCACCAAATCACTGCATCCAGCATCCTCGTATCACTGGTGACCTGGTCCAACCATCTTTTCTTCGGTCTTCCAATCTTCCTTTCCCTATTGGCTTGTGTTTCATAATTCTTTGTGCCGTACGTTCGTCATCTATTCTCTGAACGTGTCCTGCCCATCTTAATCTATTAATTATGGCAAATCGGACACTATAGTCATTGTACTTAGCATATAATGCATTACTATTTGTCCGCCCTATTGAACTGGCCCATAAATCCTTCTCACTATCTTCCTTTCAAACACAACCAGCCTCTGTTCATCAATTTTCTTGAGTACTCAGCAATACTGAGACCCATGTATCAATACAGGCCTTACCAATGTCTTATAAAGCATGGCTTTAGTTTCTGTGGTTAATACTTTTGATTTGAAATGTTTATTCAGCCCGTAATAGCTTCTATTAGCAGCCAGAATTCTTCCAATTTATTTTGTGAAGTTATTCTCAGCATCGACACATGTCCCCAGATATACGAAGCCTTTTAACCTTTCAAAATTATAGCCATCTATTAGTACTTCTGAAATACTATAATTATTGCGTCCCACAGCCATAAACTTTGTTTTATTTTTATTTATAACAAGCCCCATACTCTTAGCCGATGATTCAAGTGCTCTAAAGGCATTGTTCAGATTATTTTCATTTCTGCTGATAATATCTATATCATCTGCATACGCTAGGAGCTGGACTCTTTTTATTAAAACTATGTCCTCCTGTTTGTATTTCAGAGTCTCGCATTACCTTTTCAAGCGCAATGTTGAACAGTAGGCAGGCTAGGGCATCTCCCTGTTTAAGTTCAATCACTTATCTATTACGTCACACAAAATGCGTATGATTGTATCATACAAGACTTATACAGTTGAACGTAGTTTGTCATACGGTCACTGTTTACTGTGACTAATGATAATGTGATGTATTTAATATACACACACTTATTGTTTACTAATGGCACCTATAATTTCAATTTTCTATTGTAATCATAGCTAAAGGTACCCATACATACGATTTGCAATAAAATTTTTATTACTCACATTCTTAAAAACGATCGATTTCGGTCACAGACCATCGTCAGGTCATATACAGCACACTTGCGGTCAGAATATCGTAAAACAGCCACTATTTACAAAAACGAATTCGTAGACATTGATTAATGAACGTGATACCTGATAATATCTACATCATCTGCATATGCTAGGAGCTGGACTCTTTTATTAAAACTATGTCCTCTTGTTTGTATTTCAGAGTCTCGCATTACCTTTTCAAGCGCAATGTTGAACAGTAGGCAGGCTAGGGGATCTCCCTGTTTAAGTTCAATAACTTATCTATTACGTCACACAAAATGCGTATGATTGTATCAAGACTGTTCAAGACATTACACTTGAACGTAGTTTGTCATTCGGTGACTGTTTACTGCGAGTTTTTGAGACCCTCTATAGTTACAGTGACCATACTTGTACAGTTGCAATCCGGCATATATGATACCATGATACCAGTTTTGGTTGGATTAGGTTAGGTGAGGTTGGGGGGGGGGGGGAGGTTTGAGGCATTTCTCGAAATATATTATTGAATATATATCTTGAAAATATATATTCTTTAATCGAGGTTATATTTGGCGTTAATTATTAACAAAGCGATTTGAAATTTGGTATGGAAGTTCAGATACATTAGTGTTACAAATGTATAAAGTTTCATTCATTTATATCCATTATTTTCAAAATAACATTAATTTGACTAAAATCACCTGTTGCTAACTTTACAAGTGATTTGCATAAAAACTATTTACCACATATAATTGTTATAAGTTCACTTTTATTTAGAATTTTATGCTGAACAATTTTAAGTTAAAACGTTAAATTCGTAGTGACCGTCAATCGATAAATTTGAACCCTTCACTGAAAAATTTGAATTAAAACTTTTTTGATCCGATTATTAGTAGACGCTAATGTTGCCAGATATAAGTTATGAAACTAATTTACCGTATTCATTTTGGCCAAATGATTACACGGGAAAAGTGTCACCTCAAAATTTCGGTGAAGCGTTCACGGCAAAGTCCATGGAACGCTTCACCGAAATTTTGAGGTAAAACTTGTTCCGTGTATTAACGTACCACGAGTAAACGTCAGCAGACCATGAGTGATGTGAATAAAATGAAGTAACTTCTATGAAGCACTAGATCCCGATTTAAGAATATTCTCAATTTGAGGTGAATAAGCAAGTGCTTGACTCTTTAAGTAATTGCTCGACAGTTGGAGAACTATCCGGAAAACCTTTAAGCAATTGCTTAGTATAGATGTTACTTGTTTCTCTATTTTGAAGCAATTACTTCAATCGTATCCGGTTTGAACTGATGACTAACGACTTCTCACGGGACATGTCGCGACACGTCGCTGTACCTCCCCTTCCCCCATTCCATTCCGGTAGCGGGCAGTTGATAACTCGCATTTGTGTGTGCAACTGAAGCGTTTGACTGTCTTTTATTTGTGATATACGATGTCTTCAGGTGAGGATGATGTTACGGAAGGAACTGGAGAAGAGAGGTTTGATAGATCACTGTTCGTTCGGATTTTGAAAGACTATAAGGAGGTGTTTGAAAAGTCTAAACTTCCCTCTTCAATTGTAACAAAAGAGAAGGCATGGAAGAATATAACAGATGAATATGCTAATACCTCTGGGCAGAAAGTCACATCTGTACAACTTAAAAAAATGTTATACAATTTGAAAACTTCCGTAAAAAAGAAGTATGATATGAAAGCAACTGGTAACAAGCCAATAAAGTTTAAGGAATGGGAAAGTGATTTTCTTGACATGTTACATACCGGAGAAAATCCTGTGTTTTCTAAAGTACCCGGAAGTATATCAGTGGGGGTAGGAATAAGCGGTGAAGGCCCAATTCCGGCAAAAAAAGGGAAGTTTGTGGAGAGTGAAGACTTACAAGCAGCTGGTTGCAGCTCCCATGGGTCTGAGAAATCACTTAATAAAAAGACTGGAGCAAGCAAAATTATGGGTATGTTAGAAGATGAACATACAAAAGAATTAACAACACCACAGTTACAAAGATTGGTTTTGCTGCAGCAATATAATGTTAACAAAATAAAAATAAAATTCCGTGTATTAACGTACCAAGAGTAAACGTCAGCAGACCATAAACCACGGCTGCGGCGTTTGCATAAATTAAGCACAATTTTTGTTTAAGACGATAAAATATTTTAAAGTCTAAATCTGGGACGTTTTTACGATTGTTCGGGACACCCAGACCTAGGTCTGAAACCCGGGACGTATGGTCACCGTATGTATAGTTCAGTTTTATGCGCTCGTCCATTAGTTTTCCCTTTTCACAAAAATATGGTGGCTTCATATTATTTTCGAATCTAGAATATGTAGGGGTTGAAATTAATACTATGCGTAGCAGACTCCGCCAAGACAAACTAGCCATGGGAGATAGGTGTTATTTTTCTTTGCTCCCTATCCTAAAATCCAGAATCATTTCTAGTAGAAGAAGAGAAAGAAACATTCTTAGGAGGATATATGGAGGTGTACTACATGACGGAATGTGGTGTATGAGGACAAATGCCGAATTGTACGATCTACACAAGGAACCGGACATCGACACAGTAATAAAACAAGGTAGAATTAGGTGGGCAGTCCACGTATAAAAAATGACAGAGGACAGGGCAGTGAAAAAAGTATTCATTGGAATAAGAGCAAGAGGGAGCACGATGTAGGTGAAGACTTGATTAGACTGTGTAGTCAGAAGGTGGCGGAGAGTCGGACAGGATAGAGAGGAGTGGAGGCGTGTCGTTCTGGAGGCCAAAGCTCTTCATGAGCTGTAGCGCCGTGAAGTAGCAGTAGTATAGTAGAATTCGGCTTGAGCTTGCTGAAGTCACCCTTACGTAAATGTTCCCTGCATAGGCCTATATCTTGAAAACCTAAAAACTATTGCCCGATTGCAAATTAACAAGTTTCGAGGTGTATACATCACAGCACTTTTCTTAACTTCAAACGTTTAAAAACATTGTTAATATTTTTAAATGAGACAGTACTGTCGAATTTTTTATAAGCGATTTTTATGATATATGGTAACAAAGTGATGAATTCCGCTGATATGTATTTCTGTATATTACTAGTATTCGGCTCTTCTGTCTAAACACGATGTTATTGATAATACTCCCCTGTAACCGTTAGTTATTGCAGTACGTTTTACGGTTGGGTTCGCCAATAGTCTTTCTTCTTTAATGGAATCTGTAATAGTCGATTAACAAAATAATTAAAGGCAGCCGTTATCTGTGCGAACGGATGAGAGGGCAAAGCATGAATAGTGGCATTCGTGGTAGTAGTCGGTTTTCTGTATTTTTTAATTTTCAAGCGGTATTTTTATGTATCAAATCTCCACTGTCTCCATTTCATATATCGCAAAGTTCCGGTTTCACTTGCGAAAACCACGTTTCTCCAAAGAAAATCTTTGCAAAGCAAACTCTTCTAAAACAATAAGATTACTTGGCATAGATAGATTTCATCAAGACAAGTTGTTTTATCTCATTTATATCATCATCATCATCAACCGTTTCTCTACAACCCTTGGTGGGTCTTGGCTTGCTCCAAGAGTCGATTCCATTCCTCTCTATTGCATGCCCTGGCTTTCCAATTTCTTATGTTCAGCTTTCCGAGGTCCTCCTTTATCTGGTCTTTGAATCTACTTCGGGGTCTTCCCCTTTTCATACTAACCATTGATTTCTGGTAGAAAATATGTTTCGTAGACTGTCCTTCCTCCATTCTCTCTTATCTCATTTATATACTGTACTTGTATAATAAAAATGTGCATGACTAATAAAAGTTATGTAATATATTCGTTCAAACAAACTTACATTTATTTCAAATGTTTATTTCTATGTTTCCTTTAATTGTGTATTGGAGTTTCAGTTTTAAGGTCATAAAATAACATTTATAGGAAGAATAAAAATGATGCAGATTTGTTGATGCAATTGAAACCATGGTTCAAAATCTTTCTCTAGGTTGGGCCAGTAACCGTGCAACCAGTATTGCTATTTATTTATTTATTCATTTTAAGTAAGGTGCATAATTCGCTTAACTCAAAATAAATGTTACAAATCAAAACTATTCACACTGCAGTTTGTTTAATTCGTCCATTCGACAAGCAACGACGCACAAACATTTTTATGTAGTGAGCAGCTCAGTGAACGATATATCCATCTCTCTCTCCGGCATGAAATTACATTGTCAACACGGCCAGCGGGATATGTACTGAAATGTGTCTGCAAAACTTGGCGCGCGCGCTCGCGTACTTATTACATTTGGCATAACGTCGCGTAATGTTCACCAGGAAAATCCTCCGGAATGTGTTTGTCGTACAGTTTAGCATTGACTGATTTAATAGGGGACAAGAGCTCGGTTCAAACGAAGAACAAGGTTTCGGTACGCCGGTCTGGCGCCACATTGTAATCTGTGTGTGTGTGTGTGTGTGTGTGTGTGTGTGTGTGTGTGTGTGTGTGTGTGTGTGTGTGTGTGTGTGTGTGTGTGTGTGTGTGTGTGTGTGTGTGTGTGTGTGTGTGTGTCTCAAGGATCCAGGCCAACAACTGAACTCAACTTATCTGTTCAGTGTGCCAATTGGAGTGCGCGCGTGCGTGCGGGTGCGCTTGGCCGCGGCGGTCACGCCATTAATTGATTGTTTGCGCCGATTGATTGCACGCCGGTCGGCTCCGAATAAAAAAATTAAATTAAATATTTGTCAAACGTCCAAGACCTTAAAAAAAAAAGAAGTTAATTGACATTTTAAAGTATAAAAATAATGACAATATCTGCTTCTTTGATCTAAACCAACAAAAAACGTGGGTCACAGATATATCTGATTGTGTGTGTGTGAGTGTTTAAAATATATGTGATTGTGTCACACTAGTTTTCCGGTAAGATCTTCGTTCCAACCTTCACTGGCCTGCAGTCTCCACTTGGCATTTAGGCCTACTTCCCTTACAGTTTTAACATATTTTATTCATCATTCTACGTGTTGTTCGCTCCTATTCTGCACCAACCAATTCCAAGATGTTAGGAATATACTTATATTAGAAGTACACGTCAGTGAATAAATTACATTCGTTTGTTAAGGATTTTTCTATATGCAGCAAAAAAAAAGAAACATATCTCCTATTATATACACTATCAGGTTGTTATTTAACACGCACGGGATAAAAGGAAAGTCGAAATGGTGCTATTAGATTAATCAGATCAACAATGATCCGTTACGATCAGGTGAGATCAACAGTTCCAAGTAGTTTCAGCAGATCCAGCAGGTCCTGGTCTTCTTCTTCTTCCCCTCCTCCTTCTGCTTCTTATTCTTAATCTTCTTCTTCTTCATTACCATCATCGTCTTCTTCTTCTTCTTCTTCTCCTTCTTCTTCTTCTTCTTCTTCTTCTTCTTCTTCTTCTTCTTCCTCCTCCTCCTCCTCCTCCTCCTCCTCCTCCCGGACTTAAGCATTTCTTCTGTCACGACTTCAAAGGTTTTCGTAGTCTTCCCATATTTCTTCTGCCACGGTGTCTATAAAACATCACTTGTTTGAGGTTTGAGTAGTCTGTGACATTCTCTCTACATGTTCCCTCCTTTAATAACAACAATAATAATAATTATTATTATTATAAAAACAACAACTCCTTTTTATATCTTTGAAATCGGTCTCTGTGATTTGGCAGGGAAAAATACCTTTCTATAGTCGTTGAGTATACAATGAAAACAGTATGGCGAACACTACACTCCAGTCTACCGTCAAAAACCCATCAGCCTACCGTTATCACGTGTACTTTACCCCTTATCATAGACTGAGTCAAGATGGGGGCTGAATATGATCCATCTTGATTGTATGGTGTGTCCGGTGATCGAACTCCCCCCCCCCCGGGTTTTCTTATAGATGTGGACAACAAATTTAAATCGACTTTCTGCCCTTTTGACGAAATCAGGTGATTTTTATGATTTTTGAGTACTAAATTCGAACTTGCAATCAGAACAGCTCTATCACGTATTATTATTATTATTATTTGTTGAATGATGAAAAAAAAGAATTAATTTTTTCACGTTTGTTATATTAATACATAGCAAATAATGATTATTAAATTACAGTCACCATATTAAAATGACTTTTTTGGTCGTTTCCTTTTGTGGACATCTTCTCTTACCATGTTCCAACAATCATGTTTGTGGACATCTTCTCTTACCATGTTCCAACAATCATGTTTGTAGACATCTTCTCTTACCATGTTCCAACAATCATGTTTGTAGACATCTTCTCTTACCATGTTCCAACAATCATGTTTGTAGACATCTTCTCTTACCATGTTCCAACAATCATGTTCCGCAATCATTTGACGTTTCACGTCTCTACGTATCTTTTCTCCATAATGAAAACTTGGAGAAACCTTTTCCCATCTCCGTTACTTACTGAACTCAGATTTGAAGGAAAAAATCCAGGTGTGAGCGAAGGAAACGAAATTTTTCGTGTCATATTAGAATTAAAATTTTAAAGGTTTGATTAGTTCGTTCACGATTTCTCGCCAGTCTTCTGATTTGTTATTTGGTCGGACGGACAGTTTCCCGAAAGTTCTATCGCCGCACTGACCGCTTCGAGGGCAATCACCTTATCAGCGCCCTCGGTCGCAACCTATCTGTGCCAGGTGAATCTTGACCCGAGCTCGGCGTACAGTCACCCTTAATTGGCTTCCACGGCCGGTAGCAGGCCATACCCTTTAAAATCCAGAATGTCTATGGTCCCTGCGGCAGGCGTTCTACTTTTAGCTCGGGTCGCACAACCCCTCTCCTACTACAGACTCCAATAAATCCCAAGCTCTTTTCTCTGAATTATTTAATTTAGCTTCGATATCTTCAGCCTCTAGTACTGCTCTTATTTGTAGCCATATTAAAATACATTTCTTAAATTTTACACTATACTGCAGCTGGAAGAAAAAACTTTTTCAAAATCTGCTTGTTTTGTCGACTTGAGGTCACTGTTACACTTTTATCCATAAGATTCCAACCATGTAAACGACATCCTAACACCTTTGACTGGGATTTTAAGAGATGTAGGTCTCTGGCCAAATTATGTCATTCTTTTTTAAAGGTTATAAGATGATTCGCAAGCAGTAAAAAATCTATATAAAAACAACAACGTACAAATTAAAGTAGGTAACAAAATTGTCTGTAGGTTTAAAACATCCAAAGGGTTATTGCAAGGCTGCCCAACATCGCCCACGCTGTTTAAGATATTTTTAGAATATGCATTAACCATGTGGAAACAGAAATGCCATGGAATGGGAATACCGATACGAAATGAACACCTGTACACACTATGCTTCGCCGATGACCAGGTAGTTATAGCCCAGGATGAAGAAGATCTAAGCTACGTGGTCAGAAAGCTGAATGAAGAGTACACAAAGATGGGATTGGAAATAAACTTAAAAAAGACTGAATACTTGGCAACAAGAGATGAAGAAACAACGGATTTAGAAGTAGATGAAAATGTTAAAATTAGAGAAACAGACAATTTCAAGTACCTAGGATTCAAACTGAGTAAACAAGGCACAACGGAAGAAGAAATAAAAAGTAGATTAGGGCAGACTAGAACAGGGATTAGACAATTACACGGTGTTATATGGGACAAAAATATTAGAAAAAGCACCAAAAAATGATATATCAGACCATACTCCAAAGCATTATGATGTATGCAGCGGAAGTATGGGTTATTAACAAAAAGAATGAAAGAAAGATTCTTGCAACAGAGATGGAATATTGGAGGAGGTGCTGTGGAAAGCCAGGTTGGAGGAAGGGAGACGACACTAGCTGTAGCAACCCTATTATATATATAGATGTTTCGCAGATGGCACAGTAGGTGCAAAGACAGGATCGTTATTTCGGTCGCTATCACCTTGTTCGTTGCTGTCATCTTTATCGTCAAAAATACTACCAAAAAATACATTGTCTTTGAGCTGTAACACTCCTCCAATGATTTTAAAAGATTGTAGAATTTCATCGTTTGTAGGGTTTTTATTGCCTGCCAAGTATGGTCACAAACTGCATCTTCATCATCTTCTTCTATCTGTACCATAGAACAGGCAGCCTACTTTGCAGTTCGCAGTCGGAAAATCTGAAACACCGTCTTTATCAACATTGGAATTTCATTGGAATTACAATTCGTTTAATGTTAGTTCATCTTCTTCATCCCACTCGGATGAGGCAGAATTGAAACCGGCTTTGAAGAAACTATTGTAGATTGTTGAATCACGTACATCGTTTTCGGCAATGCACTCCCTGAACCCCAGACTGATAGTTTTCAAACGGTAGGGGCGATCTTCTTTAAAATTATTTCTAGATAAAGGCATTTCAAATTTGTATTACCCCCTGAATGGATTACCGAAGTGTCATTGTGAGAAAAAACATGACTTTTATGTTGCTTAATTTTGGATTAATGACTTCAGAGTGTGCCAGAAAATTGTCAAACAAAAGTGCAATTTTCTATTTTGTCTTAAAATCTTTTTATCTGACTTTCGTTGTAACATTATGAACCTACATTCAAAGTAACATTATGAATATATTAAATAATGTTGTGATTGACAATATTAAAACTATTTGTCACTAGGAATCGGAAGACTTAGATCATGTACCACAGATCGCAATGTAGAATCTACATTCCGATAGTTAATCGTGTGCTTTGCTTTCACACTAGTAAGGCAAAAACACCAATGCGCAACAAGATGTTTCTGCTCTCTCCCTATAGGCTTTGATGATCGTGTACCTTGAAGCAAATTTCTTAAATTTCTCGCATATGTGCTACACATATTTTGGGAGCCCAAAGCTTGTCTTTAATAAGATACAGACCTCAAGGAAGACAAGATATAGGAAAGTTCTATTAGCGCCACGGGCATCTCACAGATAGCAACACAATTCAGAACAGAACAGTTAATAATAGTTTATTTGAGAGTAATATTTTAATTGTTCAAATGAAAGAACGATAAGCTATAAGTAAATGCATCATAATCTCGATTTTAGCACTCAAAAACATTATTCAAACTTTAAAATCGTAGGTGCTACAGAGGAAAACCAAGTTCAAATGTGGACGTTTCGAGCAAAAATACACTTAGAAAACCTGTTTTCATTGAGGGGACAGAACGTGTGTTGTGTAGCGTTAGCAGCCAGGCGCCAAATGCATTTGTCCACTAAGCCCCTAATACCCTTCTGTGACCTTCCGTCTACGGTATTTCTAATAATTTTCTTAATTTATGTTATTTTATTTAAATCTATTTCTTCACTTTTGTCGTCGCTTCTTATTACGTGTAATACCTACCATCCTCCAACTCTTCTATATTCTAAGAAATCCATAAGACAGTAAATCATGGGGTTGCAAAAACAAAACAGAAATTTACAGGCATTGCACAAATGCTTCAATAAATCTAAAAAATATATATATTTATGTTCATTCACCAATCAACGAATTCATTCTTCATTCACCAATCAATGAATTCATTCTTCATTTACCAATGTACAGATTTTAAGTTAAATATAGTCGCATTCGTAAGCGAAGTTTTATATGTGTACTACGTTGTTGACAACAAAGAAGTAGTTTCTATGGAAACTCACCGGTTCCCATTTTCGATCACGCACCAGTGATCAACCGCAAATGTGCGACACGTCCTTATAAACATTTTCAATGTTAAAACCAGTTAATTCTCTGTTTTTGTTTCCGTATAAGAGCCTCGGTTTTTTTACGAGGATAGGTGGTAAACTTTGCTGAACCAATGTCCGGAAGGGTACACATTTCCAGGGTCTGCGGATTGGGTATTATAGACTAAAAACAATAAATAAATAAATAAAAAAGCACCTCCCTTTCCTCTTCTAGGACATACTAACCTGGAACTGTTTGACACACTACTTCGAGCTAGACTTATTGTTCTTCAGCCCTAGGTACATGTGTGGCTACAGAGACGCTGCACGTGCTCGGCTCCCCGAGAAACGTGCAAGTCTATTACGTAACTCCACCTTGTCAAGACCGTTACATAATACTTGTCGAAGCAACATTGTTGTCACATTAAATGTGCTGCGGTGTTTTCGTTTTCTTGAATTATTCTTTGGTTATCGGAAAAGAGAACGTAGGCTCTATTATTGTAATTACTAATTCACTATGGACAGTTGTAGTTTAGATCACCAATAATACGTGATGTTCACTACATGTCTTTGCTTAAAACCTGATATTCTAAAAAGATATTTTATTCGAGTACTCGGTTAAAAACACAGATAAATCGTACAGATAATTCTCATAGTTTTATCTACGAGCTTTTGCTAAATTTCATCAAACAGACATTCCTGCACATTGGCTAAACTAGATCAGGGGCGTATTTACGGGGGAAGTACAAACGGCCCCCCCCCCAGAAGGCCAAAAAGTTGACGAATTTTGTTAATCTCTGAATTTTTAGGCTGCTTTATTTTTTCAGCTGTGTAAGCTAATAGAGTAGTAACTATTTTTTTAAATACACAAACAGGTTTATTACACAGCGTGTACGTTTGAAGTATGAAATATAGGAAAAAGCAATTCCGTCAGAATCTTGTAAAAAATGATTCAATAACGGGTATTTTTATTCTGTTATTACCGTTTATTTGAATGGGACTGATTTCAGCCATTTTAAAGATTGTAATGTTGATAAGAGTTGTTTTTCATTTGTATGAAGCCTACCCGACCGCGAATCTGATCTAGATATTGCAGTAAAACCGATATTTACCATTCCTTTCCAAATTATTTTCTTCTTTAGTAGGAAACAATTCTACCCAGGTTGTGAAACATATATTTTACAACTGCCAAGTCCTAGGATTTACTAGTTACGCAGTAACTGCTGTGTAGCGTAGAGTTTATGTTTTGTAAACACGCGTACACGCCCAAACTTGCATACACTTGTGTCCAGATAATTATTTACAAGGCAAGGCCACCGCTACGACCGCGTTAACATTCGCGAATTTGCATAAATATCTCGCTTTCTGCGAGAGTGTGAGTGTGTTTGGAGGATTAATTCCCGTCTTAAAAAAAAAAAAAAAAAAAAAAATACGTACACACAATTTACGGTGTCAAAACTTACAACAGAATTAGCTTTGTGAAAAATAATTAGTCGTGCAAAGTATGTGGGCCAGTCTAATTGTGAGATGGCGTTTGTACAAAGCGCCAGCGTGTTCATTTTGTAACCGTGCGGCAACACCCACGCCAAAGTCAACGAATTACTTGCTTTTGAAATTCGCTACTTCGCTGCACTATAAAGAAAACTCAGCGCATAGTGCATGTTGTTTTGTAGATATTTGGTATTGACATCATAACTCTTAACAAGATTGCTAGCAGTAAAACAAAACTCTATGATAAAAACATAGTTAATGGTTACTCGGGCTAACGAATGGTGGCTAAGGGTCATGACTTCATCATCAAAGTCTATTGGTGGGTCATACGTCTTTGGAACGGTTAGTATAAACAATTGCACTACCTCCAGGCTGGATATATTGTCATCTAATCTTAGGTTATCTTCTTCTTCTTCTTCTTCTTCTTCTTCTTCTTCTTCTTCTTCTTCTTCTTCTTCTTCTTCTTCTTCTTCTTCTTCTTCTTCTTCACTACATGGCTTGGGCTATAGCCCGTTCCGACTTCACAGAGTCTCCGACCATTTTTTCCATGGTCTTCCGCGATCTCTCTTTCCCACTGGCCTATATTCAAACGCTTGTTTAGGAACACGCGTGTCTACCATGCGTTCCCCGTGGGACTTTCAAGTCTGCCTGTATTCATTTATTCTATCCACAACCGACTGTAACTTCAGGCCCGTCCTTATGTCGTCATTTCGTAAATGCATCCCTTAACTGCTCTTAAAAACTTCATTCCCGTATTGCAACGTAGATCTTTTGCTCTGCGGTACTACTCCTAGGCGGGGTTGCTAATGAGCCATCGGGCGCCTCCCCAGGTGGTGGCTAGGTGGAATGCTCTCTCGCTCCTCATTAGCTGGGGGGGGGGGGGGCCGGTGAAATAAAATAGCCGGGGTTACGCAAAATTAGCAATGGGCAGACCGGGCTCATCAGCCGTGGAGAAGGCGACCGGTCTAGGGGTTGTGTGCCCCGAAATCAATCCACCTGGTCCTCCAGGTTGCGAAGGGCTGGTAACCCTTCATGTAAAATTTAGTTTACTCGAATATTTCAACAGAGGAAAAAACCGGCTGGATATCTTGAGCTATCCCACCGTTTATTATATTAAAAGAGTTTAAACCGTTTAACCGTTTAATTTTTGTGAAAAGCGAAAAACTATCACTTTTCTTAGCCGTTTCCGGCGTTGTTACGAAACAATATTTAGGTAAAATTGAACTATTAAAACATGAAAACTATTCGTTACTGAACTATTAACAAGTTGAGTTGATAATCGATAAAGTCGACTAATTTTCCTAAAAACAATAGAGTCGTTTTTACCCCTTTAAATGTTATACTTTAATTTATTCGTGATTCGTGATTCAATTTGCCAACTAAAAATTTTGAAAACAGTAGGCCTACTCATACAGTCTTTTGCCTTAATGGTGTTGTACAGAATAGAGTGTGACGTTTGGTAGCAGAGTGTTATATTTTGATCGTAATATTTTTTATTTTTCTATAAGTTATATTTATTCACAAATGAAATTTACAAAAATTAGATAACTTTAATTAGTTAGCCTAAGTTTCTGTGATGCTCTTGTGGAACGTTAAACCTGTTATAAAAATATACATTCGATTACTGAGGAATGATTATAAACATGTAGATAAATAATGCCACAAACAATTATAATTTTATAAACGCGAAATGCAAGTAAATTTATTTTTAGACACAGAAACATTTTTTATAAAAACCCACGTATTGTACGTGGCCACTTCTTAAACTTTCTATAGTACAACCGACCTTCAAACTAAATATTTTCAGTCTGAAACCCCGTGGCAGAACAGATTTTTTGTTTAACTGCTCTCCATTAACCTTGGGGTGCAGGCAAGGAATGCGTAATGGGTGAATTTTAAGCAACCCGAATTCTACAGGGTAGCGTTATTACACAAAAATACTTTAAATAACACTCGATTTTTTAAAATAAGATCAAAACAGTTATTCAATTGATGTGGTGATGTGTTGAATTGGTTTAAGAAAATTCTTCAGCATCTCAATCAAACATTTAATTGCTACCTACGCAGCATAACACAAGGTTAGTTTCTTACCTGTTTAACCGTTAATGCAGGTTATACTAGACTAGTAGTTATAAACTTTGTATGCTGATAAGGAGAGTATTAGCGTGCATAATGGGAGTACAGAACTAGATTATCACGACTTGCTTCTGATAGAAACCATCCAAAAATTTGTTAACTATTGAGAAGTCATTATTAACAAATTACTTTTACTATGATGATTTGTTAAGGACTTATATCTTACCAGTGTCCTCCGCGCTAAGAAAGCAATTATCAAATGTTACCGTGTTCTGTTCGGACGTGCGCAGAACTTTACACTAATCTTATAGCTTCGTAACTGTGTTCTGAGTTCTGTAGATAGTCCATGCTCCTGGCCGGCAGATTCAGACTTTCCAACGACGGGAAAACTATTGTAGCACCATATATGTTTGCGGATATTAAAAATGCACCTGGCATCTAGCTTCGTCTCAAGAAGCACGAAATGCAAAATTTACAAAACACTTATCAGGCCAGTGCTGACATATGATTCAAAAACCTGGAAAATGACAAAATATAGTGAGAGAGTTCTAGGTTGCTTCGAAAGACGGATTCTAAGAACAATATTTAGAGGTGCACAAGAAAATGGAATGTGGTGCAGGCGCTATAATTGTGAACTATACCATCTTTACAAAGAGCCGGACATTGTCAGGAGAATCAAAATATAGAGGCTACGGTGGATTGGACACATAGAGAGAATGGAGGAAGGACAGCCTACGAAACATATCTTCTACCAGAAACCAATGGGTAGTAGATAAAGGGGAAGAACCCGAAGTAGATTCAAAGACCAGATAGACGAGGATCTCAGAAAGCTGAACATAAGAAACTGGAAAGCCAGTGCACTGCAATAGGGAGAATGGAATCGACTCTTGGAGCAGGCCAAAACCCATCAAGGGTTGTAGAGCCACGGCTGATGATGATGATATGTTTGCGGAAAAATCTGTGTTACACTGATTTTGTTCTTGGCAACAAAAGAAACGATGATAATATGGTGGCTAAAAATCGAATTGTAACAATTTTTCGGAATGTCATTTTTTCTATGTTATGTAATTGTTAGTGCGCAAGTACAGAATTATGTCGTGACAAACTTATCTTAATTCGGAACTATTTTATTTAGGTCATCTTATTCGAGAGACGGACGAACGGTGAAATGGACGTAAATGGGCAGACAAATTTGAGGAAGTTAACGTAGTTTTGCTCGTTTCGTGCAAGAGGCAACGAGAACCAGGAACATAGGTATGTAACACTGCTCAACGGAAATATTTCAGGAAAAGAAACATTATAATTTTAAATATTGATTCTGAATTATAAAAAAGCTTCACCAGTCCCAGTCCCAAGTCCAGGGTCTCGTCCCACAAGTGACGAGAAAGTAGCAGGGGAAGAATAACACCTCGCTGAAAACACTTCGTTTATCTGGTCCAAACGATAGTAGCTAGTATAGGAACCCTGCCGGGGGTTAAGGTGTAAACCGGTCAACCAGCTCGACGGTGGAAGAGGACTACGAAGAGAGTGGAAGAACCTAGGAAGTGGGCCTCTGAATAAAAGCCAGGTCAGCTCTGGAGGCCAGCATCGCTACCGGTCTTTCCATACAAGACGTTGGTAACGTCTTTAGGGAACATACTGAAATACGTAAACGCTTCCAAAACAGGTAACTAGGCCTATATTACAGACGAAATGAAGTAAGAAGAATTGCGAAAGAAGCTTTTAAAATTGTATATCTACATAACATGAGAAGAGCGTGGACTGTACAATGGATTAAGATATTATAAAAGAAGGTTGGGTTCATTTACGATGTTGTAAAAACTTCATGAAATAACTGGAATCGGAACAGAGAATGATGACTATGTTCCTGAAGGACTTAAACCAAAGAAGAATTTATGAAGAAACATCGCTAAGATGTTTTGGGAGAAGTATGTTTTTTGGCGGAAGTATCCGGTTAGATCAAAAACGGTTCTTGAGAGAACAGTTTTGGAACAAGTCTCTGACTTCAATTACCTTGTTTGCACTATGAGTATTCAGAATGACACAAACCGAGATGTTACTACAGAAATATCGAGGTTTCAGATGATGTGCGGCGTCATACATACAACGTTGAGGACAAAAACAAGGAAAGAGAAAAGGCTTAAATTTTATGAAACAATGGCAGTGCCTGTTTTACTATATGGGTGTGAAACATGGGTTCCTACAAAGAAGATTAAAAACCACATTCAGACTTCTGAAATGAAGTTTTTGAGGTGAACAAAGCACTGCACGAGACAGGATCATTTGCGCGATATTGGAGAGGATATTGGATATTGGATAAGAGGATATTGGAGAAGAGCTACAGGTATTCTCCATAAATGATAAAATCAAGAAATATCGTAGGAAATGGTTACAGCAACTGGACAGAATGGAGGATGCACGACTACGCTTGATGGACATCCAGACATATCGAGGTTGCGTTTCGGTATAGATCGTTTGGTACAAGAGATGTGGGAAAACCGAGAGTGAGATGGAGAGATACGCTGTGAAGGCGGAACAGGCAAACTTCCTACTCCGAGAGGTGCAGAAGAAGAAGAAGAAGAAGAAGAAGAAGAAGAAGACGCCGAAGAAGAAGAAGACATCGCAAGAGAAGAGGAATACTTGTAAATACAGTGGTATGGCGCTTAGGAAACGATGAAAGAGATAAACAGTGGAGAACGGGACAAAGTGGGAACGATTGGAATAGACGGCGAGATTCCTGTAGCCGCTGGTGTGGAAGCTATACGATACGCGAGACTGGCCGGACGCTTTTCGTCAACAGATCGAAATGAAAAAAGCCAAAGATATACTGATAAGGCGTGTGTATAACTAGGTCGAAACGGTGATACCCAAACGTGACATGTTTACTTGTTATTTTAATTGTCCGCACGGAAATACCCTTTCTGTAAGTTGCATAACTACAGGTGGGAGCCGGCGCCAAGACAGGTTTTCTTGACATATTGACAGAATTTCCTGTAACCTAGACACGTATAATTACCGGTTTCCGTAACATACGAAACACGTATAAACGGGCGCCTGCGATCATTAATCAAAAGCTAAAAGTGTTTTTTATTAATGCTTTACACAATTTTTAACATGATAATGTTTTTAGGCTGGGAGTCATTCCACAAAATGCGTGATGCAAAATGTGTAACGTCATCGAAAAATGTGACGCTCCAGGTGATGTTAACACTATATTTTGTCCACACTTTCGATTCCCCACAGTCTAGAAATCTTATTTGTAAAGCCTAAAAACACTATCATGCTTCGATGTTTGGGTTTCGTCGAAATTCTTGTTTATATAAGAATTTTCCTCGGTGCTGAGGGTCGTCATATGTCAAAACATCAACAAACATAAATGCTTTCATTACTTGTGCACAAAGTTTAAAATGTAATAAGACTGACTGCATATATAATAAATTACTGACATATTATCTATAAAATAATTTAATAACCTTCAACATAGTTTTCTTGAGAAGCCACATATTTAGAGAGACGTTGTTCCCATTTTTTGAAACAATACTGGAAGTCTTTAACTGCCAATGCTTTCAGCTGGTACTTGATGATCTTTTGGATGTTCTCCACATGTCGGTCCCTGAGCTGACTCTTGATTTTTGGCAAAAAAAAAGTACTCAAATGAATATAGGTGAGGGGAATAAGACGGACGGTAGCACGGAAATGCCCTCTATTGGCCAAATACTTGTCCCGGAAAGTGTGACGTGACATTGAGCGAAACAACGTCTCTGGCCAGGCTAAAATCTTGTACCAGCATTTCATGAACATCTGCTGTTTTAAATTTGGTTTATAAACAATCACTGTTTATAAGCAATTGTTTATAAGAACAGAAATAATGACTAGTGATCGAATTCTAGAACAGGTGAGCCACTTTAATCATTTGGGAAGTGATACTGGCTGTGACAGAAATTGTGATATTGATGTGGATTTAGGTAAGTTCGAGACGATCTGTGGAACGATTAACTGTATTTTTAGAAACAAGATACGCGGAGATACAAAGTTACGGCAGTCCTGTACTGTCCTTGCGGTGTCAAATATGGACAACAACCAGAAACAAGAGAATAAAGTACAGGCCTCGGAAATGGTATTCTTAAGAGGAGTTAAAAGGTGTTCTAAACGTGACCGTATAAAGAATTAGACCGTAAAAGGAGACTGAATTTTTTAACTTGACTGAAACATTAAAATATTACAAATAACGTTTTAGTGGATGGTTAGTGAGGATCGGTCAATAATACAAATTTTAGCTATTTTGCGTCGACGTTTCGACAATATTTATTGTCATCTTCAGAACCTGTGTATGAAATACAATAGAAATATCAAACATAACGAAACAATTAAATATTTGATTGAACGTGTTGGTGATGTGAGTGTGTGCGTGCGTATGTATTTATCATTTTATATGCGAAGACTTATGATAGTTTGTTTACATCTTCAAATTATCTTTAAGAAACCGAGCAAATTATAGTATGAGAGAACTTAATTTATACAGTATTACAATTTAAATTACTAAATGTAATGTTATTTTAATTAATTAAACAAACAGTAATCAACAATTGGATATTAGATTGGTACATAAATTGTTTATACCTACAACAGTCAACATATAGCAAAGTAATATATTACCTATAACTAAAACAGATTAGGGGATGTTCACTACGTAATTATTAAAAGTTATTTTTACCATGTTTCACTTCCTACTGGTGTTAACAAACAATCATAATTTAGAAACATACAATTTACACAATACTGTAAAACATTACGACTTAAATTAGATAGTTGACAAAGGTTACAAACAAAAGTTTCTGGTAAATTTTACTAACAGGTAAACTTGGTTAATAATTGTAATCATATTATAAAATATAGTCAAGAGTACTATAGAATAATGTAATTTATGTATGTGTCCACAATCACCCTTCTCTCTCACCCATTCTTCCCCTGTCAATCCTTCTCACAGCCTCTCAGTCTAACCTGAAATCGATCTATCACTCACTATCACTCCTCTCTCTCTCTCTCTCTCTCTCTCTCTCTCTCTCTCTCTCTCTCTCTCTCTCTTCTACATACATCACACTCACTGTCTCCCTTCTTCCCTCTCTCACTCTTCCACCCTTCGCTCTCTCTCTCTCTCTCTCCTCTCTCCCTCTCATTATCTCTCTTCATTTACTCTCTCTCTCTCTCTCTCTCTCCTTTCTCCCTCTCATTATCTCTCTTCATTCACTCTCTCTCTCTCTCTCTCTCTCTCTCTCTCTCTCTCTCTCTCTCTCTCTCTCTCTCTCTCTCTCTCTCTCTCTCCTCTCATTATCTCTCTTCATTCACTCTCTCTCTCTCTCTCTCTCTCTTTCTCTCTCTCTCACACTCCCTCTCCCTCTCATTATATCTCTTCATTCTCTCTCTCTCTCTCTCTCTCTCTCTCTCTCTCTCTCTCTCTCTCTCTCTCTCTCTCTCTCCCTCTCACTTGTCATTGTCCACGATTGGCACTCTAAAACACTCACCATTTTTATTACACTATCATCCTCATACTATCATCCTCATATAAAATAGAGAATTATGCACACGATAACAGAAGTGATTTACCAACTTGTATTAAAGGGTTACAGACTTTATAACACAACATTATAGATAACAGATCTATTATATGAAAATGGTTATTACTTAATATTTACATTTTGTACAATGTTTTTTACCTGGAACTTGGTCGATACAGGTCATTTGTAATACTGTATAAATTAATAATACTGAATAAATTGTCTTGTTGATTACAAACTGTTTAATTGTGATAATTAAAGCTGGTGATTAGGTGTGACGTAATTGGTGTCTTGTATTTCGGTTTCCACTGTACCATACGACGATCAGTCGACCGTCGTAACAGTACACTAACGCCCTTCCTCCGTTCCTTCGCTTATATAATATTGTCATAGCAACAGAGAAAACTAAACAGAATAACATTACTTCCAACATGTTGTTGATTATGTAATGGATCGTGTTGACAGATCAAACAATAATACAATGCGTAATGTCGTGTAGATAGCATAGACATTCCATACACGTATAGCCTATCGACAGTTACCTTTGATGCGATCGTCAAAGGCAACCTTGGCTGAGTCCTACATAAACACTGACCGACGCTATGCCGGCTAGTTAGCAATTTGTTTTATAATAGTTACTCTGTACAAAGTGATATTAAGCGTTTATTTGTTTTGAACTGCTATTTCGTGTACCGACTTTTTTTTCCATCTAAGGACCACATGCAAATTTCAATTCTTTATTCTTTGTTCTTTTCTTTTTCTCCAATATTCTTTCATCTTTTCACTGTGTCTCCTCTTCCTGTCTTCAGTCTACTTTAAACATGCGCTTTTCTCTCTCCTAGCCTGGACTCCTTTCATTTTTAACACTTTTCCCGAAAAACTTCTCTTTCAATTGCTTCTTCTGCGTTTATATTATGTTTTTCTAAGTATTTTGGACCTCTTTAATCCAACTTGATGTTGAGTTCTTCCCCCACAGATATCTGAAGATCTGCTTTGTTAACCTTAAACAAGATGTTACCAGCCCTAACAATCGACATTTCACTTTATTTTTGACAGCACTGCAGGTCACTAAGAATGAAAATTAAACGTTTGAGGTTTTTGGGTACCCTCCAACTGGTGAATCTGTTATTAGGAACCGCAACCGTAGCAGGTTCTCCTTGTAGGTGTTATCGAAGTCCAAGTCCAAGCTGACAGAGCAGCAGCTTGACGTACTCCGGTGGTCGCAGTGTCCGGGCGAACCTGTTGCCTTCTTGTTATACCATGAACAGCGATCTCGAGCTTTGCAGGATTTTATTGGCATTTGTGACTGAAGGAGGTGACCCCTTGTCCGGGTCAAACGCCCTCGGGCGATTATCGATGACCCGCCATAAACGTAAAACACATTACATTTGACACCTGACCCTGCTCCAGAGTTTACCTGCTAAGCTGTCTCCTTCCTCCAATCCTTGTACGCCGACCTCGCTGTTTGTCGCTGCTACGCGCTATCACTGGTACGGAGCCTCTCTGCCTCGCTGGGAGCGACCGATTCCTCATGGCGTCTGCACGCTGGACTGGAGACGGGTGACATCTGTCACCTGAACCCGTTCAAGCGGCAGTGCCCAACGATCAGCTCAATTAAACTAAAAATAAATAAAGAAATCTTCTCAATTAACTGGTTGGCGGTCGTCCTTTCCATATTTAGGTACCCGTCTACTGAACCAGAACTGTGTTTATCGACAGGCAGTCATTGGGCTCAACCCAGATGCTGCAATCATGCACCGGGTGCAAAGACGCCCCGCCACTACAGTGCTACATGCTACCGAAGGAGGTGATTTTTATTTTGGAGGTTATAACTACCGGCAGAAGTAATCAGTCGTGAAGTCTGATCGGTCGTTTGGTTACTTCGTCGTCCAATTTCCCTATTTTCAACCGAAAGCCTTATAAAGTTCAGAGCGTCCTTTGCACGAACCCAACCGGCTATTTCTGTTTCAATCGTTCCCAGTCGCCGCATTATCTATGACCCCGTTAAAACAACGCACAGCGAAAACGCTCTGACGAGGTTAATAATGCTGAAGATAATATGCATCGATAAACACATACAGTATGCATACAACAGGGCTCTATTGTGTCGGGTTTCTTTGCGCAATTATAATTTTCGTTCGAGCGTGTACGTGTGTTGTTGTTGATGTTCTTCTTCTTGACTTCACGTTATCAACAGTCGGTTTCCTGTAAATAAAGAAACAACAACAACAACAACAACAACAACAACAACAACAATAACACAAGAGAAAAGAGACACACCTGAGCGAGCGGACCGCACATCCTGTGGTAACTGAACACCCAAAGGGTCCCCGCGTTTCGCTACCGGAAGTAGACATCGATGTGGCGCCGCCGTATGCATTTCCGGTTAAATTGCGTCATTGTTAGGCGCCGGGTCTTTTGTTTGTCAGTCTAGTGTGTCGGAAGCGTGGGAGAGATATACGTAGTAATTACGCACGTAACTCTGACCGTTGGCTGCTCTCTTTTGTGAAGTTTTATATTCTGGTCACGCTCGTTGGCCGACTGAATAAATCGATACCAACCAAACTATCGACGTAACAAGTGGTCGTCCACGTACACACGCATGCGAACAACAACGGACCAGTCCTTCGACAAAGATCATATAGTATTCTTCCCGAGTAGAGATGGTAACAGTATGGAATGTTTTAAAGAAAATATTAAATAACAGATTCGATTATTTAGGCAAACGTAATCAGAATTAAAACAATATGGGTTGTCATTACGATTTTAATTACTCAAATTTATGTAAATAAATTATTTTCAAAATGTAAAACTTAAAACAATTTTTGTTGTTGTTGTTTTTTTGTATCGGCCATCTAAGGACCACATGCCAATTTAAATTTTTTATTGTTTGTTCTTTTCTTTTTCTCCAATTTTCTTTCATCTTTTCACTGTGTCTCTTCTTCCTGTCTTCAGTCCACGTTGAACCTGCGTTTTTCTCTCTCCTACCCTGGACGCCTTCCATTTTTAAAACTTTTCTCCGAAAAAACTTTTCTTTCAATTGCTTCTTCTGCGTTTATATTATTTTTTCTAATCCTGTTGCCCTTCTTTAATCCAACTTGATGTTGACTTCTTCCCCCACAGATATTTGAAGATCTGCTTTGTTAACCTATTGTCGTCTATTCTATATAAATGTCCAAAAAATAATAGTCTTCTTTTTCTCATTGTTTCTGTTATATTTTCTATACTTTGATATATTTCATCACTACTTCTTAGTTTCCAATTTTCTGAAATTTTTCGTGGGCCTAATATTTTCCTAATAATTTGTCTTTCCAATATTTCTAGTTTGTCTAAATGCTAGACATTCACTTGCATAAAGGCATTCTGGCTTCACTACTGTACTGTATTGCCTTATTTTCGCATTTTTAGATATCCACATTTTTATATCTTTAGTTATACCATATGCTCTTTTCATTTTATGAATTCTTTCTTCTATAGCAGATTTTTCTAAACCATTCTAAACCATTTATTCTAACTCAAACTATTGAGTTTTATTATAGTACATAGATTTATATTCATATCGGCGGATATTTCACTTTTATTTTTCCACAGGTCGTGTGTGCAAGAATTTTGAGTCCACTTATCAAGTCAAGCTCACTTGATTGAAAACAATATCTAGTCAGAAGACCACACGGACGGGTCGGCGGCCGGGGACCTTTACACTCGTAAGGGTAGGCAGAGGGCAAATGCTCCAATCGATGCATCGTTATCGGAGGGGTGAAATTGGGCGGAACTGTTCAGTCACGATTCTCTAATGCGCGACACTACACTGCGTAACTTAGAATCAGTGCCGGATTTAAGATGTTTGAGGCCCTAGGTCAAGTTTTCTGAGCGGCTCCCCGCGCTGTGACTTATATGTAATACCCCACGAAGTAATACCCTATATATACTGCAGAAGTAAATTTATGTCAGATTAATACTATCAAATTTAAAAACAGTAGGCTACTATAAAAAGCATGATATCATTAAACAAACTTTTTCAAAATATTAAGAACCATGCAAAAGAATTGAGCAAATTTATTTATTTTTTAAGTAAAATAACTTAACTAAGCTTATTCAGACATTTAACATAAAAAAGTTATTTTTTATTGTCTACGTATAACACATTAATATTTTTTCTTATAATTTTTATAAAATTAAGAAAATAGGTCTAATTTTCTTTTTATCCTCTGATTAAAGATACAGATATCTTTAATGGCTATGTAGCTTAATGGAATTAATGTCGCGAAAAGCATTAACAAAAAATGTTGCGGGAAATTTAATTTCAAAAAATCATACTTAAATAAATCAAAGTGCCTCCTACTTTTATAAAAATACTACTGTTAAAAAAATATATATCTGTAGCTTTCGGCCCCCTCTGAGCCCGAATCCGGCACTGCTTAGAACGATTAGATCTTATTTTGAAGCGTGTCTGGATTTGTGTTACATTATTTGAATAAAACGTTTTCAACTATGAAAAACGAAACTGGTGTTAAACATTTAAAACGAATTATCCACTTCTTTTCTATTCATTGTGATTTATAAAATATGATAATTTATTTAGTAAATTTTGCATTATTTGTATCAAGAGTTTGCTATTTACACGTTTTATAGATAAAATGTGATACACATCATATATAAATTTGATACGTTTGTAATTTATAAAAGATATGTATATAATATTATAATTTATTTAGTAGTTTTTGCATTAATTACAAACAGAATTATCACTGTTGCACACCACTATAGAAAAATTATTCCGATTAACGCTTTCAAGCCTCACAGCTTGTCGTCAGGTCGGAAATAACAATATTTTTGTTTACGAAAATGTTTACGGGCGTAGGACAAGTGGGGGTATGAAGATGTTTTTTATCCTATTATTGTTATTTCCGATCTGACGATGAGCTGTGAGACTTGAAAGCGCTAATCGGAATGATTTTTCTATAGTGGTGTGCAACAGTGATAATTCTGTTTGTAATTATAACCACCAACACAACTTTTTTAATTAAATTTGCATTAATTGCATCAAGAGTTTGTTATTTACACGTTTGATTTTAAATAACACATATTCTATGAACAGGTAAAATTTTAAGTAAAAACATTTTTAAAATGACAAATACAAGTTAGATTTTATTCAATACGCCAACTTAGTGTACATCAAAATAACTTAAATTTGATACATATGTATGATAATCTAGTCAGTATTAAAATATTTATCATTAGCCTGGGCCACTGATTAAAACCTCGAGCCGAATTTGGGATTCTGAGACTTCATGTTCCCTTCAAGTAAAATTTGAATAAAATAAACGTAAATAGTCAATTAATATGTACAAATATAAGAATTAGATTTGATATAAATGAAATTATACCCGTTCAAACCAAACAGTTGTTCTGTCAAATGGGGAGGAAATCTTCGTGTGCGGTCTTTTCAGGCCTTCCGTGAAAGAAATAAAAGTTGTAACACACCTTTTGCCTATGCATGACAGTTCAGAGTAACAGACCACTTAACTCTGTTAGAAAAGTAAGTTGACCAAGCCCCCTCTATAAAGTCTAAACCTTTTATAGAAAACTCTTGATTATCTGTAGAAGAACGGGATACTTTACAGAAAGCTTTTCTCGTGTCAGGATTCGACTGATATTGATAAAATGTGTGGCTGGCCTCTAAAACATTCCGGATTTTAAAGTGTCTTGTTCAGTGGTTCGCAAACTTTTCAGTCCGCGGACCCACCCAGATAATTTAAAACTTCGCGGACCCCGTCTGAGTTCTGAAATAAAATATGTTACAAAATATTTTAATTAAAATTATATTAAAATCAAAATTCTCTTAGCTTGCAAAATTATAATATTAATGATATCAAACGTAGTTTAATGTGAATAATGAAACTGCTTTTGAACAATTAACTCTGCAATATTGGGTTTAATGTCTGATAATTTCAATATTAAGTCACTGTCGACATCAAGTTTATTTCTTAACTCTGACTTCAAGTACGTGAGCAGGGAGAATTCGGTTTCACACAAATAAGTAGAGGGGTAGAGGGAAACACAGTTATAACTTACGCTTCAAAGTTTTTTTTTTGTGCGAGTTCAGGATAGTCAGTCATTACATATAACCAGAAGTCAGCTAGCTGCAATGGCGAAAACTGTAATTTTAATGAACTGTCAGTTGAAACTTCTGCCAGAGAATCTTCTTTTTGTAGTGTAAGAGATCTAGTCAGTTCAACTGACAAACAGATCTGCTACACATGACTTAAAGACATGATTAAAGCCATTAGTTTGAAATTACTTTTACAATTACAATTAGTTTGAACCCAAAACAAAAATACTGGAATCTTCTACCAATTGTTTTCAGATTTTTAAATTTAGATTTTAGAGCATACAAAATCGGAGAAAATTACGGTATATTGTAATTTTTCTTAAAAGTGTCTGCGGACGCCACTTCCGGAACCAGTGGTCTTGTTTGTTTCAATAACCTAAAAAATCTTTTTTTTTGTGATATCTGCGCCTCAGTTAGAGATCCCTAGTTATTCGCTGGACCGTCGCCAGGGGGTTACGATCAGTCAACACCAAATCTTACCCCCACCCCCCAGTCATCTTGTCGGTAGCTACCATAGTTGCAAGTCACGAGCTTCCTTCGGGTTTCCTTGTAAAGAGATCTCCGTGGAAAACATTAAATTTGTATCTTCTGTTACTTGTCTTAAATCTTTTACAGTTTTGTTAGTTTTATTAGCAGCCATCTTAACACCAACTTTGTCACTACTCATTGCCACTCTGCTAAAACCTTCGTTCTTTACGAGGCCTTTCGGTGTCTCCACCATCTTGAGGTCGTTTAAGATGTTACCAAACCTTTCGAGATATTTACGATCATGTATTTAGCCTTGTCTGTAACAGATGCAGTTTTGCATATTAGACGATAGGCAAAAAACCCGGGAATTTTAAGAAGTGATCGATTTGCAAAGTGTTATGTCTGGAGCATAGTTTTACACGGAGCGGAAACGTGGGCGTTGGGAAGATGAGAAATAAAATATTTTGACAGCTTTGAAATCAAAGTGTGGAAACGCATCCTAAAAATCATTAGGAGAGAGACAGTGTGACAAATGTCATTTAAGACCTGAAGATGGTGGAGACACCGAAAGGTCTCGTCAAGAACGAAATATTTAGCAGTGTGGCAATAAGTAGTGACAAAGTTGGTGCCATAGCTTTTAATTGCATTGATGGGATCAACTGATCAACTACCTTCCCATTATCTTCATTTGAATGGGTCTGTTACCGTCATTGGGCACGATCCCGGACATTACAGTTCGTGGAACACAACCAGTGCTAGATTGGACTGGACATGTTCCTGTCACGACAAGCTTTCGTTTGAACAGGTTCATTAAACAACGACTGTGCAATCCTTCACCGAGTGATGGCCGTCACCCCTGATTCCGGCCGTGACTTGGTCTGATCACATGTGTGGCCTGACCTTAACTTAGAGGAGAACAAAACAGAAAGTAATTAAACATTACCTGTTCTAAATGTTGCAACTCGGTCACGGAACGTGACCTACATAAAGAAAAGATAAATGTGGACGATACCTACTGATAATAATCATGTGTCACAGCGTCAGGGTCTTCCATGACAAGTCATCACTCTTTTCATTAATTGTCATACACAGCTATTACTTACTGTACGTCTTATATACAGTGGGAACGTTGCAGCGTACGTGAAAATTAGTAACTGAATCTGTTTTCGTTTTAATTTATATAGTTACATTTCCATACGTTGAGAATATAGTAATAAACAATCATCTTACCACCATCAACTATACAGTAGTGAGAATATAGTTTCTTGTTCGCATCATTGTACATCATCATCATCATCATTGTCTTCAGCTTGTTCTGGCCACCTTTTTTGGCTGTCCACCATTTCTTTGTTTTCTGCATAAGATCTTTTTCGTTTTTTTATTATGACCTTTATTTTCTTTCAGTAATGCTAAATAAACTATATTTATTTCGCTCGATTTTATTTATTTCAATTTCTGTGCGATATCGTGCACCCTTTTACGCCTCAGAAGATCTTCCTTTTGGAAGACTACTGTATTTTGTTGTCAGCTTTCTGTCATCGCCCGAAACTCCACACACTCCAGTACGACACAATATAACTAGATCAGCTATCATTTTGTGAAATTTAATTTTTTCATCTGACAATACTATCGGATAAGAGGCACGAGCCATAAGATGTAGGAAGCAAATTATCTAGAAATTTTCGAGATGTGGACCTAGAGGAGAGAACACAGTGTATTAAATGGACTGAAATTATAAGGAACGATAGAGTGCTGGGATTTACCCAAACAAAAAATTTACAATGGCATAGGCACACGAAAAGAATTGTCAAGGAGAGTTATACCGTAGAATGGACCCCACCTGGAAGAAGGAAAAGGGGAAAACCACCTATCACCTGGACAGAAGAAATTCAGACTATATTGAGGGAACGAGAGATTGAAGAAGACCTTTGGCTGGATAAGCAGCAGTGGAAGATGAGAATTCAATCGCTTCTGTAATCTTTGGTTCCGGAAAATGTGTAAACATTGTACAGCCGGAATAAATAATAGAGTCCTGGGAGGGACAGGAGAAAAGACAAAGGTAATGAAAGGTATGAAGAAAAGGAATACCAAATGTTTAGGATAAATATTAAGAAGGAATCCTGTTGCTTATTAGGAATATGATAGCAACCATAATAGGAATAAGTTAGGTGGAAGGAAAAAGTGGGAAGACAAAGGATAACAATTATTGATAGGCCTATATCAATGGAAGAAACTATTGTAAACGAAAGGATAAGGATGCTTCATATAGAGTGAAGACGCATGTTCAGATCCTAGGTGTAGGAATATTGCAAAGCAGAGGACTTTAATAAATAAACCTGACAATAATAAAATAACTGAAAGCTTATTACTTAACCTGGTTTGATACGCGCTTAATCTGTATTAAGAATTTTCTACGGACTTTTTGCAAAGTAAATTATGTTTGAAATGTGTTATGCCATAGATAATTTTGTCACGGGAATGACACTGCCCTCTTTACTTCTCTTAATCGATAAAATAGAATTCATAATTAAGTACCAACAGCCGTGAGACAAGAAGTACACACAGTAGTATCCCCAACTGTCTACCAGATATAAATTTACAGATCATTTTTAGTCGTCAAATTTTCAGTCAACTATTTCCTTTTTATTTTTTTTTTTACTTTATTTTAACTAACAATTTTGTAGACTATACAATAAATAATCAGTGATACGTAGAGGACAGGATGGAATCGAACACTCGTCTAAATTAAAGAATATTAACAATAAAAATTAAACTTAAAAACAATAACACTAATTGAACATTAAAGATTAAAATTAATAACAGTAAATTAATTAAATAATGATGGAAAACTTTAAGTAACGGAAATGAAATATTAAGAACAATATTGGAACCAATAAAAGATGGAGAACAGTACAGAAGACGCCACAGTAATGAGCTGTACACACGTGTTGAGAAAATCACAGACGTAATTAGAAAAATAAGAATTACTTTTTAGGGACAAATTCAAAGACTTAATCCTGACAGACTAACAGGGAAACTGTTTAACTATTTCAGACAGCTCAAAATGCCCAATACGTGGTTCGAAGAAACAGGAAAAGACACAGAAGAACTTCAGATTACTCAAGAAGGCATTGAAGAATGCTTACCACTTAAAAAGAAATTGAAAATATGTCCAAGGTTTTTAGGAAAACCCAAGAAAATGACAGGTGCCGTCTGGACTGACGAAAGGAGGGAGAGGCATTGATCAAGAATGAAGGAGATATAGGAGAGGAGGAAGAAAGAGGTTAAACTGGGGTGGAACCAGTTGGACCAAACGTAGTTGAACTTGTATACTAAATCTAGTAACAAGTCCGTTTGATAGCAGCAGTTGGAAACACTGATGGTGAATACTCGGTGATCGATATTTTTACTATCGATGGTTCCCTAGCGATATTTCGTTGCCATCGACGGTTACCTTCGGTGTTTTGGAATCAATGTTATTCGTCTGAATTATTTATATTTCTGATAAAATTGTAACGAGGCATTAATAGCTAATAAATAAATATTAAGCTAGTGCGAATTTCACTCTTACGTGACTTAAGTATTCCTGCTAAACCTGTTAAAATCAACACACACGTTAAGGTCGATATACGTTCCGTTTAACTCCGTCCGTTTCACTTTAGTGTTAAATTTTAATCGATTATTCTCACAGTGTGCCGCCCATGAATAATATTTACTGTTTTATTAGAAAAATGTATTAAAATTATCTGAAAAAAGTGCTAAAGTTACCAGTGTTGGACATTTATGCAAATATCGGGCAGTACCTCGAATTTAAAATGTCAGCTCGACAAGAAAAAACTTGGTGTACAAGAAAACTGCAAACCCAAACAATCAAACCGGTTCCGGTTTCAACATCTCGTTCATGTTCAACTGCTACTTGTCATGTTCACGGCGTCGTGGTTTAGGACTTGAAAATGGTGGCAACACTGAAAGGCCTCGTCCGGAACATGACAAGTACCAGTTCAGCAAGTAAACATGACAAAGTTGGGATCAACATGTTCCGTTTCTCCTCATATCGCGAAGTCTCATCGGGAAGAATTAACAGTTCACCTAAGAATGAAATTCTATTTAGAGTTTCATTTCACACATCGAACAATGACACATTTCCAGCCGTTGGCGTTTTCTGGCTACCGATGAAGTAAGAACGCTTCGATACTTTTAGGTAGCAACCATCGATGGTTTACTTCGATGTTCGTTCCTCATGTATTTTCGACTGACGCATTTCACCATTGTTATATAACAGATTCAGGAGAAGATCTGCACGAAACGTTAAGCAAGCCCTTCCGCTCGTGATTACATCGTCTTCTCAGTTTAAATTATAGCTCCCTTAGGCCGGCCACACACCCCACCGAACATGTGTCTTACGACAAAACGTTTTGTCGGACGGCGTCTGATGCGATCCGTTTAGCATAGGTTAAAATGGGCCTGCCACACACCGCATCGAACACGACGTCAGACGCCTTGAGGCGTTTTTTCCTTGTCTGGCGAAGGTACCAATAGTTTCGTCTCGCGTCAAAACACTGTCGAACAACTAGATCTGCGCATGCGCGGCCCAGTGATGTGACCCTCAATTGTCAGCTGTTCGTATTTTGCTTCTGTATCCTTTCCCGTATTAGCTCGAGGACATAATCAAAGGTTGCTCTACTCATTCTACAATAATTGTAAAATTTAGCTGGGTCAGCTCTCAATTCGCCAATAAACCCAATAATATCCCTATTTTGGTTGATAGGGTGAACCCAAAGTTATCTGTCTTTACCGTAGCCTAGTAATTGTAGGAAATTCCACAATAGGATAACAGTGTCTTCTTCCTCTCCATCCACAGCTCCTCACCTTCACTTCAAAATATATAATTAACATTCAAACTAGAGCCGTTTGTATGTTTACACTGAACATCAGCGGCAAAATGAAGGAGTTTCTTCTCCCACGTCGCGTCGTATCGTGAGCGCCTCCACACCACATCCTACAAGACACATGTTCGGTGCGGTGTGTGGCCTGCCTTATGAAGACAGGGATCAGATGAGGGGATGATTTATCCTACAGTCTGAAGGTTAACTCGGTCACACAGTATCTCATATGATCCTTTGCGTTCCACAAACCAGATATTTCAGACACGCGTGAAAATGAAACGAGTCCTGATCAGAAAAGAAAACAGTTCAGAAGAACTCTATTAGTGACCGGATAACCCGTCCGGGACACGTACACGTGTTTCCCGGCACGCGCGAAACACAAACAGTAATTATCAGGCGCCCGGTGCCAGCCTTACCAAAACCATTATGGTAATGTACACAGAGCCATGACGCGCAGCGTAATTTGTCTGTACATTAACAAAAGAAATAACAACAATAATAAAATTTTTATGCGTGAGTGCGCGTTTCTGCGTGTACGTCGAGTGTGTGTGTGTGTGTGTGTCTGCGCGCGCGCGCGCGTGGCCGTTGGTGGCTTAAGTGCGTGCCAGCGGTGCGCGCGTGTTGTTAAGAACAAAAAACTAAATAGGAAGATAAAAATCGAGCTTCTGAGCATAATTAACGTGTAATGGTATTGCTCTCCATCTGTCTGTGTATCTCTATTTCTTTGTGTCTACCTCTTTTCTTCGTCCATCTGTCTCTCTCTCTCTCTCTCTCTCTCTCTCTCTCTCTCTCTCTCGCACACACTCACGCACATACATACAGCACTGCCCAGTACAATTGACCTGAAGAAAAAAGGTGCTGTTGGTTTTCCGAGTAGAGGAAGTCTTTGACCCGCGAGGGGGGGGAGGTACATAGCCTATTGTCGATTTGGACGCTACCGAGAACATCGACCTCAACAGTTCGCAATTCAAACAATGTTCTTTAGTTTTCATTGTTTCCAAAACAACGAACCGAACTGAAGTCATTCAAACGCTTCAAATTTTCTTTGTTCCTGTGACCCGTCGCGGCCACGTACGTAAAAATGCGTCTTAATGTGTTCAACACAATTTAATTAGTCGCATAAAATATTCGTTTATCGCCAAAAAAAGGCGTTAAGTCAGACGATGATAAAATCTCTGGCTTTTTAAAAGCGGAAATAGCACACTGGCTGACCAACCGGCAGTGACCGATAAAAAACATCACCTAGAAGATGAGTCAAACTGATTTTGAAATTATAGCCCTCCTAAAGTTGAACGTCTAATGCTTCGCGAAACACAACAAATTATATAATTGCACCCTACACTTCCTACAGTACGGTTCCCCCTTCGTACTGTTTGCTTTGGACGACATCGATTAATTACATGTTACATTGTCCCCACGTAGTAATGAATAAATATAATAATTAATAATAAACAAATTAAAACGATAAAAATGAGTTATGTGAATCCTCCGCTTAGAAAACAAACATCGAATGCAATCATTCTCGAGCAAATGCATCTGTTCTCGTAATTATTTTTAGCTCCGTATAAAAATATGTTTTTTCTCCAGGCGAAAAAATTGACTAATCATCGGAACACCGATAACGAGTGGACCTATTCACTTTGTACACACATCTTAAGACGATGGATGACATCTAATAAAGAGCGGCCATCTAATCAATACTGAATGTAGCCTACTTTTCACAGTGTCGGCTATACCCGGTGTTAGAGAGTTTTATTAATTGCAATACTGTTCGCTTTAGCCTGACATTTACAAATGTTTTCAATTTTTGACCTCTTTTTTGGGCCCTTAAGTCCCAAAATTTTGAAATTTCCAAAAGTTAACATTGAATTGAGATGTTAGTGAAAATTACCTTGAATTTGATACCCTACATGAATTTTTGTGATTTTATGAAAATTTTCACCCACTGTTTGGGCCTTGACGTCCAAATATTTTTTGAAATTTTCAAAAATGAACACTATATTAAGATTGTGGTTGAAATTCGCTTTAATTTGATATCCCACATGGGCTTTTACGAATTTTTACAATCTTGTCCCCCCCCCGCACCACCTTTTTTTTTGATGGATCAATCTAAAAAACAACCGGATTCTGTAGGGTAAAAGTATGGACACGCACGACAAGTGTTTCGAAAATCGGTTGATGCGTTCAAAAGTTATCGTGAGACATGCCCAAACAGAAAAATACCAATCGCCCAGTCAAAACAGAAGTCGCTTCGTTCGTTCTATAACGTATGGCGTGCGCGAATGCATGTGTGTGCGGGAGGACAATACGTATACCCAAATGTTACGTTTCAATACTTTGAAAGTAGAAGTTGGTCTTGGTCCTTGAAAAGTCACTAAACAACTTTAGTACATAAATGCAAGACATTCAACACGGAACGAGTGAATCAACTTAACGAAGGACAGGAGCACGTAAGCGAGAACGAATTAAAATTCAGCCATTTTTACCAGCTGTTGAAGAATCGCCGAGGTGCGCCGTCGTTTGCTCCCGAGTTTTAATCATAATCGACCAGCAAACGTGATCATAATAAGGGGAGCAGGTCGTGGACAGGGTAAAACAGATCGATTTTTCAAAAATGATGCTACAAAATTCTCCATTTCTTTCTGTTTCAGAAAATGTATAAAATCGTATACTTAATTCACGAGTTAATAGGACAAAAAAAGTTTTGAATGGAAGTGTGCCCTGTATGCGACGGGTGTACTGAGTGCGCAATTCCAGCGCGGCTTACTAACTACATCCCCCATTGTACCTTACCCCTTGTTGTAGTATAGTTTTGGTTTGTAAGTCAAGAGTATTTCATTTTTCATGTTGGCTAACCTGTAAGAAGCAGACTCAACAGCTGATCTGGCACGTGCAAAAGCATGTAGGCTGTAGATTGTGGAGGCTAAAAAAAGATATGAAAGGAGTAAAACTAAAAGATTGGAAAATATTGGCAGGTAAAGGAATTCTCACTGATGATTAAATATACCAGTTCAACAGTACTACGGACTAGCTATTAGGCAAAATCGTATGTTGAAGCAATGAAGAAGGTGATATGGGCGACTTACTTTCATAAATTGTCGTCAGACGAGAAACCGCAACACCAACTATCCCCTACCCACAGTGAAACATGGTATACATATAATAAAGCCCAACAGAAATGTGAAAAATGCACACATAAACATTCATTGCCAGAGACAGTTAAGGATGTTGTAAAGCCAATATTCAGATTTATCAAATGTTACTAAAACACTGCCTTCATGGGTAAACCCAAAATCCCAAAGAAAGTGTAAATGGTACTTTCCCAAATCATTTGGCAAATGGTACAAAAATAGTTTTTGTAGGCCATCAGGTATACAAAATAGGAGCAACAAATGCAGTTCTCTGTTTTAATTATGGTTCTGTAGCAAAAGTAAATGTGCTTGAAACCTTGGGCTTCCGACCAGGTAAACTAATGGTTGAAGGCCTGATGAAAATTGATGAGGAAAGAATACAAATGTCGGTATGGAGAACCATACATGACTTCCATGTACTAAGATTTATATTTAAGATCATATTCGAAATGAAATATTTCCATAGAAACTGCTTCTTTCTACTTATTGCTTCAGCCTTAACCACAGTACTGTGGTCACTAACGTATACCCACCTCACGTTATAGACAATTACCCCCACCCCGTTCAACTAGGCTCTTCATTTATAGATATTTCATCTACGTTTCTACAGTAGATTATTCAGATCTTCTTATCAGGATACTTTATTTATCAAAACTAAGTACTTTACTCTTGTTACAACAAAAAATGTTTCTATTTCTTTTATGAAGTTGCTAAACTGCTACAATTTTTTGTTCAGACAAAGCTTTTCGTCATCTCTGACATCATCAGTAAATAATAGAAGGATTGGAATTATGCCTAAGCCAAAATTACTTCAGATTTAACAACAAATTTTACATACAAGAAAATGGATTACCAATGGGATCACCGCTTTCACCATTAATGGCAGAGATATTCATGAATAGCTTTGAAATCAAAATTTTAAAAGATGTAGATAAAAAAAGAAGAATTAAAAAATGGATCAGGTATGTAGATGACATACTAATAGTTTGGGAAGGTGAAGTAAATGAATTTAAAAAATTTACGGAAGAATTAAATAACATAGAAAAACAATAAAATTTCAAGAAAAAATTGGAGGATTAGAAATTAATTTCCTGGATATCAATATAAACATTGAAGATAACAAACTCAAATTCGATATATATAGGAAAGAAACATACTCAAATTTAATAATTCCACAAGAATCATATCATCCAGTCAATTATAAAATGGCAGCATTAAATTCATTTTGCTATAGAGCTATAAAATATCTAGAAAATGAAGAACTCAAACAAAAAGAATTAAAGAAAATACAACAAATAGCAAAAAATAATAATTACAACCCTAAAATAATTATAGAATAGTTAAGAAAATAGAAGAAAATAAAGAAATAGAAAAGAACAAAGAAAAACAAATGAAGAAAAGAAATATAAAGGAGCAATAACATACATAGGATATCAAACAAAAATGATACAAAAATGCTTCGAAAAATACGAAATACAGATAGGAATAAAGGAAACGAAAAATGTATTCGAATATATAAAAAAATGCTAAAACAGAAGAAATTCCAATAACAGAAAAAAGCGGCGTATACAAATTAAAATATGGGGAATGTAATAAGATATATCTGGGCGAAACCGGAAGAAAATTAAAATTCGAATGAATGAACATGCGAAAGGAGAAGGGGTTAAAACAACGAACTCACTATACGCAAGACATTTCAATGAATCAGGGCACAAATTCATAAATCCAAATGAAAATATGGAAATAATCAAAATAGAAAACAATCCGCAAAAAAGAAAACTAATAGAAGAACTAGAAATACTTAAAGTTAAAAAAGAAGATAAGAATAAATTAATGAATATAAAAGTGGATTTTACAAATGAAGAAATATTTTATTATATATTAAACAATAAACAAAAAATAAATTAAAATAATAAGAATAACACACTAAAATTGACGAAATGTAATAAAAGGTTACAAAAAAGTTATAAGTCAAGAAAATAAAATAGTAACATGAAGAAAATAACGGGAGATTCATAAAATAAGTGACGGACCTTGGTAAAATGCCTAACGGAAAATATAGACGAAGTTCCCGTGAAGAGCGGTAGCCGGTAAAACAATGAACTTACTATATGCAAGACTTTAACAAACTCATAAAAGTGAATTTACAAATGAAGAAATATTTTAAATATAGTAAACAATAAATAAAATTAAAACAATAAGAGGAATACACTAAAATTGACGAAGAGTAATAAAAGATTACAAAACAGTTATAAGTTAGAATTAAACTGATGACGTCAGAGATGACGAAAAGCTTTGTCTGAACAAAAAATTGTAGCAGTTTAGCAACTTCATAAAAGAAATAGTAAGGATGGCTGCTAATTCAAATAATACGAAGAAAAAAATGTTTCAGGTAAACTGCCCTTTCCCCGTAACCGATCTTCACCAAAATCAACAGGCCTTGAGTTCAATACAATTTAGGGATGTTTGCAAACACTTATTTGATTATGTTTGAATTTACGTCAGTTATCGTTCGTCATAGAAAAAAATTAACATTATCACATAAAACGATACAGAGAAACTACACCTTTCTCTTAACTGATCTTCACCAAAATCCAAAGGTCTTGAGTCCTCTAAAATTCAGGAAGGTATGCAAAAAATTATTTGATTCTGTTTGAATTTACGGCAGTTATCGTTCGTCATAGAAAAAATTACTCTTGTTTAAACATAAAGCGTTGCAGGTAAACTACCCCTTTCCCATAACCGATCTTCACCAAAATCAACAGACCTTGAGTACTTAAAACTTTAGGAATGTATGCAAAAAATTATTTGATTCTCTTTGAATATGCGGCAGTTATCATTCGTCATAAAAATAAAATTAGCCTTTTAAAACATAAAACGTTGAAGGTTAACTACCCTTTTCGCTTAACAGATCTTCACCAAAATCAAGAAACCTTGAGTACTCTATAATTCAGAAAGGAGGGCTAACGTGTATTTGATTATGTTTGAATTTACGGCAGTTATCGTTCGTCATAGAAAAAATTACCCTTGTTAAAACATAAAACGATGCAGGCAAACTACCCCTTTCCCTTAACCGATCTTCACCAAAAACAATAGGTCTTGAGAACTCTACAATTAAGGTATGTATGCGAAACATTATTTGATTCAGTTTGAAGTTGCGACTGTTATCGTTTGCCATAAAAAAAAATTACTGTTGTTAAAACATAAAATGTTGCAGGTAAACTACCCCTTTCCCTTAACCAATCTTCACCAAAAACAACAGGTCTTTAGAACTCTACAATTAAGGGATGTATGCGAAACATTATTTGATTCTGTTTGAATTTGCGGCTTTTATCGTTTGCCATAGAAAAAATTACCCTTGATAAAACAAAACGTTGCAGGTAAACTACCCCTTTCCCTTAACCGATCTTCACCAAAACCAACAGGTCTTGAGTACCCTACAATTCAGGGCAGTATGCAGAACATTATTTGATTTTGTTTGAATTTGCGACTGTTATCGTTTGCCATAGAAAAAATTACCCTTGATAAAAAAAACGTTGCCGGTAAACTACCCCTTTCCCTTAACCGATCTTCACCAAAAACAAAAGGTCTTGAGTACTCTACAATTCAGAGCTGTATGCAAAAAATTATTTGATTTTGTTTGAATTTGCGACTGTTATCGTTTGCCATAAAAAAAAATTACTGTTGTTAAAACATAAAATGTTGCAGGTAAACTACCCCTTTCCCTTAACCAATCTTCACCAAAAACAACAAGTCTTTAGAACTCTACAATTAAGGGACGTATGCGAAACATTATTTGATTCTGTTTGAATTTGCGGCTTTTATCGTTTGCCATAGAAAAAATTACCCTTGATAAAACAAAACATTGCAGGTAAACTACCCCTTTCCCTTAACCGATCTTCACCAAAACCAACAGGTCTTGAGTACCCTACAATTCAGGGCAGTATGCAGAACATTATTTGATTTTGTTTGAATTTGCGACTGTTATCGTTTGCCATAGAAAAAATTACCCTTGATAAAAAAAACGTTGCCGGTAAACTACCCCTTTCCCTTAACCGATCTTCACCAAAAACAAAAGGTCTTGAGTACTCTACAATTCAGAGCTGTATGCAAAAAATTATTTGATTCTGTTTGAATTTGCGGCTGTTATCGTTTGCCATAGAAAAAAATCTACAGACACACACAGACACACAGACACTTTTCGAAAAATGACTTTTTTCATGTTTTGAGTATAGTACAATCAGAATCTGCAATAATCTCGAACACGATTTTTTTTGCCTTCACCATACTTCCATTTCCTTATGGAACATGGAAGTAAAAAGCTGACACGGAGGTGAGAGAAGAACATAAAAAGAAAAGAATAAGAGGAAGGCTAACGAAGAGGAAAAGATAGGACAGTAACAGTGCAGAATATTGCTATGGAGCAATATTTAGTTTAAGTGTAAAGTGTTGACAATCTTTTAAACTCGTTTCCCCGAAAGTACAGTTTTTTAGTCATTTGCTAACTAACTATTAAACCCATCAACTTCAAATTTGGCATAAGTCTTCCTTATGGTATGGTGAGTAATTTCATGCATTTTTGTTACAATATATTAACTTTTATCATACTTGAAAATTGTTTGTATATTTAAAAATGTGCGTTAAAATAAAACTAAAATAAATAATTTTTTCTAAAAAACTATTTACGTTATATTCTTCATTTAGCATGACATTGAGTAGGGTATTATGCTAAGTAAATTTCAAGTCAGTAGCTCCAATAGTTTTTAAATAATAGTACCTATGCATTGATGTGTTCTCCATATGATTAACATGGAAGTACTGAACACAACTTGCTCCCCTGTTACTAAGGTAATTACCAATTTGCTAAAATTGATTTCCCCCTACTGAGATTTTTCTAATTTTGAAATGTGTGAGTTGGCAGAAAGGATTAAAAATATTACGTTTAAAGTCATTGTAAAACGTTTAGAATAATGAAGAATTTTTAGAAAGTTTCGGTATTTAACTAGATACAAACATTCTTGAAAAATTTATTGTCATCTTCAGGTGAGTTGCAGACAATTTTTATGTATCCAAATCACAACTTACACATTTGTGATTCGTGTGCCGTAGGATTTCGTCTATAACTTACCTGAAGACGACAATTAATTCTGTCGAAACATTGACAGAAATAAATTGAACCTAGATAATTAATCGAACAACGCTAATCGTTTCGTCGTTTTCTAAGTCGCCGTCGCTACAACTAGGACTCTTGTTCAGTATAAAATTTAAGTTAAAGGAAAAAAGTGCTTGACAACAATTTATTTGTCGCCAAACTTACACCGCGTGGAACACAATATACTGTGGACGTCAGACACGAAATGACGCAGGTGTGTGTCTGTTAATATTTATTTCTGTGTGTGTCAATACGTACATGACACCTTCGTCGGCGCCAAACGAAACGTTCATTGCGAAGTAAAAATCGGATCGATTTAAATACGGCAATAATCTGAGTACCGTTATCCGTTTTGTAATGCAATGAGATTTAAAGAGAACACTCGTTTGGAACCGAACTCGCGAGTTCTTGCTACTCGCTGCAGACTGCTTTGTGTTAACGCACAGAAGATAAAGCGATTGTCTGGCGCAGTGTTAATTTCAACATCGTCCGAATGCAACGAATAAATTACTATTAAATGCGACGAAGCACGATACAGGCGCCTGTGGTACTGTCTGAGGTCAATAAGGAATTTAAATATTCTGCCTTTATGACGAGGCAGTACATTATTCACACCACGGCGTTGCTATAAATGTACTCGGATCTGTGTCATGCTATATATTATGCTTACAAGTGGCGGCTATAAAACTGAACGTAAATAAATGACGATGGTATTTTTAAAATTTTAATTAACATTTTAATTCGAAAGGAGTAATAATTTCTCGAAAATATTTCATTTTATTACAGAAGACTGTATTATTATTTGAACTGATATATTTAGTACTTGCTATTTATTTATAACTTTATAAACAATCTCGTTAATTGTAATATAGAAGGTAGTAAAACTAAAAACTGTGTGGTATGTGTGTGTGTGCGTGTGCGCGTGTGTGTTAATCTCGCCAGTGTTGATCGATGTCTTCCTAGACATCATTCACCGACTTCTCTCTAAAACAACTCTTTGTCTCCAATACTGTACATACTGTCCAGTAGTCGAGGACTTCGTTACTCCCTTGGTGGCAGTAACACAAATATTCGCCTATCCTGATACCCTTCCCAAGTCCTTTTTATTTTATCTCTCTCTTCTATGGCACTACAGCCCTTGTTGGGGACTGGCCTCCTTCAATTTTTCTCCCCATTCTCTTCTCCATTTTCTCTTCATCAATTTCTTCTAGCCATCCTCCTCCAGGAACGCACTTGCAGTATTTCTTTCGTACCATCATCCACCGCGTCCTCCCATCTTCTCCTCGGTCTTCCCACTGGTCTTTTTCCGTGGATTCTGGTATTCAATTTTTTTCGTGGTATTCTGCCCATCCTGGGTACATGATCAGCCCACCTTAAACGCTGTAGGTTATGTATTGTGTTAGCGGTGGTTCTTTATACATTTGATACAATTCAAAGTTATATCTTATTCTCCAGCCGTGTACGTATTAACTAGTCCCAGGATTCTTCGTAATATTTTTCTTTCAAAGATATCAAGAGTGTTTGCTGCTCTGGTGTTCAGGATACACGTTTCGCAGTCGTAGGCTATTTTATTTTATAAACTCTGTAAAATATTATGATAATATACCCATTACATTTAAATTCATTGATCCGTAGCAGTCTACACAAATTTCAAACCCTAACTTTCAATACATCGATCAGTAACATTCAATCTTAACTTTCCGTTTAATTGTTCTCATGACTACGCAGAATACTATAAGTGTTTTGTTGTGTGTGTGTGTGTGAGAGAGAGAGAGAGAGACAGAGAGACAGAGAGAGAGAGAGAGAGAGAGAGAGAGAGAGAGAGAGAGAGAGAGAGAGAGAGAGAGAGAGAGAAAGTCGGAGATGTGTCTGTCTATCTGTCCGTGTACGAAACAGCTTTCATACAGAAATCTTTATATTCTCCCCCACACTGTTTTCTATTCCTGGCTTTACTATCCCATTCTTTGACATCTTTCTCTTTCAAATTCGCAACGATAGTGTCCCGCCACCTTCCATTCCGGACTTCTTCTCTTCTTCCTGGATTCCGCTACACAGCTACTTTCTTCATAAATCCTCCACTATTACAATCTCTTTATATGGCTTAGCCATTGTAATCTCCATGTTCATGCGACCATGTCTGTTGCTGGTTCACCGTACACACTGTGAGCTACTCCATTTGTTGTCTTGACATATCGATGCGCCGTCTTACTTCCTCACACTATCTTTCTGATCATCTTCCTTTCCGATCGCCATAGTGTGCACTACACAGAACCACTATGCACATGTATTACCGCTGCCTGTCTGAGTGTAGTTTTATAAAGTGACAGTTTTGCGCTTCTAAACAACTGCTTCCCTTTGATTATTAATTCCAGCACACCTCTTCGTCTTGCTCAGTCCCCTTCACATTTACACGTCACTCTTACTCTTAAATTCCACCCGTTCGAACTCCAACCCAACACCCCCAAACCCAACGCCCCCAAATGCCTCTAACTGCAGTTTTAGACTTGTAAGCCTACACGAGACTTCACCTATTCTCGTCATCTTACGTACTTCATTGGGTTCACCTGTAATCCCACCTTGTTCTCCCGCTATAGCAATCTCTATTTCTTTTAATTCTCTTTCACACCTAGCAACCAACGCCAAATCATCATCTTCATATCCTGGTGGCTTCTATGTGTGTACGTCCTTCCCTGTTTATATCCTGTTTGTGGTAACCTATTCAAAAACCATATTAAACAACAAAGTTGACTTTGGATCACTTCGTCAAAGACCCACTTTAACATCGAAGTTTTCTGATGTTTTATTGTTAACTGTTACGCTGTTAACAGTCGCTTTTAGTGTCGTGTTTACCAATCTGATCAGCTTCGGACGCGTGCCGAGTTCTTCCACAAAAATTCGCTAGCCTAGACCTTTTAACTAAACCATACGCCTTTTAAAGTCCTGAGAACAATTACCTTGTTCACATTATATTAATAAAGGGTTATGTTTTTTAATGTGAATGAAAAAAGGAAAGAAAACGAGAACTTATTTTAATGTGTGAGTGTGTGTGTGTGTGTGTCTGTCTCACATGTTTCTGCCCGTATTTGGGGACCACGTGCCTATCTTGCACTCAACTATTTGTAGAAAAGTAAATGTAAATTTAAAACAACATTAAGTTTAGAGTTAATGTACAAATAAATGTAAAAGTAATTAAAGCAAATGTTTGGAATTTTGCAAATGGAAATGGAAATGCAAAGGTGAACTTTCGAGCTTCTCTATGGCTAGTGACTGAGTGGTAGTGCGAATAGAAGTGTGATAGTCGGGGTAGTTATAGGGTTCCCGACTAGTCGGGAGAAATGCGGGGCTTAGATGGTGTCAGGAAAATCGGACACCATCGGTGGAGATGTCAACTAGAGAGCTCCCTCCCCATGCCGTCAGCCACATGTACTCCTACACTGAAAACTTAGAAGGACCGCCAACTAGAAAGAGAATCATCACACACTTCTTCTCTACCAGCACCACGTCTGTTTAGCAGCATCACAGGTTACCATTGAAATCCACATTCTTCAGAAAAACAGGTGAAAAACTTCCATATATTCAAACCCAGCAATCACAACTACACTTCAACAGTTACAAAGTAAAAGGACATGCTGATTGACTAATAAAGTTCAAGTTATTCATGTCTGATATATCCTGTATCTGTATACAGCTTAAGCATTTCCTTAGCTCAGTGACTCATATTGCTAAATACATATAAACTTAATGATGCAGTTAATTGTACTTGTTAATTGATGCAGAGAAATGTTAATGTAATTTAAAATGTGATTAATATTGATGACAAGAAACATAAAAAAAATTAACTTTGTACATAATTAAATGTCCAGCAATTAACTGGACACTTAAATATTATAAAGAATACTACTGACAGATTCATATGCAGTAATGGAATAGGGATTCTTGTATAGTAGCCGGATTCATTAAAATACTGTATTCATGTAATCAGGAAATTTAATTTCAGTTACAGTTATTATCAGTTGTCTAAACGAAATGTATATTGCCAGTTTTTTCTTGATCACAACAAAACTGATAGAATTCTTTAAGTGAAATTTTGTTAATTATAATAATAATCAATGGCAGCCTTTTGTAGCTTTTTCCTTTAAACAAAAGATATGGGTTGCTGTACGAACATGAGTTTGAGTGTTAATAATTTTTATCCTATTTTAATGCTGTGATTGAATTCAGATTATTTCAGTTCGGAAGTCTCTTTCTTCTGTCATTGTGTTGAATTAAAAGCTACCAATACAATACTGCAGTTAGAATTTCGAAGTTAAATTGTTGAATTAGTTATTCTGTTTTTTGATAAATTATTTTGATGACTTAAAGGTGTACGAGTAATTGTTCAGGATTAACACTGGTAGCAGAATACAATAACAATTAGTTGAACAATATGTAAAACAAGTCATATAAGAAAACACTAATAAAACAATAACTTGTTAATGTTAAATGAGAGTTTTATTCCGAGTCCTGTCAGTCTGGGTCCAGCACAGTTTTTTGCTTCCATCTAGGTCAATGGCCGTTTCACTGCTGGCACCCAATATTCAAGGCAAGTGACTAAAATTTCTTCCCCTTCACATTCATGGAATATGTTCCCAGTAACCTTTTATCTGGGACATCTCATGAGAAATTAACAGAGATTTTACTTATTGCAGTCCAAACTACAGCGAAAAATACTTGGAAAGAGAGGAGTTGGGCGACCGAGAATATCATAGCTGAGTAATTTAAGGACCTGGTTTGGCATGAATACAACTTACTTATTCCGTGCAGCAGTACATAAAGTTAAAATAGTCTGTATGATATCCAACATCCGAAACGGATAAGAACTGTCAGAAGAAAAAGAACCTGTTACAAATTGTTGTTCTCCATCCATCCATGGCGAGTCATCTACTAACTCCCGTCTCTCTCGCATTTTGTAGAGGATTCTGTTAATCCAGTACTCAGTACTCACCAATAAATAAATCAATACTCAAAAATTTAACAGAAATTACAACTCCACCCATCGACTGCCAGGCTCCTACAGCTGCTTTCGTCTCCCGTATAGTGTACATCAGATAATTCTGTTGTACCAGTAACACTACATTTTAAGCATTGGCGTGGCGTGGGTACATAACACTTGTTGCCGGTTGTGATAGGCCTAAAACTTTAACTAAAAATTAATTCGAATTTTTTCTTGTTCCAAGTGTTCTCTTTGGAGCATTTTCTATCATTCGCTGGGAGAAGAAGAGGGTCCCGGTTCAACGGGATCTGACTATCATTATACTTACACAGAATAAATCGGAACACAAATAATCGAATAAAAAATAATAAAGACGAACAGAGAAACACATGACAAAACGAACAATACAGAAAAAGATAAGTAGTAACTGCTGCACATCGGTTCTGAAAACGAACATAACTGCTAACTGAGCGTTTTGCCGGTTTATACAGCGGCAACACATTGGGTGGACGAATGTGTCCCCCCTCAACAGTTTGTACAGTGATAACTTCTACGAAATCAATGACCGTACGCAGTAAAACATTGCCGATGTCTGAGCCAGCAACACATTACGGTGCAAGTGCCCAGCAGTTCGAAAGCAATGCTACGCTTTTCTTCAAGTTTCCCTGCTAATATTGTTCGGATTTCAAATTATTCAATTACTAAAGTATTCATTACGTGATATAATTAATATTATTTTCTCTTATTCCCAGTACTGTTGCCGCCGGCAACAGCGGTTACATGGACGCCACGCTACTGATTGTAAGTCTCTTTCCCAATCTCATCGAGCCCGTCCTCTTTCCATGATCTTCTGGATCTACCCCGTTTCCGTCGTCTATGTGGAACCAAGTCTAGCAAACCAAAAATATCATGTAAAGCGCTATTTTTTATAACGTGCGAATATACTGTCATATTGGCTCCTTCGCTTCCAATAATCAACTGTTCTGTTGTTTTCCAAAATTTATGTCGAGGCCCCATGATTTGTATTCTTCATGGAGTTTTCGTATAGTGTAATTGGCGTTCTGTTCATCCAATGCTATCACAACTTGCTTATGGGGGTTTCACCTACTTTTGGCTGCGTTAATATAAATTTTAAATAAAATAGATCCCTGTAGAACAACATTGATTTAAATCTTTTGTTATCGCTAAGTTATTTATTTATTGTGGGGGCCTATATCAAATTAACACATTTTATAGTCTTTGAAACTGTGTGAGGCGAAACAATATCTTTTACACTTGCTGAAGTAATTTTTTTATAGAGGGGGAAAATGCTTTATACACCGTCAGAGGAGGCTTCTGCTTCCTCTGGTGTGTGGGACTCTCACCCACTAAAAAACCCACCTCTAATTCAGGCATTCATATCCATCCTGGAACCACTTAGCGTATTACTTCAGAATGGAGCCTATTGCGCCCTTATCGGGCTCCTTCTAGTTGTTCCTCATCTTCTACAGTTCCGTTTGGTGCAAGTTAGGCCTGTCTTTGTTTTTCTAGAAGGACCCACTGAATAAATACATCGATGCGGTCTCATTCCGCCTTACCATAAAGCATAAGCGCAACTACGCTCTCGGGCGTGAAGTACACGAGCTCCAGTTCCAGTATCATCCTCTGCCTTGAAGTAATAATAATAATAGTAATGTAATAAAAATTTTTAATTAACAAACAAGTACAAAGGCAATACAAAATTATTCTTAAAACTATAACACAATACTCCTGGTCAAAAGACCACTCGAGGAGTTGCATACTATTTAATACATTTGTGGACTGAACAATGATTATAAAATAATATAATATTGCATTCGAAAATTGCATTCATCCAGTGTAGAGCTTTAAGAAACAGTATAATGTATAATGAACTGATTCTGCTTAAAAACAAGTACCTGATGCTTTTAAAGTCTTAATGGTCTCGTCACATAAAAGTGAAATAAACAGAATAATTCCGGAAGTCCGAGGAAGCACTGGAGTGAACAGCTCTAGACTCTTTGCCTGTTTGAGGCCGGAACAAACAATCCTTGGTGGTTTACTCCTTGAAGATGATGATGATGATGAATTCCGGAAAAATAAAATAACACATCAGAGACCGCTCTCATTATAAATAACGCTACATGTTTACAACTGGCAACTTATTAATTAAATTCTTTGACTGGTTCATACCGACATGACCGCGCTGGTCTTCATATTCACTCAGTAACAACCAATTTTGCCATTTATCAGGTCTTTCGCCTCTTCAAGACTTAACACAGATTTTTAAAATATTTTTAACAGAACTCTTTTAATACTGAACAATTACAGACGAACTGGATAACATTCTCCCGTGCTTTGCTGTCGCACAACGTACATAACTTGGACGGAGTTTTATAAGAATTTTTATTTCGTTTCAACAGCCCCGCTCTGGCTTAAAAAAACCAATTTGTTAAGAAACTATTAACTGAACTATCTGCATATTCCAGACCTAAATTGATCTCTTTATACAGTAATCGTTTCTGACTATTCGTAAGTTGTAATGTATACTTATCCGAATAGTACTTTTAGTATTTAGTATTCAGTATTTAGTATTCAGTATTTAGTATTCAGTATTTAGTATTCAGTATTTAGTATTCAGTATTTAGTATTCAGTATTTAGTATTCAGTATTTAGTATTTATTTTACACTTATCCAAACAGTATTATACTTATTCTTCAATTTTTCAATAGCACCATTAATGTGGGCCAGACAGGTCGTGGTTTTTTAAAAAGATTTACAGAACACAGGCCGCCTACACACCTTCACAGCTTGGACAATATCAAGTCAAAATTTGCAGAACACCTCATTTCCGAGAATCATAATTACACTAATTTTAAAACTAACTTGATACCTATTCACATATGTAAGAAAGGGCGAAATATGAACGCCCTTAAAGAGTACGAAATTTATAAAGCGTATAATAATACTGATACCAAGCCGCGTGTTTTAAATGATCAACTGCTTTTCAAGTCGAATGTATTGTACGACACTGCCATGCGTTATTGTCGTGGTGGGAGCCAGACGTAATTCAGTGCGCGGTCAGTCACCGTACGATGTACATCGTTTAACCGTGGCGCTCGTTTTTAAACATTTATATTGGATTTTAATATTTTAATTATTTGACAACTGTATCAACGTTAAATGATACACGAATATTTTAAGTTCTGAGGATGGGACAAGTGTCCTGAAACATGTCAACTTTATAGTGAAGACGTTGTTTCAAAAAGCCGCAGACGGTGAGTTGCAATATATTTGAATTTTAACCAAATTGACTCCGGCTATGTAACACAATTGACTGTAACCGTAACAAAATCCGCAATTACGTTTATGAATAAGGTAAATAGAAGCGGACTCAAAATACGACCTTGTTGCACGCCCATCACTTGCAGAAGAAATGAATCATTATTTTGATTGTGACAGTCACAGCTAATACAGTTACAAACGCTGGTATCAGTACTAATGTACATTCTTAGCGTAAAACCGTAGCGTAATCTGCGGACATAGTAGTCTTACTTTAGTTTTAACTTGCCATAGGCGCTTCATCTTCTTTGTTTCCATGAACAATGTCTGAAGCCACGACGTTTTCACTTTTGAAAAGAATAAAAACGTGTTTAACAGTTACAGAACAGTCGGGACGATTCGGGCACTTTCATCACCGCCAGTCCCCCCCGTTGGGTGCGGGGTGTCTTTGCACCCGTGGCTTGACTGCAGCATCTGGATCGAGTCCAATGGCTGCCAGTAGACAAACATAGTCTGGTTCTTAGTCGACTAGTTACCTTAAACTGGAGAAGGAAACCGCCAACCAGGTAACTCAGAAGGCTGGGTAGAAAGAAAACATTTTGATTTTAGTAGCGCAATAATTTGTTGGCTCTTAGTTAACAATAAAAAATTCTGGTCCCTAAATAAGTAAAATTACTTATTCAATCTACATACGCCCACAGCGTGCCATCTCTACAGAATCCTGACGACAGATTTAATAATTTAAATTCAAGTGGATTGAACGCATGGAGGGAATGGAGGAAACATAGCAGGAAAAAGTAAATATTTTACCAGTGGCTCAGAGTAAGACCAAGAATTACGTTGAAGGATCAAGTGGAAGAGGTCCTGGGAACACTGAATGTTAGTAAAACGGAGGCTAGGCCGAAGTACAAGCACGAATGGAATCGATTCTTGAAATATGCCGAGAACTTGAAGGGTTGTGGAGCCACAAGCGATGATGACGAAAGTACCACTTTCACTGACTATATTTTGTTTAAAATCAGTATCATAATTGACTGCTGTTCATAGAAATATGTATTTAAAAATTTTTACGTTTCAACTTAAATAATGTTTTTGTTGTCTTTACAAGAATCTGTTGATAAAGACGTAAACAGACATACCAATAATTAAAAAAGTAGTGTATTTTTAACTTACGGGGATCAAAAAATTACTTTTTCCTTTTTAAATCCACTTTGCCAAAAATCAACAAATAATTACGCACACAAATAATGTGAACAAATTTTATCAATTTCGGTCAACGTTTTCGTCAATGAAAGTGTATGTATACATAGAGACATTAAAATACGTGATTGTAAAAACACAATTTCTTAAAGAAGCAACTCGATAAGTACCAAAATTAATTATCCTTGACCTTGTCAATAAGCAAACGCTCTACACGAGGTTAATCGGCTGATATTTAGGAACCCATTGTTGACAACAGGAAGTTTGTAAGTTAAAAAGGTTATAGGCGTATCAGTGTCTAATCGGCGTAGAAACTGTGAGTTCACGACCGTAGACGCGCAATTATTTTATGTAAAATTTATCTGCTTCGATTACTTATTTTTTTTAAATACGTCTGTAAATGACAAAAATGTTTATATTTCCAAGGACGTATAGAAAGCGACAGATACAACACGGATAGATAGAAGGCATACAGGCAGAGAAAAATGGATCAATGCTCAGAGAAAAGTAGACAGAAAACGAATAGAAGGGTGGACGGAAGATACAGTGATAGGCAGATAGTTTCAAAGAAGGATAAACTGAAACCGATCAAAAGGACAGACACCGGGAAGATGGATAGATGGAAGCATATGTAGACAACTTGTATTGAAGAATAGGTAGTACTGTCAACTTGTATTAAACGCAACAGCAGTTTGTATCCAGTAACAGAAATTTGTTAGTTATGCTTAAGACGTTTCCAAGTACGGTCGTGGTGAGGCGGTGTAATCCTGAGACGTGTCGTATTTGTATACCGTTTATATTCGTAACATCATCAAAATGTCTAACAGAAAAACGAAACGGTTGTCGGGCTTTTGATAATATAAACAAAAAAGAAAGCGGAAAATTGAACCAACAGAAGTTAAGTGGTGCGTTAGAAAAATTTGTAGCTGATACTAGTGTAAGTGAAACCAAGCGTCCAAAAACTGATGAGAATGAAAGTGCAAACGTTGGTGCTTCGACTTCAAAACAATTTGAATTTGAAGAAAGCGAGAAAGTGAGTGAGGAAGAGGCTGAGAAACAGGGCAGTCCTCCAACAAGGGATGTGACAGCTGAGGTGATTTCAAATAATGAAACAGAAGTAGAAGTGGATACGGAATTTTTGCTTGCTGAAATTTTATAACGTTCGTTTTCTAAACTAAAAATTATAAAAAAATATTTACGGTCTTCCATAAGATCATCAGCCCCAGCTTCTGTGTCCATAGAACATGAAATGTGTGAGGCAATCAATTTGAGCAATTTTATTAAAACATTTTCTGAAACCAAAGCGCGAAAAAGCGCTCTTTCAATAAACTATAGTGTTATAAAAACTCTGAAAAGACGACCGCGCAAATAAACTATTGCATATTTGAAAATGTATTCAACACTTCTAGGAGCACATCTTCCACTTATATCATGCAAGTACTCAGTTAAATAAGTTTTTGAAAAATTGTAATCAGACCTCTGTATGCCGGTCGTTACAAAAGATAATAAGTTGATAGAAAACTTTATAAAAATAGAATTTTCAAATAGTAAAAGATTTTGTTTATGTTTATTAAGAGGTGTGTATAAGAAATAAATATGTTTTAAAAGGTTCTTGTAAAAATTTTAATAACAGGCAGGTATTTATTGACCGCCGATGCACTTCTAGAAGATTTGAACCAAGTCTGGAGTTAAATAGTTTAACTCCAGTTAGCAATCGATTGGTGACTTTTCTGGCTGGTCCAATATCTCGTTCAAATAAAATATTTTCTTCTTAGTTAAGTCATTCAGCCTTAATAAATACTCTTAAATTAACCTGTGAAATAAGTAACAGATAAGAAATAATGGAAATATATAGATTTATTGACAATTTAAATAAATAATCGATGTTTTATCGATGGAGAGCAATTATCGACTCTGTCTCGGGAATTATCGATTGTGTCATACAGAACAAAATTTATGATATTTAATATATTAAAAGACAGGTTCTTTGAGCGATTAAAATTAATAGTCAGAGAAGGGTGACGAGAAAGTATAACATTAACAATTAAACACAAATATAATAATTATTATTCAATAGAATTTAAATAATTCCAATATGTAATGTGTATGAATGCTGTCAAACCATACGCAGACGATGACGTCACTGCGGGATCGGGAAGGCCGGCTCTCCAGAATTAAAAGATGGCCGCTAATAGTCCTGGCGTAGTTACTGCAAAATCGACATGTCCGAAAAATCACGACAAAATTACCTTCGTGAATGTCTGAAATCTTCCCGCATTGGTGTAATATGTCTGTTAAGTTATTTGGTGTATTCTGACGAAGTGTTCTGTGTAAACTTGTGTTGGTTAGTTTATTTTGTATGTGTTCACTTCTGTGGGTTAAAGTTTTCAAGATACGGTTAGGATTTGTAGAGTGAATTAGTTTAAATATATTGTTTTACTGTTTTATTTCACTTGTACTATGACGTTAGGTGTTTGTTTTCACTATTGTCGTGAACGCTTTGGGTAGATTTAGTTTAAAAAAGTGTCTAATGTCTAACTCTCGGTTCACTGATTTTAATGGCTAACTGCTAGTACCATTTTCGATTCGGTTATAAAGGAACGTTTTGTCACACAACTCTTCAACTTCATATTCAACAAAAGACTAATTAACTTGGTCATAAATCTGGCCCAGTTAATCTTTGAAAAAGTATTGTTAACATATTTCGATTACCTGTACACATGATAAAATATTACATTATATATGGAATTTATTTTTTTTATTCATCACTTTTATGAATTATGAACCTTATTATTGGTTTAATCATCTCATTCCCTTTAAATTGATGTATTATAGTCCATATCTGTAGACATTTTGTGGAAATTAACAAATTTTGTTCACTTTTTGGAAATATAGGCTCAAAATTGGATTTCCGTCTTTATACAAAATTCCTCCATTTTAGGTATCAGTAATACTATTATAATAAATTTTAATTAGTCATATTCGTCTTCCTTTCCTTAAATACATATAAATTAAACCCTTGAACTGGTTTTTTGTGTTAATCTGTAAATTTGACATTGCTCTTGAAAATTAATTAATTTATATATTTTGAAAATTTACAATGTTTTAAGGTATATTTCCTTATTATCATTTTAACTCATAGGATCATTTCCATTAGTGGTGAACTGAGTTATCTTATATAAATCTTGCTCGTTTACAGGATTTATAAGTGAATTATACTGGTTTATATTGTTTCTGTGAATTCACCAAATGGCCTAGAGTTTAGAATTTTATATTTCTGTCTTTCTCAAATAAATTTAAACTTAACTCCTCCTCTGACTTTACATAATTACAATTATATGAAAATAACATGTCTTATAACTTATTGTGTAGTGTAGTAGTTAATTAACACTACGGTTATTAAAATAAATAATTATGAACATTGTTTAGCAATCTGCACAATTGAACATATTGCAGACATGGTTTGAACATATATCTTTTAACTATTTTTGAGTTAACATAGCATACCTATTTAAACATTATTAATGGTATGTAGGCTATTATTTAGCAAACATAATTCTTTTTAGAACACATAACATAAATCTTATTTTCTAATAACTCTTACAAATACATTTTACTAACACATTGATTTTAGGACTGTGAATAAACAGTCTATTTAAACATTTTACACTTATTAATATTATATTAATCCCAGTCCTTTATGGTCTAAACCATTATTATTTGTGATCCCCTACATCAGTAAACATGAACTCCTATACTCTATTTATTATCATTTTTTACAAATGTCTTGTAAATAAAGATTTACATTGAAATAATAAAATACTGGAAATCTTCCATTTTATTATTTTATTATGCTGTTTATTATTAGATATTAAAGTTGTTATATTGCATACTGATAAGTTATAGCTTCACCAACTTTAAGTTTATTGCATTTCTAAAAAACACTTACACAAATTCACATTCACTGTTGGTTCTGATATTTTGAGTCTTATTATCTCAGACCAGACCTTTAGTAATCATGGACTGTTAAGACTAGTTTATTTTCTTTATTACCCAATAGCTTTAGTCGATTCACTTCTTATAAAGCTATACAGCAATTTAGTTTTTTAAATAATTACATTTTATAGGATTTTGGGTATGTTATACTTTCTTTTGCATAGTTTTTGTGGGTTTGGGGTTGATAGTAGTTTATATAATAATAGGTTTTACAACGGTGTTTCTTTCATACTATTTCTTCCTCTCCTCCTGTCTTCTTTCTTGTCCTTCTTCGTATCTTCCTTCTGGTCTTCCTTCTTGTCCTTCTTCTAGTCTTCATTCTTGTCCTTCTTCTAGTCTTCATTCTTGTCCCTCTTCTAGTCTTCATTCTTGTCCTTCTTCTAGTCTTCATTCTTGGGTAAACCAAGGTACTTTGTGTTATCTCGACTGAGGTTTAGTTTGGAAAATTTAATTTATTCACTGATACTGACTTTATTCTTCTCTACAGGTATCAAGTTATTGTTTTCTTCCTGATCACAAATTTTATTCTTCCCTTTTCTTGTTTTTGGGGTATTTTGGTATTCACTACTCTTTAATTGAGTCTCTTTTTTCTTGATATGGTCTTATATAACTGGTCTACTGCTCTTAGCTCCCTGGGTAAATTACTGATATGATACTATGAGTTGCTTCGATACTTTCTTTGGTTTTTTTAAACAGTGGTTTTTATATATAATGTAATGAGGATTTTTATTTTATCGTGGTTCATTCCTTTGATTTATTTAAATGTCATTCAATATTATTATAACATTTGTTGGTGTAATTAAACTTTATGATTTCATATGACTTAAGATGTAGTGGATTTAATGTCACGCTAAAGAATATATTAATTTTTGTCAAATTTTACTATTTATGTCTCTATCAAATTTTAATTAAAATAATATTAAATAGTGTGGCAAAGTAGGGATATGAAAAGTATATTCATGAGGGCGGCAAGCACCCAGACTCCTCTCAGCTGTAGTTTTTACACTGTCTGAGCAGACTAATACTGTACAGCCACACTTTCATCGACAGTACAGGTAATGTGATGTTATATTACATGCCTCAATTTACTGTTTACCGGACAGAAACTGTTATTTTCTGCACGTATATCCGCGTATAAATCATCGAAGAGCACTGGACTTTAGGATTATATAGGTTACACATGACCTTACTCAACATTTATAACCGTCTCCCTACGACCTTTTATATTAGGCGTAGTTTACGACCTCGTGCATCAGTTTCATCTCTTTAGTGGTCTTCTTACTTTCCAGAATGCTTTAATGTGATAAATGTTAAGTTCAATTTCAATCGAAAAAGTTGCTGTTTTTTTCAGATAGCTGCTCAACGACAAAGGCAAGTTTTGTGGTCATGTCGTCATTCGTTTTTACAGTTTCTTTTTTACAGCAGTAAGTACAAAACATTCACACCGTACCTGCACGTTTGATTGTCAGCCACCCAATACATGAGAATTTGTGAGAATTTTTAAATCGATTTAAGGGAAGAATTTTAAGTCTGGACTGCCGAAGGTTCCAATCCGTGAAAAGGACGTCTGAAGAAGGTCTTGCAGGGTGTCCAGGCTGCAGTGTGTCAGAAATGATATGATGATATCAGGAAGACACTTCTGACGACAAAACAATGTTAGGCGTCGTAAATACAAATCCCGCGTGGGGGTCGAAGGGATTTGAAGGGATGAATAAAAGACGAGACGAGACTACGTAACAAAACGAGATTTACAAGAAATCACAAGGCGGATAATTGAAGGTAAATAATTTATTAATTCGTACAAGTATTTGGTTACCGTATTAAACATGAATATTGAAGGGATGCTTTACAGCCTCAAAAACCTCTACACAAACAACTTCTTGAAAGAAGAATGACAAAAATGTTGACACCCATTTAGTACTTACGGACATCAAGAATAGCATACGACAGTGTTCCGCTGAATAAGCTGTGTCGGCTTCTTTAAAAAATGGTGTCAATGCCCACTTTTCTTTTCTCGTCTGGCTGAGAGCGACAAAAATTGACCGCCGCGCGCACCTGGTATAACCCCTTGATAAGGACCCATTGACCGCCGCGCTCACCATGTTTAAAGCCTTGATAAGGAGCCATTGACCGCCGCGTGAACCTTGTATAAAGCCTTGATAAGAACCCATTGACCGCCGCGCGCACCTTCTATAAATCCTTGGTAAGAACCCATTGACCGCCGCGTGCACTTTGTATAAATTCTTGGTAAGGACCCATTGATCGCCGCGCTCACCGTGTATAAACCGTCGGAAAGGACTCATTGACCGCCGCGCGCACCTTCTGTTAACCCTTGGTAAGGACCCCTTGACCGCCGCGTGCACCTTGTATAAACCCTTGGTAAGGACCCATTGATCGCCGCGCACATTGTAAAACCCCGGAACCTGATAGTGCCTGATAATTGTTGGATTGGGTTCTACCTAGACGACGGAAACGTGGGAGACCCCAGTATATCATGGAAAAAGAACATACTCGATGAGATGGGGGAAAGAGAGTTGCAATGTAGCGCCTGGTACAAAACCAGCTTCCGGTGTACAAGATGTGAGAGGCGGCAGACTCGCAATGGATGGTTGGAAATTTAATTCTTTAAACGTTTTTTAGGATTGGTTTGTTTTACTCGAGCGGGTTGTTTGGGCGATATCATCAGCCTGTTGCAATAGGCGCGGATACTTCAAGTTCTTCTTCCTTAAACGATTGCCGTCGTCGTCCCCCCCCCCGCAAATGACCAATATGTACCATCCTAACAAGGTAAAAACCCAAGAGAGAGATTGGTGAGGTGATCCTTGTCTCCATGATTTTAAATACTATCCACTTAAGTACAGTGCCGGATTTACCACTAGGGCCGCTGGCTCAGAGGGGCCGCAAGTTACAGATAGTTTTTTTAATGGAAGTATTTTTATAAAACTACTACAGATATTTTTTTTAATGGAAGTATTTTTATAAAAGTAGGAGGAACTTTGATTTATTTATGTATGATTTTTTTTTAATTAAATAATCAATTTTTGTTAATAATACAAACGGAAGACAGTTCTTATTTAAATTTTGCTCGCTTATTTTTAAGACGTTGGCATCCTTGAAATCTAATCTGCGCATGAGAATTTTGAACGTCCGCTAGTATATTGCCCCCGAATTTACACGACCGTGGTACCACCCTTGTTTGTCATCATTGTTTATCTGCATTGTGACTGAACGGTTTGCGATTTGAGGTTATGTTTTTATTTTTTTTTAAATATAAAGAAGGTTTTTAGCTTTGTGTGGTGGGCAGCGTGTTGTTTCGTTGATATTTATTAGTGTGCAAACTTTAGAACATAGAATTGAATCCGTCTATGTTCATCATGACTAAAAGTAAACGTATTCATCATGAACATGAACATAAACATTTACACGGCTAGTGGAGCCTACAAACGTAAGCTACAAAAAAATTAAAGAGGAAGCTCATTTGGAAACAATAAAAAACTCGGGGACGCTCAGAAAACTTGGCCTAGGGCCTCAAAAATCTTAAATCCTATCCACTTAAGTAAAACGTTAAAGTAATGCGACTGACGTTGCGTATGTTGTAGTAAGGCTGAAGCAGGAGCGTTATGATAAATTCTGTCTACCTCCTGCGAACGTATTTCGTTTGAATTCGAAACGCTTCAACACCGATCACACACACACACACACACACTGCCCACACAGAAACGCTCAATATATTTTATTTACGCCAATTAAAGCGTCGCGTCTTGGATCTTGGATCCACATTTCAATAATTACGGGTTACATTTTACTGTATACGTGCAATTATAATTTATAAACTAATGAAAATACTGAAGCAGAAAAATTCGTGTTTTCTCATCGACTATAATTTTCGTTTCGTGGCAATAATGTATTCAACTACTTGTGTAGCATATTTCTTTCGAAAAAAATATTACTAGTTAAAACAGTTGCATCCGGTATTAACTAATTTAATTTAAGACTAATTAATGCGAACAAAACAATTATTTTGCTACGTTTCGTATGAAAAATGCGTTTTTAAATTTCAAATTAAATATTTAAAAAAAAAAAGAGAGAGAGAAGAGTCACAACACACAGGTCTTTACACGTTCTCTACCGTTGTTATTCCTAGAAAACAAAACCAGCTGATGTTTATTCAAAAACCCCTGTTTCAACAAATTAATAAGAACCAGTTCTGTAAAATTATATACTTGTTAACAACATTTTAATATTCATAATGCGTAATCTTACACGATCAGAAGAGTAATCTTGATTTTCTGACTTAATCATAGTGAAGGAGGCAGTGGAGAATAGTTGGAGGGGCCGCGGAGTGGGGCTTGAGACCCGACGGTTAGTTACATATTACTGGTCAGCATAATACGGTAATGCAACAAGAAAAAGAGTGTACTTAAATAACGAGTGGAATTATCAAACCGAAAATAGTCAGAGTGAAACGCACGCTGTATAATTATAAAATGTTTTATGCCGCAAGTGGTGATTAAGTATTTCTCTTATAAGGGGGAAAATCACGGGATAATGAGAGCGTAGCTGGCCTGTATTTAAATGTATAATGCGGGCTGATGGAATGCAAGAACACGAATATATACGGTCGCTAGGTCGGATTAGGTTTACTGGCCAACCGAAAACTGCTTGTCGGGGATCGAACGTCATGTCAGCGATTTTGTACGAAACTAATATCTCTGTTGCGAATTAGTATTTGTTTTCCATTCTAACTCAAACAAAGTAGTACTTATTAGTCTTGTTATATTTTTAAAAACGTCTGCCGTTCGTTAATTAGTGTTAATTGTAAGAATTAATAAGAAGATTAATTAAGAAGAATACACTACCATGAATAAATTAACAAGAATTAAGTCTGTTGATGATAACAATGTTAGTTAATATTAATGAACGCGATAGTTACTAAAGTTGAAGAAGCGAAGTGGAAACTAAATGGACACACATAGTAACGACTCCTGTGAAGAATACTGATTCTTAGAAGCTTTAATACAGTACTTACAGGCAATATAACTAGTGAATACTGAGCCAACGTGTAGAACTCTCTACGCTGGGATTCGTATAATGTTTCATTGATTCCTCGGTAATTGGGCTCCACGAGTAGGGAGGCTAAAATGCGACACTGTGATATAGAATCTCTCTGTTCTGTATCGCACCCCAGGCTTCCTGTATCTGAAGTAGAGGTGGGCCGATATACCTATAACAGATATTTTAGAACGATTAATTTTATTTAACGGATATAACAGTGACTGAAAATTTGAAATACCTGTTCCGATTCTACGATAACTGAAAATTCGAAATACCCGTTCCGATTACTCGCGGTTCCGAGTAGCGGGACAACCCCCCCCCCCCTACGCAACTAACTAATAAACGAGTACTACGAGTACAAAGTCACAGTTATTGGTGCTGAATACTTGATTCTGCGCATGCGCCGATTGCCATACAAGTACGAAACGAAGCAAAACAGCGAAGTTCAGAATATCTCTATGCCAAAGAGACGAAGCTGTTTTTAATAAATGAAAAAAATTCATACTGATGTTACATTTATTCTCGTTTGTTATGCAGATATATAATACAGATTATAATAACAAATTATATACTATACTAGTCACCAACTTGGTAACTTTTGAAAAAGCGAATTATATTGTGTATTAACCAACAGAGTGGCTGATAGTTGATAGGCCATATAGTACTTTTTGTTAATGTGATTTCGGAGATGATTTTAACTTCACTGAACATCTCACGTAAACTTTGTTGACATTATTTGTTGTGCTGTTACGTGCACTCTAAATCTCATTGCCTCAGTTTCGTAACTGATTTGTCTAACCAAAATGGAATCAATAATTCAATTTAAATCTATGACAGTTTGTTTACTCCTAGTGAAACTTAAATTACTATTCCCAAAGGGAGACAGGCCTATAAATTCTCTTGTTTCTTATGTTCTTTTAAACAACAACAGATTAATGTAAAGTAACACTGTTAATACTTTCAGTTTCAACTTATTTCTTACAACAAAATATTGTTTCGACTTTACAGAACAATCTGGGTACTGGGTTCGGCAGCGTATTATAAGAATTTTAAAAACGAGCGCCGCTGACGTCACGCACGGCCACACGGCTACGGTAGATTGTTGTTGGCACACAAATGTTGTGCAGCTACGCAATACAGCTGGCAGCGCCAATGTTTCTGTACATTCCTGCATCCTGAGTTTACTTGGCTAGGCCGACACATTGAATCGGCCTCATTTCTGTTCTGTCCTCCAACCTAGTCATCTGCTCTCGACTGGCGGATACCGTTTATAGCCGACTTCCTCGGCTATCACTATGGTTGGCTAGATAAAGTGTAGCTCCAGGTGCTCGAACAAGGGCGAGATGGGTGTCGGGTGGACGTACATCTGTCCACCCTAATGGCAGAGACGATCTTATTGCCACGATGCCGTCAGTCGAGGACAACTTAGGACTCTTCCAACGCTAAGCTGCACCCGGGACTTGTGACACGACTGTGACATCACTGAGCCGCGCCTATACGGACTAAGTACACCGGACAATCCAGGTGGGAAAATTGTAGGAAAACAGATGTAGTGCAACTACGCAATTCGGTTGGCGCGTCCAGCTGTTTCTGTACATTCCTGCATCCAGAGTTTACTTGGGTTGACCGACACATTGAATCGGTCTCATTTCTGTTCTATCCTCCAACCTGGTCATCTGCTCTCGACTGGCGGCAACCTTCTGTTCTGGACTTCCTCGGCTATCGCTATGGTTGGCTAGATAAAGTATAGCTCCAGGTATGTACAAGTTAGCGGGTTCTGAAAATATTCTAACCCCAAATATATTTTTGTGTTTCAGCCTCTATTATAAATTATACTTGTGTGTGTGTGCGTGTAGAGCAGTTTTCAATTTGGGCGTTAACGCTGTTACAAAATTAAATTAATATGAATGTAAATGTAGTGGGTCAAATTGACTTCAATAAAGAAAATACTAATGCATCTGGCACTCAGCTGTGTTTGGTGTTATAAATAATTATGAAATACGTAATTAATTAATTTGAATATTTCAACGACATACTTAAAAAATAATTGGTAGATAAGCGAAATAAGTCACAGCTGGGGAGCTTAATACCGATTAATATGAATTAGTGGCGATGTGCGAGTGTGCGCTGTTGATGTTTAAAGTTGGTGTTGGAATTTAATGTGGACGGCCTATGTGGCGTATTTTTTTCTTATGACTCCCTCTACAACCTATTACATGTCACAGGTGCTCGAACAAAGGCGAGATGGGTGTCGGGTGTGACGAACATCTGTCCACCCTACTGGCAGAGACGATCTTCTAGCCACGATTGCCGTCAGTCGAGAACAACTGTTCGGACACCCTTCCAACGCTATGCTGCCCCCAGGACTTGTGATACGACCGTTACATTACTGATCAGCGCCACTATTGACTAGTACACCGGACAATCCAGGTGGGAACATTCTAATTATCTATTTCTCTCTCTCTCTACAACATGGTGAATGCACAGAAGCCGCCAGAAGCTCACTCGTGAAGTTCTGAACGTTATACTCTAGCACAAACTGTCATGTTCAATTATGTTATTGCATGTGTGAACATTACCGCAGTACACCTAATGAAGTATCTTATAACTGTATAATGTGTAATAAATTACACACATACACACACATCCGCAGTTTGCTGTAAGATCTAACTTTTCATCTAATTAAGACCATTAGGGAGTTAATTATCTTGTGCTATCATGTCATCTGGTCATGGCTGAGTTTTAATAACGTAACGGGGGCTGTCTGATGCTTTAGATGAGAAACTATTTTCTTTCACACACATACTTAGCGCTTAATGATTAAAGTCAGGGTCGTTTAGCTGGTTGAGTTTCGGGGCGGTCACTTACATTCTCTGGTGTGAACTACCAAGGCAAATCTATGCTTAGGAGCTGAGATATTCAGTTTACGCTGTCATTTATATTTGTACATATCTATACATATTAGGGTGCATTCATTTACTGTAGTTGGAATGGGTTTATGAGGAGGTTAGTGTTGAAATGAGGGATGTTTTGTTATTCATGTCGTATATGTGTTTGTGTGTGTAATTTTACTATATTTTGGTGGGGGAATATGTAACGGATTTAAAAAGGAGAAAAACCATAAATGTGCTTACTGAGACAACAGGCTAGCCTATTTGATACTATACAACACTTATGGATCAGTATTGCTTTTATGAATGAGATTATTACTAACTTTGACTCATACATAATCAGGCAGAAATTTTGCAATTAGGTTAATCAAATTCACTTACTTTGTGACATCATGAATTAATTGATATACATATATATATAATTCTGCCTTTAATGGTGTGCTCACACAATCAAGAACTTGTCATTTATGTAACATCTTGCAGGTTAAATAAAGCACACGCTTGTTGGTTAAAAGAGTTTTTCATTTGCAAGTCCTGTCATTCACCTGGGGGGACATGTCTGTAATTGTATTTGGGCCTTGCACACTTTTGCTTCCTCTAGGTTTTTTTCACCTAGTTCTAAATATGATGTCTCTCCCCTTTTACAAAAAAAAAAAAAAATAATAAAATTAAATAAAACAAAAATTCAAAAAAAATTAAAAAAACTTAGAAAAATAAAAGGGGGGTTTCAAAACTGTTTAATTGTGATAATTAAAGCTGGTGATTAGTGACTTAATTTGTGTCTTGTATTTAGTTTTCCACTGTACCGTACGACGATCAGTAGACCGTCGTAACAATATATAGTACAGGTGTATGTATAGTAGGTATATAATAACAGGTATTTGTACGTGTTATTTTTTTGGAACAGTTTCGTTCGTACCTGTTATTTTCAAATACTAGTTCAGTACACCTCTAATGTGAAGCTACCACACGACACACACCGACTCCTAGTTAGCTCAGAGACGAATCGGTCTTCGGCTGTGTCGGGACCGATGTATTCGAATGATGTAAGTGCGTGTCACGTTAAATAAAACCATGGTTGTCGCCGTCCCTTACAAGTAGCTTAGAAGGCGTTCTCCCCAGTCCGGTGCTCCGGTGTAGTAAACTCTAGCAGCGAACATGGGCTGTCCACAACAGGGACTCACCTCATGTCCGGAGATTGACGTCCGTGGAAACAATCTTCTTCTTCTTCTTCTTCTTCTTCTTCTTCTTCTTCTTCTTCTTCTTCTTCTTCTTCTTCTTCTTCTTCTTCTTCTTCTTCTTCAGCGGCGCAACAACCCATTACTGAGTCAAGGCCTCCTTTTTGTTTAGGTTTCTCCACATAAAAGAGTTTGACAGATGGAATATGTGAATTCTCCGATCCAACCCCCAACCTGGAGGACCAGGAACTTTGATTTCAGGGTGCTGTACTCCTAGAGAGTTGTTTTCACCTCAGCTGACGAGCTCTCTCTCTGCCCGATCACAGTAGGCTAACTGACTCAGCCGTTGGGCTACTATAGCCTCCACACTAGACGCACATTCTGCTGCCGAGGTGTTCACCATCCTGCCAGACCAGGACCCAGGATACCCCCAGTCTGCCCTGACAGAACCCCCAACTCTCGTTTGCTTACCGATCCACTCCGCTGAAGGGATTGGTTACCACAACCTTGGAGTGGATTGCTCGTCTTAACAGGGCCCACCGACGTGTAGGTGAGAGAGGAGTTGGAGTGGAGAGGCTTCATTTCTTTTTAAATCTTGTAAATTTTCTAATTGTAAAAATCGCTGGAACAGACAGTTGGCTGTCTAAGAGAGCGACTAGATTAATTAAGACTAAACTGGAATAATACTCAACTGTAGTGGGAGACGAGACAACCGTCTTCAATTAGCTCATCTAGTACATATATTCTTCTTGATTTTACGTTGCTACTGTTAGTCCTCGTGCAGTCCAAACATTTAAAATTTTCACATTACGAGTAGGTCGTCAACAATCTGTTATCATGTAGCCTACACGCGTGTTAAAACTAACAAAACTTAAACGAAAAACGGTTAAGTAGGAACACATTTTAACAAAAATAAATTAAAGAACTTACCATAATAAAAACTTATAAAGTACACAGAAATGTAAAACTTGAAAAAATTATATTTAAAACATAAATGACGGTTTCAGTTCTTTTTCTTGAAAACATTAACTAACATAAATTATTGTATTAGGAAAAGCAAACTTTGAAACGGCTTGTACTATTTTATAAAACAGTACTTCCAAGCAGGTACAAAATGCGGGTGCATTCGTTCGTTCAAAAGAAAATAAAGTTACAAATTGGTTCGCGGGCGCGTCAAACCTTATCGACTGGCGCAGGTTTGTCGACTACTGCTCTAAACTATTCTATGTACATCACATTGATGTATGTAGACCGTGATTCCACTGTATCTTTCTCTCTCTGTTCACGGCAGACGTTAATGACACTGCGAGGAAGAGCTTGTGTGCGCGCACCAGCACAGGGAAAACTATGACCGCTTTTCCTTGTCGCGTTGGCATTTCACAAAGCAACAAAGAAACGATAACAAGTGTCAGTGCGTTTTAACAAGCGGAGATACGGATTGAAATTAGTCACTGTTCCAGTGAGTGATTCTATATCGGTCGTTTGTTCGTAATAACTGTATTATTATGTTTCGCAAAGGGTGTGTGTGTGTGTGTGTGCGCGCGTGTAGCTAGCTACAGTTAGTAAACATGTTTGTTTCGAAGTATATTGACCTCTAACAATTCTTTCTTCTTTTTTGTGTCATTTGAATTGTAAACGGGTCTACGACCTGCTATAGTCGGTATTATTCACTAATATTAACATATTACATCACTCAGGTAAAAGTGTTCCATTCGAATTGTACAGGTGGCTACTCGATTATTCACTAACTTTGATTTGTTTTATCCCTTTTTTATTTTTATTCGTTTTTACTAATTTTCGATACTGTACAAGTTTAATTTCTTTAAATTTTTTCTATGAAGGGTTTGCAAGGATCGGTCAAAAACATAACACAAATTGTAACTTATTTGTGTCGACGTTTCGACAATGTTTATTGTCATCATCAGGACCTGTGTATGAATACAAAAGAAATGACAAACACAACAGCACAATTAATTGAGTGAACGTGTTTGTGTATGTGAGTGTGTGCGCGTATGTGTGCGTGCGCATGTGTGTATCATTGTATATGTCCTGCAGGAGTTGAGGTAGTTTGTTTTACATCATCAAATGTTTTCTTTAAAGACGACGAGAAAATTATAATATCACAGAACTTATAAATGTTATATCACTATTACAATTTTAATTACTGATAATGTAATTGTATTATCAGTAATACCATTCTGATATTTTCCACAATATACTTATACACGCCCGCACACACACACCCACATACACAAACACGTTCAATCAAATAATTGTTCTGTTGTGTTTGACATTACTTTTACATTCATACACAGGTTCCTGATGATGACAATAAACAATGTCGAAACGTCGACTTTGACCGATCCTCACAAAACCTTCACCGGAAAAGTTCATTGATTGACGGTCACTACAAATTTAAGGATTTAATTTTTTAACTTGCTTTTAAAACAAATTATTCGAGTACTAAATATGTGGTAAAAAACCATTTTTACTCTCAAATAAATAAAAAACGTTTTGTAGGGCTAAATAAGCCTAAAATATCATGTGAGTAACGTTTTTTGTAAATTTACAGTTTAGAATCGAGGTATAACCGTCATAAACAAGCTAAGACAATAATAATCGAGATTGTATTACCACTTCTAAATGCGTCAACTTCTTCGCCCGTGAATATTTAATAAACCTCAGAACGCGTTTCTCAAATTGGAAACCTGAAACCGTAGAAGGTGGAGAATGCGTAATTGATTCGACTATGTGTAAAGTCAGATATTGTGAGAGGATAGTTAAAGACTCCAAACGCAAGTAGGCTATATATTGAGGTGGAGAACGTGTAATTGACTCGACTATGTGTGAAGTCAGATATTGTGAGAGAACAGTTAAAACTCCAAACGTAAGTAGGCTATATATTGAGGTGGAGAATGCGTAATTGATTCGACAATGTGTGAAGTCAGATATTGTGAGAGAACAGTTAAAACTCCAAACGTAAGTAGGCTATATATTGAGGTGGAGAATGGGTAATTGACTAGACTATATGTACTGTCAGATATTGTGAGAGAACAGTTAAAATTCAAAACGTAAGTAGGCTATATATTGAGCAACTTGTCGATCGCCAAATCGTAGCCTCCCCGCGTCTACCATTGTGCTTTCGCATTTCGTAAAGCGTTGGACTATGTGAAGAGGTTCCTGTTGAGTATAATAGGCCTACTCAACAGTTGATGCGATCGCGTTTGGCGCGAATACAGTTGCCAGACCAAGACGAACACAGCTGTTAATTCAGCCGGGACATTTTACCCGAAAAGGCCGGACAGCAGTTTTTTTTGCAAAAAAAGTAATATTTATTATGTTCGACTTTATATATTGAGCAACTTGTCGATCGCCAAATCGTAGCCTCCCCGCGTCTACCATTGTGCTTTCGCATTTCGTAAAGCGTTGGACTATGTGAAGAGGTGCCTGTTGAGTATAATAGCCCTACTCAACAGTTGATGCGATCGCGTTTGGCGCGAATACAGTTGCCAGACCAAGACGAACACAGCTGTTAATTCAGCCGGGACATTTTACCCGAAAAGGCCGGACAGCAGTTTTTTTGCAAAAAAAGTAATATTTATTATGTTCGACTTTATGTATTGAGCAACTTGTCGGTCGCCAAATCGTAGGGGAACAGACAGATATACGGATGCGTCACAATGAGGAGCATTAGGATGGAAGACAACCGGGTACCTAGGAAGGTACTGTTTAGTCAGATCGAGGGTAGAACCAAGACACGCTGGATTGACGCAGTGGCGAGGGATACTGATAATTTACTTAAAATAAAACAATGGACATCGATCGCCAAGGACAAGGAAAAATGGAGGCTAAGGTTCGACTTCGAACTGTGACGCCATAGGAGAAGAAGAAGCAGAACAGACACATATGGAAGGCGGCCGTTGCTGCCGCCAATCTCTGCGGATTGATGATCAGAAGAAGACTGGTTGCATGTGTTGGGAAACGAGCACTGAACGGTGGGAAAACAAAATGCTCAAAAGAGGCAATACTCAAATAAGCGAATAGTCCAGAATCGTTGAGCCGAGGAGCCGAAGAGCCCTATCTAAAGCCAAACAAGAAGAATAGAGACGAATCGTAGTCAAGGTTGCAGAACCCCCTGTAAGTAAAACAATAAACAATGGTAATATTAATAGCAAAAAGCGTGGAGTGGTCGCAACGTAAAACATATGTCGACGCTTCTCTCCGTTGTTGACTAATCTCGATATTACTGAAGTCAGGGCCAAAATACTTACCCTTGCAACACAACACAACACGTCAGAGCTGCATTCATACAGCTCTAAAGATAGAGACAAAACACAGGCGTCACTACAAAAGCGGTCAGTACCCTTGTAAGAATGCGATAATTGTATAGCGTTCGCAAGCGACGGCCGTCTGTGGATATTCTTAAAACTCGTTGATCCAATTCGGCCCACGTACACATGACCGTAATTATTTCATTTCACAAAGCAGTGAATGGCGAACGCCAACTTGTCTATTCTTATCCGCACTATGTGCAATATTCCTCAATACACTTCTTAGTTAGCATTTCCTTTGCACATTTGTTTCACGGTCCAAGTTGGTACAAAATCGTTTCACTCGTATCTTGTTTCATCTAAAACGGTTGGGTAAAACCAATTGGTCATATCACATTGCTGTGAAAATAATCTGGCTTTTTACTCGTACCTTCACAAAGTAGAGGACGGTATCTACGCTTTGTAATAACTCTCTTCTTAAATGAGTTTCTCTTCTTTTTATCTCAAGATAAAAAAAAAGAGAGAATGTTGAGGCTGCTATGAATTAACAAAAATAAATATAGATTTTCTTTTCAAAACGTTATAAAAATATTGTCTGCAGCACGTTTCTAGTTTAAAACAATTTTTAATATACTCTTCCATTCAAAAAGAGGTCATGAAATGTCAGGAAATTTTCCAAACACGGAGTACCCAAAAGAACATGATTCATGATACAAACAAAATAGATATGAGGGAGCTGAAAAACTGTATAAACATTACCGTAGTCTGCCACCATATGCCTGTTCCCAAGCTAACTGATTCTTGTATTTCATTGTAGGTTTTTGTTTACAATCCTTTACATAATATTAGAAAATCTGCCTGTACAAAACGGGGTGGCGGTTACGCGTACAGAGAATGGATCCAACTAGATTTTCAAGAAGAGCCCTTGACTATCATCCAAGGGGTGAAGAGAAGTGTGGGAAGACCCCGTAAGCGATACCTTCCATTGGGCCTCGAACAGGCTACTAGCCTAAGGCGTAAAGGATGACGACGACCGCTACGTTTCTGTTGCCGTGATCCTTAACGGGATTTCTTCTACATACTGCAATTAGTTAATCTTCTTCAATGCATTGGCAATTGGAGTACATTTCGTTACCTCCTCACGTTCAGCTTATCCGATATTATGGTCTACTACATTCGCAGTAGGGCTAAAGGTGGGTTACAGGTCTCGGAGGTTGTATACGATGCAACACTAAAACTCTGAGAAACGCCGACTGTTTCTCAGGAGAGAGTCAGAGGTTCCCGGAAGGGAACTCAGCTCTACCCACAAATCCTACTCTCACGTTCTCGAAGACGAAAGTCGCGCGGCCCCTGAGTACGTAATGAAGCAGACGAGAGAGGGTGAATGGCGAGTTCCCGGCGCCAGAAAACTGGAACCCATCGGCTAAGGGAAGGGAACCCTAACAGAAAGATCCCCGGTCCTCCAGGTTGGGGGTTGGGCGGTAGGCCGGTAACCTACCCCCGGAAAAAACCACACCACGGAACCTTCAAGAAAGCTGCTGACAGAGGAGAATGGGGGAAAAATTGAAGGAGGCCAGGGCCCAACAAGGGCTGTAGTGCCATAGGAAGAAGACATTCGCAACACCTGTGAGCCAGAAATTCTTATTTGTTCAGACTGCAGCAGAATTGCCTACAGTCTATTTGCTGCTAACCTTTTATCCGTATGCTTTGGCAATGTAGGTTAACACTAGTCTTCTCTAAGACTCTTGGCGCTTGAGTTTAACACGTGTCATTGGAGGGCTAGTGTTTGATGGATTTTATCTACCCTTTCATCCTATGCCTTTCAAAGCACTCGATGCCGATGAAAGTACTTTCTGGGAAAAGCTTAAGTAATTCATGATCTTTAAATTAAAAACGATAAAACAAACAAAGACTATTATATCGTCAAAAAAAAAAGAGGAAAAACCACCCTGAAATGACGAATCACTTGTGGAAGGACAAGAAGATGTGAGAAAGGGAAAACCATAAAAAAATATCTCACGAGGTCCGTAACGACCAAGATTGAAAACAAATAGGCTAAACAGAAATTACGCTGTTGCCACACTGTATTATACTTCCGAGCTGATGATGAGGTGAAAGGTTCAAAAGCGCTAATCTTGAATTATCTACATAGCGGTATGCAACCGCTTAATTTTCCTTTGTAAATGTTGAACAACTTTATTGCTTAAAATGTCGAAAAAAATAGACAAAAGGCTCCGTTTTGAAATTATATGAAACATAATTTAGGGAAAAAATACTAAACTATTAACAGATTAAGAGAAAGAAGGAGGCCAAACCTACAGCGTATACGTAGTCTTCCGAGAGTCGGGGTCGTTATTTGCAACGTAACAGATGGAATAAGCCTACTTTATTGTAACCAACTTAGATACCCAGTGCATGTGAAAGACAAAACGTCTCAAGACGAGTTAAATATGCGGAAATTATTATTGTAAATTCCTCAGATACCTCAAATTTCTCAAAACAAATACTAATCTCCTCAAATTGATTTTTGCTTCATGACAATGTTACTTGTAACAAACTTTAAAAAAATATCCAAAATTTATAATAAGTATCGTGCAAAAGTTCTGTTAAACATTAACATCTGCTTCTCCAACACAGTTAAAGAAGTTTAAATATGTCTTCTCCCTACCCCCCTCACACACACACACACACCTTTTAACGAACCCGGTTCTAATTTCGTTTTCCGTGTCATATATTTGTCTCTTTCAAATTAAATAATACTCTTTAAAAATGTTATCAATTTCTCTAAAAGTATAAATAGACTCTTTCTATCTTCCTTCCTCCTTTAGAAAATCACGTTCAAAGAAAAAAAATAATATTATTATATACTGTACATACCACCAAAATCAGTAAAATTCCATTTTTTAAAATAATGAATAAGGCCTTTTCGAAATATTAAAATTTCATCATCAGTTCATACACTGTAATGTTCCTGTTACGATGTTTTCCTTTAAATGTATAACTGTTGTTAACTGTGTCTATTACCTCTTACTGTACTTCATTTTGAACTTTCCACTGCCATCATTATTGGGTGAAACCACCATATGTATCGAAATAATTGATCATTTTCAAATATTGTCTGTTGATTTATCAATTTGTCATATTTTTTAAAATATGACACATAGACACATAGAAATACACATAGAAATTTGAAACAGAGATTTATGGAACATTTCAGAGCTTTTAATAATAAAAAACGGGAATCTCCAACATAGCAGATCACCTTATTAGTATGAATCATAGTATAACAAATATAACCGACAATATGGAAATAGTGGAAATAAACAATAATAAAAATGACATTATACAGTTAGAAAAATTATATATATATATATATATATATATATATATATATATATATATTTCAATCACTTTCTGCTACAGTACGTTTCTTGATGTATATAATACTTTAATATTTATAACTAAATTTACCTCAAGATATACTTTTTTCCTATTAGGAACAAAACACAAATACTTCACCAGAAACAAGATGGCGAAGGCTGAAGATGAGAGAACAGGAACTCTCGAAACATGTTCCTAATAGGAAAAAAGTATATCTTGAGGTAAATTTAGTTATAAATATTAAAGTAATATATATATATATATATATATATATCTTCATAAAAAATATGACAAATTGATAAATCAACAGACAATATTTGAAAATGATCAATTATTTCGATACATATCTGGCTTGGTTTCACCCAATAATGATGGCAGTGGAAAGTTCAAAATGAAGTACAGTAAGAGGTAATAGACACAGTTAACAACAGTTATACATTTAAAGGAAAACATCATAACAGGAACATTACAGTGTATGAACTGATGATGAAATTTTAATATTTCGAAAAGGCCTTATTCATTATTTTAAAAAATGGAATTTTACTGATTTTGGTGGTATGTATATAATAATATTATAACAAGTCAGTGGCATAATGTTTGGCAAAATAAAATAAAAAATAACTAATGCAAAAATATTTTACCAAACCTTCCAAGACGACTTGCTGCTTCCAAGACGACTTGCATTTTAAAAGATTACGTTAGCTTCTACTGTTCTCTATATAAAACGGTTTTTAAAGAAAACAGCGTATAAGCATTGCTTCCCTATATCAAGTTTGGATATACTCCTTATAGGGGTCTGGAATCAAGTGCGTAGAAGAGGACTCTTTAGACCGTTATACGGGCTGTATCGACATACGCACAGAAGGCGAACTGGCAGCTGGCTGTCATATTTAACGTTTTTTTCTTATCACAGAGACGCACTCGTGCACAATATTAATCATCACCGTATGATTCACTACACTGGTCACCCCTTGCTTGTTAAACCCACTCTACCCTAACCGCTGCGTTAACGTTCGGGTCTTATTGCCGCCACTTGTAACAAGCCGTAATTTATTAAAAACACATGATTATATTCATTCTCTTTTGTGGTATCTTATAGTTGACACGTCCCTCGACGGTGAACTGTTAATTAACTGTAACGGATTAACTACAAAAGGTCAAAGCGATAATGTTTTAAAACCCCCAGTAGTAATGATAAGCGAATAGTTGGAATAAGCCTACTTTGTGAAAAACGTTTGTTGTATTCAGCGGAGACACATGTGAAAGAAAAATCGTCACAAGACGAGATAAATGTACGGGAATTAAGCGAATACTAATTCCTCAAATTGAATTTTGCTTTAAAAAAAGTATTCAAAATTTATAATAACTATTAACTACCGTACAAAACGTTTTGATAAACTTTTTTTCAGTGGATGGTTAGTGAGGATCGGTCAAAAATAACTCAAATTTTAACTATTTTACGTCGACGTTTCGACAATATTTATTGTCATCTTCAGGACCCGCGTATGAAATACAAAAGAAATGTCGAACACAACGGAACAATTAAATATTTGGGTGAACGTGTTCGTGTATGTGAGTGTGTGCGTGCGTATGTATGTATCATTGTATATGTGAAGACTTATGATAGTTTGTTTACATCTTCAAATTATCTTCAAATTATTTAGTGGTTTTGATAAACACTAACATCTACTTCTCTAACATAGTTAAAGAAGTTTAAATACGTCTTCTCCCTGCCCCCTCACTCCCTCTCATTCACACACACACACAGATACCTTTTATTACCCTTTAATGACACATACCTTTACCCGGTCCTAAATTCGTTTTCCAAATCATATATTAGTCTCTTTCAAATATATTGTCCAGTGAAGTAAAGATAACTATTATACTTCAATTATTGTCGATCAATTGTAGGCCTAAATGGTTTTCTTGTTATATTTCTGTTTCTCTTTTGCCTCATACTACCTGCCCTTCTTAGTCACCGCCTACTTTTCTAATTATTATTTTCACTATATGTTTTCATTATATGTTTCAATTACAAGAAGTAGCAAGAGAGTACTCACTGACAGTTAGTAAAAAATACTAAAACCATGCCTTTTAAAGGTAAATATCCAGTGAGGACTAAGATAGTTATAAACAACAGCACTTTAGAACATGTGCAGTAAGCTATGAGTCTGGATGTGACATAAAAGAGAAGATAAATAAATTTAGGAATATTTGTAGAACGATTCATAGAAATCTTAGAAATAAAACAACACACAGCACAAGGATTAAATTTTATTTTATAAGACAATTGCAATACCCACGTTGGGATATGCGAATGAGACGTGGGTCATGACAAAAAAGGACTGCGGCAAGATTCCGAGTGCTGAAATGCAGTTTCTTCGAATTACTTTAAACAATACATTGCAAGATAAAATAAGGAATGAGGATATCAGATCAGAACTCGAAGTAGAAGGCATAAAAGAAATTATTTCAGCTTATAGAAGACAATGGTAGGATCATTTGCAAAGGATGACAAAGGCGGCAGTGAAATATAAAGCCATTGGTAGAACAGACGTGGGTCGTACGAGGATGAGATGAGTGCCGGAACAGGTTTATATGATAATAATAATATTAAGAAGGAGGAGGAGGAGGAGGAGGAGGAGGAGGAGGAGGAGGAGGAGGAGGAGGAGGAGGAGGAGGAGGAGAAGGAGGAGGAGGAGGAGGAGGAGGAGGAGGAGGAGGAGGAGGAGGAGGAGGAGAAGAAGAAGAAGAAGAAGAAGAAGAAGAAGAAGAAGAAGAAGAAGAAGAAGAAGAAGAAGAAGAAGAAGACTATAAATGTTATGTTTCAATTTTTCTTTTTCTTATTGTATTTCTGATGACTATTAACATTTTCTTAGCGTGTAAATTATGACTGGTACTACGACTCTTAGAGCGTGTACCGCTTGAAACGTTCAGCTACGTCGTTTGTCATGTGTAAATCAGGTTGTTAATATAAAAAGCCGGTAATAAAAACGTCTGTAGACGGCTAATTTCAACTGTATCAAAGTCATATGATCAGTAAGATGAGCAAGCCACATGCTAATTTCATGCTCACAAACGTAGCCATACATTTATTTATACGTTTTTTATGTGTCCGTGTTGATCCAATAATATTAATTTGATAATAAAAACCTTTGGATTCGCCTTTCAGCCCTGACAAGCGTGAAAACAAAGTTTTGTCTACGAAATCTACCCACATCCGTCATTAGTATTATTTCAATAGTTTGCCGTACCACTGAGAACAAAAATTAGCTGTAAACTTTTGATTCGTGTTTATTAGTTTTTATTTTGAGTAACTGAGTAGTGTTTATTGAATTTCATTCTGATCCTATTTTCTTCTTACAAGGAGTCAAAAATCGCTAAAAAAATGCTTGCAATGCCAATATTAGTTGTCGTAGCTGATACTGTTGCAGCAACCTGAAAAATAAATAATTAAGAAAAAATGTATTTCAGTAACTCAAAACGTTTCGCTCTTTTAATATACGGCATCCTCAGTAGCTAGCCTGAGACTAAATAACCGTGTCATTTACTGTAAGATGGTGTAGTGTAGCTTGTATGTTTGGGGTAAAAAAGTTTAATTTTTAGACTACAGTAACAAATGTCGTACAAGACAACTGCTTGACCATGACCGATGGTCGCGTTTTCCGTTAAATCCGACCACGTTCTCTTCATAGTTGTTGGTGCATTACACGTACGTAAATGTGGGATGAAATATCTGTGGAATATTAAGGACAGGAGAGGCGTGCCAAAGCAGCTAATAGATGTCACGAAGAGCATGTACAATAACACAGAGGTCATTGTAAAAACGGAATCTCGTGAAGTCCTTAATGAAGTGACAAATAAAGGGGTCAGATAAGGGTGTAGCATTTTACACACACTTATTAATTTGTATTTGGACGATGCTGTTAGAGAGTGGAGGCAGAGGCTAGAAATACTGAACTACAGTGACAGTTTCAGTGAACGTAATTTCGTCAAAACTCTGATGTTTACTGACGATCAGGTCATAATAGCAGACAATGAAAATAGCCTGCAAAGGGCCCTCTATAAATTGCAGCAGATAATCAGGACTCAAGGTCTGGAAATTTCTGTTACCAAGACTAAGTCATAGCTTTTAAAGGTTGCTTTCCTGTAAGATGTAAACTACTACTGAACTATTTGAGCAAGTGCATTCATTCAGGTTCCTCGGATGTGCCTGGTCTTACGTTGGTGAGATGGATGTGGACAAAAAAACATGTGTTTTTTAATCACATGTGTGTTCCACACTGAATGGAAAGGTCAGAAGGGACATGCCTACTCTTTTGAAATTGAGTGATGGCAGTGCCATGAGGCCTTTATGGCAGTGAGACTTGGACAATGAACGCAGAGATCCAAAGCCGGATACAGGCTAGTGAAATGAGATTTTTACGATCAGTACTAGGAGTATCCGGGTAAAAAATGATGATATAAGGAACATCTTTGGAATATACAACCTAAACGAAAGGTTAAAGCAACACAGACAGGATTAGACAGACCGTGTTGAAAGGATACATAAAAACAGGATACTAAAACAAATTTTGGTTTGTAATCGGAAAGGACACGGGAATACTGGATGACAGTGGCGGCTCGTGGTTCTGACAGTTGGGGGTTCAATGTCAGAATGTTTCTACTAAGATAAGAGCAATTATCCCATTCGAAATAACACACGGGGTGGGTCGCAACATGAAAACATAACTATTGAGAACGTTTAGTAGGCCTAATATTAAGTTGTGTTTATGCTGTTTATAAATTATTCTAAAAATATATAGTTAAAATATAAGGATAGTTTAATATTTCTTTTTAATATTTAAAACGGGAAGCGGCCTACCGAGTTCCTTACTTTTGCATTTACCTTTAATAGGGGGAGAGAGAGAGAGAGAGAGAGAGAGAGAGAGAGAAATTTGTTTTTAAATAAATTGAACACTATTCATTTTACCAAATCAATGAACTGAACACAAAAATAAGAAATACCTGAACACTTAACACACAAAAATAGCAGCAAACACTTTGAAGGTTATACACGCTTCGATCAGTTTAACATTAATACAATTATTTAATAATTGACTACATTAAACACACTTTATTTTCGGAATACAATTACTTCACTATTTTATTAATTTAATTACCTTATTATTATTAATTATTTTATTTTATTTTAAGACTTAACTGCACACATTGTCATTGCGTTCAAAATGAAATACACAAAACTGATGGTGAACGTACAAATCGTGTGATAAAAATCATACTAATTGCTAATGGCGGTATTATGGAAATGTTAAAATTCCCGGTCAGTGCGGTTCGGCCCTCGTCGGAACTATTCGTCTCTATCGCTTTAAGACTCGGCTTTAGTGACTGTTGAATGTAATTTTGCGTATACTGATTTCCCTCTCGAAAGCTATCTACACAGTCCAGGAGGTGCTGAGAGCTGTTTTGCACCTCCAAGCAATAGTAGCGAGCAATTCGTCTATTACGCGAATCCTTTACTGTTCAGTCAACAAGATTAATCCCGCAAATCTTGTTATTTAAATATGAAACCATTATCTCAACAAATCCTTAAACATATTTAAATTATTTAGTGGGTTCACTGAACCATTGAACCTTATGGACGAGCCGCCACTGTTGGATGACCAAAGAAATGATGGTCAGACCAAGGAGTGCGCTACGGATCGTAAGGTCCACAGCCTGAAGAAGAAGAGAAAGAAGAAGAAGAAATGTACGTAAAAACCTGTTCCACTCACTTATTCTTAAGCTTTTAAAAACCGTGAAGAGTGTAACTAATGGCCAGTAAGTGACCAGAGTGAAAAAAATCGTAAGCGTAATATGTTCATATACATATCCTGACCTTCCCCTTGAACTCGTAAACTGCCACGGTACTACCGCAGACGCCGGGGCAACGCGACACCATGTGTGTGTGTAAGTCATTGGAAAACAACCTAACGGTTGATACTATCAGATGTTTATATTCTTTTTAAACGTTTCATTGTTAACAAGACAAGCATAAACCGGTTCCCCGGCACAGAGATTACTGACCTCAGGCGTAAACCTTATCTTTTAGATTCGCACACACACACACACGCTGTGCACGTAAGGAATTCGAGTTGGGCGCGTGCGAACTTGCGCAGCATCTCTTTGATAACTGTACGCAGCACCAGTACTGCACTTGCAAAGCCGACACGACAACATTCAATAAATATTCAGGATCTGAGTATTATTTTTATACGGACTGCACACGAAACGAAAAGAACAGTAGATAATATGATTAAGAATATAACATAAAATATAAGATGGAGTGCAGAAGGGATTTTTTCTTCTTGGGGGGGGGGGTTCTGGAGAGGGGGTTAGATTTTGTTAATAAAACTATAAAACTTCAACTTAAATAGTTAGTTCCTATTTATTTTGTTGTAATCAAAAAGGTAAGTGTGGAATCTTACGAGTATTAATCTTCTTCTTCTTCTTCTTCTTCTTCTTCTTCTTCTTCTTCTCCTCCTCCTCCTCCTCCTCCTCCTCCTCCTCCTCCTCCTCCTCCTTCTTCTTCTTCTTCTTCTTCTTCTTCTTCTTCTTCTCCTCCTCCTCCTCCTCCTCCTCCTCCTCCTCCTCCTCCTCCTCCTCGTCCTTCTTCTTCTTCTTCTTCTTCTTCTTCTTCTTCTTCTTCTTCTTCTTCTTCTGTACCAATACAGCCCAACGTGAACCCTGGCTTCCAACACCAATCTTCTCCAACATCTCCTATACGCTATATTGGCATCTCAGCATAACCCTTCACATGCACTTTTCTGAGCTCTTCAAGCACATCATCGAACCATCTCATCCTAAGTCGACCCCTTTCTCCGCTTTTAAACATCTGCGCCCTCAGGATTTTCTTTGGCATACGCTGATCATCCATCCGTTCTAGGTGACGTAGCCTTTGTACTCGTCGAGTCTTTATGAATCTTATGGTGATCTCACACTTCAACAGCTCCTCTGTCTACCGGTTACTTCTTATTCTCCACTCTTCGTCTTCCTCAACCGGACCATAAACACGTCGTATAATCTTTCTTTCAAATCTTCTCACTGTTTCTTGTTCTCTTTTTTGTTAACTCAAGTTATATTAACAGAGATCTGAAATTTATGAGGTTTAAATTAAGATGAGGTCTTAAATAAGATAAGAAGAACACTGAATGGAAAGGTCAGAAGAGATATCTACTCTTTTAAAATTTTATAAAGTGATGGCAGTGCCATGAGGCATTTATGGCAATGTGACGTGGACACTGAACGCAAAGGCCCAAAGCCGGATACAGGCTAGTAAAATTTACGATCAGTACTAGGAGTATCACGGAGGGACCGCCTAAGATATTATTATATAAGGCACATCCTTGGAATATACAACCTAATCGAATGGATAAAGCAATACACACAGGATTGGACAGACCATATTGAAAGGATGCATAAGAACAAGATACCAACACAAATTTTGGTTTATTATCCGAAAGGACGGCGGAATATTGAAAGGTCAAATAAAATATGGTCGGGCCAAAGAGCGCGCAACATAAGGTCCACAGCCTGAAGAAGAAGGAGAAGAAGAAGAAGAAGAAGAAGAAGAAGAAGAAGAAGAAGAAGAAGAAGATGATGATTTTTTTAACCTGTATAGCCAAGGATTCACAGGAATACGTAGGCTATCTTCCGGTCAGTGTGTAACTGAGGAAAGGCGCGTATGACGCTATGGACATGATGGCGACCTGAGACAGGTGACGCGCCTTTCCGTACGCTAACATATGTTGCGCCTACGACGGTCGGCGCGTACTATTTTACGCACACAATATACGTTTAATTAAATGCGTGAAGGTGTGCATATTACGTTGTACTTGTTAACGTAATATTTACGTTTCATACGACGCACCGTACACCGTATTGGCTATTATTGCGTGTAAGAATCGAACGCCACGTCAGTATAATTTTCATTTACACGAAATTAAAGCCGTTTTATATAAATAAAAGCCAGATAAAATCGTATTACCGAGTTGTGCATATTGAATAAATTGTTTTAAATGCACTCGTCTAACAACGTTTTTCACTTAGTGAAGTAATGAGCCTTAATGAGTCCGTCTCTCTCTCTCTCTCTCTCTCTGTCCGGAGTAATTCTCTTTGTACGCGTCTTCTCTCGCGGTCATGCGTTTCTTATTCTTCGTGTTATTTACGGCCAGTTGACTCGATACAAAGCAGCAGCAGCTGGCTTAATCGTCGTCGACGACGTTGCCCCGCATTAATATAACCTGTTTGCAGTTAATCAATTCGTTCGAAATAAAATTATATAACCGATCGCATTTTTGATTAGAGAGAGGGAACGCCGGCCGGTGAACACGATTACAATTATCGTTTAAAAAATAATAGAAAAAATTTTGTAATTTAAGGGAAAACATTTTATAAAATTCGTCGCTTTAATTTTTTAATTAACGTCTACGAACTAAAAAAAAAAAAGTTTCAATTGGCCAATCCATTATTGACGCTTAGCACGGTTTGTTTGTGAAACCACAGAAGGCTCGGTTTTTTCAAACGCATTGGATAAAATTATTAACAGTTTTTTTTTCTTGCAAACTATTATATGTTTGGTCTTTTTTGTAATTTCCCATTAGTCACACTTAATGTTATTAAAAATCAGGTCTATCTCGTATTTATTCCGCGAAATACACGTTTTTTTGTTATTTTTGTATATTTTACTGTATCTATTATAGAATGAGGCTAAACGTGAAAATAAAAACTTTGATATGACATGACAGACAATATTTATATGACAATAGGTATGGAACAGACAAGCAGGGTTTTGTCTACTTAACGATACTATGTGAGCCTAAACTGGGTCCCTTCGGACCAAAAAAAAACCTGGGTGGACAATAATAAAAGTGCGAGAGATATCCAGAAAGTAAGTTCCCTTTTTAAATATTGCCGCGGTATCGATGCCCTCACGTTGAAGTCCATGCGCGGCCAGTTTCTTGATACGTTGGTAAATCAACAACGCCATTTGTAAACAACTGTGCACTGAATAAGCTTTGTTGGACGTGTTTATAATGTCGAAGAAATTCGAGACGCCCGCCGCGTGTGATTTTGGTTTGTGATTAAGTTTTGAATGTGAAAGGCATTAAAACAATTGAAATTCACCGTCAGGTTTTCGATATTTATGGAGAATAAGCAGTGATCGATTCAGTGGTACTAAGATGCATACGCTTTTTTGCTTAGTCCGATCCAGAGTAAGCGACGTAGGATGCACACACACACACTGCCGCTGCAATGCAACATCTCCTCACAAAGTTTGGCTGGCAACAATTTGATCATCCGGCTTACAATCCAGACCTCACACCAAGCGAATCCAGACCTTTTCAAGCATGAGAAATCCTTCCTTGGTGGCCAACGATGTCAACCAAGCTGTTAATACATGGTTCAAATCATAGGCGGGAAATTTCTACAACGAATGTATACAACGCCTGGTGCCTCGCTATGAAAAATGTTTTAAAAAATGATGGAAGCTATATAGAAAACTAATTTAAAGTAACACTACTTCAAATAACAATATAAATGTTTTGTTAGTTTCCATTAATGCCCTAGCGGAACTTACTTTCTGCATAGCCCTCGTACAAACTGTTCTGCTGTTGTGTCCTGTAAAAAAGTTAGCTTGTCTTCTATTAGAATGAAGACACGTTTTCGGATCCTGTTATCAGAAACAAAATATTCTCCATTTTTTTCTGATAATAACAGGAATCACAAGCGATCCACACTTTATATTTACCAACAAGTGCATATACAAGTACATATGTGTGAAAGACACGCACGCACGGAATAAGTGTGACGACTCAAAGTTGAGTAATTTTTACACAGAAATGAAACGCCGTTAGCTGGAAGCTTAAAATGATACGATACAATTCTTAGGGACGTTTACTAATTTATGGAACGCAAGAAGAACAGTGGCGGATGGCTGTCACGGCCAGGGCGGCCCAGGGTTCAGCCCTTGGACCGGACCTCTGGAACGCAACCTATGACAGCCTGCCGAGGAAGGAGATGCCGGACGAGTCGTGTTTGGTGAGTACGCCAACGACGTCGCGGCGGTTGTCGCTGCTCCTACCATCCATATCGCTGTTGTCGCTGCTCGTACCATGGGCCCCGTACCAGGCCCAGATCAAACTCAACAGGGTGATGCGATTAGTCAACAACTGGATGGTACTGTATCTCACGAGCTCACGTTAGCCCTAAGCAAGACGGAAGTCGTGGACTTGCTTAAGAATAGGATTCCCATTGTAATCCCGGTACGAGTCTGTGACGACGTGGTCGAGACAAAGTCAGCGGTGAAGTGCTTTGGAGTTATTTTCGACTCCAAGTTGAGCTTATTGAGCAGATTAGGCGTACGGTGGACAAAGCGGCGAAAGGAGTGATGGCGCTTAATCGGTTCATGACCAAAATCGGCGGGCCGAAGTTAACCACAAGAAGACTTTTGACGGCAGCTGTCCAGTCAGTTCTACTGTATAGAGTATGGGCAGACTTCCTGAATCGTAGGCCTTACAGGAAGAAGCTAGCCTAGGTCCAAACAAGAAGTCCTCTTCTAGTTGTATCGGCCTACCCCACGGCCTCCGGCTGCCTTGGTCGTTGCCGGAGTGATTCCGATCGACCTTCTCGCCAAGGAACGTAAGATCCTCTTTAAGAGGAAGAAGGAGGTAGGTGATGAAGCTGGACACCGAGACGCACGAAGCCAGATGCTGGAGAGCTGACAGGCAGCTTGGGAGCAAGAAGAGCGAGGTCGCTGGACCAGAAGGCTCATCAACCAGGTACAGAGTAGGCGGCGAGGAACCATGGCGAGATCGATATTGCCTCATCCAGTTTCTGACTGGACACAGGTACTTTCGATGTTACTTGGAGAAAGTTGGAAATATTGAGTCATCAGAGTCCCTGTACTACTCGGAAGCTGTGGACGATTCAAGCCATACATTCTTCGTCTGCGACAATATATCGTGATGAGAACAACATAGAGGATCGTCGGAAGATAATATTAGGCAGGAGATCTCCCCGGATAACATCGGTGAAGCGATGGACACCTGGAACCTAGTGGCACGCTTCGCAAAAGAGACACTAGACTTAGACAGTACAATATAGAAAAATAACAAGTCAGATGTGACCCCTAAGGCTAAAGAACAATAGGCCTAGCCCGAAGTAATTGTCAAACAGTTCCAGGTTAGTGTCCTAGAAGATGAAATGGAGGTGGTTTTTTAGTGGATCAGGTGAAATACCCAAACCGCAGAAGAAAGTGCACCTTTCCGGACATTTGTAGATCAAATTTTCCTACCTGCCCTCGGAAAAAAATTGTATTGGTGTGGACTATGTTTGGAAAGGACGGTATTTGGAAAAGTGAATAACTCGTATTCACTTAATAGGAACAACTGTCGTTTTGTCTAAACATGATGGCGTTCAATCAGTGTGCAATGACTTACGTTTAAGGAACTTGAACAATGGAGTCGAGAATGATAAAAAAACTGTTCGAACATTATGCTATGAATAACACGTAAAACGGTAAGACAATTAAACGGATTGACACTTGAACTAGAAGAATATATACTTGGTGAGTCAAGGTAAGTAAATGTTGTTGGACAGGTCATTCCCCTACTTACAAAGAAAGTCCCGAAGGTAGGTAGAGTGGAGGTAGAGAAATATAACAGAAATAAGAAAACTATCTGTATTGTCTTGCTGAGAGTTTTATCAATTTCGATGAGTCGTTGTTAATATTTTTCATTGTAGAATCTCAATACCATACATACCTCAATGTACAAAAAGGGCGATAAGAAGGCATGCCAAAATTATAAAGGCATAAGTGTGACAAGTGCAATCGGGTGGTTGTACGGCAGAATACTAAAACATAGAAGACTGAAACGAATATAGAAGACATAGAAGAGCAGTCTGGATTCCGTGCAGGACGATCATGTATTGACAACATATTTGTATTACAAAAAATACTAGAAAAACGAAAGTCTCGCAATCTGTCTACGCACCTCGTATTTGTCGATTTAGAGGAAGCTTACGGCACAGTACCCTTAAAAAGACTTTTTGAAGCATTAACAAAGTTTGGCCTGAGTAAAATCTGAGCAAATCTGTGTTCGCGCTGTCTAGAACATATATAAGGACTCAAAGACTTTGGTGAGAGTGGGAAATGTCCTGTCAGAATTGTTTCCTACCACAAAAGGGCTTAAACAAGCGTGCAGCTTGTCACCTACCCTGTTTAAAATATATATATCCAAGAAGCCATCAGTAACTGGAGAAGAAAAACATTAGGAATGGCAATTCAAATGGATGAGCAGTATTTAACAAATCTCTTATTTACGATCAGGTAATTATAGCGTGTGACGAGGACGACACACACTATATGTTTAGAAAATTAAAAGAGGAGTACGAGAAATGGTGTCTGAACATAAACACCACTAAAACAAAATATCTTAAAATAAGAGACATGCAAGAAGAAAACCCAGATCTACAAATCCGTAGAATCGGAAAGTGTAGCGAATTCAAACATTTGGGAAGCATTATTTTAGAAGATGAAAAAACAAAAAATTTTCAATAATAGGATACGACAAGAAAATATCGGTATGGAGAACCATACATGACTTCCATATTCTAAGATTTATATTTAAAATCATTTTCAGCCAAACAGCCAGGCTGTGTCTTACCTTCCTTTTTATTGCTGTATTAAATGAAAAATATTATATTACATTAAAATGAAAAAATTATAATTTTATTGCCTGGCAACAAAATTATTTTATTTTTAACAATTACCATTGTTTCAAAAAGTTTAAATAAATTTTCAAGTACTTTACTCTTGTTAAAACGTAAAAGGTTGCAGGTAAACTACCCCTTCCCCTTAACCGATCTTCACCAAAAACAATAGGTCTTGAGAACTCTACAAATCAGGGCTGTATGCAAAACATTATTTGATTCTGTTTGAATTTGCGGCTGTTATCGTTTGCCACAGAAAATACCCTTGTTAAAAAAACGTTGCAGGTAAACTACCCCTTTCCCTCAACCGATCTTCACCAAAAACAATAGGTCTTGAGAACTCTACAAATCAGGGCTGTATGCAAAACATTATTTGATTCTGTTTGAATTTGCGGCTGTTATCGTTTGCCACAGAAAATACCCTTGTTAAAAAAACGTTGCAGGTAAACTACCCCTTTCCCTCAACCGATCTTCACCAAAAACAATAGGTCTTGAGAACTCTACAATTTAGGGCTGTATGCAAATAATCTTTTGATTCTGTTTGAATTTGCGGCTGTTATCGTTTGCCATAAGAAATACCCTTGTTAAAACATAAAACGTTACAGGTAAACTACCCCTTTCCCTTAACCGATCTTCACCAAAAACAATAGGTCTTGAGTACTCTACAAATCAGGGCTGTATGCAAATAATCTTTTGATTCTGTTTGAATTTGCGGCTGTTATCGTTTACCATAGGAAATACCCTTGTTAAAACATAAAACGTTACAGGTAAACTACCCCTTTCCCTTAACCGGTCTTCACCAAAAACAATAGGTCTTGAGTACTCTACAAATCAGGGCTGTATGCAAAACATTATTTGATTCTGTTTGAATTTGCGGCTGTTATCGTTTGCCATAGAAAATACCCTTGTTAAAAAAACGTTGTAGGTAAACTACCCCTTTCCCTCAACCGATCTTCACCAAAAACAATAGGTCGCGAGTACTCTGCAAATCAGGGCTGCATGCAAAAAATTATTTGATTCTGTTTGAATTTGCGGCAGTTATCGTTTGCCATAGAAAAAAAATCTATAGACACACAGACAGACACACAGACAGACACACAGACAGACACACACACAGACACTTTTCGGAAAACGACTTTTTTTCATGTTTTGAGTGTAGTAGAATCAGAATCTGCAATAATCTCGAACACGATTTTTTTTGCCATCACCATACTTCCATTCCTTAAGGAATATGGAAGTAAAATATCGGTATGGAGAACCATACATGACTTCCATATTCTAAGATTTATATTTAAAATCATTTTCAGCCAAACAACCAGGCTGTGTCTTACCTGCCTTTTTATTGCTGTATTAAATGAAAAATATTATATTACATTAAAATGAAAAAATTATAATTTTATTGCCTGGCAACAAAATTATTTTATTTTTAACAATTACCATTGTTTCAAAAAGTTTAAATAAATTTTCAAGTACTTTACTCTTGTTAAAACGTAAAAGGTTGCAGGTAAACTACCCCTTCCCCTTAACCGATCTTCACCAAAATCGAAAGTCATTGAGACCTCTACAATTCAGGGACGTATGCAAAAAATTATTTCATTCTGTTTGAATTTGCGGCTGTTATCGTTTGCCATAGAAAATACGCTTGATAAAAAAACGTTGCAGGTAAACTACCCCTTCCCCTTAACCGATATTCACCAAAAACAATAGGTCTTGAGTACTCTACAAATCAGGGCTGTATGCAAAGCATTATTTGATTCTGTTTGAATTTGCGGCTGTTATCGTTTGCCATAGAAAATACCCTTGTTAAAAAAACGTTGCAGGTAAACTACCCCTTTCCCTCAACCGATCTTCACCAAAAACAATAGGTCTTGAGAAATCTACAATTCAGGGCTGTATGCGAAACATTATTTGATTCTGTTTGAATTTGCGGCTGTTATCGTTTGCCAAAAAAAAAAAATTTCCCTTGATAAAAAAAACCGTTGCAGGTAAACTACCCCTTCCCCTCAACCGATCTTCACCAAAAACAATAGGTCGCGAGTACTCTACAAATCAGGGCTGTATGCAAAAAATTATTTGATTCTGTTTGAATTTGCGGCAGTTGTCGTTTGCCATAGAAAATACGCATGATAAAAAACGTTGCTGGTAAACTACCCCTTCCCCTCAACCGATCTTCACCAAAAACAATAGGTCTTGAGTACTCTACAAATCAGGGCTGTATGCAGAAAATTATTTGATTCTGTTTGAATTTGCGGCTGTTATCGTTTGCCATAGAAAATACCCTTGTTAAAAAAACGTTGTAGGTAAACTACCCCTTTCCCTTAACCGATCTTCACCAAAAACAAAAGGTCTTGAGAACTCTACAATTTAGGGCTGTATGCAAATAATCTTTTCATTCCGTTTGAATTTGCGGCTGTTATCGTTTGCCATAGGAAATACCCTTGTTAAAACATAAAACGTTACAGGTAAACTACCCCTTTCCCTTAACCGATCTTCACCAAAAACAATAGGTCTTGAGAACTCTACAATTCAGGGCTGTATGCGGAACATTATTTGATTCTGTTTGAATTTGCGGCTGTTATCGTTTGCCAAACAAACAAAATTTCCCTTGCTAAAAAAAAACCGTTGCAGGTAAACTACCCCTTTCCCTCAACCGATCTTCACCAAAAACAATAGGTCGCGAGAACTCTGCAAAACCGGACTGTATACAAAAACTTATTTGATTCTGTTTGAATTTGCGGCAGTTATCGTTTGCCATAGAAAAAAAATCTACAGACACACAGACAGACAGACAGACAGACAGACAGACAGACAGACAGACAGACAGACAGACAGACAGACACACAGACATTTTTCGGAAAACGACTTTTTTTCATGTTTTGAGTGTAGTAGATTCAGAATCTGCAATAATCTCGAACACGATTTTTTTTGCCATCACCATACTTCCATTCCTTAAGGAATATGGAAGTAAAATGGTGTTCGTTTGCTTTGGTCGAAAAAATGAAACTTCAAACTAAACTGACAATCTACACAACTATTGTGGAGCCCATTTTAACTTATGGCTGCGAATGCTGGCAACATTCAGATAAAGAAAAAAAGATTATAGAAACTGTGGAAATGGATTTCTTAAGAAGAGCGAGTAATATTTCTAGAATGCAACACGTTAGAATCGAAGATATAAGAAGGAAAACAGGGCGCGTATTTACAACAGCAGAAAGACTAGAATCCAGACAGTTGGTATGGTATGGTCATGTAATAATGAGGATGGAGGAGAAGCGATGGCCAAAGAAAGCATTGATTTACACACCACAAAAGAGGAGAAGAAAAGGAAGACTGACAACACAATGGAGAACAGAAATTAAGAAAAGCATGAGAGATCGAGCTATTGAAGATGATGACTGAAAGGATAGGGAGAAATGGCGATCGAAATGCGGGATAGGGCATAGACTGAAGGACCCCCCGCTAATAAAAAGAAAGAATCTCAATATAAAAAATAACCGCTAAGTGAAAAGGAAAATACAATATTTGAGGGACTACGAGAGCTAACAGCTACCAACGCCATGAGAAATCCTGGCTGGTAATCGGTATGATACAAGACAAGGTGGAAGAGTGTAGCCTACATTCCGAATGGCCGACTTGTTTGGAGACTCGTTGTCCCTAAGTATTTACTATGGACTATGAAATTCATTTCGGCTATGACCTCACTCATATTCGTATGTATTCCATATGTTCTCTTACGTCGTCACAAGGGCGCCACTTTCTCTGTCTCCGTATCTGTCTGTCTGTCTGTCTGTCTGTCTGTCTGTCTGTCTCTCTCTCTCTCTCTCTCTCTCTCTCTCTCTCTCTCTCTCTCTCTCTCTCTCTCTCTCTCTCTCTCTCTTTCTCTTTTCTAACGTCTAAGTCACTCTAATATTCGACAACAGTCGGGTCTTAAACTGATGCCCTTTGAGCGTTTTTCTCTATATTAATTTTTGCAAAGACTTATTTTTTAAGATTTTTACATTACAACACACATATTCATTTACAAAGTCATACATTTATCTTTTTATATTTGTAAAGTAGAATCAGTTTTCTTGGGTATGCAATGACCAGTTTATCTGTAGACTTCCAAAAATATTCGGATATCGTTATCGTCGTTGTTATCATAATCACCACCACAATCATCATCATCATCATCATCATCTTTCCATAAATACTCATGTTAAATCCTTGCCAGGTTTCACCATTATATTTCATATAATTTGTAAACGTATGATTGAGTCACAAGCCTCCCAGACGTCTAACCTCGAGGTGAAAAATGACAGACAATTTGAGAAATTTTTTGTGCTCCATTCATTTCATTACCTGAAACATTGTTATATTTAGTATGTATTATATTTTATTTATAATATATAATATATTATATTACAATATATTTTTTTAACTTTTTGCTACAGTCTATTTCTTGATGCATATATAATTTATTTAATTTTTATAAATTCTTTACCTCAAGATGTTTTATTCCCTTATTTGGTACATGTTTCACAATTTTCAAAGCACTCAACATCGAAAATACTCCAAAAGCTAATATACACACCACAATCACACACAATAACACCAGTATAAAATACCAAATACCAACAGGAAGTCATATTAACAACAATCAACCCAAACACAAATACTCCACAAAATATAAAATCGGGAAGGCTGAAGATGGTATCAATACGCTGCCCGAAACATGTACCAAATAAGGGAATAAAACATCTTGAGGTAAAGAATTTATAGATATTAAATAAATTATACAATATATTTATATGGTATATTCTATGGTGTTTATATGGTATATGTTTTTATAGTATATTGTATATTACATATTATGTATTTTGTATTATATATTATATAATGTAATATATTATATATTTCTATTCCAGCTGTCTAACTTCGAGCTAATTACCTAAGCGAAATGGTACAAAGTTTTTCTTATTTATCCTGCCACTGACGCAATATGCCCATCTTTTTCTTTCTAAAAACTAACCCGGAACTTGTAATCATATCTAATAAGGTGCCTAATATGTATTTTTCACGTAGGTAGCTTCAGATTTTTTTTCTGAGTTTTTGAAAATATTTCATATCTTTTCCTTATCGTTTTACATATTTTCATTTATTAGTCGTATAAAAATTGAAGTAGATCATTACGCAGAAAATGATAATCCTCAATTTACTGTAGTTATTATTTAACATCATTTAGGATTTGGGAAGGGTGATTTCCATTTTGTTTTAGAGAATCCCTCTATCTACACAAGATGATGGCAAACCAACACTTGATATTCTTGCCCAGCAATTTCTTTCTACGTTTGGAATCTCCCATTTACTTTTGCGAGAATGTGGCTGTACATGCACCACAGGCATATACAGAAAGATGCATACTATTCTTTTGGTGGCTAACTCTTATTTCTAAATTAAAACTGCATTTAATTACAACGAAATGGAATTGGTACAATTCCAATGCGCCTTAAAATTTATCTTATAAAGCTTATTGCTGCCAGTTCCCCGTAATTGTAAGCCATATATGTTTGTTCACCATACTGTCATTAATTGACTCAGTTTGAATTTAATATTTACACAGTGCAAAGAGAATATTTTACATTATTATGGTATAATGTAATTGAAACTGACCCAGATTGTAGACGTCTACAATGGCCTACATATCTATGTGGCATTACTGAGTCTTTTACGACTGACAGTTGCATTGCCCACTTAACTTCATAATTTATTAGTGCAAGCAAAAAAAGATTCCAATTTCTTTCATCATTTCTAGCGTAGCCTAATTGTCTATCTTCCTAACTTGAACAGACGATATCTATTAATGATGCAACATTTGCATCAACGTACATGCTGTAGTTCAATTCCGTTTCTGACTTATTGTAACATAAACGTAATCTTTTGGAGTTACGATTTAAAAAAAAATCATCAGTAGAGTCTTTTCTAAATCTTTCATCTGTTTATTCGGCTATTGCCCTCTTCTTCTTGTTCTACAACTCCTCCTTCTCACCTCCTCCTCCTCCTTCTCCTCCTTTCTTCTTCTTCTTCTTCTTCTTCTTCTTCTTCTTCTTCTTCTTCTTCTTCTTCTTCTTCTTCTTCTTATTATTATTATTATTATTATTATTATTATTATTATTATTATTATTATTATTCTGCTCCTTCTTTATCTCCGCTTCGTCTTCTTCTACCTTGTAGCCATCAAAATAACAGAATTTTTACTTTATAAAATACTGTGGATTACATACTTTGTTTATTCTAATTATAAGAAATCAAATCTTGGCTGGATTGGATGGATAACAAAAGGAATGAGCAAGTCCTCGCAGAAGTTAACGAAGGTAGATAGCTTTTAAAAATTATTGGAAGAAGAAGAGCAAAATTGATCGGGCACTTGTTACGACACAAACAATTCGTAAGTAACATTTTTCAAGGAAAGGTGTTGGGGGAAAACCCAAGAGGACGAACAAGAGCAGCGTTCTTCAAAGACACGGGAAATGAGGCGAACTTCTTATCGTACTGGGATTTAAAGAGGACAACGATGGAGAGAGAGAGAGTTGTGGCTATTTTTACAAGGCATAGCCTTTAGATGACGACGACGACGACGACGACGACGACGACTACGACGACGACGACGACGATGATGATGATGATGATGATGATGATGATGATGATGATGATGATGATGATGATGATGATGATGATGATGACGATTATGATGACAAACGTACTTTTTGAAACAGAAATATAGACCGATACTTTCTCGTGGTGAAAGTAACTGTTACCAAAGTACAGATCATGATACAGCGGTTGCGAGATCATAAACTGACACCGCGAATTGTCAGTAACGTCAGTATGTCAAAGAATAATTCACAGCGACACTCCACAATCATTAGACTCGCCCTTTACGGATTCAACTGGCATTTCTAGAACCACAAAAGGGAGAAACCATCCGGTGTATGAGCGAGAAAGTCTCGAAGGATAACAGCGTATGATGATATAATTCCTTTTTAAATTTGTAATCGTTTTTAGCGTCTTTGGTATCGTCATCACGTATCGTTACGATATCGTGCTTGCGATGTCGCTAAAATATAACCTCTTTAAAGGAGTAAGAATGCAGTAGAATTCTACAAAGTGAATAGTTGTTGCACACAGCAGAACTGAGCAGGCGTTTATAAACTGGGTTAATTAATTGCATTATACTGTACACACGGTAATATGTAACATAAATTATAGTTAACTCCTTACCGCCATTACCAGTCGAGAAGTATGACAGCCACTTCGTGACTTCCTTACACACTATCTCTATCTCTTTCTCTCACCCACCTCTCTCTCTCTCTCCTCTCTTTCTCTCACGCACCTCTCTCTCTCCTCTCTTTCTCACACACTCTTTCTACTACCGTACCACAGGCAGTGCGTTTTGTTTTTGCCAATCATGTCTGAACTGTGTGTGTAAGCGACTAGAACAGAGGACACGCAATACACTAAACTGTGGAATTTCGTGTATAATTGTCTTTAGTAAAAATTTCAGCCGCCTCCTCCCGTTTTTTTTTTTTTTTTTTATAATATCTTTTAGCTTGACATCGTTTGAAACTTTCTGTAACGTGTAATGCTGTATGACGTCATCATTGCGTGACGCTTCCACACTTTCGATTCCCCACAGTCTATAAATTTGATATGTAAACGCATCAAGACAGAAATAATCGCTGCTGACATTGAGTTTAGCAAACGTTTTAGTGAGAATAAATTTGGTTTTACATGCTCTTTTGTCTGTACTGCATCGTTTGAAACTTTCTGTAACATGTAACGCTGTATGACGTCATCATTACATGACGTCATTGGGATTGTTGTATTGTAAATAAAGGTTTGTTTTGATACGTCGCTCTATGTAAATAAAGGTTTGTTTTGTGTGTTGTGGTGAAATACACTGCTGCTCATATATAGTAACCAAACGTGACGACTGACTAAAACAGCGTTCGACAATGGATAGCAGCGACGAGAAGGCTCAGATCAAGAAACGACAAAATGCCGAGCGAGCAAGACAGTGTCGGGAACGAAAGAAGCTCGAGAAGGAACAGCAACGAGCGGCTGCTGTCGGCGGTGAAGCTTCGGTACCAGCGGCCCCATCGCAACAAAAACGAAAGGAAGATGACTTGATGCGCGAAGAATTGAACGAGTACTTAATAAATACACCGTTCGCGTCGACGATGACTGAGCAGGAGAAAATCGATGCATTCTACAACATGAAACTGGAAGAGAAGCGAAGGAAAACCAACGAACGAGTAAAACGTAGATTGAATAAGAAAATTGAGATGGCAACTAAACGCAACATTTGCGCAAAAGAAACAATCAGTCAATTAGTAACCATAATAATGTTGCGTTTAGCTGGCGGCTGAAAGACATTATCATGCTCTTAGGCTTTTACCATTTGGTAAACGGTAATTTTTTTTTAATTTTCAGCATCTAGAGTTCATTTCGGGGATTATAAAACGAAACTATTTTTCCGTTTTATCGTCAGTATCGATCAATCGATCAGTATCAGCATCTTCAGTAGGGCGGTACAAATGGGGTGAGAAGATTTCTTGTGGTATTTCGGGTCTGTCGTAGGTTGGATACCTGTGTGCGATTTGGTAATTACTTAAAAATATTTGGAGAGCGACAAACGGAGTTGATTGCAAAAGGAACAAGAACAGTTTAAATGCGCGTTGATATTAAGCCGCGTTTCTAGTAGACTTTAAACTAGAACGCGTGCTGACATCCATCACACATTTTTCAGGCTGTGGACTGGCAAGACGATTTAGAAAAACAGTCATTTTAACGTGTTTAAAATAAGCTGTGAATACATTTTTGTGATTTTTTTTATTTTACATTGTTCCTTATGTTTCTGTTTTTTTTTTTTTTTTTTTTTTTTTTTTATGTCATAACAGAAGATAAAATAATAAAAATTTTAAGGATGTCTCGGCCACTTCGTGAAACACGGGGACTAATCCAGTTTCGGAATGTGAGAGACTGCTTTTAAACAGCCACTGTGTCCCCATTTTTCTCATATTTTCCACGCCTCCCTCGAAACGTTCGTCTAGTTTGATGTAGACTTCGTCTAGTGATAAATTTGTATGTAATGAAAAGATTAGAAGGAAACTTAACTTACATTATTCTGCGACAGTAAGCTAAGATTTGTTTAATGATAGCGTAGCATTGTTAGAATGTATCCGATTGTTACTATTTTCGTTTCTGTGCTGTTATGAAATGTAATTGGTCCTTTTATTTTGTCTGAGGCAAGAGTGAATTTATGAGAAATTTGATGCTATATGAATATACGCATTTTAATTAACTTTGGATAATTACGTACATCTTTACTACCTATGGTATAACTGAAAAACGTAAATGAATCATTTATATTCATTTATTCATTTATACCTGTAACTCCTATTTTGGTAAAAGGTGTAAGTAATAAATGAATAGTATAGTCATGGGTCACATAATAAACCCTATAAAATTATATTCTGCGTTCACTAGATCAAGTAGTTGCTGCGAAGATATATCTCACAACATAAAACATTTTTCCTCATCGCTTGTACACAGCTGATTAATATTGCAAAGTTTCTAGCATTTGAAACGTTTTAAAATGTAGAAAGCAGTGCCGCTCGGGATACGAAAGTGAACGGCTGGGTACCCGATTCACATCAAAATCGGACCAGCAGTTCATTCTCTCCGAGTACCTTGTTTATGAAAATATTACCCTCATTTGCATGAGCGCAATTGGGCGAAAAACTGCACTTAAATCGGATACTTTTAATTAAATGGAAATTGTATATTCACATACAAACGATTAGTTTATTACTAGTATATTATTTATGCCCAACACTTAACTAATACGAGACAATAACAAATTATGTTTTTTATTATAATTGTATTTTTTATTATTATTGACGAACGAAGGGAGTTGTTAGTTTTAAATCAACCGTTTGACTATATGGGGGCTATTTCTCGATAACTTTTAAATACATCAACCGACTTAGCCCCACAGAATCCTATCGTTTTTGAGACTGTTCTACTTAAAGGTAGGGGGGCGGGAGTCAAAATGTGAGGTACTAGCCTAGGATCTGAAAAAATTGCAAAAATCCATGTAAAGTTTAAAATTAAACATAATTTCAATTAAAATCTGAATATAGTCCTCATTTTAAAAAATTTAAAAATTTTAGGATACAAGGGCCCCAAAAAAAGATCAAAAATTTAATTTTTGTTGTTAATTACTTGCCGGGTATTAGGATAAAAGGAATTTTAACCCAAAACCAAATTTATTGCTTACTATGAAATGTTTTTAACTTTAGAGGAATAGTTTCTAACTTGAAAACCTGAAGTCCACATTTTGAAAAAGTTGTAAAGTCTATGTGGGGATTGAAATGCTGCTGAATTTTATTCAAAGTTAAATCCTTAAATTCGTTGTGACCGTCGCTCAATGAATTTTTCAGTGGAGGTTAGTGTGGATCGGTCAAAAATAACAGATTTTTTTTTTACCGATCCTCACTAACACCCACTGAAAAATTTATTCAAAGTACAATCTCGGTATCTATTATAATTTGACAAAATTAATATCGTCAATACCCGTTGAAAATTTTGGGTCGCTTCTATAAAGTGTGTAAGCTACGTTTCAAAAAGAACTTACGTATTTTCATCAGCTATGTACCTATATATGTGAAAAGAACTAGACGTAGGCTATAGCTGTCTATGGAAACATACTTAAAAGCTAGCTCTAAATTATTTGTCGTTTAGGTATTATGGGTATAAATTTAACTAAAAAGCAACGCAGTTGTCGGACTTTTTAAAGTTTATTGTACTCATCAACAGTCAATCAATCAATCAGCCGTGGCTCTACAACCCTTGGTGGCTTTTTGGCTGCTCCAAGAGTCGATTCCATTCCTCCATATTGCATGCCTTGGCTTTCCAGTTTCTTATGTTCAGCTTTCCGAGGTCCTCCTCTATCTGGTCTTTGAATCTACTTCGGCGTCTTCCCCTATTTCTACTACCCATTGGTTTCTGGTAGAACATATGTTTCGTAGGCTGTAATTCCTCCATTCTCTCTATGTGTCCAACCCACCTTAGCCTGTATATTTTGATTATCCTGACAATGTTCGGCTCTTTGTAAAGACGGTATAGTTTATAATTATAGCGCCTGCGCCACATTCCATTTTCTTGTACTCCTCTAAATATTGTCTTACAATATTTCTCCTCTAGAATCCGTCTTTCACAGTAACCTAGAAGTCTCTCGCTATTTTCTGTAATTGTCCAGGTTTCTGAAGCATATGTCAGCACTGGCCTGATAAGTAGTATTCATAATAATATTAAATAAAGTGCTAATGATTTTCTGTTTTAAAATTGTTATTTTATTTTTTTCACACATGTAGACTAATCGGGGTTTCATAATTTTTCAGATAATCGAAAAATTATCTGATACTGACATTTATCTAATAAAAAATATATTCCGTTCAAAGTAATTTTGCAGCTCACGGAGATTACTAGGTGTAGACTATTCTTTCTGTGATATAATCGAATTTTTAAATTGCATATTTTTTACGCATCTTTTAAGACATTTTTCAAGTCACGTTTTTTAAGTCACTTTACAAACATCTTTCAAAATGATAAAAGCGTTACGAATTCTCCTCATATTAAATAAACTGTACGATGAGACCAGCACGAGTGCGTGTTGCCGTCAATATCATGCGTAATGCACGGTGTTTACACGTTACACGACTGAGTCCCTTTGTGCGACAAAATCACTCTCCAGTGACAATGCACATTACAAGAGATAATATTTTATAGCGAGAGAAAAGGAACGGCGTGGGTATTTTAAATGATGCTGCACACACACACACACACACACACACACACACACACACACACACACACACACACACACACACACACACACACACACACACACACACACACACACACACACACAAAGTGCATTAACGTATTCTCGTCAGGAAGTGTTTTATACAACTTCTTTGTGCTCATCTCTTTTTCATTCTCTTTGTAGTAGTAGTAAAGAAACTTACTATATTTCAAAACATGGCTTCGATCCAATCAGATACTTACACAGATATCGTACACAATGGTAGAGAGAGCGAAATAAAGTACGCCACACTCCAGACTGGTTCTGCTCAATAGACCAACAACGACCACGTACAGATACCGTGACACATGTCGTTGTATTTAACATGTAAATTAATAGCGAACGTTTCCTTTTACAAACACGTAGTTGTAAATATATATGTAAACACTGGTACGCTTGCCTCTCGCGTGATATAAATAGTTCTACGAAACGTATAAACATTGTGCGTGGAGGCGGGCGTTACTTAACTAAATATACGGTGATTCCCGTTATACATTTAACACTTTCCAGTACCGACACCATCCTGTGATATGTAGACGTTGTGTACCAGCGAGTGTTTATGTAGATTTTAAATAAACGCTAAGTTATAAGCGAGTGCAAGTTTTCTGTATTTCTTTATGCTGTATAATAAGTTACAAAAGTGGAAAGCTCTTGTATTTACTGCTATGGAAAAAATGCTTAATTATGATCTAAGAAAATCTGAACCTTACTGCAACCAATAAAACTGCAAGGAACGTGTCATTTTTATGCCACGAAATGTGTGTGTGTGTGTGTGTGTGTGTGTGTGTGTGTGTGTGTGTGTGTGTGTGTGTGTGTGTGTGTGTGTGTGTGTGCGTGCGTGCGTGCTGTCGTTTCCCGCAGGCAAACGATACACAAATCACGTATTTCACAAAAAAAAGTATAACGCCTATTTCAATTTCCAATCAACTAACTAACCCTGTTCTTTCACATTTTTGTCTTTCCAAAATGTCTTTCTTCCGGATTGGAGAATAAACCCCTCAGTTCTCTCACGCCATCATTCATGTGTCAGGCGGCAGCCTTCCTCTTCTCCTTTTTCCATTTAGTTCCTAAGTATCACTGCCTTCGGCATGCTTCCGTTCTCCATCCTCCTCACATTCTCGTACAATCGTAAATTTTCCCCACAATTTCTACTGTATTCTTCCCAACAATAATAATTCTTCTTAGCGTGGCATTCCCTTTTCTCTCCTTCCTTAACGTCCCTACTACACTTTTCCGAAAATGTTGTATAATAAGATACGAAAGTAGAAAACTCTTGTATTTACTGCTATGGATGAAAATACTTAATTATGATCTAAGAAAATCTGCACCTTACTCCAACTACTAAAACTGCAAGGAACGTGTCATTTTTAAGGCACGAAATGGGTTGTGTGTGTGTGCGCGCGCGCGCGCGCGTGGTATCGTTTCCCGCAAACAATACATAAATGACAGTTTTCTATTGTAGTCTATTTATTGTTCATAGCCTAAAGGTACCATACATATGATTTGCAATAAAGTTTTAATTACTCACTTTCCTAAACACGATCGATTTCGGTCACAGAACATCGTCAGGTCATATACAGCGCACTTGCGGTCACAATATCGTAAAACAGCGACTATTTACAAAAAACGAATTCGTAGACATTGATTAATGAACGTGATACCTACGTCGGCGTCCGAGGTTTCTCGAGAACTCTCTTTACGAACTCTCGAGAACCTGACGTACGTATCATGTTCACAATGAAAAAGTGCGCTGAATGTGACCTAACGATGTTCTGTAAACGAAATCGATCGTGTTTAAGAATGTGAGTAATTAAAACTTGATTGCAAATCATATGTATCGTACATCTAGGCCATGAACAATAAATACACTACAATAGAAAATTGAGATTATAGGTACCATTAGTAAACAATAAGTGTGTGTATATTATAAATACATCACATTATCATTACATAAATCATACTTATATATTTCACACAAAAAATGCAACACCTATTTGAATTTTTAACAAACTAACTAACCCTGTTCTTTCACATTTTTGTCTTTCCAAAATGTCTTTCTTCCGGATTGGAGAATAAACCCCTCAGTTCTCTCACGACGTCATTCACGTGTCAGGCGGCGGCCTTCCTCTTCTCCTTTTTCCATTTAGTTCCTAAGTATCACTGCCTTTGGCAAGCTTCCGTTCTCCATCCTCCTCACATTCTCGTACAATCGTAAATTTTCCCATAATTTCTACTGTATCCTTCCCAACATTACTAATTCCTCTTAGCGTGGCATTCTTCCCTACTAGACGTTTCCAAAAATGTTGTATAAGAAGATACGAAAGTGGAATTATTGTGTTATAATTTAGACAAACTAGAAATATTGGAAAGACGAATTATTATGAAAATAATAGGGCCACAGAAACTTCAGAAAGTTGGAAATTAAGAAGTAATGATGAAATATATCAAAGTATAGAAAATATAACAGAAACAATGAGAAAAAGAAGACTATTATTTTTTGAACATTTATATAGAATGGACGACAATAGGTTGACAAAGCAAATCTTAAAATATCTGTGGGCCAAGAAGTCAACATCAAGTTGGATTGAATAAGTCAAAAAGGATTTAGAAAAAATGATATACACACAGAAGAAGCAATTGAAAGAGAAGTTTTTCGGGCAATAGTGTTACAAATGGAGGGAGTCCAGGGTAGGAGAGAGAAAAACGCAGGTTCAAAGTGGACTGAAGACAGGAAGAAGAGACACAGTGAGAAGATGAAAGAATATTGGAAAAAAGAAAAGAACAAAGAATAAAGAATTGAAATTGGCATGTGAAAAAAAAAGATACGAAAGTAGAAAGCTTTCGTATTTACTGCTATGGATGAAAATACTTAATTATGATCTAAGAAAACGTGCACCTTACTGTAACTAACAAAACTACAAGGAACTGTCATTTTAAGGCACGGAAATGTGTGTGTGTGTGTGTGTGTGTGTGTGTGTGTGTGTGTGTGTGTGTGTCATATTTACAGGTATACATATATAGGCCTATACATGTTTGATAGACACAAAACCATTACTTTCAGTACCACTCTTGTATTTGTTTCATTATTTTATAATTTCAAAAAGGTATTTCCCAAACTGAAAATTTAAGAAAGGTAATTTCAGAAAAGTTACCAAATAAAACCGATATTAAACAAAATACAGTAGTTCAATTTTTGAAAGTATTGATAATGATTTGTTAGAGAATTAGACTTTGGGAATTAAATTCATAACTTTTTATTTATTTTTTAATATGGAAATTAATTGATTTAATTGTATTTTTTTTACTATTGTACTGTATTTAAACGTTCGTTATGCTGACTGCATATTAAATGTTTTCGAAGTACTGATTCTTTCTTTCTTTTTGTTTTAGAACCTTAATGCAGATGCACCACGTACAGGGCTACCTTAAATATTCCCCCTGTTTGGATCCAGTGTCGTCTTTATATAGACAGGAAGTGACATACGAGTATATATATAAGGTATTAAAAAGTACGAGACATAAGCCATATATAAAGTACTAAAAAATATTTTAAAGTAAAAGAAATTGAATTAGCATTTTTAACGCATTTGAAAAGTATTTACATTGACCGTAAATTTTCTAGTGAGACTATAAATTTAAAATAACGAACGGAAAATAAAAACCATTATTGTGGGGGCGGAGAATAATTATCAATACCTCAACAGGGAAATTTCATAATGTGGGTCTCAATTCCAAGAACTGTCAGCAGTCTGAAAGTTCTCAAATACGGCTGTGATAAGAATAGATGTATTATTCGTATTATAATATCATAATCGTATTATTATATAGGCTAGTTGTTATTATCCTATATGTACATATGTTATGTATTGTTAATACATTTTATTTATAGAAGCATATAGTAGGAAGGAAAAGGGACGATGGCCTTACGGTTAACGAAACGGTCATCCGTCCATCCTTTCGTTTAGCGTGCGCTTCTCGCATTCATTCGCGCGCGCGTGCGTGTGTGTGACTAAGGCGAAATGTAAGGCGCGCACGGCGCCAAATGAATATAAAACATCTATCTCTTTCTCTCTCACTCGGAGACCTGTCCGGTTCTTTCTGTCTGTTGACTCTTTGCCAACAGAAAACAAACCATTTGCTAACAAGTACAACTCTTTAACTCCGCAGCAGTCTCCACTCCGGCTCTTTCTTACGTTACACAAACCAGTACACCGGCATAATTTTATGCCCTCCTGGCTTCTTCTCTCGTTTGCTTATTTTCGTATCAATTTATCCTGAACGAAACGAACGGTATCGTTTTAACTGACAGTCGGGTCGGTTACTCTGGAGGACCGTCAACTTTCTGTCGTTGAAATATTGACAGCCAACCCTTTGAAGCTGGTACCCACACGTTCTTTAATTGGATGAATTATATCCTGCCACACACACACACACACACACACACACACACACGTGTACGCCTGTACGTACGCTTTTCACATTTCAGCACGCTCATGGCGAACGCAATCGCATATATTAAAGTTTACAACTTCATGAAACTGGCGTTGAGCGTGGGCCGATTCCTTATTTAAATGAAGAAATTATCTGACTATCTGCAGCACGGATCTCACGTTGTAATTTATTGTACGTAGCCGCGTTATTCTCTTTCAAGTTTCCAACATGCGATAGTCATCGCCTCCCGACAGAGGAGTTATTCAAACGCTTCTAAAAGCACATGATCTCCTTCCTTTGCACCTAAAATAATATCTGATTGACATGTTTATTGCATGACAAGCTGTGTATTATCCTCAGCCCACTCCTTTCTCGTCCCTTTACTCATACATCTCTCTCTCTCTCTCTCTCTCTCTCTCTGTTTACTCTATTTTTATCTCCTGACCTGCATCTCTACATCTAATCATGTTCAACGATGTTATTTTATTTATTTATTTATTTTTTTAATTTTTGTATCGGCTATCTAAGGACCACATGCCAATTTCAATTTTTGATTCTTTGTTCTTTTCTTTTTTTTTCTTTTCGACTCCTTCCATTTTTAACACTTTTGCCCGAAAAACGTCTCTTTCATTGCTTCTTCTGCGTGTATATTATTTTCTTCTAAATCCTTTTGGACTTCTTTAATCCAACTTGACGTTGACTTCTTCCCCCACAGATATTTGAAGATCTGCTTTGTTAACCTATTGTTGTCCATTCTATATAAATGTCCAAAAAATAACAGTCTTCTTCTTCTCATTGTTTCTGTTATATTTTCTGTACTTTGGTATATTTCATCATTACTTCTTAAATTCCAACCTTCTGAAGATTTTCGTGGGCCTAATATTTTCCTAATAATTCGCATTTCCAATATTTATACTTTGTCTAAAGTATAACGATGTTTTTTATTTTACTTAAAATCGTCACATTTCCTCTCTCTTCTGTCTCTTTTACAGTCTGCGTACTTCATACTTCTTCTGACAGCGTTGCAGCCTGCTCCGGGGTAAGGCCTCCTTCTTACCTCGTCCTCGATCATACCTGTCCGTAGCCGCTCTCTTCCAAATGAGAAATTTTAGAATGTCTTTTGCAACTAGTTCCTGCCATACCTTCTGGAGCTATTCGACCGCTCTGTGTCCTTCCATTTCGTATTCAACCATCGGTAGTCTTTGCTGTTCCATTCTGATAACACGACCCGCCAACTGGAAAAAGAAATCCGAAACACGGTTTGGTAGCCAATCGACACTATGAATCTACCGTAGCGAGTGAAATCCTGAAACTTCCAAACAACAGTAAGGAAAATCCACGTAACAGTAAAATTAATAAATAAGAATGCATTAAGTGCTTGAAACGAGGAGTAAAAGTAACCTTGCGTGCTAAGATTTATCCAAATTAGTCAAGAACGGTAGGCTATTTAAAAACGTCCTTTATTTCCTTGAAGAAATTTTTCTATGGGAATGTACTTGAAATGATGGTTGTTAGAATCCGCATATCGCTCAAAGCATCGTTATTATCGTCGTCAATGGCGACGGTATCAAGTGACAGGGTTCAGTAGAACTAATTTTCTCTTGCTGGGCGCTCCTGCGCTGCGTCTCAAAGGTCTGCGTCCATGCGTCCATACAAATTATTTCTTACACTACCCGTGTTTTTTCGAGTTGCTCCAAAAATATTTACTAAAGTATTTATTTGGTCCAGTTTTTCCACTTTATCATCACACTTACGTAATGTGTGTTTTCTTCTTTAGCGACTTACTTTAGCTTTTGCAGCATTTATTCTCATGCAAAACACCTCACCCTTTTACAACCATTCAGTCTCATCTTCTGTGAACTGCGTGTGGTTTAACTCCTTGATCGTCTGCTTATTTCGTGACGTTAGTTCGCTGTCCTCTAAACGTTATTCCAACCAATCCTTTCAAACTTTCATTAATCAGTTTAGAAAGCGCTGAGGATATGTGATTTCTTTGTCTCACTCTCTCCCAATGCATTTTATTCTCTTCCCTTTTAATTCCTTTGTAAATCGTCTATCTGTCCTGCAAGTTTTTTTGTTCCTTTCCAGGTCAGTCTGCTAAAGCCTTTTTTCCATGTCTATAAACATGTAAACATTTCTATTTGCCCCCAATCATCTCGCAATTGTCAACAACTCACCCAAAAAATTGTCTCTCTTGTTCCCCTTCCTTTTTTTAAACCAAATTGGTTTTCACTGTGGTTCCCTTCTACCCTACTTGCAATCCCATTCACTCGGAGTAGGGCCTACATGGATATTTGGGCGTTGACGATGTGCACCGATGGTCAATAGAATGTGGAGATTATCGCAATTAGAAGGGTTGAGGTGCGCCTATTCAAAGTATTCAAGTTTTAATTTATTTTTGAATAATATGGACGGACTTTAAAAAATATTTGGGCTTTTAACTCCATACAAAGCAAAAAAAAAGAGTAGACTAAATTAATTGAAATACAATATTTTTACTTTTTACACTTTTACTAAAATTAGTTTACCCTTAACTTTAAATTTTGTTATGATCAAGCTTTTTACCGAAATATAATAGTTATTATACTCATTAGTCCTTTTCTGTATTTTTCCGTTAGTCCTGTATTTTTCCTTTAGTATTTTTCATTAGTCTTTTTACTTTTCTATTTTCCTTTTTGTAAATAAGTATATTGCATGCAAATAAAATATGTACCCGATTTATCCTTTGGCGCTGAAAATATTCCAAGAAGTATTCGAAGTATAGAAACTACCGTTGAATAAACTATCTGTTCATATATTAAACCAGCTGACTCATCATAATAACACAGGATAATATGAACAATATATTGAGAGGCCTTTCAGCCTCGAAAGCACTCTGTCAGTGGATAGAGGACTTTATTTACAATATATTTACAGCAAGAAGACTTTTGTTCGCTGTTCATTGGTTCGTTCTTTACGATTTCTGTTACTGATAAGACGCGCATCGCGTACTTTATGAAATGCATCCTTCAAATCTGGCCAGTAGAATACTGCATTTACATGTTTACCAAGAATTGCTCATTTTTTTTGTTTGTATCAAGCCTTGAACATTTTCCTTGCATTTGAAGAGCTACGAATTCCGATGTAAGTTTCTACTTGCGCAGTGTTCTAAACTTCAACAATTATATAAATGTTTTGATGGGGATGAGTGAAGTTTCTAGTGAAGTTCTGAACAAGTTGAAGACGAAGCCCAGATTTTTGGAGGGAAGGCTGAAGTGCTGGTCAGTATAGTTCTCAACTAGGTAATCAGAAAATCTCTTAACAGTTGCTAGTTGAATGGCCATAAGCTCTTCGAAGAATGACTCTTCAACCTTTCGAGAATCTACCATGCGTAGACCAAAAACCCATTTTAACCATTTTTCCAACCTCTGATATACTGTTGACTCAATCCAAGGTGTTGAATTCTTCATTAAGTCTGAGTGTGATGAAATCGGCAACAATCACCTCTGTTGCAAGACACGTAGAACGGACCGCATTGTGTATTGCCTGCCATTTCAAACCCTACTGTAATCCGCTACGGGTTTAAGGATATACCCATTTCTCCGAGTTTGTCTAACAGATGTTGGAAAAGTCTTTGATAAGTTGCCTTTTTTCTTGTCTGGCAACAAACAAAAAATGAGCGGGTCATAGCTGAAGAATGGATGTGAGGGGTTACACTGATATGACAATGAACAGGAGACTTTGGAGGAGATTGGTGTTGGAAGCCAGGACTCACGTTGGGCTGTAGTGCTGAAGAAGAAAAGAAGATAATAGGATTAATAGGACACATTCCAAGACAAGAGAGTTTACTCAGACCAAATATTGGGGGGAACGCTAGAAGGAACAAGATACAGAGAGGAAGACGACGCTCACATCATGAAAGATGTTAGTTGCGGGAGCTACATCTATGTGTGGTGGAGACACATTTGCGAGCTGCTAGGAGGACTGCTACATACCAATCAATGGATTGTTTACTCAGGAAGAGAATTGATCAAGTACAATAATTATGTTTAATATGCTAATCATAGATAGTTGTCTATGTATAAACATGGGAAATATCTGTCAAATCACAATATTATGTAAAATACTATTCGACAATAAGAATGTCAATGGTTTATACACATTTCCTAAGTTTCTTCTATTGATCACGGATATCCTTACAAGGAACATAGGTTTTAATAAAAATACAAAAATGACATGTATTACATGCATTAGCACTTCTCATCATAAGATACCCTCAGCTGCTTTCATATTGTCGCTCCGACTTCAAATATATATGACGTGAACAAAAATAAGTTTTTTTTTTTCGAAAAAGGCCCAGCATTCAAGGACAGAGAGCCTGTCGACAAATCTCCCTGCCGAGCACTGTTCATTAGTTAAAACAAACAAACCAGTAGAAGGAATGTTGGCGGATCAAATGCGCTCGCCATGCAAAGCAATACAATTCTGCTCCGGGCATTAATCAGTTCCAACAGTCTATTGTAACTCATACGTACGGACAGTTAATCTTTACTATTGACGTACTTAGAAAACCTGACCTAATCACTCCGGAATACTCATGTGATTGTGACTACACTGAAAAACAATAGAAAATGAGAAATATTCTTTTTATTTATATATCTAATTCGGTGTACAAGGCGTTATACACATATATTTTTACTGACTTATTTATCGGTGAGAATTTCTTAATTCTCCGACAGCACAGCGGTTGACTTTTACAAGATATGTCATTAAATAAAAATTTCCGCACATTCATGTGTTACTGCGCGTGTATTTGAAATTAATAACCCAAAATATGATATTTACAAATCCAAGAATTAATTTAAAATCAAAATGATCGTAATCAACATCGTCTTCAACGATTAAACCAAGAATAGTTTGTTCCGGTCTCAAATAGGCAAAGATCAGAGCTGGTCACTCCAACGCTTTCTCTGACGTCCCACATCCAAGAATTAATTTAAAATCAAAATGATCGTAATCAACATCGTCTTCAACGATTAAACCAAGAATAGTTTGTTCCGGTCTCAAATAGGCAAAGATCAGAGCTGGTCACTCCAACGCTTTCTCTGACGTCCCACACCTTTCCGTCCCCTCGGCTTATAGTTCCATGGATGCGGCAGTCATCCATTCGGCAAAGTTGTTCCCACCAATTTAGCCGATACTGGGCGATCCTGTCGAGTATACTCATAATATTCAATTCATGCCGTGTATCTGTGTTTCTTCTATGATCATGGAATGTATAGCCTACTACGTGCCTGAGAAATCTCACTTCATTCGCTTGGATACGACTGGCCTGGCCTTTTGTTAAACTCCTCTTCTCAGACACATAAAGAAGTGTGGGAAGAGCCATCACCTTGTAGAATTTTAGGCATGTTCCTTTACTTGCTGACTTAAGGGTTTGCCTAATGGTTCCGCACATAAGGTTGAACTTATGGAACTTATTCACAACGTCGTTACTTACATTATAAGACACACTGTAGCCTAGGTATTGAAAACTGCCAACTTGTTGCAGGACAGTACCATCTATAACAATGTTTACCCGTACGGAATCGGTTCCACGAAAAGCCATCACCTTGGCTATCAAAATGATTAATTTTAAAAATTGTGCTCTATTTTAATCGTGATTTTATTTATATTACGACAATATAAAATATTAGGAACAATTGAAACATAACTATGAGACGATGCGAAACGTGAGTAGTGAGTGAAATAGAAGCAGGTGAGATATTGTAGGTGTGTACAGCTGGCGAATAAACGAGTGTAACGAGAGAATGGACGAAACAACATGCAGTAAAAAATGTCAGGATGTGTGGCCAAAGGAGGTAAGAAGAGGTGGTCAGAGATGTGGAGTAGGGGAATGCTAAATGATGGGAACAAGCACAGATGAAAATAAAGAAAACGTCTTGATTCAACTTAACTGTCGACCTATGTCCATTCAAATCCTTCACCATGATTTCCACTCCTGAGAAAAACAATAAATAAATCACTGTTACGTTTTAAAGATATATTTTTTAAGCCTCGTTACATGTTTTCAAATACTGTATTTACGTTGTTTCTGAACCATTTGTTTCTTAATTTCTTGTCTATCACAATTATGCAAAATGTTGTAGCACTGGCTTATTAGGTGTGGGGTTTCTTTACTCGTTACATATCGCAAAGCATAAATAGCCTACACTAATTAATAATTACTCAATTAGCGCTTAATGAGTTTAAACTCTACATATTAATTATCGCTAAAATTTAGATTCTTGCATGTTTTCAAGTGCCACTTTGAATAGTAAACAATTAAACAAAAGCTATTATCAAAACTACCGGAAACACATTTGTATATTAACAAAAATTACTATGTTCACATTTCTGAATGGAACACAACTTATGAATGACTTTGTTAACTTCAGTCTGTTTCACATCAAGATAAGATTTTGTGCTGATAGTATTTAATTGTAAAACAAAAGTCAAGAAGCTCGTTTGTAGCATGAACATTCTCCTTGATACAAAATATCTTGAGTCTATTAAGAAAACACTTTATGACTACCCATAAAATACTTTATGCCGCCCTTACCTACGTCGGAAAATAGTTGTACACTGTTGAATATACATAGTTCTGTCTTCAGGAGTTACATCTGGAGAATGTTTTAAAAATTCAAATCGTCAGTAAAGGAAGAGGTAAAATTCCATGTTCTGTAAATAAATATCTAAGTTTTGTCCGTCTATTCACATTTTTAGTTCACCTTGAAGCATTCTTTTACATAACAAAGGCTTTAACTAAGTGGTGCAAAATTAAAAAACATAAAAGTAACTAAGAATAATAAAATAAACTAATAGGATTGGTTTTGTATCTACAACGTCTCTGATTGTTCATTCTTTTGGCTTTAACTTCGTCGTGCCAAGTTTGACGTTTAGAAGAGTATTTATCTAATTAATTCTGCGTGCCTTCCCTCTCCAATTCATCATTACCTGTAGTCCCTTCGGTTCACCGGTTCACTACGACCTCCATCATCGATGACATTAGTCCTGAATCTCTCGACCAATGCCGAAACAAACTGTCACCCCCTTCGTTGGCTTCTTTTCCTTCCTGTCATTATTTCCAGAATCCGCTCATTTAATTCGGTCATAGATGCAAAAAAAAAAAAAAAAATCAGCCTTATCTAAGGTTTTCATGGCCGGTGTCACAGTTACTAATATTGTTACGACGGTCTACTCGATCGTCGTATGGTACAGTGGAAACAAATTAAGTACAAGACGCCGATTAAGTCACTAATCACCAGCTTTCATTTTTACAGTTAAACAGTTCGTAATTAACAACACAGTCTCTATAACAAATCAAATAAAAATTGTTCACACGCAATAAAATGTCCACTAAAATTAAACACAATTGTATTACAGTAGAGGGAAATTGGGGGTTCAAACTCACAAAGGAATGCCGCCTTCTTAAAAAACACTAAAAAAACACTAAAAAACATGATCTCAGAGATGACGCCGCCACCGCTGGACCCGCAGCATCCCGATGGACCACAGCACCGCGAATTTCCGCGAATAAATTTTTTTATTTTTTTAATTTTATTTTTTTTATTTTTTTAATTAAATTGATTTGGTGGGATGATGTTCAATGGACCACCAGCATCCGTGAATATAATTTTTTTATTTTTTTAAGAAAGCTGATTTGCATATCAGTGGGTGGTGTTGGGTGGGAGGTTGTTTTTTTTTTTTTCATATCAGTGGGTGGGGGGTGGTTCCAACTCGAAGCATTATAGTGTATACTAAAATATATGATCAGGTGTACCAACCTTTGCATGAGTTCAAATTTGTTGTGTGTTATAATGTATATTAAATCTATATGATCAGGTGTACCAACCTCTGTAGTATTATTATAGTGTATAGATATTTTATATGAGCAGGTTTGTCAACATTTTCTGTGGCGGGGGGAGGGAAATTCAAATATGTGTTATATTGTGTATGTATAGAGCAGATCTGTCAACATTTTTTTCTCTTCTGTGGTGGGAAATTCAAACTATATATGATCATAATTGGTACTCTCTCTCGCTCTCTCACACGTTGTGTATGTCTCTCTATCTCTCTCTCTCTCTCTCGTTGTCAAACGTTATGCTCACCGGCATTATAGTGTATATTAAAATATATGATTAGGTGTACCAACCTTTACATGAGTTCAAATTTGTCGCGTGTTATAATGTATATTAAATCTATATGATCAGATGTACCAACCTCTGTATTATTCGTCCTCTCACTCCCTCTCTCTCACTCTCTCTCTCTCTCTCTCTCTCTCTCTCTCTCTCTCTCTCTTGTTGTCAAACGTTATGCTCAAACCGTTCTCCTCTCTCTGTGGTCAGTACCGAACGCATGTATATGAAATTAGAAAGTTTATTCGACAAATATTAACGTCCTCTCTCTCTCTCTCTCTCTCTCTCTCTCTCTCTCTCTCACTCTCACTTGTTTCAACTGTGTCAACAAATAGTAACGTCCTCTCTCTCTCTCTCTCTCTCACTCTCACACGTTTCAACTATGCAAGGTTCCATACCCTTTCTCCTGTCTCCCTCTCGTACATTGAGTAGTCGGTGTGATGAATAAATAATTTTAACACTATCTCTCTTTCGTTGTCAAAACGTCGTCTTCATTTTCAATGTATTAAATAATTAATAGTTTTATAATGCAGTCAGTGTGATTGATCCTTGTTAGAAATATATATATATTTGGTGTCAATGAACTACTTACCTGTTATGTTGTTACAGACAATACTTCTGTTTTAAGGTTGCAGTTTACACACACACACATAGGTTCAGTAGTGTATAGCGAAATAAATTAAAATTATACACACACATGAAAACGGCGGCTGAAATTCATACAAATCTTCTGATGTAACAGTTCACAAAAAATAAATTAATTGTACACATGTTCAGAGGTGTAGAGTGAAATAAAATAAATACATTAGAAATTGATATTTTTCGAAAGTTTATATATAATTGTGTGTCGTACTTGTAGAAGAAGCAACCTGCAACATAACAATACAACAACAACATTAAAATCATGTTAAATATCACACACACACAGATGCACACGCAACGCGCGCACATACAGACGCATACGCAACGTAATCACACACACACACACACACACACACACACACGCATACGCAACGTAACCAAACACGCAACGCGCCCACACACAGACGCAAACGCAACGTACACACGTTTGGGTTACACCACACGTGCACGCACACACACACAGACGTACACGCACACATACGCAACGCGCCCACACACAGACGCAAACACAACGGAATAAATAATTTTAGCACTATCTCTCTTTCGTTGTCAAAACGTCGTCTTCATTTTCAATGTATTAAATAATTAATAGTTTTATAATGCAGTCAGTGTGATTGATCCTTGTTAGAAATATATATATATTTGGCGTCAATGAACTACTTACCTGTTATGTTGTTACAGACAATACTTCTGTTTTAAGGTTGCAGTTTACACACACATAGGTTCAGTAGTGTATAGCGAAATAAATTAAAATTATACACACACATGAAAACGGCGGCTGAAATTCATACAAATCTTCTGATGTAACAGTTCACAAAAAATAAATTAATTGTACACATGTTCAGAGGTGTAGAGTGAAATAAAATAAATACATTAGAAATTGATATTTTTCGAAAGTTTATATATAATTGTGTGTCGTACTTGTAGAAGAAGCAACCTGCAACATAACAATACAACAACAACATTAAAATCATGTTAAATATCACACACACACAGATGCACACGCAACGCGCGCACATACAGACGCATACGCAACGTAATCACACACACACACACACACACACACACACACACACACACACACACACACACACACACGCACACACGCATACGCAACGTAACCAAACACGCAACGCGCCCACACACAGACGCAAACGCAACGTACACACGTTTGGGTTACACCACACGTGCACGCACACACACACACAGACGTACACGCACACATACGCAACGCGCCCACACACAGACGCAAACACAACGTAATCATATACATACATACACGTTTGGTTTGAATCATGTAGGACCAATAAACAGATAACAGATTTAAATATGCTATAGTCATTGTAAGACGTTACAATCATTGAAGTGTTTAATAAGTAAATTGTATGTATGTATATATCACTGAATAATAATAATATAATCGTTTGCTGCAACAGGTAAAGCAGTTACAAATAATTACATATAGGTTCAGAGGCGTATAGTGAAATAAATTAAAAATCCATTCATCAAAACTTTGTAAATTAGAATCTGCACTACATTCAAACATACGCACACACACAATGATAAAAAAATTGTTTATTAAAAGTAGTTTGTTACCTTAACGAGATACAATTTCCACATGCGCTGTCTGGTTCTTCATCCCTCGAAACACAAGATGTAGGTCGCTGGGATTTATATGACGGAGTTCTTCATCTGTAAAGACGTCAGCATACCTCTTAGGTAGATATACACGATAGCGGCGCTCACAATCTTCCAACGTTACAAGCACAGACTTCCCATATCGCGTGTCCACATGCAACATGTTAACGATCGGATACTGTTTGTCCACTGTTAATTCTGCACAACGTTTGTACTCAATAGCAGAAACTGCGTTGAATTTTGTGATAAACGACATTATTTATGAGAAGTGAAGACGTCTGTATCAAGCAAGGTGGAACCATACAATGTCAGAATATTCGCTACAAAGAAGACTAGTGAAAGTAATGGTGGTGATGTGGTCATCAGGAAAGTTCACGTTCATCGCCCGAAGCTTTGCATGTACATACACACAGGCAGAATTAGCGCTGTTACAAAATATATATATTAGGAAAGTCCACAGAAATAGTTATCGCCAGATCCGTTCTAAATAAGTTAATGTCTTTTCAAATAGTATTCTCTGCACTACAGTCAAACATACGCACACACAGTGATAAAAAAATTGTGTATTAAAAGTAGTTTGTTACCTTAACAAGTACTGTTATCCTACGCCGTTTTTCCTCATGCCGCGAAACACGAGATGTAGATCGCTGGGGTTTTATAAATTGTTTATTAAGTCTTTTAGAAATGGTCTTATACTTGAGCTTGGCCTGTTGACTATTGCTTTTAATTTTGTAATTTCTACAGGTGTTAACCGTTTCGGAGAAAAAAACCATTTATGGAGAAGATCCTCCTCCTCTTGTTTTGATATGGTATTTATTCTATGATCCATCCTTCTTGTTCCTATAATAATAACAGTACCTGCTTCATTATCATATACATTATGTGCTGTATATAAATATATACATAAGGCTTTCAACACACACATCATAAATCCGGAACAGGAAAGGTATTATAACAAATATTACGAAAACAAGTACGTATGGTCACGTACATAGATCAACGTTTAAACAAATTACGAACTAATATCGTTACAATAATAATAGTACATAAACTTACGTTTACTATCGTCCGAACTGAAGTATGGAGAGGCAATAACTATAGATATCACAGTAAGAATTTTTGTTGTTGTTTTTAACAGGTGGTGTTTTTGCATGTACATACATGCAGAATTATGACTGTTACATAATACATATTAGGAAAGTCGTCAGAAATAGTTATCGCCTGCAGGCATATACAAGTTTACTAACGAAATTAACAAATACTGAAAACAAAGGAACTGTTATACATATATATATACATAGTTTTTATTTAACCGCATGTATTATGTTAGTGTATCTTAAACCATGAACAACGTACGCAAGAATATTGCGCAAGAGCTACACAGAGCGGCGAGAAGGAATTTCGTTAGACGCGCAGTTGAACTGAAGGGTATGCACGATTTGTACCAAGCGAATCTTGTGGAAATGATACCATACGCTCGAGTGAACAAAGGGTACAAGTATATGATGACTGTAATCAATGCGTTTACCAAGTACGCGTACGCTGTACCATTGGAAACGAAGACCGGGAAAGAAGTGACGAACGCGTTGAAGCCTATACTAGCCGCTAACCGAATGAAGTATTTACAGACAGACAACGGGAAGGAGTATTACAACAGCACAGTACAAGCGTTGCTAAAAAAGTATAATGTGAAACATTACTCAACCTATAGTGAGAAAAAAGCTTCCATAGTGGAACGTTTTAATCGCACACTGAAGACCCACATGTATCGAGCTTTCAGCGAACAAGGACACTACCGCTGGTTGGATCTACTACCTACATTACTGAAATCGTACAACAATACAACACACAGAACCATTGGTATGAAACCTAGTGAAGTGAATGACGCCAACGAACATATAGTGTTGGAACGAATAAGGAAGAACACAGCGCCTAAAATCAGTCCAACGAAACCACCCAAATTTAAAGTCGGTGACCGTGTTCGTATAAGTAAGCACAAAATGACGTTCACCAAAGGTTATACGCCGAATTGGACTAACGAAATATTCACTGTGGATCAAGTACAATCCACGACCATCCCAGTCACTTATCTGCTAAAAGACCATCTAAACAAAGTGTTGAAAGGTGGTTTTTACGAGCACGAGATTAGTAAGTCCAAAGTCGGCGACGTATACCTAGTGGAAAAGGTGTTACAACGCAAAGGTGACAGAGTGCGTGTTCGTTGGCTTGGTTTCGATGGTAAACACGATGCATGGATACATAAGAAAGATCTAATATAAAAAAGGTGACAGCACGTAATGAAAACAGTATGCTTTCGGTATTCACAAAGATGAAGATTGTACAGCAAGCAAACAAATTACCAATAAAGGATATGGACTTTTTGGCTGGTGACGAAGACAGTGCTAAACGTAAACATGGCCCGCTATTACCGAACAGTATTCGCTGTATCGTTACAGGTCCCAGTTCCTGTGGGAAATCAAATGTGCTATTCAACCTACTGTTTGATGCCAACGGACTACGTTTCCGCAACGTATACGTGTTTTCAAAATCATTATTTCAACCAAAATACAGAATGCTAGAAACAGTGATGAAATCACTCGCTGATGAAGGTTTAGGTTATCATGCATACAGCGAGAACGAAGAAGTCCCGCTACCGAGTGAAATCACTGGTCTCGACTCTGTTATCGTATTCGATGACGTATCGTGTGAAAGACAAAACAATATTCGAAAGTATTTTGCTATGGGGAGACATAGTGGTGTGGACACATTCTATCTATGCCAGACATATAGCCAGATACCGAAACAATTGGTACGTGACAACGCTAACTTGTTGATATTGTTCAAACAAGACGATCTAAATTTACGACATGCATACAATGATCACGTTAACATAGATATGAAATATGATGCTTTCAAAGACGTCTGCATGGAAGCGTGGAAGGATCGTTATGGATTTCTAGTCATAGACAAAGACTCGTCAATAAATGAAGGTAGATATAGAATCGGCTTTGATCGATTCATAATTGTTTCCGGCGAGGTATAAAAGTGGTTGCACTGTAGTAATGTCATCAGTCCTCTTGCTAACACAGATGGCGATGAATAAGGAGGAACGACTTGTGTATGATATAGATACGATAAGTGACAACATAAGGAAAAAATATCATGCATTACAACACGGTATCAGAGAAAGCGACGAGAAGTTTAGAAAAAATTACAAACCGATTCTGGAACCGTTAGAAGCTATTTCACGAAAGTTAAGTGGTGATATAATGGAGGAGGAGGAGGAGGAGGAGGAGGAGGAGAAGAAGCAGCAGATAAAACAAGAAGAGCCTACACAACACGTAATAACAGAAAACGAAGATGACATGGAGAGTCAACACATAATAACAGAAAACGAAAGTGACGTGCAGAGTCATAGCGCTTCTCATTTCGGTGAAGAGGACGCATGGAACCCTAACACTTCACATTTCAGTGACGATTCATTAGCAAACAAATATATGCGTTTGTGCGAATCGACGGACTGTAAACGGATTATAGATCGTATGTATGGTGTTCGATACGAAGGCGGTAAATTTATGATAGGTGATTCAAATGTAAAAATCGATGATAACGACAACTTTCATGTCAAAGGAAAAATTTACGAGGGTACACCTGGTCTGTATGAACTTTTGTTTATGAAACTACCGAAAAAATACAACAAGGATGATATGAGGAAATATAAGTCTATACTACTAGCAACCAACGGACACAAACAAAAATATAAACACAATACACGAATAAACAGTAACAGTGGCGTCAAGTACCGACTAGTAATATCTAAATTGTTTGCATCGAGTGCACGAAAACGTACAGGGAGTGGCTATATGGAGATGAAACCGAACACTGCAATCGATTACGTGCATTGGGATGATCCTAACGAGTTGGTTAATAGATTGAGACTGTTAATGGCGTCTCAAAATAGCGGCCATACTGGTCATAGGAATGAAATCGTTTCGATATTGGAGGAATTACGTGAAGCCGGCATTATCATATAAAAGCAGACGCACCGTTCTACAACCACCAGTTCTTCTTCATAAATATGAGTGTAGACAAGTTCGGTAGACACGACAGCGCTGTAAGAGTGCGAAAAGAAACTCATCGAAGTCTGCGTGAGGATATCGGTTTAGGAGTGACTAACGACGGTCACTTTGATGTAAAAAACAAAAAGATATGCAACTTGGGTGATCCTGAAGAGCTGCACGATGTTGTTTCTTTACAGTACGTAAAGGACGCATGCTTACAGTACAAGAACGACGACGCTACCGTAGACGCAAAAGATCATCGAATAATAATGCTAAACGATCCGCTTAAATCAAGAGATGCAGCCACAAAACGATACGTAGACGAGAAGAGTTTGAAAAAAGATCGTGCAGGTAACGTAATCGTTAATGACTGCCGACTAACACGTGTGCAAGCGCCTGTTGACTTCAAAGACGCAGTGAATTTGGAATTTTTACATGCACACACAATCAGTTTGCAAAGCGATGCTTTCTACGCTGCCGGAAGAAAAATTACGAATATAGCGAACGGTGTCAATGACAAAGACGCAGTCACTGTACGACAAATGCACGAATTAAAATTACATATAAAGACCGAATTGTACAAGGTCACTCAGGTATTTCACGCTCATATAATCAATCTAATAAAGTTTGTCTATAAATATCAAGACAGCACGACACAGCGTTCAGTTCTGGCTGAATATATTGAAGAGGTGGGGCGTTTAATAGACGTTCTCGATACGGAAATGGAAATCAAGGATTGGAGATCTGTTTACAAGAATGCACGTACTTCGTAAGAAAAGAAGAATGGGGCGCGGTGTAATTGGAAAAATACTTAAAAACACTGTGCCCGCTATCGTTTCGTCAGTACCTACTTTGATTAATCGAGCGGTGGATGCATTACCGGTAGAATTACACCTACCCGGCTATCGATTCTGTGGACCCGGAACAAAACTCAAAGAGAGATTGGCACGTGGCGAGCGTGGAATCAACGAGTTGGACGAAGCCTGTCGCGAACACGATATCGCCTACGCAAGGTACACAGACAACAGTCGAAGACGTATAGCTGATCGCGTTCTTGCCGACAAAGCGTGGGAACGAGTGAAAGGTTGGAATTCCGGTGTTAGTGAAAGAGCGTATGCTGCAGCTGTAGCCGCTGCAATGAAAGCGAAATCAACAGTGGGTGGAGGGGGTTCGCGTAGTGGTTGTAGAAAAAAGAAGAAGGGTTCAGGAATTAAACATCAATCCGTGGGCAAACGCAAAACAGTCTCAAGACATAAACGTAACAATACAAAAATAGCGTCAGGTCTATACCTACGTCCTTACAGACAAAAAAACTAATTTGCATACCAGTGCGTGCATTGTCCGATAGTGATTTGTATGTGTACGCAAAACTTTTGAAAATACCTTATTTCAGAGGTGTTTTTATGCGTAACACTTTACCGCGCAGACGACCATGGAAGAATGAGAGTGCAGTTGTTAATCTGGACAGTGCAGAAGGACTCGGTACGCACTGGGTTTGCTACAAGAAGCGAAACAATCGAGTTTACTACTATGATGCGTATGGTAATATGCGACCACCTCTTGAGCTGACACAGTATTTTGGAACCGACACTGCCATTTACTACAATTACGAGCGTGAACAGTCGTCACACACAGTCATCTGTGGGCATTTATGTTTGGACTTCTTAACGCGTGAGTGATCAGTAAGCGACAAGATGTCTTCGCTGTCGGTCACCTTAACAGGTACGAATGCTGCTGCTCTTGTATGTGACTTTTTCCCACCTCTCGAACTAACAAACGGGGAATGGTATGTAGGTCTATTGGACTTTACTACATACAACAGTATACCGAACGTGGTTGAGAGGAAAAACAATGTGTTTCCAGTACTACGAGACGGAACAACGTGGGACTTGATAACTTTACCTACAGGTGCTTATGAAATCGGTGACATAGAAGCCTTCCTCAAAAAGCAGTTAGGAGACTCACAGATTAGTCTACGTCCTAACAATAATACACTGAAATGTGAACTGACTTGTGCACTGGATATTGACTTTCAACAAACAGTGTACGGTATTGGTGATATGTTGGGTTTCAAGGAAAAGCGTCTGCTTGAAGCGAATAAAACTCATACGTCTGACGCTACAGTTAACATTATAAAAGTGAACAGTATACTGATAAGGTGTAATATAGCGCACGGATCATACAAGAACGGTAAAAACGAGCACACTCTGCACTCATTCTATCCGTCAGTCGAGCCAGGATTCAAAATAATTGAATCACCTACAAACGTCATATACCTACCTGTGAATGTGAGTCGTTTGGACAACATAACATTATCTTTACACGACCAGGACGGTGACGTAATAGATTTTCGCGGCGAAGTCATCACTGTGCGTTTACATCTAAAACGACTATAGACATGGGCTTATACTTTGTTTCTTCGCCACCGCTGCTACCACAGTCGTCGACAATAAAAGAAGAAGAAGAAGAAAGGTCAGCTAGGAAACGCATCAGTACTCGTTCGAAACTGAAACGATTAACATCAGTTAACCGTCGTTTTCTGATTTCATTGGGTTTTGTTGTAAACAAGTAACATGGCGAGTGGAATATTATCTGTGGAGCAGCAACCGTTCTTTGAAGACAGTATCACACACTTTTCATTTCATTCACACGCACCGTACGCAACAACAAGATATGGAAACAATGATGAAATACGTGTGCCGATACAACAACAGGACGTCTTTACACTACCGTCGGAAAGTTTCCTCTACATCGAAGGCAAGTTGGTTAAAAACCCTAGTGTGGCTGCAGATACTGCGTTGAATGTGGAACTGGTGAACAATGCTATAGCATTTCTCTTTGAAGAGATTCGTTACGAGTTGGCCGGTGTGGTAGTGGACCATACTCGAAACGTCGGTGTTACGTCAACTATTAAAACTTTTCTATCACTCAACAACAACACACGTGACGCAATGAAAAACGCAGGTTGGGTGGCGCCGACCACAAACGTATTAAAAGTGAATGATGACGGGGAATTCAACTTTTGTATTCCACTGAAAATGCTAATGGGATTCGCAGAAGACTATACACGCATCGTGCTGAACGTGAAACAAGAACTTATACTCCTACGCACATCTACCGACATAAACGCTATGGTTTTAACAAGTGGACAAACGACTGCTAATTGTGTTCTTGAACTAGATAAAGTTTACTGGAAAATGCCTTATGTACATGTAGCTAATGCGTACAGATTACCACTGTTACGACTCATAGAGAATGACCACCCGATAACTATGCCTTTTAGGACCTGGGAGTTGCATGAGTATCCTGCCTTATCACAGACTAAAAGGCAGAATTGGATTGTCAAGACCTCGAGTCAGTTAGAAAAACCACGCTTTGTTTTGTTAGCGTTTCAGACAGCAAGAAAGAATGTACTGACGGCACACGCTGATGAATTTGATCATTGTAATGTAATCAATGCGAGATTGTTTCTAAACGACAAGTATTATCCTTACGATAATTTAAACTTGGATATTGGGAAAGACCGTTTTGCATTATTGTACAATATGTACGTCAGTTTTCAAAGTTCGTATTACCACCGTTTAGACGTCAGCCCAGTACTGACACCAGAATTATTCAAATCAAAAGCCCCGCTGCTTGTATTCGATTGTAGCAAACAGGACGATGCGCTTAAGTCTTCAGCAGTAGATGTACGTTTAGAATTTGAATCGTCAATGAATTTTCCTGCACAGACGACTGCCTACTGTATGATATTACATGATACGCTTGTAGAATATACACCATTGTCCAACGCAGTACATAGACGTGTTTAAGTCTTATTTTATACACATTTTGTAAATACTAGTTTTAAATATATATATATTTTTCATATTTGTAACATTATAATATTGGAGCTGTGTGTGTATGTATTTTTAATTGTAAAACTAGTTTAGATATATTTTAATACGTGTAACAATATAATATTGAGTTGTGTATGTATTTTTAATTGTAAAACTAGTTTAATATAATCTTGGAGCTGTGTATGTATGTTAATAAATGTATATAGTACACACTTTATTATTATTATTATTTGTATAACCCACCCGCCATAATGTATACTTACTTGCAACAAACATACTAGTGAGCGTTGTCCACACACGTACCCTTAAATGCTAGACGTTGTATGCACACTGAAGGCTCGCACGCTTACAATTCAGCCACACTGACTGCATTATAAACGATTAATTAATTATTTGATACATGAAAAATGAAGACGTCGTTTGACAACAAGAGAGAGAGAGCTAAAATTATTTATGAATTTCAACCACCGTTTTCATGTGTGTGTATAATTTTAATTTATTTCACTATACACCACTGAACCTAGAGAGAGAGAGCTAAAATTATTCATATTTCTAACAAGGACCAATCACACTGACTGCATTAATTAATTATTTAATACATTGAAAATGAAGACGACGTTTTGACAACGAGAGAGGGCTAAAATTATTTATTCATCACACCGACTACTCAATGTACGAGAGGGAGACAGGAGAAAGGGTATGAAACCTTGCATAGTTGAAACGTGTGAAAGTGAGAGAGAGAGAGAGAGAGAGAGGACGTTACTATTTGTTGACACAGTTGAAACAAGTGAGAGTGAGAGAGAGAGAGAGAGAGAGAGAGAGAGAGAGAGAGAGAGAGAGAGGACGTTAATATTTGTCGAATAAACTTTCTAATTTCATATACACGCGTTCGGTACTGACCACAGAGAGAGGAGAACGGTTTGAGCATAACGTTTGACAACAAGAGAGAGAGAGAGAGAGAGAGAGAGAGTGAGAGAGAGGGAGTGAGAGGACGAATAATACAGAGGTTGGTACATCTGATCATATAGATTTAATATACATTATAACACGCGACAAATTTGAACTCATGTAAAGGTTGGTACACCTAATCATATATTTTAATATACACTATAATGCCGGTGAGCATAACGTTTGACAACGAGAGAGAGAGAGAGAGAGAGAGAGAGAGAGAGAGAGAGAGAGAGAGAGAGAGAGAGAGAGAGAGAGAGAGAGATACACAACGTGTGAGAGAGCGAGAGAGAGTACCAATTATGATCATATATAGTTTGAATTTCCCACCACAGAAGAGAAAAAAATGTTGACAGATCTGCTCTATACATACACAATATAACACATATTTGAATTTCCCTCCCCCCGCCACAGAAAATGTTGACAAACCTGCTCATATAAAATATCTATACACTATAATAATACTACAGAGGTTGGTACACCTGATCATATAGATTTAATATACATTATAACACACAACAAATTTGAACTCATGCAAAGGTTGGTACACCTGATCATATATTTTAGTATACACTATAATGCTTCGAGTTGGAACCACCCCCCACCCACTGATATGAAAAAAAAAAACAACCTCCCACCCAACACCACCCACTGATATGCAAATCAGCTTTCTTAAAAAAATAAAAAAATTATATTCACGGATGCTGGTGGTCCATTGAACATCATCCCACCAAATCAATTTAATTAAAAAAATAAAAAAAATAAAATTAAAAAAATAAAAAATTTATTCGCGGAAATTCGCGGTGCTGTGGTCCATCGGGATGCTGCGGGTCCAGCGGTGGCGGCGTCATCTCTGAGATCATGTTTTTTAGTGTTTTTTTAGTGTTTTTTAAGAAGGCGGCATTCCTTTGTGGGTTTGAACCCCCAATTTCCCTCTACTTATTACAATTACCGTCCGATTATAAAACACAACACTTAACTAATAACCACTTGAACGCGCACAGTAATTTCGCCCGACAATAACTCTCGAAACACGGTGTCAATATATCGCACTAATACTGAAACTTAAGGCCGCTGCCGTCATGTATTTATACCTGCGCTCACAGCCCAGAATGTTCCTAATTGCGTCTTAGCGCTCGTGTGAACTACGTAATTAACTGCGGCCTTGACACTGTCCGCGCGGCTGGCGGCATTGAGAAGACTCTCGCAAATGCGTCTATAAGCACGTACGCCACACGCGTTACATCGAGATTCTTCTGGCACATTCGACAAACACGTAGATTATTCTGTGATGTCGTAACAATATTACTGTTTGTCGGGCTATCAGGCTTTAGTCCGATGTTTTTTGACGTAAACGTTTCATCCACTCCGTCGGTGGCCATCTTCAGTGCTTGAGGACTGAACACCGACACAGGTCTAACAGTCAGTGAACCACAGTACTGTAGCTAAGTGGACTGACTTAGTGGCTAAGCCTAAGCCACAGTACTGCCCAGACAGAATTACCCTCACGGATTCCAGAAAATACTCGATTTCTCCTAACAATACCTACAGTACGTGTATCGTTCACATAAGCCTTAGCCACAGTACTGTATTTCACTGACTGTTAGATATGTGTCAGTGTTCAGTCCTCAAGCACTGAAGATGGCCACCGATGGAGTGGCCGAAACGTTTGCGTCAAATAACATAGGGCACACGGCCTGATAGACCCGGCAAACAATAATATTAATAACTATAATCAGCTTTGCTTCAAACTCCTTTTTAATGTTTTAACTGCAGTACTGGAGTCGTATCTTTGTTTCACCAGTTGCAACTCAGTTTCGATTTACCTTTGATAAGGAAACCAGAGTCTTTTGTTCTTCCTCTCTTTCGTGAAGTAGGCTAGACAAACCTATCCCCGCTGTTCACATTCTTTTTGGCATATCTTAATAACCACAGCTTTTATAAAAAGGTCTAAATTTCTGTTAAACACGTATAGTCACCGTACAACGACACTTATAGATCCATTATTTTGAAATCAATCAACTTTGTGTCTAGAAACATAACACACGTTCATCTGCATACTACAATATACACGGATATGTGCGTGTGTCATGTTACATTACAATACGCAATATTACATACGTTGCGTATATAACATAGTTTTGCTTTGTATTTTCCGTAATAAATTTTATATCGATATAAACTACATCTACCCGTTACTTAAAGAAATTCCGTGTTTCAAAAAGCACCAACACCACAACTGATCAAACTAACCAGAATACGAAGGTAGGGTGAAACGTTCTAGGCCTACACAGAGCTAGCGCTACTGTACTCATTATTTTGACACTGTTGTATGAGTTCATCCTTTGTAGGCTTCGATTCGACGATTTCAGATCTATGAGCTGTTAATTATTGGTAGCAAAGTCCACCGCTGTAAGCGTTTCGGGCATCATTGTGATTATGGAATTTCCATAATATGGAAATTCATGTTGTGAGTAAATATTTCTTTGAAAGGCTTAACTCCAGCCGACATAAAAAAGTACTTGGATTCAACCTTACTCTTCTCCATCGAACACAACGGCTAAGCGCTGGGTTGCATAATTTAAAATGGATCGGACAAGTACAACTGACGACCCACGTTGGCCGTCCCGTTAAAGTGAGTACGAAAAAAAAAAAAAAAAAAAAAAAAAAAAAAAAAAAAAAAAAAAAAACTATAAAATGATTTTGGCAGACCGTAGAATGAAAGTGAGTAAGATAGCTGAGACTGTTGGTATATCAATGGAACGTGTGCGCAATATTTTACACTAACATCTGTGTGTGACAAAGACATGCGATAAACGGGTGCCGCGTTTCTGACACTCGACCAAAAACAGTGTTGAAGGATGTTTCAACCAATTGTTATTGTTTGACACCCTACACGCCTAGTCCAATCGAATTTTTGCATTGATTCATAACCGTTGATGAGACTTGGGTCCCTTATAACACTCCTGATACCAAACAACATTTAAAACAATGGGCCACGAAAGGCGAACCAACTCCAAAGAAGGCAAAGACAATTCCTCCTCCTGGTAAACCTATGGCGACTGTTGTTGGACGCACGTGGAGTATTCTTCATTGACTATCTTAAAAAGAGGAAAATAATTAGTGGGGGAGGGTGTACTGTGCAAACCCACTGTACACTATAAACGACTAAATCAAGAAAAAACGCCCTAATTTAGCGAAAAAGAAAGTCTGTTTCACAACGAAAATGCACCATCTCACATGTCAATTTTTGCCATGACTAAAATCAAAGAAGAATTTAAGTTTGAATTGCTTCGTCGCCCACCAAACTCTCTCTATTTAGCCCCGAGTGACTTCCACCTCTTTCCTGAGCTTAAAAAATGACTCGCTGGGAAAATATTTAGTGCTGACAATCAAGTCAGCGATGCTGTAAATGGCTACTTTGAGTACCTCGACAAATAGGCTTATCAGTCTGGCATAACCGCTTTAGAACGTCACTGGAAACAGCGTTTAGTGTTAAATAGAAATGATGTTGAGAAATAAATGCAAATTAATTAAAAAAAAGTATTGTTTTCTTGGATTTCGTTGTCCATAACGTGTCCGTTGATTAACTAAAATTTAAGACAAAGACAGAAAACAACAAATTCATAACACTAACGTACATCAATAACCACACTGAAAAAATAGCCCACAAATTCAGAAAATCAGGATACAAAATCGCATAAAAACTATAAATAAAACAGAACACACACAAAGCACAAAACAAATTTGATCTACCTGGTGTTTACAAACTAAATTGCTCAGATTGCAACAAATTCTATACAAGTCAGACAGGACGTTGCTTCGAACAAAGATACACTGAACACACAAGGGCACTACACTCCACTACCGGAACCACCTTTACAAACCACCTCATTGAACCAAACCACACATACAAAACATCGAAGATAAAATGGATATTCTACACGTACACACAAAAGGCCGAAAACTAGACACTCTTGAACAACTGGAAATATACAAACACACAAAAACACATAAAAACGACATCCTAAACGAACAGACACAATTCAAATCACACGTATTATTCGAACATATCACACCCCACACGCACAATATCGATCTTTCAAAAGTCGATACCGTCGCCAACAACAAGACGGGCAGTGGTCCCAACGGCAGCGTCTGACGAAGCTTATAATAAGCGAAACCTGGTTCAGGCTATAAGGTAAAACTTTTACGTTTTTACCAATAAAAAACTTTGTGTTCCGAGTCGGTAGTTGTATAATTATATTTAGTATTGTTTTCTTATTCAGGCACGGAAACTTTCACTCTACCCTCGTAAGTCGTTTAATACAACTGGCAAAATTTTTCAATTACCGAAATTTACTAATACAAATACAATATATTAAACGTAATTGTAAGCAAATTGCCACGACTACGCGGAAAGCAAAACCGAAATGGAATAACTGGTGGCGCCATGCGTGTAGTTGCCTTATCATTGAGCTGTTATGTGTTACATTTCCAGTGCATTCCAGAACTTCGTACACGAATCGTGTAAACGCCAGTGAAGCCTAGACTCGTCATGCCTCATTGACAGTGGTGCCATGTGTGACAGTGAAATTACCCTCACAGATTCCGGAAAATACCCGATTTCATCTAAAAATACCCACAGTAAGTGTATCGTCCGCAAACGCTGGTAATTCTAAGAACCAAAGTAACACGAGCTGTTTCACATACATTCACTCATTCATTCATTCATTCGTTCATTTGTTCATTGTAAAAAGTGAATACTCTAAACAATGGAGAACCAAAATATTGTACATCATACAACCGTGACCAGAACAAGTCTTTAGCTTATTACAAGTCAAAAGCTTATTTAGTTACATATATGATTTGCCTGCTATATATTTCTTAGTAGCAATTAAAGCTGTCTTACTTTTTCATATCAATTTTACACTTTTTTCTGGATAATAAAAATGTTCGAGAAAGACAATGATAAAAAAGGAAGAATTAAGAGAAGGTGAGTAACATTCTCCACATGAGGGAATGAAAGAATACTTAATGATGTTTTCATATCGGCCACGGTATCGGTTATTTTTTAGTTATCTAGATGTATCCAGTCTCGATTACTGTGTTCAAGGAGTGCATCAGAAATCCATGCAGACTCTCCATACTTCTTCGACTCTTAGGTATAATTTAGAGTTTATTTTAAATACGTGATCAAAATAAGCAGTTTTTAAAAAGTATTCCGAAGATAGAATTCAGTAACGAAGTTCGTCAGCATAATAAAGCGCTGTAAACAGTTAGTATAGTTCCTAACGCTTTCGCAGCCGGCGTTAAACTAGTTGGAAAACTACAAACACCCTGCCAATTGTTTCCGACACTGAAGATGATCTTCGATGGTGGGGGCGAAACGTCCGTCCACACAAACAGTAGACCTCGGCCTCACAGCCCGGCAAATAATGTTTCCAAGTGTTCAGTTCTTGAAACTAAGAAAATAAATGAAGTTACTAAAAATGTAATTTTATTGTCTATTTTACATTCTTCTTCTTCTTCTTCTTCTTCTTCTTCTTCTTCTTCTTCTTCTTCTTCTTCTTCTTCTTCTTCTTCTTCTTCTTCTTCTCCTCCTTCTCCTCCTCCTCCTCCTCCTCCTCCTCCTCCTCCTCCTCCTCCTCCTCCTCCTCCTCCTCCTCCTCCTCCTCCTCCTCTCTTTCAAGGTATAGGCTTACAGCCTGTTCCGCCTTCACTGAAGCCATCTCTTCATTGGTCTGCTCTATCTATCTATCTATTTTATTTTTACTCGAAATACACACCATTTCAAATTAGCCTCCAGAATACCTAAACACGAGAACATCCACGATAACACCCCAAAATCGGATAGTAACATGTCAATCGGCAAACTATACTAGTCACTGACTGTCTTGACGGCGATCTATAGAAACGGAGACGCTAAGCAGTAAGCAGTGGCGTGTTTACAATGGGGCCCTGAGGAAGGATGGGGGGGGGGGTTCGGTCGAGTCGGCTTCAGACAAAAGAAAAAACAAGTTAAGACAAATCAATTTTACTATTTTTAAAGTCGTTGAATACTGTGTGATATCATCCTGAAATCAACCCCATTAAAGTAAACTGTAATAACGCAATAAAAATATACGTTAATGAAATACTATTTAGAAGATACTTATCGGCTGAACTGATTTTCCTATATTTCATATTTCAAACGTATACGCAAATGCTGTGTGATAAACCTGATTGAATTTTTATAAAAAGAAAGTTACTATTTTGATAGTGTACAGAGCTCAAACAATCATAAAATAACCTAAAATAACCTATTAAGTGTTTATCGTCTTTTACTATGGTTTAGTAAACATAACGACTTAGCGATTAGAGGTTAACAGGTGTTTGATAAAACGTGCATTGTTTACTGACCCTGGTTCAGTTTAATTGCACAACGCTAAAGATCGCTGACCGTGTAACAATATGAGCGATCTAAAGTAATTTGCTTGTTGCAGGAGATGTAAACAGTTTCATTGTAATTAGCAGACATTCCTGTGCAGTGAAATAAATTCAAACTAAACTATCCTAAGTAATTTGATACCTAATTACCGCAACTCCTACTGTGTGCAGTTGCAACTCAGCGGGGGTACTGCGGCCCGGTTGGAAACCCCGTTATACGTTACCGGCCGGTGAGTGCGTGCGTGCGTGCGTGCGTGCGTGCGTGCGTGCGTGCGTGCGTGCGTGCGTGCGTGCGTGCGTGCGTGCGTGTGTGTGTGTGTGTGTGTGTGTGTGTGTGTGTGTGTGTGTGTGTGTGTGTGTGTGTGTGTGTGAGAAAGAGAGGTGGAATAGAGAGAGGAGAGAGAGAGAGAGATTCCGTTTGCGCACACGACACAATTGGATCTGTGCGCTCTCAATGAACCGTGCTGTTCACAAGACCATATCTAACAACACACTTCCATACACCATCCCTGATAATATCCCTTGGAAATAAGATGTTTCGGTGGTAATTGTGTGTGCGGATGCACAGTGGCAGTGGCGCTTAACCCTCCGGCTGGCGCCACCGTCCGTCCGTCCCTCCCCCGGAAAAAGAAGTCGCTTTACACCATTTCCTCCGCTGAAAGGTTACCACCCGGTCAATTTACTCTCTCGTGCACTTAAGTGGGGAAATAAAGCAAACATCAAGAACACAAACGCAGACCAGTAATGAGTAGAATAAATACTACAGCCAGTAGACTGTTTCATATGTAATTGTCTGTGGCCGGCTCAGACTGTGCTGGCGCTAATTGGTGCTGTAAGTCTCCTCTGCATTTCGGGCAACGAAGATAACTTATCAAAAGAAATTAATAATAATTATTATTATCATAACACTGTAGTGTGTGTGTGTGCGTGCGAGCGAGCGCGTGTGATGAGTTTGTGGGTGTGCACAAACGGGTAGCGTGTGTGGTCAAAAAATTTCAGAACAAAGATTTTATTCAATTAACTTTATTTTTATAAATATTGTTAGATCATCGTATGGTACAGAGGAAAATAAAATACAAGACACCAATTAAGTCACTAGTCACCAGCTTTAATTATCACAATTAAACAGTTTGTAATCAACAAGATCGTCTCTTACAACAAATCAAATAGAAATTGTTCACACGCAATAAAAATGTCAACGAATATAAAACACAATTGTATTACAATATTGTCCCGCACAATTATAGAAACACATAACACCACAATCGCCACAATACTTCGAACCGCACTGTGTACATTGCCCGACAATAACTGAACTAATCGTCACTGAAGTCTTGTATTTATACCCCGCTGAGATTCCAGAATATTCCATACTACGCGTCAAGAACGTTACTAGAAAACACCAGAACGTAATTGATTGTGGCCTTGCATACAGCGCGCGCGGGCTGGTAAAATCTGGATCAGTTTCGGACGCGTGACAAGTGTCACGTAATTGTCCTTTGTCTCAGTAGCAGCAATACGTACGCGCACACACACATTACAGCTGGAAGAGCCGAGAAACACGTAGCATGTTCTGTAACGGTGTAACATTATTTCCGCATTACGTAACATATGTTCCAAGTGGATTCCGCTCGATCGCTACTCATCAATTTGGTCCAATTAACTGGCTGGCCCTATTAATCTAAATTAATTCCAATAAAGTATAAAAAAGTCATTTAATAACGAAATACCTGATCCTGACATTTACTACAGTAAATATTATAATAATAAATTTTTTATAAATACGTTTTGGAAACAGGTTATTACGTGTTTATGATGCGTAATAAAACGTATACTACACTAGTAACACCAGCAACAACTAGACTTGACTCCGTTATGGTAACTACATATTTATTTACAAACAATGTCATAAATAGGAGTTGTTCCTGGGGGGGGGGGAGAAAGTTTGGAGCCCTATTTTTCTCGGGACAAACGAGAAAGTCAGGATTACTCCAATATCATCATCATCATCATCATCATCTTCACGGAGTAAGGATTAAACCAAGGATGGTTTATTCCGGTCTCAAATAGGCAAAGATAGGCAAAAGATTCCGGTCTCAGCTAGTCACTCCAGCGCTTCCTCGGACGTCCCACACCTCTCCGTCCCCTCGGCTTACAGTTCCAGAATTGTTTGGACATGCGGCAGTCATCCATTCGGCAAAGATGTTCCCACCAATTCAACCGATACTGGACGGTCCTGTCGAATATACTCAGCATATTCAGTTCCTGAATTTTATCTGTGTTTCTTCTAAGATCACGGAGAGTATACCTTTCCACGTCCCTGGCATTTCAGCCGCTTGGATGCGACTGGCCTGGCCTTTCGTTAAAGTCCAATTCTCAGACCCATAAAGAAGTGTGGGTTCAGTCCAATATAATTTTATAAATATCGTTACGACAATTACCAAACAACAAATTATGGAATTGCATTGTTAAAATCATAGGGAACGTTAACCAAAGATTCGATCAAGCGAGTAACATTAGGCGAAGAAAAAGTCAACATATGTGGAGAAGAGGAAGTACCTTCGTTATTGTATACGGAAATGGGAGAAGAACTAGCAGAGGAAGTACCGATTTGTATAACGACGAAAGAAGTGACTGGAAAGCCAACTATGGGCGTCGAGGAAAGGCTCCTGCTTGTTCCTGAGTTAATGGAACTTCGCACGAGGGAGAAGTTGCTGAAGATGAAGTTGTGCAAAAGGTCGCTGACGAGAACCAAACAGACTGGGACCAGCGTATACCACTATCCTTAATGGCGTATATATCATCAGTACACGACACAACCGGCATGACTGGTGTTTGGGCGGGAGATTCGTCTTCCTGGGGCTTTGATGTTCGGACCACCTGATACTCAGTCCAAGAGCCGCAGAACTATTCCTCACAACTAGAAAAGCAGCTACGAGAAATGAATTGCTTGGTGAGAATACAGCTGAAGATAGCCAGTGATAAAATGAAAACTCGGTATGACATTCGCAGGAATAGTGTGGGTTTCGAAGAATGAGATCAGGTTTGGTTGTTCAACCCAAAGCGCCGTCGTGGTCGCTCACCTAAACTTCAGACTAACTGGGAAGGAGCTTACTGTAAAAAAGAGAATCAACGATGTTGTCTATCGGATTCAACAGGAAAGACAGCCAAAGTTCAAGGTCGTCCACCTAGATCGCCTGGCTAAGTATTACTTCAGAGATGGTTTACCAGTTCGGGACGGAAGGCTTAAGTAGGGGCTGAGATTTTTAATTGTCGAGAGTGCCGTTCTACGCTTATCTCGAACAGGTGCAGTGTCTGTGTCAAGGCTGCGCAGTAAGATACTCTCTAGATTTTTTGAGTGTTTGTTAACTAATCAAATTACGCTGCTACGCCGCCAAAAGAATGGAACATTATTCTGGAACATCTGCATGGTATATATAAAAAACAGAGGCTGGCTTGGTTAGTCAGTTACACCTGGCGAGATTGTAGAGCGCGGATCCAGTGGTTGTTGCGGAAAGTGATTACTGGGTTATAATTAGTGCGGAACTCTTAATAGTTGACATTATTACTGCGTGTAAACAAATGAACTTGAATTACTGTTTGAGAGTATCTTGTTGTTTTCAAACTGTTATTTGTGACTCATTAAACCTGGTAATTAGTGATTTAATTGGTGGCTGTATTTGTTTCCATTGTACAATACGACGATCCGTGAGGCAATCGTAACAATATGCTTTGTGTCTCATAGTATTTGAGTAACCCAACAGGAAGTAAAGGGTTGAGAAAAATAAGGAAAAGCGCTGATTTCACAACATTATATATCGTTTAATTGTGATTCGAAGTAAAGGTAATCACTTTATATATATATATATAACGGATCTTTACAGCTGTCGCCGTTCCTCCGTCCCCAGCTTCCATTGTAACCTATCGTACCATGTAAGTTCTTCTAAATTTCTCGCAACCATTGCTTCCGCTACGTCATCTCGCCAACTCCTCCGTGGACGTCCTCTTTTCCTCCTCACCGGTGGTATCCATTCCAGTATTTTGCGGGGCCATCTGTCGTCTTCCATTCTCTTCACATGCCCAAACCAAGTCAATTGCCTTCTTTCTATTTCATCTACTATTGCCCTGTCAATATTCATCTCGGCTCTAATAGTCTCATTTCTAACCCTGTCTAATTTTGATCTTCTACAACTCCTCCTGAAGAAGTCCATTTCCGCTGTCATCAGTTTTTTCTTATTTACGTTTTAAACGCTCCAAACTTCTGCTCCATAAAGGATTACACTTTGTACCATGCTATTATATATATGTTTCTTTGTATTTCTTGTTATGGTAATGACTTTCATGTTGTTAATAATTCACTTATATTTTAATCTGCATTTTTAATACATCTGTGACAATGAGTCGTTCTGAAGATATTTTGAAAAACGCAGTTTTACTATCCCTTTGTATTTTAATTTAAGCATATTGGCTCAAGAATGTTTTAAACGACTTATAGTTTGTGTTACAGTACGTTATTTTTTACATAAAATACAGCAATAAAATCTTCTCATTTCTCCGAATTAGCAGTCAAAGAAACTGCTATTTCACTTGTGCAAAGATAACTGTTAGTAGTTCAAACCACAGAGACATTAGACCACAGAAGTCAAGACATAGGCAACTCTCTAAGTAGAAGCGTGATTGATTAAACCGATAAAGGTAGATTAATAGGCGGCCGTGCCTTTGTTTTCTGGCGCGCGCATAAATTGTTTTTTAAGACTCCATGTGCGCGCGTGATTGCCAATATTTAGAAAACTCCATTTTATTGCTTTAAAAATATGGTTATTGTTTTATTTCTACATTTATTTATTTCTACAGTTATTTATTTCTACGGTTATTTATTTCTAGTTATTTATTTCTACGGTTATTTATTTCTACAGTTATTTACTTCTACAATTATTTATTTCTACAGTTATTTATTTCTACAGTTATTTATTTCTACGGTTATTTATTTCTAGTTATTTATTTCTACGGTTATTTATTTCTACAGTTATTTATTTCTACGGTTATTCATTTCTACAGTTATTTATTTCTACGGTTATTCATTTCTACAGTTATTTATTTCTACGGTTATTTATTTCTACAGTTATTTATTTCTACAGTTACTTATAAGCCTTATTTTCACACACACAACTGGCTCAGAAATAGTCCTACGTGGAGTGATTACGGAATTTTGCTGACATTTTTATTGTACCTCTTGGGAGGGGATCATCCCTCTGATCCTCCCCGTAGTTATGCTACTGTTTACAAATAATTATTTACTAATACACACTGTATTACAGTTATAATTTTTTTAGTTCCAATGCCATTATTGTTATTTAATACTATATTATTATCTGGATACACTAATATCAAGTGTTTTCTGTTATTAATGAGATAGGTGATGACCTAGAAGAAGGTGGCTACAGGACGTAGAAGACGACCTCAAAGGAGGATGGATATCGAGGATTGGAGGCGAAGACTGGAGGACTGAGGGGTTTGGAAGCGACTAGTCGAGGGCTGTAGCGCCAAGGCTCTTCGTGGGCTGTAGCGCCAAGGCTCTTCGTGGGCTGTAGCGCCAGAGGAATGAATGAATGAATGAGGCAGGCGATAAAAATACGATAAATAAAAATATAAATTACAGTATTGTACTTCAGCATAACGAAGTAGCACGACATAGGCTAGTTTAAAAAATTCGTACGCATAATTAATTTTAAGAAACTACTGGTTACTTGATTAATTTTTTGTATCATTTACATTTGCGTTGTCGATTTGTGTTCCAATTTCTGTAGGACGCTTTTTTTTTGTCGTCTGCATAAAATATCATTTATTAATTTTTTAGCGTTCTGTATTGTTATCCGTTGAACTGGGTTAACTTCGTCGTCATCATCATAGCCGAACACTACATTTAGGCTAAAAATGTAAAATACTTTAATAAAAAAGAATTCATTTCATCGATCTGCGATAATTATTCTTAATTTTCAATTTGCTCCGCTAGGAAGTTTGCGTCTTATTTTGTAACTGTCGACTCCGGCAGCAAAAGACTCGTTGGTTGAACACAATGGGCAAAGCAATTTCCATTTGTTGTAACGTTTGTCGTTTTTCTGCCACAATTCCCATATGTAGACTAAGTTGATCTATAGATCTATATATAATTATATTTTATTCATATTCATAAATGCTCAGTTATTCTTGTTACATATTTTATATTATATTTAATTTTTATAATGATTTTACATCAAGATATTTCTTTCCTTATTAGGAGCATGTTTCGGGTACCATTTTGTAACCATCCTCAGCCTTCCAGACCTTGTTTCTGGTGAAGTACATGTGTGTTGGTTAGTCGTTATTGTGGCTTCCTGTTCGCTTCTGGTATTTTAAATTGGTTTTATTGTGTGTGATTGTGGTGTATGTATTAGTATTTTGTGTATTTTCGATGTTGAGTGCTTTGAAAATTGTGTCATGTTTTGTATTGATTTGTATTTGTTCAGGTATTAGTTTGTTTTGTGTTTTATGTTTGTATATTTGTAAATTTTCCCAAATGTTCATTATGGTGGCTTTGTGTGGTATGTGTTTTATTAGTGTCATGTTGGTTTTGTTTGGGAATTCATGTCCAGTGTTTATTGCATGTGTGGCCAAATTAGATTTGTATATTTCTGGTTTATTGTATGCGTTTAGGTGTTCAAAATAACGTTTTTTCAGTTGTTTTTTGTTTGTCCTATGTAACATTTATTGCAATCTTGGCATTCAATTTTGTATATACCATTGGTTGTTTTATTATCTTTGTTATGTGGGTTATTTAGTTTTTGTAGATTATTTTTGTTAGTTTTGTATGCTATTTTAATGTCTGTGTTCTTAAATAGTTTTGTTAGCTTTGTCATTTTATTATTTATGTATGTGAATGTGGCCCATTTTTTATTGTGTTATTATTTTTTTGTTCATTTTGATTAATTCAAAATGTTTAGTTTTTATTTTATATTTTATTTTATTTTCTATTTTGTTTACAGTGTTTTTATTGTATCCATTTTCACAAGCAATTTGGTATATTAAATTTCTTTCTTTGTCAGTTTCTTGTTTGTTTAGGGGTATTTTGTACATTCTGTTAAATAGTGAATAGAATGCTGCCATTTTATGTTGTGGTGGGTGGTCAGAATGCTTAGGTATAATTATGTTAGTGGAAGTCGGTTTTCTGTATATTGCATATTGTAGGTGGTTATTGTATCTTGTGATGGTTATGTCGGAATAGTTGATTTTGTTGTGATTTTCTTTTTCTTCTGTGAATTGTATTTTTGGATGTATGTTATTGATATGTTTTAATATGTTATCTGCATTTGTATTTTTGTTTACATTATATTAATAGTACAACTTTTTACAAGAATATATTTTATTATTATATATAATATAATTATATTTATTATTTTAGATTAATATAATATAATTTAATTTATAGGCGAAGGAATAGTTCGTCTGCTTTGTAAATTTTACGTACTCCAAAAATTGAAACATGTATCTACGTTTTCCTGTTTGAAGAAAAGCAAACGGTTACCGAATAGTTGGTTGATAGATGGCGAAAATTTGGAAAAACTTTGAGAGATGCGATCGCACTCGCGTGTGAACTATGTACACATCAGCATTGCTTAGTCGTGCGTACTGTTCAGAAACCAAAATTGTTACGTCATAAAGTGTACACCGTATCCTCTATGTGTTGTTCACACACAAGGATTAAGTATTATTAAGTGTGTTCGGGGAACAACCATGTCTCCTAGGACACCGTCATCACGATTCCTATTCGGTTTATTAACATCATAATCTATACACCACCGTTTCTATAATCTCTTGACTTTCTTTTCTTTTCTATAAAGTGAGTGGACCAAATAGTTACCTTCCCATCTCTTTAAAGAGTAGTATCTCTTTCATCTCGCCGGCACCTCCAGCTGTATAAGCTATTGACGAATGACGAGATCGAGGGCTATAATACAAAACTTACACCGAATACAAACTACGCCGATATATCTGTGTGTGTGTGTTACCGTTTCTATGGACTGTACGCGATACTGCCTTATTTTGGTGTGGCTTTGAATTTTGCCTCGTTTTAAGCCTGTTTTTTGTTTGAATTCAGCTCAAAGAAAAAATGGTAATTGTTATGTGTAGGCCTATATTTATCCACACATGTACTCCAAACCCTAAGATTTATATAATATTGTTACGTAATGCGGGTAAGTGTTACGTAATACGGAACGTTCTATAAGTATCTCGAATATTCCAGCTGTAATGTGTGTGTGTGTGTGTGTGTGTGTGTGTGTGTGTGTGTGTGTGTGTGTGTGTGTGTGTGTGTGTGTAAGCTGCTAATTTACGGTGAAAGACAATTACGCGTCAACTATCGACTCTATACCGGACCATACCGATCAGCGCAGTGTTCAAGGACACTGTTTCTAGTGGATTCTCGAGAGCGCCTGTTTGTTTAACAAAGTGGCAGATTATTCCGGAAATCAGCGGGGTATAAATAAGCTATTCAGCGACGGTCAAGTCAGTTATTGTCGGGCGATTACACAGTGCGTTTAAGTGGCGATTTACACAGTGCAGTTCGGAGTATTGTGCCGAAGTATTATGTATTTTATAATTGTCCGGGACGATTGTAATACAATTGTGTTTTATATTAGTTGACATTTTATTGCGTGTGAACAATTTTTACTTGATTTGTTGTAAGAGACTATCTTGTCGATTACAAACTGTTTAATTGTGATAATTAAAGCTGGTGATTTAGTGACTTAATTGGTGTCTTGTATTTTGTTTTCCACCGTACCGTACGACGATCAGTTAGACCGTCGTAAGAATATGATGTTTCGGTCTGAGTTATGTGTGGAAATGTTCTTCCCCTAAGGGTTTGTTGGTATTCTGGTATATTCAACCCTAGTATCCTAATTCATTACATACAATGTAGTCTGAAAATACTCTAAAGCCTCTTAGGGGGGAGAAAAATCACAGTCCAACGCCTATTCTATAGGTCGGTTTAAGTTCTTTAATCCCAGAGTAAATCATGTAACCCGTATGAAGGTTTGAGTTAAGAAATATAAATAACAGACGACGAATATTTATGAAGTTAGCAGTGTCAAAAATTGTGTAGGTACAATCTTTATTATACGGTCGAAGAAAAAAGATACCAAGAACGGACGATACTTCAAAGGAGTTAATTTTTATTATGACTACATAAAAACTAATAGTTAAAATGAACATAAGGTAAATAAGTCACAAATAATGAATAGATTGTAATATTATAGACATAAGTAAGTATGAAAGGCGGCCGTGCAAAATCAAAAAATATAACTTACCAACCAGATATTACTTAATCAGAGCATTAAAATCACAAACATTGACTTAAGGAATAAAACTGAAAAAAAGATACTAAGCTATTCATAGAGATTAAATAAAGATAGAAGACTTCATTCCATTCTGGGAATAAAAATATCAGTAATACAATAATACCACTAAGTGGTAAAAGTAATACCACTAATGAACAATTCAGAAATACTATTACAAACGCAATTGATCAGGCCAACTATAGAAGCTGTTCTCGGTTTCCCTGCTTCTATTAAGATTTTATTCTCCACATAAAGAGTCTGTATTGCTCTGATTAGATGTTGTGGGATCCGTTTTCTTCCCATTCCTGCCCATAGTTTGCCCCGATTCACTCTGTCAGACGCCTTCCAGAACATTTTATGATTGGTCACTCTGCAATTGACACTTTGTTGTTTGCAGACGATCAGGCTATTCTGCTGCAGTCTGAAAACAGATTGCAGATGGGGATACATTTGTTAAATCGAATCTGGAGAGACTCTGGATTGCAGATATCCACACGTAAGACCAATGTGATGGCTTTTCGTAGAACTGATCCCGTACGGGCAAAAATTGTTATAGATGGTACTGTCCTGGAGCAAGTTAGCAATTTTCAATACCTGGGCTACAGTGTGTCTTATAATGCATGCAACGACGTTGTGAATAAGTTGCGTAAGTTCAACCTTATGTGCGGGGCCATTAGGCGAACCCTTAAGTCAGCAAGTAAAGGAACACGCCTAAAATTCTACAAGGTGATGGCTCTTCCCACACTTTTTTATGGGTCTGAGAATTGGATTTCAACGAAAGGCCAGGTCAGTCGCATCCAAGCGGCTAAAATGAGATTCCTCAGGCACGTGGCAGAGTATATTCTCCATGATCATAGAAGAAACACAGCTGTACGGCAGGAACTGAACATTATGAGTATACTCGACAGGATCGCCCAGTATCGGCTGAATTGGTGGGACCATATTTGCCGAATGGATGACTGCCGCATCCCCAAACAACTCTGGAACTCTAACCCGAGTTGACGAAGAGGTGTGGGACGTCCAAGGAAGCGCTGGAGTGACCATATCTAATCTTTGCTCATTTGAAACCGGAACAAACCATCCTTTGTTTAATCTGTGAAGAAGAAGAAGAAGAAGAAGAAGAAGAAGAAGAAGAAGAAGAAGAAGAAGAAGAAGAAGAAGAAGAAGATGACGATGATGATGATGATGACTATTACAAACAAAATTATCAATAAATGAATCAATAAAATAAGTTATTGACGCCAGAAATGAAACTGAATCCACAGGACTCCGCCGAACAACAAGGAAAATAAAAATTCAAAGCTACAACAAAGAAAATTAAAATATACCTAGTATAGAAAGGCAGAAACAAATAGTGAGGAAATAGATAAATAATGTAGATTAAAAATTGTGATAGACGTTAAAAATAAAAGTAGAAGTAAAATAAGAGACTCAGAAAGACATTAAACCATGTCAGATAACGTGTGGAAAACTTCAATTAAGAGCTGTTACGATAGACAAGTGGATATTGAGACAAACTATACTTGCTGCGTTCAAATGAAGTGATCAGGGCCGCAACTACCATATGTGTGAAACGTGCACCGCACACGGGGGGCTATACCAAAACGGCGGCCGTAGACTGCCAAATTCATCAGCAGATATTTGCAAAATAAATTAAAACAATTAGTACCGACTAGGTCTAGATATATGATATTAACGTTTACTGAGTTGTTCTTGATATTTGTTTTGTTAGCATTGCCGCAGTGTACTGGCATCAGCTTTTGTTTTGACTCCCAATAAAGTGTATAGTGTATTCTTGTGCGACATTCATATCCGAGCTATAGCTGCGGTCTCTTTGTGGTTTTGTAGACAGGCGCGTGCATGTCGACGCCGGCAAATATAAAGTACCTACCCGATAAGAGAAGAAAGTATTTATGTTTTGTTTTGACAAACGGGAGCCTTTAGGACTGTCAAATTACATTAAAAACAACAGGAGTTTGTAAGCGGTAGCAGAAATTTGTTAGTTATGCTTAAGACGTTTCCAAGGACGGTGTTGTTTTTTGGTCACGGTCTGACGGTGTAATTCTGGGACGTGTCGTGTTTGTGTACGGTTTATATTCGTAATATCATCAAAATGTCTGACAGAAAAACGACAAGGTTGTCGGGTTTTCAATATAAACAAAAAATAAAAGCAAAAATTGAAGAACAACAGAAGTTACGTGGTGTGTTAGAAAACGTTTTTAGCTGATACTAGTGAAAGTGAAACAGCACTAGAAGTGAAACACTTCTACTATCACATCTTCCATCATGCAAGTATTCAGCTAAATAAGTTTTTGAAAAATATATTTATTTTTTGTAAATTTTTACTATTTATGTGTGTATAAATTTTTAATTAAAATAATATTAAATAGTGTGGCAAAGTAGTGAAACGCCGCCCCAAAATTTATTACACCCCCTTTTTTTATTTCCCCCCCCAAAAAAAAAAATTTTTTTTTTAAATTTATTTTGGAAAGGCGTTACTTAATATGTAAGACTGGACGCGTGGCCTAGATTGAAATAAAATGTGCTGAGCCCATCCTGACAGCTCTTGCAAAGAAACACTTGATTAACAGCAACAAAATTTTATTTATGCATCATTTGATTTCGAGACAAACACTTTTACAATTACAATTCTTTTCGTTTTAGTTTTTCTTAAGGCTGAACATCAAGTTAAATATTTATTTTAAAGCACCATGGTGGTTGGATTGCAACAATAACATCTCCAAAATAATATCTCTAACAATTAACTTACAATATACAAAACTACCAAACACAGAGTATTTCACTTTCAAAAAAAGATTTTTCATTTGCATTCAGAATGCTCGAACAATTAATCAACATGAGATTATTAGAAGTACATAATAGTGAGAATCAATTATCCGTAGATAATAATTAAATTTTTGAAAAATAATTACTTAAATGTGTTCAAATACTTCCATCTATCCGTCCCCAGCACTTGGATTAATAAATCGAAAAGCAAGTAACCTTAAAATCACAAACTGTGATCACAGTTAAGCAGACATTGAAAGTTTGTTAATTAATTATACATTTTTTTAATAAATATTGTATAATCAAGCAGAACCAGTTAATAATTAATTAATTCCAAAAGGAGTTTTAATTTAGAATGAAATGAACTGGAAAAGTTGAACGCGCGGGATCACAAGTCACGTGACAGGTAGATGCAAGTACTGTCTGGGTATTACATTTTCTTAAAGTCTGGTTTTTATAAGTTGATTTAGAAATTGGTTTTCTTTTGCAGGAATTAAAATTAAATATCTACATTATGACAATGGTAACCCTTGACATCATGAAAGACTAACATACTAATACTTATAACATATTCATAACACAGTCATCACTATCCACATTTTAGCATGTCTACACAAAACATGTTCAGGCAGTGTTAATTCTGAAGTATGAGTCTATTTTCTAGAACTGAGTTTCTCTGTGTGTGTTACACGGTAACCAGCGGAGTGTTGTGTGTGTGATGAACAAAAAAAAAGGAAAGTTCCCACCTGATCTTTTAGAACACATAAAAGAGATTCCTGCCGTCCAAGTTGAGCGTGAATGATAATTTAGCGTGGCGTGACGGCGCTGGGGATCCTTACGCACTGCTCTGCGGATGGGAAAAGATGTTGAGTTCCCATCTCGTTGACTCCTCTCCTCCCGACTAAGCGGGTAAACCTGAAGCTCTTTATAGGATTATAGGATCATAGTAGTAGTTAATCACGGCACGCCGCCACGATCCGCACAGCACAAAGTTGAAAGAGAAAAAGAGACGAGAGTTGACGCTGCGTGAAATTATAAAACACAAAACACTGCTGGATAAATCTCGTAGTCAAGCACAGACGCCACGGCCAACCAAATGACGTCACAGATCAAGGTCGCGGCGGCCGACTAAGTCTCGATACCGATAGCGGACATTGTAACATGCAGCGATAACGCACCGAACGTACGGAAATACAATTAAACTGGCCGTGGTGTTTACCTTTAATATAGCCACGGCACAGTAGGGATATGAAATGTATATTCAAGAGGTAAAACTGTACACGGGCGGCAAGCACTCTAGCGACGGCACTGGAAGCAAGAAAGAATTATAACATTCTAGCTGCTTTAAAGAAATAAATTTTGGAAGTATTGAGATAAAAATAAAAACTCTCAGATAATTAACAGCAGCAGCATTAATAATTATTTATGGAATAATTACAACATACCAAAGGCTAATGAACCTTTTTATAAATGCATCAGAATAAAAACTCCAGAAATAGCGTACATAGTACGCTCAACAAAGGAGAAAAAACATAATTATTTTAATTTTTTTAATGGTATACATATAGTCTGAAAAATTACAAAATAATTTAATTGATGCCATCTTGATACAATGTTTTCAGTAAAATTCTAATTACTAGACTTAATAGACAAAGTGACACTCATCAATCACTTGATCACGTTGGATTTAGAATCAACTGCTATACAACTGACCATGCTCAAATAGTAAACGAATTTCCAAGACATTGCGGTGAGTATGAAAACAGTTTGTATAGTTTATATCGATTTTTGTCTTAACTGCGTTGAAGCCGTTAGAATAAAAAAATGGGAAAGGTTCTTACAGATCTTGTACGAAATATGAACAAACACAACAGATGAAGTCAAAAAGTTTCACGTTTGAAATAAAATTGAAATAGGGCTACAGAAAGGAGTCTATCGTCAAAGCTGTTCTTAGCAACATAAGAGGGTGTGTTCAGTGTTGAGAGGTTTAGAATGAGAAAACAAAGGATATAAAATAAAGTAACTATACCTTTTAATACTGATGTCTGCAGAAGCTCTAGTGTTAATTAATGGCAGTACAGTTGAGATGGAAAAAATTTTTTATTAGATCAACGAAGAAAGCGAAGAGGCTATTCTTCGAACAAAAATATGAAAAACAAAATTAACTCTGCTGCACATCACTATAGAAAAATGTTTTTTTTCCGATTAGCGCTTCCAAGCTTCACAGCTCATCATCAGAGCGGAAATATCAGATATCGAAAAAAAATTTCTATAGTGGTGTCCAACAGTGTTATTTCTTTTTGTGATTATAACCGCTAACACAAATTTATTAATTAAAAATATGGAAAAGATATATACATAATGTTAATAAGGTTACCTCAGCCAACGAGATAAAAGTGTGTGGTAAGTGTTCTAACATCTGTAAATTAAGTTGTACATTTGAGTAAAAATGTCCAAACAATATCATGAGATAGAATATCATGTGTATCGTGACCCCACATTTCCTCTTCAACGATCAAAGTACGCGTATTTGTGATTACGCTTCGAGTGGCGATCAAAATATAGTGCACTTCCACCGTCCTGCACCTTTCGCACCCGTTTTTATGCCAAACTCAAGTGCATGGGCGCAGCGGTGCGTATTAACACATTATCTCTTCCAATCTAAAATACTGTCCTCGGTGAATAAAACAAAGCTTTGTAAATGTATGATCAGGCCAATAATGACGTACGGATCAAAAAGCTGGACCGTCGGTGTTGAAAATGTTGCCATCTTAAACGTTTTGAGCGGACAAAAATAATGAAAATTCACGGTCTGTGAAAGCAGAAGCAAATTTGACGATAAAGAAAGGATCCCACATTCAAACCAGAGATATGTAATGATATATTATCAGATTATAATATACACGCAATGTTCGTAAGATTTGAAGACCATAGAAGGAGATGGTGTGAACACTTGAATCGCATGCCTGATATCCATCTACCCGCCTTGGGTTATCACCCTACCGGGAAGAGAGATGTCGGTAGACCGAAGAGGAGATGGGTTCCGCAACAGGTCTAACGCCTAGTCCTTGGAGTGATGATGTTGTTGTTGATGGTGACGATAATGACGACGATGACAATGATGATGGTGATGGTGAGGTACGTAAGATCTAATTGTTGGTTTTTAATGTGGAGAGACTGGATCGAAATAGGCGACCAAAAACAAAATCTTTCATGAATTAAACGGGAGAGTGAGGTAGAGACAGAAAGACCGAGAAGACGATGTTATGGAAAGACGAAACGGATTTCTAAAGAATGAGGTTTACGAATTGGAGACGACGGCAATAAGAATAATTGAAGAGCGGGGGGACAAAAAGGTAAGGTCCGTGTAAGATTGTGTTGCTTTGAAGAGTAAGGTTGTAACAGTAATAGACTGATAATTAATTAGATCGATATATAGAAAGAGAGGGGTGAGAGTGAGAGAAAGTGAGAAAGAGAAATACAAGAGAGAAAGTGCCTCCTACTTCTTCTTCTTCTTCTTCTTCTTCTTCTTCTTCTTCTTCTTCTTCTTCTTCTTCTTCTTCTTCTTCTTCTTCTTCTTCTTTTTCTCCTTCTCCTTCTCCTTCTCCTTCTCCTTCTCCTTCTCCTTCTCCTTCTCCTTCTCCTTCTTCTTCTTCTTCTTCTTCTTCTTCTTCTTCTTCTTCTTCTTCTTCTTCTTTTCTACACTTCAGGGATTCTTCTGTTCCGACTTCACATTATCACAACCATTTCTTTCTTGGTCTTCCTATTCCTACATCCCTTCTTTCAGAAGCCTTGTACTGGTTTAAAATTACTGGTATTTTACCTTCATTCATGCGACTCAAATCTGTCTCCATTTTCCCCTGTGTTCTTAAATTTTTGGATTTCGTTGTCCATGACGTGTCCGTTACTTAACTAAATATAATTAATTAACTACCGACTCGGCAAACAAAGTTCCGAGTCGGTAGTGAATTAATTATATTTCTTAAATTTTCTCATTTAGATTATATATATATTTAATTTTTTCCGTATATCTTCATTTTTTATATGATCCCTTGTTGTGCATTCTTTAACCCTACTTAAAAATCTCAACTCAGCTGATTTTATGATGCTTTTATCTCTTTATTTTGTAATCCAGGATTCACTGCCACATAACAACACTGGAACACCCACTGTTCTGTAGAATTTTAATTTTGTCTCACGTCTCGTTTTATTTTTCACTGTTCTATTTATAGTTCCACAGATGTTTTGAAATCTACTAACTTTATTTTGTATATCTTTGTCAACGTCAAAACTGATATCATAATTTAAATAGTTAAAATTTCAGGTCTGTTCCAATACTATATCCTCAATAATAATCTTTGAGCGCACTATGAAATTTTCCGCGGGAAAGTTGTTCCTATGTATTGAAATTTACTAACTCATTGTCCGTGTTGCTGACTGTCATAGCTTGATGTACGTAGACAGTGTTCTACTGATACTTTTCACCAACTTTGTCACTACTTACTGCCACACTGCTAAATACTTCGTTCTTGACGAGGCCTTTCGGTGTCTCCACTATCTTCAGCCCTCATCAAGAACGAAGTATTTAGCAGTGTAGCAGTAAGTAGTGACAAAGTTGGTGTTAAGATGGCTGCTAATAAAACTAACAAAACTGGTACTGATATTTTTTTCTTCGCAACGTTCATATCAAGGGCATAGACCTTACTGCTTTTATGAATTCTTTTCATCATTAGTTTAGAATAGACAAACTATAAAATTAAAAATAATCCCTTAACTAAGACTCAATCAGGTAAGGTACGAAGCGTCTGTAGGCAACAGTTAACGCTGTAAAACCACATTGTAACAGTTAACCCACGATAACTCGTATTTACAGTCCTCTCTCATGTCTCGTATCGGACAATAAAACACAGTGGTCGGAGTATGTAATCGCTGTATATTGTATTACCAACAGCTACATTCGCCGGTACCAACGCATGTACATTACGTTCATCACATTATTGCGCTGTACAGTTGCTGAGCGCGCTCAACTTATTGCTTATATTGGTGTTTAAAACTAATTATTGTACAGCTAAAAGTGTAGTGCGCGTTTATTAAGCGCTGTATGTACGTACACAGCTTTACAATTATATACTTTACGTCGTTGTAAATAAATGTACAGCAATAACATTCCGCAGTCTATTCGATGCTCGCTGTCTGAGTTCAACAAATAAGATAAACTTTATTTTTATATTATGTTTAGTATGCAGTAATGTATTCTGCATAAAACGAGTGGTTTTTAAATGGAAAGTCAGAAAAAAGAAAACTAAAAACGAAACATTTGCACGCTCGCTCGCGCGCGTACATTCTAAACACATACACACGAAACTAGGTTCTAAATATAAATGTTTCTTCTTATTCATAACATTAAAGCTTTCACGGTCGGAGTTATGTTCAGTAAAATTTGTTTCCGAGTTATTGGGCTGTGGGTCCTCTTCTTGTAGAGCGAAACGTTTCGACTGCAACTGCGTCATCTTCAGTGGTCTTCTGTTCCTCTGACGACTCTCGTCCCGTCGTCATTTAGTCACCAGACGAACACAATAGAAGACCACTGAAGATGACTGCCGCAGATGCAGTAGAAACGTTTGTCTCTACAAGAAGAGGACAGCGGTCCATCAGTCCGAAAAATAATTCTACTAAAGATTTCTTCTTCTTCTTCTTCTTCTTCTTCTTCTTCTTCTTCTTCTTCTTCTTCTTCTCCTCCTCCTCCTCCTCCTCCTCCTCCTCCTCCTCCTCCTCCTCCTCCTCCTCCTCCTCCTCCTCCTCCTCCTCCTCCTCCTCCTCCTCCTCCTCCTCCTCCTCCTCCTCCTCCTCCTCCTCCTCCTCCTCCTCCTCCTCCTCCTCCTCCTCCTCCTCCTCCTCCTCCTCCTCCTCCTCCTCCTCCTCCTCCTCCTCCTCCTCCTCCTCCTCCTCCTCCTCCTCCTCTTCTTCTCTTTCAAGGTATAGGCTTACAGCCTGTTCCGCCTTCACTCAAGCCATCTCTTCATTGGTCTGCTCTATCTATCTATCTATTTTATTTTTACTCGAAATACACACCATTTCAAATTAGCCTCCAGAATAGCTAAACACGAGAGCATCCACGATAACACCCCAAAATCGGATAGTAACATGTCAATCGGCAAACTATACTAGTCACTGACTGTCTTGACGGCGATCTATAGAAACGGAGACGCTAAGCAGTAAGCAGTGGCGTGTTTACAATGGGGCCCTGAGGAAGGATGGGGGGGGGGTTCGGTCGAGTCGGCTTCAGACAAAAGAAAAAACAAGTTAAGACAAATCAATTTTACTATTTTTAAAGTCGTTGAACACTGTGTGATATCATCCTGAAATCAACCCCATTAAAGTAAACTGTAATAACGCAATAAAAATATACGTTAATGAAATACTATTTAGAAGATACTTATCGGCTGAACTGATTTTCCTATATTTCATATTTCAAACGTATACGCAAATGCTGTGTGATAAACCTGATTGAATTTTTATAAAAAGAAAGTTACTATTATGATAGTGTACAGAGCTGAAACAATCATAAAATAACCTAAAATAACCTATTAAGTGTTTATCGTCTTTTACTATGGTTTAGTAAACACAACGACTTAGCGATTAGAGGTTAACAGGTGTTTGATAAAACGTGCATTGTTTACTGACCCTGGTGTCAGTTTAATTGCACAACGCTAAAAAAGGTCGCTGACCGTGTAACAATATGACCGATCTAAAGTAATTTGCTTGTTGCAGGAGATGTAAACAGTTTCATTGTAATTAGCAGACATTCCTGTGCAGTGAAATAAATTCAAACTAAACTATCCTAAGTAATTTGATACCTAATTACCGCAACTCCTACTGTGTGCAGTTGCAACTCAGCGGGGGTACTGCGGCCCGGTTGGAAACCCCGTTATACGTTACCGGCCGGTGCGTGCGTGCGTGCGTGTGTGTGAGTGAGAGAGAGAAAGAGAGGTGGAATAGCGAGAGGAGGGAGAGAGAGAGAGAGAGAGAGAGAGAGAGGGAGAGAGAGATTCCGTTTGCGCACACGACACAATTGGATCTGTGCGCTCTCAATGAACCGTGCTGTTCACAAGACCATATCTAACAACACACTTCCATACACCATCCCTGATAATATCCCTTGGAAATAAGATGTTTCGGTGTAATTGTGTGTGCGGATGCACAGTGGCAGTGGCGCTTAACCCTCCGGCTGGCGCCACCGTCCGTCCGCCGCTCCCCCGCAAAATGAAGTCGCTTTACACCATTTCCTCCGCTGAAAGGTTACCACCCGGTCAATTTACTCTCTCGTGCACTTAAGTGGGGAAATAAAGCAAACATCAAGAACACAAACGCAGACCAGTAATGAGTAGAATAAATACTACAGCCAGTAGACTGTTTCATATGTAATTGTCTGTGGCCGGCTCAGACTGTGCTGGCGCTAATTGGTGCTGTAAGTCTCCTCTGCATTTCGGACAACGAAGATAACTTATCAAAAGAAATTAATAATAATTATTATTATCATAACAATGTAGTGTGTGTGTGTGTGTGTGCGCGCGCGCGCGATGAGTTTGTGAGTGTGCACGAACGGGTAGCGTGTGTGGTCAAAAAATTTCAGAACAAAGATTTTATTCAATTAACTTTATTTTTATAAATATTGTTAGATCGTCGTATGGTACAGAGGAAAATAAAATACAAGACACCAACTAAGTCACCAGTCACCAGCTTTAATTATCAAAATTAAACAGTTTGTAATCAACAAGATAGTCTCTTACAACAAATCAAATAGAAATTGTTCACACGCTACCATAAAAATGTCAACGAATATAAAACACAATTGTATTACAATATTGTCCCGCACAATTATAAAACACATAACACTTCGCCACAATACTTCGAACCGCACTGTGTACATTGCCCGACAATAACTGAACTAATCGTCACTGAAGTCTTGTATTTATACCCCGCTGAGATTCCAGAATATTCCATGCTACGCGTCAAGAACACTACTAGAAAACACCAGAACGTAATTGATTGTGGCCTTTCACACAGCGCGCGCGGGCTGGTAAAATCTGGATCAGTCTCGGACGCGTGACAAGTGTCACGTAGGCCTAACTGTCCTTCATCTCAATAGCAGCAATACGTACGCGCGCACACACACATTACAGCTGGAAGAGCCGAGAAACACGTAGCATGTTCTGTAACGGTGTAACATTATTTCCGCATTACGTAACAATGTGTTCCAAGTGGATTCCGCTCGATCGGTACTCATCAGTTTGGTCCAATTAACTGGCTGGCCCTATTAATCTAAATTAATTCCAATAAAGTATAAAAAAGTCATTTAATAACGAAATACCTGATCCTGACATTTACTACAGTAAATATTATAATAATAAAATTTTTATAAATACGTTTTGGAAACAGGTTATTACGTGTTTATGATGCGTAGTAAAACATATACTACACTAGTAATACCAGCAACAACTAGACATGACTCCGTTATGGTAACTACATATTTATTTACAAACAATGGCATAAATAGGAGTTGTTCCTGGGGGGGGGGAGGGGGAGAAAGTTTGGAGCCCTATTTTTCTCGGGACAAACGAGAAAGTCAGGATTCCTCCAATATCATCATCTTCACGGATTAAGGATTAAACCAAGGATGGTTTATTCCGGTCTCAAATAGGCAAAGATTAGAGCTAGTCACTCCAGCGCTTCCTCGGACGTCCCACACCTCTCCGTCCCCTCGGCTTACAGTTCCAGAATTGTTTGGACATGCGGCAGTCATCCATTCGGCAAAGATGTTCCCACCAATTCAACCGATACTGGACGGTCCTGTCGAATATACTCAGCATATTCAGTTCCTGAATTTTATCTGTGTTTCTTCTAAGATCACGGAGAGTATACCTTTCCACGTCCCTGGCATTTCAGCCGCTTGGATGCGACTGGCCTGGCCTTTCGTTAAAGTCCAATTCTCAGACCCATAAAGAAGTGTGGGTTCAGTCCAATATAATTTTATAAATATCGTTACGACAATTACCAAACAACAAATTATGGAATTGCATTGTTAAAATCATAGGGAACGTTAACCAAAGATTCGATCAAGCGAGTAACATTAGCCGAAGAAAAAGTCAACATATGTGGAGAAGAGGAAGTACCTTCGTTATTGTATACGGAAATGGGAGAAGAACTAGCAGAGGAAGTACCGATTTGTATAACGACGAAAGAAGTGACTGGAAAGCCAACTATGGGCGTCGAGGAAAGGCTCCTGCTTGTTCCTGAGTTAATGGAACTTCGCACGAGGGAGAAGTTGCTGAAGATGAAGTTGTGCAAAAGGTCGCTGACGAGAACCAAACAGACTGGGACCAGCGTATACCACTATCCTTAATGGCGTATATATCATCAGTACACGACACAACCGGCATGACTGGTGTTTGGGCGGGAGATTCGTCTTCCTGGGGCTTTGATGTTCGGACCACCTGATACTCAGTCCAAGAGCCGCAGAACTATTCCTCACAACTAGAAAAGCAGCTACGAGAAATGAATTGCTTGGTGAGAATACAGCTGAAGATAGCCAGTGATAAAATGAAAACTCGGTATGACATTCGCAGGAATAGTGTGGGTTTCGAAGAATGAGATCAGGTTTGGTTGTTCAACCCAAAGCGCCGTCGTGGGCGCTCACCTAAACTTCAGACTAACTGGGAAGGAGCTTACTGTAAAAAAGAGAATCAACGATGTTGTCTATCGGATTCAACAGGAAAGACAGCCAAAGTTCAAGGTCGTCCACCTAGATCGCCTGGCTAAGTATTACTTCAGAGACGGTTTACCAGTTCGGGACGGAAGGCTTAAGTAGGGGCTGAGATTTTTAATTGTCGAGAGTGCCGTTCTACGCTTATCTCGAACAGGTGCAGTGTCTGTGTCAAGGCTGCGCAGTAAGATACTCTCTAGATTTTTTGAGTGTTTGTTAACTAATCAAATTACGCTGCTACGCCGCCAAAAGAATGGAACATTATTCTGGAACATCTGCATGGTATATATAAAAAACAGAGGCTGGCTTGGTTAGTCAGTTACACCTGGCGAGATTGTAGAGCGCGGATCCAGTGGTTGTTGCGGAAAGTGATTACTGGGTTATAATTAGTGCGGAACTCTTAATAGTTGACATTATTACTGCGTGTAAACAAATGAACTTGAATTACTGTTTGAGAGTATCTTGTTGTTTTCAAACTGTTATTTGTGACTCATTAAACCTGGTAATTAGTGATTTAATTGGTGGCTGTATTTGTTTCCATTGTACAATACGACGATCCGTGAGGCAATCGTAACAATATGCTTTGTGTCTCATAGTATTTGAGTAACCCAACAGGAAGTAAAGGGTTGAGAAAAATAAGGAAAAGCGCTGATTTCACAACATTATATATCGTTTAATTGTGATTCGAAGTAAAGGTAATCACTTTATATATATATATATAACGGATCTTTACAGCTGTCGCCGTTCCTCCGTCCCCAGCTTCCATTGTAACCTATCGTACCATGTAAGTTCTTCTAAATTTCTCGCAACCATTGCTTCCGCTACGTCATCTCGCCAACTCCTCCGTGGACGTCCTCTTTTCCTCCTCACCGGTGGTATCCATTCCAGTATTTTGCGGGGCCATCTGTCGTCTTCCATTCTCTTCACATGCCCAAACCAAGTCAATTGCCTTCTTTCTATTTCATCTACTATTGCCCTGTCAATATTCATCTCGGCTCTAATAGTCTCATTTCTAACCCTGTCTAATTTTGATCTTCTACAACTCCTCCTGAAGAAGTCCATTTCCGCTGTCATCAGTTTTTTCTTATTTACGTTTTAAACGCTCCAAACTTCTGCTCCATAAAGGATTACACTTTGTACCATGCTATTATATATATGTTTCTTTGTATTTCTTGTTATGGTAATGACTTTCATGTTGTTAATAATTCACTTATATTTTAATCTGCATTTTTAATACATCTGTGACAATGAGTCGTTCTGAAGATATTTTGAAAAACGCAGTTTTACTATCCCTTTGTATTTTAATTTAAGCATATTGGCTCAAGAATGTTTTAAACGACTTATAGTTTGTGTTACAGTACGTTATTTTTTACATAAAATACAGCAATAAAATCTTCTCATTTCTCCGAATTAGCAGTCAAAGAAACTGCTATTTCACTTGTGCAAAGATAACTGTTAGTAGTTCAAACCACAGAGACATTAGACCACAGAAGTCAAGACATAGGCAACTCTCTAAGTAGAAGCGTGATTGATTAAACCGATAAAGGTAGATTAATAGGCGGCCGTGCCTTTGTTTTCTGGCGCGCGCATAAATTGTTTTTTAAGACTCCATGTGCGCGCGTGATTGCCAATATTTAGAAAACTCCATTTTATTGCTTTAAAAATATGGTTATTGTTTTATTTCTACATTTATTTATTTCTACAGTTATTTATTTCTACGGTTATTTATTTCTAGTTATTTATTTCTACGGTTATTTATTTCTACAGTTATTTACTTCTACAATTATTTATTTCTACAGTTATTTATTTCTACAGTTATTTATTTCTACGGTTATTTATTTCTAGTTATTTATTTCTACGGTTATTTATTTCTACAGTTATTTATTTCTACAGTTATTTATTTCTACGGTTATTCATTTCTACAGTTATTTATTTCTACGGTTATTCATTTCTACAGTTATTTATTTCTACGGTTATTTATTTCTACAGTTATTTATTTCTACAGTTATTTATAAGCCTTATTTTCACACACACAACTGGCTCAGAAATAGTCCTACGTGGAGTGATTACGGAATTTTGCTGACATTTTTATTGTACCTCTTGGGAGGGGATCATCCCTCTGATCCTCCCCGTAGTTATGCTACTGTTTACAAATAATTATTTACTAATACACACTGTATTACAGTTATAATTTTTTTAGTTCCAATGCCATTATTGTTATTTAATACTATATTATTATCTGGATACACTAATATCAAGTGTTTTCTGTTATTAATGAGATAGGTGATGACCTAGAAGAAGGTGGCTACAGGACGTAGAAGACGACCTCAAAGGAGGATGGATATCGAGGATTGGAGGCGAAGACTGGAGGACTGAGGGGTTTGGAAGCGACTAGTCGAGGGCTGTAGCGCCAAGGCTCTTCGTGGGCTGTAGCGCCAGAGGAATGAATGAATGAATGAGGCAGGCGATAAAAATACGATAAATAAAAATATAAATTACAGTATTGTACTTCAGCATAACGAAGTAGCACGACATAGGCTAGTTTAAAAAATTCGTACGCATAATTAATTTTAAGAAACTACTGGTTACTTGATTAATTTTTTGTATCATTTACATTTGCGTTGTCGATTTGTGTTCCAATTTCTGTAGGACGCTTTTTTTTTTGTCGTCTGCATAAAATATCATTTATTAATTTTTTAGCGTTCTGTATTGTTATCCGTTGAACTGGGTTAACTTCGTCGTCATCATCATAGCCGAACACTACATTTAGGCTAAAAATGTAAAATACTTTAATAAAAAAGAATTCATTTCATCGATCTGCGATAATTATTCTTAATTTTCAATTTGCTCCGCTAGGAAGTTTGCGTCTTATTTTGTAACTGTCGACTCCGGCAGCAAAAGACTCGTTGGTTGAACACAATGGGCAAAGCAATTTCCATTTGTTGTAACGTTTGTCGTTTTTCTGCCACAATTCCCATATGTAGACTAAGTTGATCTATAGATCTATATATAATTATATTTTATTCATATTCATAAATGCTCAGTTATTCTTGTTACATATTTTATATTATATTTAATTTTTATAATGATTTTACATCAAGATATTTCTTTCCTTATTAGGAGCATGTTTCGGGTACCATTTTGTAACCATCCTCAGCCTTCCAGACCTTGTTTCTGGTGAAGTACATGTGTGTTGGTTAGTCGTTATTGTGGCTTCCTGTTCGCTTCTGGTATTTTAAATTGGTTTTATTGTGTGTGATTGTGGTGTATGTATTAGTATTTTGTGTATTTTCGATGTTGAGTGCTTTGAAAATTGTGTCATGTTTTGTATTGATTTGTATTTGTTCAGGTATTAGTTTGTTTTGTGTTTTATGTTTGTATATTTGTAAATTTTCCCAAATGTTCATTATGGTGGCTTTGTGTGGTATGTGTTTTATTAGTGTCATGTTGGTTTTGTTTGGGAATTCATGTCCAGTGTTTATTGCATGTGTGGCCAAATTAGATTTGTATATTTCTGGTTTATTGTATGCGTTTAGGTGTTCAAAATAACGTTTTTTCAGTTGTTTTTTGTTTGTCCTATGTAACATTTATTGCAATCTTGGCATTCAATTTTGTATATACCATTGGTTGTTTTATTATCTTTGTTATGTGGGTTATTTAGTTTTTGTAGATTATTTTTGTTAGTTTTGTATGCTATTTTAATGTCTGTGTTCTTAAATAGTTTTGTTAGCTTTGTCATTTTATTATTTATGTATGTGAATGTGGCCCATTTTTTATTGTGTTATTATTTTTTTGTTCATTTTGATTAATTCAAAATGTTTAGTTTTTATTTTATATTTTATTTTATTTTCTATTTTGTTTACAGTGTTTTTATTGTATCCATTTTCACAAGCAATTTGGTATATTAAATTTCTTTCTTTGTCAGTTTCTTGTTTGTTTAGGGGTATTTTGTACATTCTGTTAAATAGTGAATAGAATGCTGCCATTTTATGTTGTGGTGGGTGGTCAGAATGCTTAGGTATAATTATGTTAGTGGAAGTCGGTTTTCTGTATATTGCATATTGTAGGTGGTTATTGTATCTTGTGATGGTTATGTCGGAATAGTTGATTTTGTTGTGATTTTCTTTTTCTTCTGTGAATTGTATTTTTGGATGTATGTTATTGATATGTTTTAATATGTTATCTGCATTTGTATTTTTGTTTACATTATATTAATAGTACAACTTTTTACAAGAATATATTTTATTATTATATATAATATAATTATATTTTTTATTTTAGATTAATATAATATAATTTAATTTATAGGCGAAGGAATAGTTCGTCTGCTTTGTAAATTTTACGTACTCCAAAAATTGAAACATGTATCTACGTTTTCCTGTTTGAAGAAAAGCAAACGGTTACCGAATAGTTGGTTGATAGATGGCGAAAATTTGGAAAAACTTTGAGAGATGCGATCGCACTCGCGTGTGAACTATGTACACATCAGCATTGCTTAGTCGTGCGTACTGTTCAGAAACCAAAATTGTTACGTCATAAAGTGTACACCGTATCTTCTATGTGTTGTTCACACACAAGGATTAAGTATTATTAAGTGTGTTCGGGGAACAACCATGTCTTCTAGGACACCGTTATCACGATTCCTATTCGGTTTATTAACATCATAATCTATACACCACCGTTTCTATAATCTCTTGACTTTCTTTTCTTTTCTATAAAGTGAGTGGACCAAATAGTTATCTTCCCATCTCTTTAAAGAGAAGTATCTCTTTCATCTCGCCGGCACCTCCAGCTGTATAAGCTATTGACGAATGACGAGATCGAGGGCTATAATACAAAACTTACACCGAATACAAACTACGCCGATTGCGTATAACTGTACTCTCTCTCTCTCTCTCTCTCTCTCTCTCTCTCTCTCTCTCTCTCTCTGTGTGTGTGTGTGTGTGTGTGTGTGCGTGCGTGCGCGTGTGTGTGTTACCGTTTCTATGGACTGTACGCGATACCGCCTTATTTTGGTGTGGCTTTGAATTTTGCCTCGTTTTAAGCCTGTTTTTTGTTTGAATTCAGCTCAAAGAAAAAATGGTAATTGTTATGTGTAGGCCTATATTTATCCACACATGTACTCCAAACCCTAAGATTTATATAATATTGTTACGTAATGCGGGTAAGTGTTACGTAATACGGAACGTTCTATAAGTATCTCGAATATTCCACCTGTAATGTGTGTGTGTGTGTGTGTGTGTGTGTGTGTGTGTGTGTGTGTGTGTGTGTGTGTGTGTGTGTGTGTGTGTGTGTGTGTGTGTGTGTGTGTGTGTGTGTGTGTGTGTGTGTGTGTGTGTGTGTGTGTGTGTGTGTGTGTGTGTGTGTGTGTGTGAGCTGCTACTTTACGGTGAAAGACAATTACGCGTCAACTATCGACTCTATACCGGACCATACCGATCAGCGCAGTGTTCAAGGACACTGTTTCTAGTGGATTCTCGAGAGCGCCTGTTTGTTTAACAAAGTGGCAGATTATTCCGGAAATCAGCGGGGTATAAATAAGCTATTCAGCGACGGTCAAGTCAGTTATTGTCGGGCGATTACACAGTGCGTTTAAGTGGCGATTTACACAGTGCAGTTCGAAGTATTGTGCCGAAGTATTATGTATTTTATAATTGTCCGGGACGATTGTAATACAATTGTGTTTTATATTAGTTGACATTTTATTGCGTGTGAACAATTTTTACTTGATTTGTTGTAAGAGACAATCTTGTCGATTACAAACTGTTTAATTGTGATAATTAAAGCTGGTGATTTAGTGACTTAATTGGTGTCTTGTATTTTGTTTTCCACCGTACCGTACGACGGTCAGTTAGACCGTCGTAAGAATATGATGTTTCGGTCTGAGTTATGTGTGGAAATGTTCTTCCCCTAAGGGTTTGTTGGTATTCTGGTATATTCAACCCTAGTATCCTAATTCATTACATACAATGTAGTCTGAAAATACTCTAAAGCCTCTTAGGGGGGAGAAAAATCACAGTCCAACGCCTATTCTATAGGTCGGTTTAAGTTCTTTAATCCCAGAGTAAAATCATGTAACCCGTATGAAGGTTTGAGTTAAGAAATATAAATAACAGACGAGGAATATTTATGAAGTTAGCAGTGTCAAAAGTTGTGTAGGTACAATCTTTATTATACGGTCGAAGAAAAAAGATACCAAGAACGGACGATACTTCAAAGGAGTTAATTTTTATTATGACTACATAAAAACTAATAGTTAAAATGAACATAAGGTAAATAAGTATACAACACAAATAATGAATAGATTGTAATATTATAGACATAAGTAAGTATGAAAGGCGGCCGTGCAAAATCAAAAAATATAACTTACCAACCAGATATTACTTAATCAGAGCATTAAAATCACAAACATTGACTTAAGGAATAAAACTGAAAAAAAGATACTAAGCTATTCATAGAGATTAAATAAAGATAGAAGACTTCATTCCATTCTGGGAATAAAAATATCAGTAATACAATAATACCACTAAGTGGTAAAAGTAATACCACTAATGAACAATTCAGAAATACTATTACAAACGCAATTGATCAGGCCAACTATAGAAGCTGTTCTCGGTTTCCCTGCTTCTATTAAGATTTTATTCTCCACATAAAGAGTCTGTATTGCTCTGATTAGATGTTGTGGGATCCGTTTTCTTCCCATTCCTGCCCATAGTTTGCCCCGATTCACTCTGTCAGACGCCTTCCAGAACATTTTATGATTGGTCACTCTGCAATTGACACTTTGTTGTTTGCAGACGATCAGGCTATTCTGCTGCAGTCTGAAAACAGATTGCAGATGGGGATACATTTGTTAAATCGAATCTGGAGAGACTCTGGATTGCAGATATCCACACGTAAGACCAATGTGATGGCTTTTCGTAGAACTGATCCCGTACGGGCAAAAATTGTTATAGATGGTACTGTCCTGGAGCAAGTTAGCAATTTTCAATACCTGGGCTACAGTGTGTCTTATAATGTATGCAACGACGTTGTGAATAAGTTGCATAAGTTCAACCTTATGTGCGGGGCCATTAGGCGAACCCTTAAGTCAGCAAGTAAAGGAACACGCCTAAAATTCTACAAGGTGATGGCTCTTCCCACACTTTTTTATGGGTCTGAGAATTGGATTTCAACGAAAGGCCAGGTCAGTCGCATCCAAGCGGCTAAAATGAGATTCCTCAGGCACGTGGCAGAGTATATTCTCCATGATCATAGAAGAAACACAGCTATACGGCAGGAACTGAACATTATGAGTATACTCGACAGGATCGCCCAGTATCGGCTGAATTGGTGGGACCATATTTGCCGAATGGATGACTGCCGCATCCCCAAACAACTCTGGAACTCTAACCCGAGTTGACGAAGAGGTGTGGGACGTCCAAGGAAGCGCTGGAGTGACCATATCTAATCTTTGCTCATTTGAAACCGGAACAAACCAGCCTTTGTTTAATCTGTGAAGAAGAAGAAGAAGAAGAAGAAGAAGAAGAAGAAGAAGAAGAAGAAGAAGAAGAAGAAGAAGAAGAAGAAGAAGAAGAAGATGACGATGATGATGATGATGACTATTACAAACAAAATTATCAATAAATGAATCAATAAAATAAGTTATTGACGCCAGAAATGAAACTGAATCCACAGGACTCCGCCGAACAACAAGGAAAATAAAAATTCAAAGCTACAACAAAGAAAATTAAAATATACCTAGTATAGAAAGGCAGAAACAAATAGTGAGGAAATAGATAAATAATGTAGATTAAAAATTGTGATAGACGTTAAAAATAAAAGTAGAAGTAAAATAAGAGACTCAGAAAGACATTAAACCATGTCAGATAACGTGTGGAAAACTTCAATTAAGAGCTGTTACGATAGACAAGTGGATATTGAGACAAACTATACTTGCTGCGTTCAAATGAAGTGATCAGGGCCGCAACTACCATATGTGTGAAACGTGCACCGCACACGGGGGGCTATACCAAAACGGCGGCCGTAGACTGCCAAATTCATCAGCAGATATTTGCAAAATAAATTAAAACAATTAGTACCGACTAGGTCTAGATATATGATATTAACGTTTACTGAGTTGTTCTTGATATTTGTTTTGTTAGCATTGCCGCAGTGTACTGGCATCAGCTTTTGTTTTGACTCCCAATAAAGTGTATAGTGTATTCTTGTGCGACATTTATATCCGAGCTATAGCTGCGGTCTCTTTGTGGTTTTGTAGACAGGCGCGTGCATGTCGACGCCGGCAAATATAAAGTACCTACCCGATAAGAGAAGAAAGTATTTATGTTTTGTTTTGACAAACGGGAGCCTTTAGGACTGTCAAATTACATTAAAAACAACAGGAGTTTGTAAGCGGTAGCAGAAATTTGTTAGTTATGCTTAAGACGTTTCCAAGGACGGTGTTGTTTTTTGGTCACGGTCTGACGGTGTAATTCTGGGACGTGTCGTGTTTGTGTACGGTTTATATTCGTAATATCATCAAAATGTCTGACAGAAAAACGACAAGGTTGTCGGGTTTTCAATATAAACAAAAAATAAAAGCAAAAATTGAAGAACAACAGAAGTTACGTGGTGTGTTAGAAAACGTTTTTAGCTGATACTAGTGAAAGTGAAACAGCACTAGAAGTGAAACACTTCTACTATCACATCTTCCATCATGCAAGTATTCAGCTAAATAAGTTTTTGAAAAATATATTTATTTTTTGTCAATTTTTACTATTTATGTGTGTATAAATTTTTAATTAAAATAATATTAAATAGTGTGGCAAAGTAGTGAAACGCCGCCCCAAAATTTATTACACCCCCTTTTTTTATTTCCCCCCCCCCAAAAAATTTTTTTTTTTAATTTATTTTGGAAAGGCGTTACTTAATATGTAAGACTGGACGCGTGGCCTAGATTGAAATAAAATGTGCTGAGCCCATCCTGACAGCTCTTGCAAAGAAACACTTGATTAACAGCAACAAAATTTTATTTATGCATCATTTGATTTCGAGACAAACACTTTTACAATTACAATTCTTTTCGTTTTAGTTTTTCTTAAGGCTGAACATCAAGTTAAATATTTATTTTAAAGCACCATGGTGGTTGGATTGCAACAATAACATCTCCAAAATAATATCTCTAACAATTAACTTACAATATACAAAACTACCAAACACAGAGTATTTCACTTTCAAAAAAAGATTTTTCATTTGCATTCAGAATGCTTGAACAATTAATCAACATGAGATTATTAGAAGTACATAATAGTGAGAATCAATTATCCGTAGATAATAATTAAATTTTTGAAAAATAATTACTTAAATGTGTTCAAATACTTCCATCTATCCGTCCCCAGCACTTGGATTAATAAATCGAAAAGCAAGTAACCTTAAAATCACAAACTGTGATCACAGTTAAGCAGACATTGAAAGTTTGTTAATTAATTATACATTTTTTTAATAAATATTGTATAATCAAGCAGAACCAGTTAATAATTAATTAATTCCAAAAGGAGTTTTAATTTAGAATGAAATGAACTGGAAAAGTTGAACGCGCGGGATCACAAGTCACGTGACAGGTAGATGCAAGTACTGTCTGGGTATTACATTTTCTTAAAGTCTGGTTTTTATAAGTTGATTTAGAAATTGGTTTTCTTTTGCAGGAATTAAAATTAAATATCTACATTATGACAATGGTAACCCTTGACATCATGAAAGACTAACATACTAATACTTATAACATATTCATAACACAGTCATCACTATCCACATTTTAGCATGTCTACACAAAACATGTTCAGGCAGTGTTAATTCTGAAGTATGAGTCTATTTTCTAGAACTGAGTTTCTCTGTGTGTGTTACACGGTAACCAGCGGAGTGTTGTGTGTGTGATGAACAAAAAAAAGGAAAGTTCCCACCTGATCTTTTAGAACACATAAAAGAGATTCCTGCCGTCCAAGTTGAGCGTGAATGATAATTTAGCGTGGCGTGACGGCGCTGGGGATCCTTACGCACTGCTCTGCGGATGGGAAAAGATGTTGAGTTCCCATCTCGTTGACCCCTCTCCTCCCGACTAAGCGGGTAAACCTGAAGCTCTTTATAGGATTATAGGATCATAGTAGTAGTTAATCACGGCACGCCGTCACGATCCGCACAGCACAAAGTTGAAAGAGAAAAAGAGACGAGAGTTGACGCTGCGTGAAATTATAAAACACAAAACACTGCTGGATAAATCTCGTAGTCAAGCACAGACGCCACGGCCAACCAAATGACGTCACAGATAAGGTCGCGGCGGCCGACTAAGTCTCGATACCGATAGCGGACATTGTAACATGCAGCGATAACGCACCGAACGTACGGAAATACAATTAAACTGGCCGTGGTGTTTACCTTTAATATAGCCACGGCACAGTAGGGATATGAAATGTATATTCAAGAGGTAAAACTGTACACGGGCGGCAAGCACTCTAGCGACGGCACTGGAAGCAAGAAAGAATTATAACATTCTAGCTGCTTTAAAGAAATAAATTTTGGAAGTATTGAGATAAAAATAAAAACTCTCAGATAATTAACAGCAGCAGCATTAATAATTATTTATGGAATAATTACAACATACCAAAGGCTAATGAACCTTTTTATAAATGCATCAGAATAAAAACTCGAGAAATAGCGTACATAGTACGCTCAACAAAGGAGAAAAAACATAATTATTTTAATTTTTTTAATGGTATACATATAGTCTGAAAAATTACAAAATAATTTAATTGATGCCATCTTGATACAATGTTTTCAGTAAAATTCTAATTACTAGACTTAATAGACAAAGTGACACTCATCAATCACTTGATCACGTTGGATTTAGAATCAACTGCTATACAACTGACCATGCTCAAATAGTAAACGAATTTCCAAGACATTGCAGTGAGTATGAAAACAGTTTGTATAGTTTATATCGATTTTTGTCTTAACTACGTTGAAGCCGTTAGAATAAAAAAATGGGAAAGGTTCTTACAGATCTTGTACGAAATATGAACAAACACAACAGATGAAGTCAAAAAGTTTCACGTTTGAAATAAAATTGAAATAGGCCTACAGAAAGGAGTCTATCGTCAAAGCTGTTCTTAGCAACATAAGAGGGTGTGTTCAGTGTTGAGAGGTTTAGAATGAGAAAACAAAGGATATAAAATAAAGTAACTATACCTTTTAATACTGATGTCTGCAGAAGCTCTAGTGTTAATTAATGGCAGTACAGTTGAGATGGAAAAAATTTTTTATTAGATCAACGAAGAAAGCGAAGAGACTATTCTTCGAAAAAAAATATGAAAAACAAAATTAACTCTGCTGCACATCACTATAGAAAAATGTTTTTTTTCCGATTAGCGCTTCCAAGCTTCACAGCTCATCATCAGAGCGGAAATATCAGATATCGAAAAAAAATTTCTATAGTGGTGTCCAACAGTGTTATTTCTTTTTGTGATTATAACCGCTAACACAAATTTATTAATTAAAAATATGGAAAAGATATATACATAATGTTAATAAGGTTACCTCAGCCAACGAGATAAAAGTGTGTGGTAAGTGTTCTAACATCTGTAAATTAAGTTGTACATTTGAGTAAAAATGTCCAAACAATATCATGAGATAGAATATCATGTGTATCGTGACCCCACATTTCCTCTTCAACGATCAAAGTACGCGTATTTGTGATTACGCTTCGAGTGGCGATCAAAATATAGTGCACTTCCACCGTCCTGCACCTTTCGCACCCGTTTTTATGCCAAACTCAAGTGCATGGGCGCAGCGGTGCGTATTAACACATTATCTCTTCCAATCTAAAATACTGTCCTCGGTGAATAAAACAAAGCTTTGTAAATGTATGATCAGGCCAATAATGACGTACGGATCAAAAAGCTGGACCGTCGGTGTTGAAAATGTTGCCATCTTAAACGTTTTGAGCGGACAAAAATAATGAAAATTCACGGTCTGTGAAAGCAGAAGCAAATTTGACGATAAAGAAAGGATCCCACATTCAAACCAGAGATATGTAATGATATATTATCAGATTATAATATACACGCAATGTTCGTAAGATTTGAAGACCATAGAAGGAGATGGTGTGAACACTTGAATCGCATGCCTGATATCCATCTACCCGCCTTGGGTTATCACCCTACCGGGAAGAGAGATGTCGGTAGACCGAAGAGGAGATGGGTTCCGCAACAGGTCTAACGCCTAGTCCTTGGAGTGATGATGTTGTTGTTGATGGTGACGATAATGACGACGATGACAATGATGATGGTGATGGTGAGGTACGTAAGATCTAATTGTTGGTTTTTAATGTGGAGAGACTGGATCGAAATAGGCGACCAAAAACAAAATCTTTCATGAATTAAACGGGAGAGTGAGGTAGAGACAGAAAGACCGAGAAGACGATGTTATGGAAAGACGAAACGGATTTCTAAAGAATGAGGTTTACGAATTGGAGACGACGGCAATAAGAATAATTGAAGAGCGGGGGGACAAAAAGGTAAGGTCCGTGTAAGATTGTGTTGCTTTGAAGAGTAAGGTTGTAACAGTAATAGACTGATAATTAATTAGATCGATATATAGAAAGAGAGGGGTGAGAGTGAGAGAAAGTGAGAAAGAGAAATACAAGAGAGAAAGTGCCTCCTACTTCTTCTTCTTCTTCTTCTTCTTCTTCTTCTTCTTCTTCTTCTTCTTCTTCTTCTTCTTCTTCTTCTTCTTTTCTACACTTCAGGGATTCTTCTGTTCCGACTTCACATTATCACAACCATTTCTTTCTTGGTCTTCCTATTCCTACATCCCTTCTTTCAGAAGCCTTGTACTGGTTTAAAATTACTGGTATTTTACCTTCATTCATGCGACTCAAATCTCTCTCCGTTTTCCCCTGTGTTCTTAAATTTTTGGATTTCGTTGTCCATGACGTGTCCGTTACTTAACTAAATATAATTAATTAACTACCGACTCGGCAAACAAAGTTCCGAGTCGGTAGTGAATTAATTATATTTCTTAAATTTTCTCATTTAGATTATATATATATTTAATTTTTTCCGTATATCTTCATTTTTTATATGATCCCTTGTTGTGCATTCTTTAACCCTACTTAAAAATCTCAACTCAGCTGATTTTATGATGCTTTTATCTCTTTATTTTGTAATCCAGGATTCACTGCCACATAACAACACTGGAACACCCACTGTTCTGTAGAATTTTAATTTTGTCTCACGTCTCGTTTTATTTTTCACTGTTCTATTTATAGTTCCACAGATGTTTTGAAATCTACTAACTTTATTTTGTATATCTTTGTCAACGTCAAAACTGATATCATAATTTAAATAGTTAAAATTTCAGGTCTGTTCCAATACTATATCCTCAATAATAATCTTTGAGCGCACTATGAAATTTTCCGCGGGAAAGTTGTTCCTATGTATTGAAATTTACTAACTCATTGTCCGTGTTGCTGACTGTCATAGCTTGATGTACGTAGACAGTGTTCTACTGATACTTTTCACCAACTTTGTCACTACTTACTGCCACACTGCTAAATACTTCGTTCTTGACGAGGCCTTTCGGTGTCTCCACTATCTTCAGCCCTCATCAAGAACGAAGTATTTAGCAGTGTAGCAGTAAGTAGTGACAAAGTTGGTGTTAAGATGGCTGCTAATAAAACTAACAAAACTGGTACTGATATTTTTTTCTTCGCAACGTTCATATCAAGGGCATAGACCTTACTGCTTTTATGAATTCTTTTCATCATTAGTTTAGAATAGACAAACTATAAAATTAAAAATAATCCCTTAACTAAGACTCAATCAGGTAAGGTACGAAGCGTCTGTAGGCAACAGTTAACGCTGTAAAACCACATTGTAACAGTTAACCCACGATAACTCGTATTTACAGTCCTCTCTCATGTCTCGTATCGGACAATAAAACACAGTGGTCGGAGTATGTAATCGCTGTATATTGTATTACCAACAGCTACATTCGCCGGTACCAACGCATGTACATTACGTTCATCACATTATTGCGCTGTACAGTTGCTGAGCGCGCTCAACTTATTGCTTATATTGGTGTTTAAAACTAATTATTGTACAGCTAAAAGTGTAGTGCGCGTTTATTAAGCGCTGTATGTACGTACACAGCTTTACAATTATATACTTTACGTCGTTGTAAATAAATGTACAGCAATAACATTCCGCAGTCTATTCGATGCTCGCTGTCTGAGTTCAACAAATAAGATAAACTTTATTTTTATATTATGTTTAGTATGCAGTAATGTATTCTGCATAAAACGAGTGGTTTTTAAATGGAAAGTCAGAAAAAAGAAAACTAAAAACGAAACATTTGCACGCTCGCGCGCGCGCGTACATTCTAAACACATACACACGAAACTAGGTTCTAAATATAAATGTTTCTTCTTATTCATAACATTAAAGCTTTCACGGTCGGAGTTATGTTCAGTAAAATTTGTTTCCGAGTTATTGGGCTGTGGGTCCTCTTCTTGTAGAGCGAAACGTTTCGACTGCAACTGCGTCATCTTCAGTGGTCTTCTGTTCCTCTGACGACTCTCGTCCCGTCGTCATTTAGTCGCCAGACGAACACAATAGAAGACCACTGAAGATGACTGCCGCAGATGCAGTAGAAACGTTTGTCTCTACAAGAAGAGGACAGCGGTCCATCAGTCCGAAAAATAATTCTACTAAAGATTTCTTCTTCTTCTTCTTCTTCTTCTTCTTCTTCTTCTTCTTCTTCTTCTTCTTCTTCTACTACTACTTTTTCTTCTTCTTCTTCTTCTTCTTCTTCTTCTTCTTCTTCTTCTTCTTCTTCTTCTTCAAACTCCTGTTCCACTACTTCTCTTTTTGGTCTTATTTTTCTACTTCTTGTCCCTTTAAGGACTAAGCGATCCTTTTCAGAAAATTCAAGCCATATCCTCCTCGGTGTACTTCCAGGAGGTATCTTCCCCTTTCGTAATATTCAAGATAGTGCTTGCCCAGTCAATCCGTCAGCCGTCATTCTTTCAGGCACCTACCTCGATGTTCATCATTCTGTACTTTATTGAGAACACATAAGTTCATGAAGTGGATCCTCGTTCCGTATTCTACTATCCTCTCGTGCACATTCTTTCACAAAACATAGAAACGTCATCTCGGAAGCTCTAGTCCTGGTTACATCTCTGTGCGTTGTTACTTAATTCTCAGACCGACACAACGTAGAGGAACTGCCGTGACTTCATAAAACCCCATCTAGACCTCCTTCACTGTGTTGTGCTCAATTTTTCGCTTCACACCTTAGATTGAGTTAGACTTGATAAATTTAGTATCTCTGTCACCAGTGTACGCAATGTCGCATCTCAGAATTGGAAGTGTTATACTTGTTCAAAGACTTGTAACTGAAGTAAGTACAGCAAACCCTGGTACATAATATGACTTGTACAACGTAAAACATCATAAAGACGTTGTAGCATGACAGATAATCCACTAAAAATTTATTCCATTAAGATCATAAAAACATTTAAATTACAAATAACTCAAAGAATTTCAAATGAAATTAATTTAAACTTCAAAGAAAAACACCAGTATAAAAGGAAAAAAGTAATTAAGTAATAAAAGTGCAAAACTAAGACGCAAGAAAATTAAATCTAAAGAAACTCATATATAAATCAGGAGATTACCCAGGAAGTTTAGGAGCAGGTGATAAAGAAGATACCCCGAACCAACCAACGGACAAAACAAAACCAAAGTACCTTGGAAAACCCAAGAAGGAAGAAGAGAAGATAAGAAGATATAGGATGGAAGAACTACAATAAATACCCATTAATAAACCTATTATTAACGACAATGAACCCCAAACCAAATGTTAATACCACCAAAGAAAGTATAACACCCCAAAATCTCATAAAATTGTAAATTAATTATAGACAAAAGTATTTAGTAGTGTGATAAGAAGTGCACCAACTAAAGTTATTATATAGTAAAATAAACAAATCTTCACAGTCCATTATGACTAAAGGTTTGGTCTGAGAATATAGTAAAACTCAAATATAAATCAGAACCAACAGTGTATGTGTACCAGTGTAAGTGATTTTAAATATAATAAACTTCAAGTTAATGTGTAACTATTACTTAAACAAGGTGCTATTAAATAACTTTTATATTTTATATAATTACAGAATTAACAAGTGATGAAATATTGAAGTGAAAATTATTTCCAATGTTTCATAAAAGAGCTCACTTTTTATCTAAAAACATTCATAGAAATGCAAAGGATAAAGAGAGTAGGTGGGGGAATAATTACACAAACCGGGGATTAATTTAAAATACAATATAAACAGAAAAGACTGTGATTGACTTAAGTTTAATAAAAATTAAAAAATTTTAAATGGCTAATTATGTTTAGGGGCCTATGAACTCCACTTTTCAAAGAGTTCTAATAGAATAAGATTTATATTTAGTGTAAGAATGTTTAGTTACATAACAGTGTGCATACAGCTTAAAATGTTTATGTATGGATGCTGTACCAGATGATAAAATGTTTATTATGTATGTTAAAAATAGTTCAAATTAACATGTCTAACTTTGGAGACTGCTAGTTAATGTTAAATATTATTTTTTGTATTAGTAGCATGAATAATATGCTACAGGTATCAATAGTTATGTAAGCAATTTTATTTAATGTTATGTTAACTTTAAAAAGTCAGAGGAGGTGTAGAAATAACTTTATTTGAAAAAAAAACAATATATGTAAGATACTAAGATCTAGGCCAAATAATGAATTCCCAAAAATTAATATAATTGAGTAAATAAGTCTGATGAACCATGTAAACTAATAAGATTTATGTAAGGTGGATCGATCACCAACTACTATAACTGATCCTATACTTTAAAAGAGTAATATGAAAAGATGTATTAAATTATTAAAAATTTTCAAAATGTAATAACTAACTATTTCAGAGGAGGAATAGTAAATTCATGAATTATAACTAAAAGCCAGATAAATTGACAAATTTATAAGAAATTAAGGAAAGGTAGTTATTAATTAAGGAAATTAAGAAATTTATATCAATCTAGAAGTTATTATAATCATATTTATAACACCAAACATGGCTATTATTTTGGACAAGAACAGGAAGCAGATTTTTGGGCCTATGTTTCCAAAAAGACGAAATATGGCAATTTTAACAAAAATCTTTATAAATATGGACTATGACATATCAAATTAAACAGAATGAGGTAAATAAACCAAATATGTTGTTAATAGTTCACTAAAGCAATCTATAAACTAAAAATATTCTGTATATAATGTATTTTATATTCACATAAATAGGAAGTGAAATATATTTAAACAATACTTTTTTCATATTAACTTGGCAAGATATTTCCTGAGACGAAGGAAGTAAAACAGTTCTTTATTAACATTCAACGCGAAAGGTTGATATTCGATCGCGTTAAGAATCTGTATAACGTACCGAGTAATGGCGTATAAGGTTATGAATTGAAAACGAGAGTTACCGAATTATTTACTTAAAACATAAAATCAGTGTACTACACCAACACAAAAAGTGAAAACAAACAATACCTATCAAAATATAAGTGAATTCAACCAATAAAACTATACCACATTGATAATTCACTCTACAACGAACTTTAACATTTTTCACCATATACGCTATATAATTGAACACACCTAACACCAGACAATTAACACCAGTGAACACAGAACACTTCTTCAGGACACCTTTAACAACACCATAGACAACATACCATATTACGGAGACAATAAAACGGTAGTGAAGGCGTTTTTATTAACAGAATTTATAACCATCGTTTCTGAATTTTCTTCAACTACGAGACGTGCCGCCATTTTGAGCTCCCGTCATGCAAAGTGTATATCAGCCGAGAGTCGCCGCCAACTGGATTGGTCTGAATCATTAACTATTATAAACATTATAAATTATTATCCATTGGTCATTTATTAATTATTAAGAATTATTTGTACATGTTATACTTTTTATGCTTGCTCCCTTCTCTGACTATATAATTATACCCGCTAAAAGAACCATTTTAACATTTATATAATATAACCTGTAGTTGTAAAATCGACCAAGCCCTGTGAAAGAGTCGAACATTTAAACAATATCGATTTTAAATCGATCTTTTAGAAATATTGTCAATAAATTAAATTAATTCAACTATCTGGATTTGGAATTATTTCACATATTAAAATAAGAGTTTGAGTTAACTACAGGACTTACTGGAAGACGATAGATATTAAAGGAAAGTGATATATTGGAGCAGAGCAGAAAATCGCAAATCGATTATTGTAGGAAGACAATCTGATTAACTCCAGATTCATTTAAGGTCAACCAGAAGTGCATATATTAACCAAATCAACTCACCAAATTTTAAAATGTTAACGAAACCACAGAACAAGAATTATTTATAAAATATTACAACCATAAACAAACATAAATTTTTTTTATTTTTTTGAAAAAAAAACATTTTTTGTATAAACTAATTTTTTTGTGTGTACAATACACAGATATCTTTATTTGTAACAACGTATAAAACGCGTTTGGTTACAACGTTTATCAAATTCTCTTAGAGGACATACAAGTTCCTCGCATCTATCTGAGCGTTATATGAAAGTGTCTGACGGAGGGAGTATAGCAGCGTAAGCAAGAGAGAGAGCGTACAATCGCAGCCATCTCACTCTAACCTCGTCACAGCGACATCCGATACCGGTACGAACATGAAAATTTACTCAATACAAATTATCAGTTCAACCTGTGATAACTTAAAAACTAGTAAATATACGGCAATTCTGAAAACAGCATTGTATTCAGCAAGTGAAGCTTTATAAGTAGCCACAATCTCAGTTAATATAATTTACAATTGAAGAAGTTATACGGAAGACAAACGCCAAAAGGAATAACGAGAGAATTATGCTACGTAGGAATTAGGTAGGTGTTTTCACACACACACACACACACACACACACACACACACACACACACACACACACACACACACACACACACACACACACACACACACACACACAGATAAAGACCTAAGCAACAATATTCTTTGGTCAGATCTTTGAAAACACATTTGCAAATACCTGTAATCAATCGATTTGCAAACACAGGAAGCGATTTTAATTAGAAATTCTCTGCAGTTTCAAACCTGTCACGGGGTGTTTCGTCGACCTGTTCGAGATTGTCAAAACTGGAAAAACGCATGACTTATTTGAACAGCCAATCAGCATCCCGTATTTAAAACTGACGCCAACTCAAAGCGAGGGGTAGCATCACTCTTCGTTCGGATTTTCAATGCGCTAGTCGTGTATAATTTACGTACAGAAATTTTTCAATCACGCAAAAGTGTAATTAAGATCAAATTCGAGAAGTAGTCCGCAGTGAAGATGAACTAGTACCGTTCAACAACTCTCGCTGCGTAAAACAACGTTAATTAATTAAATTATTAATTAATTAATCATCAGCCGTGAAGGACCTGTGCGACAGAAGGCTACAGCATCTGTAATTGCCAGGTCTTCTTCTACAGCATTGATCAACATCAATTCTTCTGTGCAAAACCATCAAAAGGAGGACCCCTACGGATTCCTATCTTCGGTCAACGCATCAGACAGTAAGAAATAGATTCATTGATCAATGAAATAAGCACTAAACAATAATAAAAGCAATAAACAATTTTTAAAAGACACTAAGAATTTTACACTTTGTATTTTAATTATAAGATTAGCTCTAACATAGTATAGGAGTGTTGAATGGAAAGTGAGGTGTAGTATTGGACGTGCAAATTATTGCAGACCTGTTCTTTAGCACTGGTTTGGGAGATAGCAATCTCTTAATTAAACCAGATAAGAGCCATAGGTCGTTTGAACGTCTTAATCGTTACTTTTCACACTCACTCAGTAATTATAAGTGTTAGGGTAGAATTAAGTCCTACCATTAGCATTTTGAAGTTTAAAAATAATTTATTAAAACGTTAATTAAAATAATCAAGCAAATATTAAAGTGTTATTTGTAACGATTCCCCTTGAAAACCACAATCACCGAACGAATCCTGAGAAAGAGTGTCTCCATGCGCTGAGCTAAGCTGAAACCGTGTCATTTGTATCTGGGATTTGTTCTGGCGCCCAGGTAAAGTAATATCACGGGTAAGTAACATTTTATCTAACATTCAAAATATTAGATAATTGTGTTAGATAAAAGGGAGCGTGGTAATATATATATATATATATATATATATATATATATATATATATATATATATATATATATATATATTGCGATAGAACACAGGATCATGATAAGCAATTAACTATGCCTTATGCATGGATGAAGAACATTCTCATGTTTAAATTGGTTTCTTGTTCAAATTGGTTTTTTTAGCTATAGTTTTTGTATTCTATTACCGATAAGAATTTAGAATAGGTCAAACTCTTAAAAAATGTATTCGTCATTTTTCTATGTAATGTGTTCGTGAAAGTGTGGGCGGGTGCGCGAGTTATTAACATTCTTCTCTATTGTGTCCGTTATAATTATCCGATTACATGAGACTTGAACAAGACATAAAATTTAATATTATCTACAATTTCCCTATATTCTATGATCTTCAGATAACTGTTAAGTGTGAATTTTTGTTATGTGAAATCTCTATTTAAATCTCACTCAGGCGTGAAGTAATAAAATCCCAAATAATTATCTGTGCAGGCTTTGCCAATTTCATGCAAAGTGTTGCATGAAGAACTATTAGTGCCGTGTGCATAAATTATCATGTGACCGATATTTGGCCAATTAGAACGCAGTAAAATCATTGAAAATTGTCTTTTGCCATGAGCAGATCAAGTGAGTTCATCTTGAGCATTCGTCTACTAAACGTGCGGTTCGCGTTCAAGAAGTTTCTCTTGCGTGAACACGTTAACAGTGCGAAAGGTGTACGAAAACTTGGAACTCTGTGTGAGTTATTCTACAGACCCAAGTAATTCAGTTTTAATAAATAATATTGTGATTTACACGTATCCGTGTTAGTCAAGATATCCTCATAGGGAGATCTACTGGCCGCGGTAGATATGTGGGACGCGAGGACACTTGAAGACGTGCCGGAAGGTGTACGCCTATACACCGTTTTTCATTAAACACCCACGTTACACCTTGAGATACGTAAATAAACTATAACAATATTAAAACATTTTAAAACCCATTAACAATCATAATCAGTGTTATCGCAGCGAGGCCGTGTTGCAGTTCGTCGAGCAAGTTCAGCCTGTGTATCATCAGGACACCATCCCAGTAGAATCCACGAGGGAAGGACACGTGAGATATACGCATCGCCATCAGCCATCTCGCCGCATCAAATTGGAATATCTTCACTCAAGTAACAAATTCAGATCTGAAATTTATATAAACTGTTTTCAAACAATATTTCCAAATTAATAACATTTGTGTATGCTTAAAAATATATCGTATGAACTATTATTCAATTGGTGTGCAATAAATAATTATAATACCTCCAATATAGACTTGTTGATTTATAAAACACACACCATATTCCTATGCGCAAGAATTAATTCAATTGTGTTATCGCAATATATATATTTACCTAGAGACCCCCCTAATTGTTCCGAGCGAATTCAAACAATTAGGGGGGGGCTCAAGGTATATATATGGGTTTGTAGAGGTAGAACATTTGTCGTTTAAGACCTGAAGATGGTGGAGACACCGAAAGGCCTCGTCAAGAACGAAGTATTTAGCAGTCTGGCAGTAAGTAATGACAAAGTTGGTCTTACTTTTTCGTCGGTCTTCTGTCCTGGACATGAGACTGTAGCATTTCGTCTCAGTCTAATAATCCATTTTTATCGCGGTAAATCCAAGTTTAGTGTTCACCTTAGTACCTTAGAACTATGGTAAGTACCAATTCTACCATCACCTACTCTATTATGTTTCTTGTTCTCCCTACATACACTACGATACCATATTTGTTCTTTACTCTGTTGATATTCGTTACTCTGGAATATTCGGCTTTTATAACACACACACACGCGCGCGCGCGCGCGCGCGCGTACAACTGTACACGTCATTCAAGACAGACAAGAAGAAACGGTTACATGATCAAGAAAAATTTTAATTAAAAAGTTGGAATAATATCTTTAAACTGACTAAACGTTTAGAAGCCTTACATCGTTAACGTAGATGAAAGCAGTTTATTATTACAGAAGATAATAAGCCAATAAGCAAGTAAAATAAGTAACATTAATAATAAATAGGTTAAACAATAAAAATTACTCGTCGCACACCAGTTTTGCTGCCGAGACGCCTGAAGAACGGGTGACCTACTGAATGATAGTGCGTGCTTGTGTTGATGGGATATTACTGGTTCTGAAAACATTATTCAGACGTCAGAAAACGTATTTAGTTGTAATTTAGTGTGCCTATTAGATTGAACGTTCGCACATTATATTTAAGTGTAATTTATTAAATATTTTGTTAAAGCGTGTGTTTTTATTCGCTACAAGAAATACCGTGTGAGAGACAGTCAAGTCACACCGAAACTGTGTTAAACATATTTTAAATGTGTAGTATTACAGTGATGCGTGCAGTGGAATGCCATACGTCACTACATTCCTTGTTCGGTAGCAAAGGTGAACTGCTGATAGTAATCATTACAACGATAATAATAATGATAATAATATAAAATAATAATAATAATAATAACACAATACAACAATACTGTATGCGTGAGTCGTGTATGTAAAATAAGTAGTTACCGAGGAGTTACCGCAAGTTTTAAATGGATTTGCGGTAAATCATATTCGTTACAGCCACAATTATGCATAAAATCTACATAGTTTATACTACGTTTGATCCCCTTCAACCAATAAAGTACATTATCTCTATCAAGAGGTAGCTAACACGTGTCTGCTTGCTGTTACTGTGCGTGCGTGAAGAATGTGCCCGCAATTCTGGCTTATTAAGAGAATTTTTTTTAATCAATTAATTCATAATTCCCAATTACTACGTTCTAGAATAACAACTAATTACACAATGACCAATAAAAAAACATGTATATATATTTGCTTTACATGTATATTATTGTAAGAAATATCACTTGTGTGTGTGTGTGTTTATATATGTGCATACTTACGTGTTTTCTTTATTCAGAAGTTAAAAACTGATAACAATAATCAACAGCGACCTACCTAACCTAACCTGACATGCCCCAAAGAGCCCACACTGCCTGATTAATTTATCAGACGTTCTAGCAGTGATTAATTACGAATACGCTCTACAACAGTGCTTTCACAGTAAAATTTTTATATTTATCAATTTATTTGTGTGCAACGAAATTATTTATTCATGTATCGCAATGTAACGCCACTGACACTCTCGTCCTCCTGATAACATTTATCCAAAGAAACGATTAAGAATAATGATTACAACGAGCCTTTTCTTTTTTTTTTGTACTTCAGGTCAGTAAACACGTTTTCGGTTACAGTACAGTTTTAAATATAGATTATTAGCGTTTAACATTCTCCTAACTCGTATTTTTTTTTTTTTTTTTTTTTTTTAATTGTTTCATACGTTTTTCGTTCTCTATTCATCGATCTGCATTCCCTTTCTTTCTTCAGACGTCTCTACTTACTCTTTTTCCTCAATATAAGCTTTTTTCTGTTGTTGTAAAGTTGACAAAGAAAATTTCTAATATTCATTTATTTATTTATAACAACTTATGTATACGGGTTGATGATGGATTATGGGTTTTCCCAAAACCAATTCCCGAGTAAAACAATGTTTGCGTTGAGACAGAATCAGACGTTTCTTCTTCTTCTTCTTCTTCTTCTTCTTCTTCTTCTTCTTCTTCTTCTTCTTCTTCTTCTTCTTCTTCTTCTTCTTCTTCTTCTACTTCTTCTTCTTCTTCTTCTTCTTCTTCTTCTTCTTCTTCTCCTTCTTCTTCTTCTTTCACTCTTCCATTGGAAGTATAATGACGTGTGCCCGTCATATGCGTATGCATTCAACTAGACAGCCGGAAATGAGGTTTGTTGATTAATAGAACCTCCATGTCATTGTTCCACGAGCATTACTTGTGTTTCTACATTCTTCAAACAAAACTCAGACGCAAACGTTACAGGATCGCGTGTCGTGGTGCGTAAACCACGTTCGTACAGTTGTTCCTCAACACAGCGAAAACATCGCTAAATGAAATGTGACCTTAGTTGTAAATTTTGTAACGAGTAAACGAGTACCGTATCGCACAGCCTAGAATGTCCTGCACCCGTCCCTCCTTAGTCAAGCAGGTGTATACCTCAGTCAAGGCCGTGCTAAAGTAATCCAGAATACTCTGGAGAACACTTGAAATACGCATTAGCTGGCGTGCAGTAAGGAGGGAAAGTTATTTTGGACCTCTGCGCGACCTATAGAAACCACAGCAGCTGGCTTTGTCGACCAGTTCGTTGAGCGATTTTCCTTAGTGACGATCGAGTGGCGATTTATTCAAGTGCGGCGAAGTGTTATTGTATTGTAATTAGTGTGGAACTCTATTATTTGACATTATTACTGCGTGCGAATGAATTTAACTTGGATTATGTACCCGTTGATTATAAACTGTTATTTGTGATTAATTAAAGCTGCTAATTGGTGACTTCATTGGTGTCTGTATTTTTTGCTACTATACCGTACGACGATCAGAGTGACACCGTCGTATTATGACTGTTCGACTGTACTTATCATGACTGTATTCTCTGCCTATGAAAGCATTACGAATATTGTGACTGTTCGACTGTACTTATCATGACTGTATTCTCTGCCTATGAAAGCATTACGAATATTGTGACTGTTCGACCGTACTTACCATGACTGTATTCTCTGCCTATGAAAGCATTACGAATATTGTGAGTGTTCGACTGTACTTATCATGACTGTATTCTCTGCCTATGAAAGCATTACGAATATTGTGACTGTTCGACTGTACTTACCATGACTGTATTCTCTGCCTATGAAAGCATTACGAATATTGTGACTGTTCTACTGTACTTATCATGACTGTATTCTCTGCCTATGAAAGCATTACGAATATTGTGACTGTTCTACTGTACTTATCATGACTGTATTCTCTGCCTATGAAAGCATTACGAATATTGTGACTGTTCGACCGTACTTACCATGACTGTATTCTCTGCCTATGAAAGCATTACGAATATTGTGAGTGTTCGACTGTACTTATCATGACTGTATTCTCTGCCTATGAAAGCATTACGAATATTGTGACTGTTCAACTGTACTTACCATGACTGTATTCTCTGCCTATGAAAGCATTACGAATATTGTGACTGTTCTACTGTACTTATCATGACTGTATTCTCTGCCTATGAAAGCATTACGAATATTGTGACTGTTCGACCGTACTTACCATGACTGTATTCTCTGCCTATGAAAGCATTACGAATATTGTGAGTGTTCGACTGTACTTATCATGACTGTATTCTCTGCCTATGAAAGCATTACGAATATTGTGACTGTTCTACTGTACTTATCATGACTGTATTCTCTGCCTATGAAAGCATTACGAATATTGTGACTGTTCGACCGTACTTACCATGACTGTATTCTCTGCCTATGAAAGCATTACGAATATTGTGAGTGTTCGACTGTACTTATCATGACTGTATTCTCTGCCTATGAAAGCATTACGAATATTGTGACTGTTCAACTGTACTTACCATGACTGTATTCTCTGCCTATGAAAGCATTACGAATATTGTGACTGTTCGACTGTACTTACCATGACTATATTCTCTGCCTATGAAAGCATTACGAATATTGTGACTGTTCGACTGTACTTACCATGACTGTATTCTCTGCCTGTGAAAGCATTACGATATTGTGACTGTTCGACTGTACTTACCATGACTATATTCTCTGCCTATGAAAGCATTACGAATATTGTGACTGTTCGACTGTACTTACCATGACTGTATTCTCTGCCTATGAAAGCATTACGAATATTGTGACTGTTCGACCGTACTTACCATGACTGTATTCTCTGCCTATGAAAGCATTACGAATATTGTGAGTGTTCGACTGTACTTACCATGACTGCATTCTCTGCCTATGAAAGCGTTACGAATATTGTGACTGTTCAACTGTACTTACCATGACTGTATTCTCTGCCTATGAAAGCATTACGAATATTGTGACTGTTCGACTGTACTTACCATGACTATATTCTCTGCCTATGAAAGCATTACGAATATTGTGACTGTTCGACTGTACTTACCATGACTGTATTCTCTGCCTGTGAAAGCATTACGAATATTGTGACTGTTCGACTGTACTTACCATGACTATATTCTCTGCCTATGAAAGCATTACGAATATTGTGACTGTTCTACTGTACTTATCATGACTGTATTCTCTGCCTATGAAAGCATTACGAATATTGTGACTGTTCGACCGTACTTACCATGACTGTATTCTCTGCCTATGAAAGCATTACGAATATTGTGAGTGTTCGACTGTACTTATCATGACTGTATTCTCTGCCTATGAAAGCATTACGAATATTGTGACTGTTCAACTGTACTTACCATGACTGTATTCTCTGCCTATGAAAGCATTACGAATATTGTGAGTGTTCGACTGTACTTATCATGACTGTATTCTCTGCCTATGAAAGCATTACGAATATTGTGACTGTTCAACTGTACTTACCATGACTGTATTCTCTGCCTATGAAAGCATTACGAATATTGTGACTGTTCGACTGTACTTACCATGACTATATTCTCTGCCTATGAAAGCATTACGAATATTGTGACTGTTCGACTGTACTTACCATGACTGTATTCTCTGCCTGTGAAAGCATTACGAATATTGTGACTGTTCGACTGTACTTACCATGACTGCATTCTCTGCCTGTGAAAGCATTACGAATATTGTGACTGTTCGACTGTACTTACCATGACTGCATTCTCTGCCTATGAAAGCGTTACGAATATTGTGACTGTTCGACTGTACTTACCATGACTGCATTCTCTGCCTATGAAAGCGTTACGAATATTGTGACTGTTCGACTGTACTTATCATGACTGTATTCTCTGCCTATGAAAGCATTACGAATATTGTGACTGTTCGACTGTACTTACCATGACTGCATTCTCTGCCTGTGAAAGCATTACGAATATTGTGACTGTTCGACTGTACTTATCATGACTGCATTCTCTGCCTATGAAAGCGTTACGAATATTGTGACTGTTCGACTGTACTTATCATGACTGCATTCTCTGTCTATGAAAGCATTACGAATATTGTGACTGTTCGACTGTACTTACCATGACTGTATTCTCTGCCTATGAAAGCATTACGAATATTGTGACTGTTCGACTGTACTTACCATGACTGTATTCTCTGCCTATGAAAGCATTACGAATATTGTGACTGTTCGACCGTACTTACCATGACTGTATTCTCTGCCTATGAAAGCATTACGAATATTGTGAGTGTTCGACTGTACTTATCATGACTGTATTCTCTGCCTATGAAAGCATTACGAATATTGTGACTGTTCAACTGTACTTACCATGACTGTATTCTCTGCCTATGAAAGCATTACGAATATTGTGACTGTTCGACTGTACTTACCATGACTATATTCTCTGCCTATGAAAGCATTACGAATATTGTGACTGTTCGACTGTACTTACCATGACTGTATTCTCTGCCTGTGAAAGCATTACGAATATTGTGACTGTTCGACTGTACTTACCATGACTGCATTCTCTGCCTGTGAAAGCATTACGAATATTGTGACTGTTCGACCGTACTTACCATGACTGTATTCTCTGCCTATGAAAGCATTACGAATATTGTGAGTGTTCGACTGTACTTATCATGACTGTATTCTCTGCCTATGAAAGCATTACGAATATTGTGACTGTTCAACTGTACTTACCATGACTGTATTCTCTGCCTATGAAAGCATTACGAATATTGTGACTGTTCTACTGTACTTATCATGACTGTATTCTCTGCCTATGAAAGCATTACGAATATTGTGACTGTTCGACCGTACTTACCATGACTGTATTCTCTGCCTATGAAAGCATTACGAATATTGTGACTGTTCAACTGTACTTACCATGACTGTATTCTCTGCCTATGAAAGCATTACGAATATTGTGACTGTTCGACTGTACTTACCATGACTATATTCTCTGCCTATGAAAGCATTACGAATATTGTGACTGTTCGACTGTACTTACCATGACTGTATTCTCTGCCTGTGAAAGCATTACGAATATTGTGACTGTTCGACTGTACTTACCATGACTATATTCTCTGCCTATGAAAGCATTACGAATATTGTGACTGTTCGACTGTACTTACCATGACTGTATTCTCTGCCTATGAAAGCATTACGAATATTGTGACTGTTCGACCGTACTTACCATGACTGTATTCTCTGCCTATGAAAGCATTACGAATATTGTGAGTGTTCGACTGTACTTACCATGACTGCATTCTCTGCCTATGAAAGCGTTACGAATATTGTGACTGTTCAACTGTACTTACCATGACTGTATTCTCTGCCTATGAAAGCATTACGAATATTGTGACTGTTCGACTGTACTTACCATGACTATATTCTCTGCCTATGAAAGCATTACGAATATTGTGACTGTTCGACTGTACTTACCATGACTGTATTCTCTGCCTGTGAAAGCATTACGAATATTGTGACTGTTCGACTGTACTTACCATGACTATATTCTCTGCCTATGAAAGCATTACGAATATTGTGACTGTTCTACTGTACTTATCATGACTGTATTCTCTGCCTATGAAAGCATTACGAATATTGTGACTGTTCGACCGTACTTACCATGACTGTATTCTCTGCCTATGAAAGCATTACGAATATTGTGAGTGTTCGACTGTACTTATCATGACTGTATTCTCTGCCTATGAAAGCATTACGAATATTGTGACTGTTCAACTGTACTTACCATGACTGTATTCTCTGCCTATGAAAGCATTACGAATATTGTGAGTGTTCGACTGTACTTATCATGACTGTATTCTCTGCCTATGAAAGCATTACGAATATTGTGACTGTTCAACTGTACTTACCATGACTGTATTCTCTGCCTATGAAAGCATTACGAATATTGTGACTGTTCGACTGTACTTACCATGACTATATTCTCTGCCTATGAAAGCATTACGAATATTGTGACTGTTCGACTGTACTTACCATGACTGTATTCTCTGCCTGTGAAAGCATTACGAATATTGTGACTGTTCGACTGTACTTACCATGACTGCATTCTCTGCCTGTGAAAGCATTACGAATATTGTGACTGTTCGACTGTACTTACCATGACTGCATTCTCTGCCTATGAAAGCGTTACGAATATTGTGACTGTTCGACTGTACTTACCATGACTGCATTCTCTGCCTATGAAAGCGTTACGAATATTGTGACTGTTCGACTGTACTTATCATGACTGTATTCTCTGCCTATGAAAGCATTACGAATATTGTGACTGTTCGACTGTACTTACCATGACTGCATTCTCTGCCTGTGAAAGCATTACGAATATTGTGACTGTTCGACTGTACTTATCATGACTGCATTCTCTGCCTATGAAAGCGTTACGAATATTGTGACTGTTCGACTGTACTTATCATGACTGCATTCTCTGTCTATGAAAGCATTACGAATATTGTGACTGTTCGACTGTACTTACCATGACTGTATTCTCTGCCTATGAAAGCATTACGAATATTGTGACTGTTCGACTGTACTTACCATGACTGTATTCTCTGCCTATGAAAGCATTACGAATATTGTGACTGTTCGACTGTACTTACCATGACTATATTCTCTGCCTGTGAAAGCATTACGAATATTGTGACTGTTCGACTGTACTTACCATGACTGCATTCTCTGCCTGTGAAAGCATTACGAATATTGTGACTGTTCGACTGTACTTATCATGACTGCATTCTCTGCCTATGAAAGCGTTACGAATATTGTGACTGTTCGACTGTACTTATCATGACTGTATTCTCTGCCTATGAAAGCATTACGAATATTGTGACTGTTCGACTGTACTTACCATGACTGTATTCTCTGCCTATGAAAGCATTACGAATATTGTGGCTGTTCGACTGTACTTACCATGACTGTATTCTCTGAATATGAAAGCATTACGAATATTGTGACTGTTCGACTGTACTTATCATGACTGCATTCTCTGCCTATGAAAGCATTACGAATATTGTGACTGTTCGACTGTACTTATCATGACTGTATTCTCTGCCTATGAAAGCATTACGAATATTGTGACTGTTCGACTGCACTTATCATGACTGTATTCTCTGCCTATGAAAGCGTTACTAATATTGTGACTGTTCGACTGTACTTACCATGACTGCATTCTCTGCCTATGAAAGCGTTACTAATATTGTGACTGTTCGACTGTACTTATCATGACTGTATTCTCTGCCTATGAAAGCGTTACTAATATTGTGACTGTTCGACTGTACTTACCATGACTGCATTCTCTGCCTGTGAAAGCGTTACTAATATTGTGACTGTTCGACTGTACTTATCATGACTGCATTCTCTGCCTATGAAAGCATTACGAATATTGTGACTGTTCGACTGTACTTATCATGACTGTATTCTCTGCCTATGAAAGCATTACGAATATTGTGACTGTTCGACTGTACTTACCATGACTGCATTCTCTGCCTGTGAAAGCATTACGAATATTGTGACTGTTCGACTGTACTTATCATGACTGCATTCTCTGCCTATGAAAGCGTTACGAATATTGTGACTGTTCGACTGTACTTATCATGACTGTATTCTCTGCCTATGAAAGCATTACGAATATTGTGACTGTTCGACTGTACTTACCATGACTGTATTCTCTGCCTATGAAAGCATTACGAATATTGTGACTGTTCGACTGTACTTACCATGACTGTATTCTCTGCCTATGAAAGCATTACGAATATTGTGACTGTTCGACTGTACTTATCATGACTGCATTCTCTGCCTATGAAAGCATTACGAATATTGTGACTGTTCGACTGTACTTATCATGACTGTATTCTCTGCCTATGAAAGCATTACGAATATTGTGACTGTTCGACTGCACTTATCATGACTGTATTCTCTGCCTATGAAAGCGTTACTAATATTGTGACTGTTCGACTGTACTTATCATGACTGCATTCTCTGCCTATGAAAGCATTACGAATATTGTGACTGTTCGACTGCACTTATCATGACTGTATTCTCTGCCTATGAAAGCGTTACTAATATTGTGACTGTTCGACTGTACTTACCATGACTGCATTCTCTGCCTGTGAAAGCGTTACTAATATTGTGACTGTTCGACTGTACTTATCATGACTGTATTCTCTGCCTATGAAAGCATTACGAATATTGTGACTGTTCGACTGTACTTATCATGACTGCATTCTCTGCCTATGAAAGCATTTCTTTTCCACGAATGAGTCAATTACGTAGTAAACGTAAAATATTGTTAGGACGGTCTACTTATCGTCGTGTGGTACAGTGGAAAGCAAAATAGAAGACACCAATGAAGTCACTAATCCACTAATCACCAGCTTTAATTATCACAATTAAACAGATTGTAATCAACAGGGTAGTCTCTTACAACGAATCAAATAAAAAAATGTACAGACTTGCACAAATGCAATGCACAGAGAAGGGCATTGAAAATGCTTCAGTAAATCTAAAAAATATACATATTTATGTTCATTCACCAATCAATGAAATCATTCTTCATTTACCAATGTACAGATTATATGTTAAATGTAGTCGCATTCATAAGCGAAGTTTTATATGTGTACTACGTTATTGACAACAAAGAAGTAGTTTCTATGGAAACTCACCGGTTCCCATTTTCGATAACTCACCAGCGATCTGCCACAAATGTGCGACGCGTCCTTATAAACATTTTCAATGTTAAAATTGTTCACACGCATTAAAAATGTCAACTAATATAAAACACAATTAATTCTATTACAATTGTCCCGCACAATTATAAAACACATAACACTTCGCCACAATACTTCGCACAATACATAATACTTCGCACTAAAATAAATCGCCACTAAAACTGAACTAAGCGCCACTGAATGCCTGTATTTATACCCCGCTGAAATTCCTGAATCATCGATACTACGCATCAGCGCTACACTAGAGCGTAATTGATTGCGGCCTTGACACAGTGCGCGCGGCCGGCGAAGTCTAGAAAATTCTCGCTAACGCATGTTTAAGATCACGTACGCACACAACATTACAGCCGGATTCCATTGGAACAGCTGAGAAACGCGTAGAGTATTCTATAAAGGTGTAACAATATTTCCGCGTTACGTAACAGTACATTAAAGGGGAATTCAACAGTAGGGCGTATAGGACCTTACTGTAACTAATATGTAGGCCTATAAGTACATCGTAGTAGTAATTTTGAAATTAACCCTTGTGTTTGTGGGGGGGGGGGTTGATACTCATGTGTTTGACGGTTTTTGCTCTTCACAGACCGTTAATCCACGTAATACAACAAGGTTCAGTCAACTATCAAAGGCTGTTTGAGGATTAGCCATGGTAAGTCTGAACAAGATGAAAACGAAAGGAAGTAATTAAAAAATGACGTGAAGACACCTGGCACCTGGCTACTAATCTGGAGGTTCCGGGTTCGATTCCCGGGCCCGCACCATAAAATCAAGGTGCGTTTTTCAGCCCCCAGGTCGACTCAGCCTGTTGAAAATGAGTACCTGAGATAATATCCTGGGGATAATAATGGACGGCTGAAGCGTAGTGCTGGCCACACTGCCTTCCTTGTATGCTGTACGGCTCGCATAAGGCAGCCTACCCTGCCTGACTCCTAAGTGCATCGGTGGTACACATGGGAGCCATTATTATTATATGAAAACATAAAACTCTAATTTAATAGGAAAGAAGGTAATTTGGGAGTCTTTAACAAACGTTTTTTGACGTATGGCGGGTGGTGTATAGAGAGAAAAATATATTAGCCAATAAACCATCATTATCATCATCATCATCATTACCACTCCAAGGATTAGGCCCTAGACCTGTTCCTGAACCCATCTCCTCCTCGGTCATCCCTCTTCCCAGTAGGGTGATAACCCAAGGCAGCCACGGGTAGACGAATATCAGGCATGCGGTTCAAGTGTTCACTCCATCTCCTTCTGTGGTCTTCAATCTTCTGGTGCAACGAAACAATGTTTAATTCGCGTTCCTTTCCGAGCCAGGAGAGGACAACCTTGCGTCCCTCTTAGAAGTTTCATTTCAGCTGCCTGAATCGTCTGTACGTCCCTTTTACAAAGAGTTCATGTCTCACTAGCATACATGAATGTGAGGACAGCCATAGTTTTGTAAAAATTTCATTCGGGTATCATTCCGTGTTTTATTTTTCAGGTACCTATGTGGATCCTTCCACAGATGCCAATAATTTAATCTTGATAATTTTGCGCACAACGCTTAAATAAAGAAGAAGACCACAATGAAATAAATATTGAGGACAGACTAATTTTTTAATTAAATTGTATATTAATAAAATGTAAATTAATGTAGGCCTACTAATACATGTACACATGTATAAGTTATTAATACAAAAAAATATGTGTATGAAAAAGTACACTGTCTCTTTAAAGTGCTTGGTAGCCTAAATGTTTTAAAGTATTTTTTACTTCCATATTTCCTTAAGGAATGGAAGTATGGTGATTGCAAAAAAAATCGTGTTCGAGATTATTGCAGATTCTGATTCTACTACACTCAAAACATGAAAAAAAGTCGTTTTCCGAAAAGTGTCTGTGTGTGTGTGTGTGTGTCTGTGTGTGTGTCTGTGTGTCTGTAGATTTTTTTTCTATGGCAAACGATAACTGCCGCAAATTCAAACAGAATCAAATAATTTTTTGCATACAGCCCTGATTTGTAGAGGACTCGCGACCTATTGTTTTTGGTGAAGATCGGTTGAAGGAAAGGGGTAGTTTACCTGCAACGGTTTTTTTTTATCAAGGGAAATTTTTTTTTTTGGCAAACGATAACAGCCGCAAATTCAAACATAATCAAATGATGTTTCGTATACAGCCCTTAATTGTAGAGTTCTCAAGACCTTTTGTTTTTGGTGAAGATCGGTTAAGGGAAAGGGGTAGTTTACTTGTAACGTTTTATGTTTTAACAAGGGTATTTCCTATGGCAAACGATAACAGCCGCAAATTCAAACAGAATCAAAAGATTATTTGCATACAGCCCTAAATTGTAGAGTACTCGAGACCTATTGTTTTTGGTGAAGATCGGTTAAGGGAAAGGGGTAGTTTACTTGTAACGTTTTATGTTTTAACAAGGGTATTTCCTATGGCAAACGATAACGGCCGCAAATTCAAACAGAATCAAAAGATTATTTGCATACAGTCCTAAATTGTAGAGTTCTCAAGACCTATTGTTTTTGGTGAAGATCGGTTAAGGGAAAGGGGTAGTTTACCTACAACGTTTTTTTAACAAGGGTATTTTTTATGGCAAACGATAACAGCCGCAAATTCAAACAGAATCAAATAATTTTCTGCATACTGCCCTGACTTGTAGAGTACTCAAGACCTATTGTTTTTGGTGAAGATCGGTTGAGGGGAAGGGGTAGTTTACCTGCAACGTTTTTTATCAAGCGTATTTTCTATGGCAAACGATAACTGCCGCAAATTCAAACAGAATCAAATAATTTTTTGCATACAGCCCTGACTTGTAGAGTACTCGCGACCTATTGTTTTTGGTGAAGATCAGTTGAGGGAAAGGGGTAGTTTACCTGCAACGGTTTTTTTATCAAGGGAAATTTTTTTTTTGCAAACGATAACAGCCGCAAATTCAAACAGAATCAAATAATGTTTCGTATACAGCCCTGAATTGTAGAGTTCTCAAGACCGTTTGTTTTTGGTGAAGATCGGTTAAGGGAAAGGGGTAGTTTACTTGTAACGTTTTATGTTTTAACAAGGGTATTTCCTATGGCAAACGATAACAGCCGCAAATTCAAACAGAATCAAAAGATTATTTGCATACAGCACTAAATTGTAGAGTTCTCAAGACCTATTGTTTTTGGTGAAGGTCGGTTAAGGGAAAGGGGTAGTTTACCTACAACGTTTTTTTAACAAGGGTATTTTCTATGGCAAACGATAACAGCCGCAAATTCAAACAGAATAAAATAATTTTTTGCATACAGCCCTGATTTCTGGAGTACTCGCGACTTATTGTTTTTGGTGAAGATCGGTTGAGGGGAAGGGGTAGTTTACCAGCACCGTTTTTTTATCAAGCGTATTTTCTATGGCAAACGATAACAGCCGCAAATTCAAACAGACTTAAATAATGTTTCGCATACCGCCCTGAATTGTAGAGTTTTCAAGACGTATTGTTTTTGGTGAAGATCGGTTAAGGGAAAGGGGTAGTTTACCTGTAACGTTTTATGTTTTAACAAGGGTATTTCCGATGGCAAACGATAACAGCCGCAAATTCAAACAGAATCAAACGATTATTTGCATACAGCCCTAAATTGTAGATTTCTCAAGACCTATTGTTTTTGGTGAAGATCGGTTGAGGGAAAGGGGTAGTTTACCTGTAACGTTTTATGTTTTAACAAGGGTATTTCCTATGGCAAACGATAACAGCCGCAAATTCAAACAGAATCAAATAATGTTTTGCATACAGCCCTGATTTGTAGAGTACTCAAGACCTTTTGTTTTTGGTGAAGATCGGTTAAGGGGAAGGGGTAGTTTACCTGCACCGTTTTTTTATCAAGCGTATTTTCTATGGCAAACGATAACAGCCGCAAATTCAAACAGAATCAAATAATTTTTTGCATACATCCCTGAATTGTAGAGGTCTCAAGGACTTTCGATTTTGGTGAAGATCGGTTAAGGGGAAGGGGTAGTTTACCTGCAACCTTTTACGTTTTAACAAGAGTAAAGTACTTGCAAATTTATTTAACCTTTTTGAAACAATGGTAATTGTTAAAAATAAAATAATTTTGTTGCCAGGCAATAAAATTAAAATTTTTTAATTTTAATGTAATATAATATTTTTCATTTAATACGGCAATAAAAAGGCAGGTAAGACACAAACACACAATTCACGTTATTTCTGGCCTCACTCATGTTTATTTTCTTACGTTTGCACGCTTTTTAAATGGAAAGTGCCGAAACCCACACCAACATAACGCGTGCAAGCCGAAAAAATGGACATCAATTTGCTTACTGGCAAAGCTAGTAGTTAATGAATGGGTAGGCAAAAATCTTATCTTAAATTTTTTTTAAGGAATCACTAAAAGGACGGTGGGTCAAATCGGACGCTGAGGTAGAGTTTGCTGTAACCGAATGGTTCCACAAACAGCCGTAAGAATTTTACTAGCAGGGAATCTACAGGTTAGCGCAACAGTGGAACTCATGTCTTAATGTTATTGGAGACTTCTTTTAAAATCGTTGAATAAAAAATGCTTTACAGCTCTATACGTGTGTCTATTGAACAATCCTTGTATTAGTCATACACAATAATACAACTGATTGAACTTCAAATTTTTAAACTTGGATAGTTTCTATATATATGTTTAATGTTACAAATAATTCAAATAACAATCTTGATCATCTGTTAGTTCAGCGGAATAACAGTGACACTTTTAATAACCGCATAAAATAAACACTTAGTAACAACACAGGCGCTTTAACTTAACTGTTTGGACCACAGAAGTGAGGCATGCCTCAACGCTCTATGTGTACAGCGCGGGACAATCCCCCCTCCCTACACTTCCCTATCACACCACTACATTGCTTACATACGATGTATACAAAAAACGCTGAGGCAAGTTCAGGTTGCCTCATTCGATTTAAACGAACTATGCCGAATCTCACCTGTCACCATCTAGCGGTCGCTCAATAAAGCACGTTTCGGTTTAATAAATTTGACAGTCACAGTAACGATGTATAATCTTTACGTTATGTAGTTCATACGTATTTATAATTTGTATTCTACAGAATTTGTTAGGGTAGGCATTGCCTCAATTGCCTCCATGTAACTTCGCCACTGATATATATGTGTACAACGTTATCGGCAACAAAGAAGTAGTTTTTGTTAAAATTCCTTCCCGGGATATTTGGCCGTAGTCCAATGTTTTCTACAAAACCAGACATTTCGGCAATGCCATCGACTTCCATCATCAGTGAAAATCGAGTGCGATAACGTGAGGTGGTATACGTTAGTGACCACAGTACTGTGGTTAAGGCTGAAGCAGTAAGTAGAAAGAAGTAGTTTCTATGGTAATATTTCATTTCGAAAATGATTTTAAATATAAATCTTAGAATATGGAAGTCATGTATGGTTCTCCATACCGATATTTATAATACGAAATGTGAAACTGTACCTAACTGAGACGTTGTGTGTCATTTTAGTACAAGGTGAGAATAGTATTTTACCTACAATTTTACTTCCATATTTCCTTAAGGAATGGAAGTATGGTGATGGCAAAAAAAATCGTGTTCGAGATTATTGCAGATTCTGATTCTACTACACTCAAAACATGAAAAAAAGTCGTTTTCCGAAAAGTGTCTGTGTGTGTGTGTGTCTGTGTGTCTGTGTGTCTCTGTGTCTGTGTGTGTGTCTGTCTGTAGATTTTTTTTCTATGGCAAACGATAACTGCCGCAAATTCAAACAGAATCAAATAATTTTTTGCATACAGCCCTGATTTGTAGAGGACTCGCGACCTATTGTTTTTGGTGAAGATCGGTTGAAGGAAAGGGGTAGTTTACCCGCAACGGTTTTTTTTTATCAAGGAAAATTTTTTTTTTTTGGCAAACGATAACAGCCGCAAATTCAAACAGAATCAAATAATGTTTCGTATACAGCCCTGAATTGTAGAGTTCTCAAGACCATTTGTTTTTGGTGAAGATCGGTTAAGGGAAAGGGGTAGTTTACTTGTAACGTTTTATGTTTTAACAAGGGTATTTCCTATGGCAAACGATAACAGCCGCAAATTCAAACAGAATCAAAAGATTATTTGCATACAGCCCTAAATTGTAGAGTTCTCAAGACCTATTGTTTTTGGTGAAGATCGGTTAAGGGAAAGGGGTAGTTTACCAACAACGTTTTTTTAACAAGGGTATTTCCTATGGCAAACGATAACAGCCGCAAATTCAAACAGAATCAAATAATTTTCTGCATACGGCCCTGATTTGTAGAGTACTCAAGACCTATCGTTTTTGGTGAAGATCGGTTTAGGGGAAGGGGTAGTTTACCGCCAACGTTTTTTCTCAAGCGTATTTTCTATGGCAAACGATAACTGCCGCAAATTCAAACAGAATCAAAAAATTTTTTGCATACAGCCCTGATTTGTAGAGTACTCGCGACCTGTTGTTTTTGGTGAAGATCGGTTGAGGGGAAGGGGTAGTTTACCTGCAACGGTTTTTTTTATCAAGGGAAATTTTTTTTTGGCAAACGATAACAGCCGCAAATTCAAACAGACTTAAATAATGTTTCGTATACAGCCCTGAATTGTAGAGTTTTCAAGACCTATAGTTTTTGGTGAAGATCGGTTAAGGGAAAGGTGTAGTTTACCAGTAACGTTTTATGTTTTAACAAGGGTATTTCCTATGGCAAACGATAACAGCCGCAAATTCAAACAGAATCAAAAGATTATTTGCATACAGCCCTAAATTGTAGAGTTCTCAAGACCTATTGTTTTTGGTGAAGATCGGTTACGGGAAAGGAGTAGTTTACCTACAACGTTTTTTTAACAAGGTTATTTTCTATGGCAAACGATAACCGCCGCAAATTCAAACAGAATCAAATAATTTTCTGCATACCGCCCTGATTTGTAGAGCACTCAAGACCGATTGTTTTTGGTGAAGATCGGTTGAGGGGAAGGGGTAGTTTACTTGCAACGTTTTTTTAACAAGTGTATTTTCTATGGCAAACGATAAAAGCCGCAAATTCAAACAGAATCAAATAATGTTTTGCATACAGCCCTGACTTGTAGAGTACTCAAGACCTATTGTTTTTGGTGAAGATCGGTTAAGGGGAAGGGGTAGTTTATTTACTTCCATATTCCTTAAGGAATGGAAGTATGGTGATGGCAAAAAAAATCGTGTTCGAGATTATTGCAGATTCTGATTCTACTACACTCAAAACATGAAAAAAAGTCGTTTTCCGAAAAGTGTCTGTGTGTCTGTCTGTGTGTCTGTAGATTTTTTTTCTATGGCAAACGATAACTGCCGCAAATTCAAACAGAATCAAATAATTTTTTGCATACAGCCCTGATTTGCAGAGTACTCGCGACGTATTGGTTTTGGTGAAGATCGGTTGAGAGAAAGGGGTAGTTTACCGGCAACGGTTTTTTTTTTAGCAAGGGTAATTTTGTTTGTTTGGCAAACGATAACAGCCGCAAATTCAAACATAATCAAATAATGTTTCGCATACAGCCCTGAATTGTAGGGTTCTCAAGATCTGTTGATTTTGGTGAAGATCGGTTAAGGGAAAGGGGTAGTTTACCTGTAACGTTTTATGTTTTAACAAGGGTATTTCCTATGGCAAACGATAACAGCCGCAAATTCAAACAGAATCAAAAGATTATTTGCATACAGCCCTAAATTGTAGAGTTCTCAAGATCTGTTGTTTTTGGTGAAAATCGGTTCAGGGAAAGGGGTAGTTTACCTGCAACGGTTTTTTTTTAGCAAGGGTAATTTTGTTTGTTTGGCAAACGATAACAGCCGCAAATTCTAACATAATCAAATAATGTTTCGCATACAGCCCTGAATTGTAGAGTTCTCAAGATCTGTTGATTTTGGTGAAGATCGGTTAAGGGAAAGGGGTAGTTTACCTACAACGTTTTTTTAACAAGGTTATTTTCTATGGCAAACTATAACAGCCGCAAATTCAAACATAATCAAATAATTTTCTGCATACAGCCCTGGTTTGTAGAGTACTCAAGACCTTTTGTTTTTGGTGAAGATCGGTTGAGGGGAAGGGGTAGTTTACCTGCAACGTTTGTTATAAAGAGTATTGTCTACGATAACTGCCACAAATTCAAACAGAATCAAATAATTTTTTGCATACGTCAGTGAATTGTAGAGGACTCAAGGCCATTAGATTTTGGTGTAGATCGGTTCAGGGGAAGGGGTAGTTTACCTGCAACCTTTTACGTTTTAACAAGAGTAAAGTATTTGAAAATTCATTTAAACTTTTTCAAACAATGGTAATTGTTAAAATAAAATAATTTTGTTGCCAGGCAATAAAATTATAATTTTTTCATTTTAATGTAAATTATGTATATATTAGAAAATATATCGTGCTTGGCAGGCAAGCATATTTCAGATTATAAGTCTTAGAATATGGAAGTCATGTATGGTTCTCCATACCGATATTTTACTTCCATATTCCGTAAGGAATGGAAGTATGGTGATGGCAAAAAAAATCGTGTTCGAGATTATTGCAGATTCTGATTCTACTACGCTCAAAACATGAAAAAAAGTCGTTTTCCGAAAAGTGTGTGTGTGTGTGTCTGTCTGTGTGTCTGTGTGTGTGTGTGTGTGTCTGTGTGTCTGTAGATTTTTTTTCTATGGCAAACGATAACTGCCGCAAATTCAAACAGAATCAAATAATTTTTTGCATGCAGCCCTAATTTGTAGAGTGCTCGCAACCTATTGTTTTTGGTGAAGATCGGTTGAGGGAAAGGGGTAGTTTACCTGCAACGGTTTTTTTTTATCAAGGGAAATTTTTTTTTTTGGCAAACGATAACAGCCGCAAATTCAAACAGAATTAAATAATGTTTCGTATACACCCCTGAATTGTAGAGTTCTCAAGATATATTGTTTTTGGTGAAGATCGGTTAAGGGAAAGGGGTAGTTTACCGGTAACGTTTTATGTCTTAACAAGGGTATTTCCTATGGCAAACGATAACAGCCGCAAATTCAAACAGAATCAAACGATTATTTGCATACAACCCTAAATTGTAGAGTTCTCAAGACCTATTGTTTGTGGTGAAGATCGGTTGAGGGAAAGGGGTAGTTTACCTGCAACGTTTTTTTAACAAGGGTATTTTCTATGGCAAACGATAACAGCCGCAAATTCAAACAGAATCAAATAATGTTTTGCATACAGCCCTGATTTGCAGAGTACTCAAGACCTATTGTTTGTGGTGAAGATCGGTTGAGGGAAAGGGGTAGTTTACCTGCAACGTTTTTTTAACAAGGGTATTTTCTATGGCAAACGATAACAGCCGCAAATTCAAACAGAATCAAATAATGTTTTGCATACAGCCCTGATTTGCAGAGTACTCAAGACCTATTGTTTTTGGTGAAGATCGGTTAAGGGGAAGGGGTAGTTTACCAACAACCTTTTACGTTTTAACAAGAGTAAAGTACTTGAAAATTTATTTAAACTTTTTGAAACAATGGTAATTGTTAAAAATAAAATAATTTTGTTGCCAGGCAATAAAATTAAAATTTTTTCATTTTAATGTAAATCATGTATAAGAGAAAATATATCGCGCTTGGCAGGCGATATTAAGATTTAAATATAAATCTTAGAATATGGAAGTCATGTATGGTTCTCCATACCGATATTTAAATATCGGTATGGAGAACCATACATGACTTCCATATTCTAAGATTTGTATTTAAAATCATTTTCAGCCAAACAGCCAGGCTGTGTCTTACCTGCCTTTTTATTGCTGTATTAAATGAAAAATATTATATTACATTAAAATGAAAAAATTATAATTTTATTGCCTGGCAACAAAATTACTTTATTTTTAACAATTACCATTGTTTCAAAAAGTTTAAATAAATTTTCAAGTACTTTACTCTTGTTAAAACGTAAAAGATTGAAGGTAAACTACCCCTTCCCCTTAACCGATCTTCACCAAAATCGAAAGCCATTGAGACCTCTACAATTCAGGGAAGTGTGCAAAACATTATTTGATTCTGTTTGAATTTGCGGCTGTTATCGTTTGCCATATAAAATACCCTTGTTAAAAAAACGTTGTTGGTAAACTACCCCTTTCTCTCAACCGATCTTCACCAAAAACAATAGGTCTTGAGAACTCTACAATTTAGGGCTGTATGCAAATAATCTTTTGATTCTGTTTGAATTTGCGGCTGTTATCGTTTGCCATAGGAAATACCCTTGTTAAAACATAAAACGTTACTGGTAAACTACCCCTTTTCCTTAACCGATCTTCACCAAAAACAACAGATCTCGAGAACTCTACAATTCAGGGCTGTATACGAAACATTATTTAATTCTGTTTGAATTTGCGGCTGTTATCGTTTGCCAAAAAAAAAATTTCCCTTGATAAAAAAAACCGTTGCAGGTAAACTACCCCTTTCCCTCAACCGATCTTCACCAAAAACAACAGATCTCGAGTACTCTACAAAGCAGGGCTGTATGCAAAAAATTATTTGATTCTGTTTGAATTTGCGGCAGTTATCGTTTGCCATAGAAAAAAATCTACAGACACACAGATAGACAGACACACACACAGACACTTTTCGGAAAACGACTTTTTTTCATGTTTTGAGTGTAGTAGAATCAGAATCTGCAATAATATCGAACACGATATTTTTGCCATCACCATACTTCCATTCCTTAAGGAATATGGAAGTAAAAAGTAAAAGTAAAATTACCCTTGATAAAAAACCGTTGCAGGTAATCTACCCCTTTCCCTTAACCGATCTTCACCAAAAACGACAGGTTTTGAGAACTCTACAATTTAGGGTTGTATGCAAAATATTATGTGATTTTGTGTGAATTTGCGGCTGTTATCGTTTGCCATAAAAAATACCCTTGATAAAACAAAAAACGTGGATGGTAAACTACCCCTTTCCCTTAAACGATCTTCACCAAAAACAATAGGTCTTTAGTACTCAAGAAATCAGGGCGGTATGGAAAAACGTATTTGATTCTGTTTGAATTTGCGGCTCTTATCGTTTGCCATAGAAAATACCCTTAAAAACATAAAACGTTGCTGGTAAACTACCCCTTTCCCTTAACCGATCTTCACCAAAAACAAAAGGTCTTGAGAACTCTACAATTCAGGGCAGTATGCAAAACATTATTTGATTATGTTTGAATTTGCGGCTGTTATCGTTTGCCATAGAAAATACCCTTGTTAAAACATAAAACGGTACTGGTAAACTACCCCTTTCCCTTAACCGATCTTTACCAAAATCAACAGATCGTGAGAACTCTACAATTCAGGGCTGTATGCGAAACATTATTTGATTCTGTTTGAATTTGCGGCTGTTATCGTTTGCCAAACAAACAAAATTACCCTTGATCAAAAAAAAACCGTTGCAGGTAAACTACCCCTTTCCCTCAACCGATCTTCACCAAAAACAATAGGTCGCGAGTACTCTACAAATCAGGGCTGTATGCAAAAAATTATTTGATTCTGTTTGAATTTGCGGCTGTTATCGTTTGCCATAGAAAAAAAATCTACAGACACACAGACACACAGACAGACACACAGACAGACACACAGACACTTTTCGGAAAACGACTTTTTTTCATGTTTTGAGTCTAGTAGAATCAGAATCTGCAATAATCTCGAACACGATTTTTTTTGCCATCACCATACTTCCATTCCTTAAGGAATATGGAAGTAAAATGATTAAACCTTTTTACATAAGGTGATTTGCTACAAACGGTAATGTGATAAGTGAATGTTTTATTGTATGTGTTTTTGTTCCGTATGAGCCACTGTGGACAACGTTTGGTTCAACTGGTCCCCCCTTCTTCTCCTTTCTATTCCTCCTCTCCCGTTTCTCCTTCATTCCTGATCCATGTCCCTCCCTCCTTTCGTCAGTTCAGATCTCCTCTTCTTGGGTTTTTCCTGAAAAACTTGGGCATTTTTTAATTTTTTTTTTTTTAGTGGTAAGCGTTCTTCAATGTCTTCTTGAGTAATCTGGAGTTCTTCTGTGTCTATTTCTGTTTCTTTGAACCACATATTGGACATTTTGAGCTTCCTGAAATAGTTAAAAAATTTCCCTGTTAGATTCTTTGAATAGCCTATGTCCGTAGAAAGTAATGCTTCTTTTTTCTAATTACATATGTGATTATCTCAACACGTGTGTACAGCTCACGTATTATTGGTACGTCTTCTGTACTGTTCTCCATTTTTTTATTGGTCCCAAGATTTTTCTTAATGTTTTCCTTTCCGTGACTTCCAGTTCTTCCATCATCATTTTCTTGTTCGGAGTCAGACACACAGCTGCATAAACTGCTTCGTATAATATCGTATGTGTTTATTAACATTAACTTTTATTGTCCATTTACCATAATTTCTTGGTGAATGATGTGTGGTTTAATTGTGAAGCTCTCCCCGTCCAGTACCCCGAATAGTCGGACGCCGATTGTAGTTAATTAATACACGAATTTAAGATGTGGCGCCAAATCAAAGTTAAAAATTTCTCTAATTCTACTATTTGTGGAAATGTTCAAATTTTCCTGTTAACGAATATAAATATTTCAGTTTGAGTCGACAAACGTTCATAAGTAAAGTCCAAACTTTAGCAAACAAGTTCCTGGATCCTACAAATCACGTTTGTTCGTGTTAAATATAATCGGACAACACTGTAACGAACAACAAACACGGTTCGTCGTAACGCGGGTTATCGGGTGTTAACGGTTTTACAACTCGCGGAACCCGTCGCGGAACGCATCGAGTACATTGAACGCCATAAACGAGAAAGAGAAACCGCTTTATGAGCGGGTAAGTGATAATGTCGAGGTAAAGGAATGAGTAATGTGAGAGCGTCAGCGTCTCGGCGAAAGTGTTGTAGTGTTAATGGCACTGGATTTATGGGAGATTCTCGGTGATGTAAACGTCATCGCCCGTACGAGAGTAACGTAATTATGTGCTTTACCCACTTGTTAGCGAGCTGTTTATTTATTAGCATTGGTGTTGTTTCCACAAAGCTTCCTACTCATTTATGCATATTACCTTCATCCCCTCCCCAGGCTGTAACGTGGCCAGTTACGGCCGTTACGTAAAAATTTTAAAACTAGGTGCTTGGCCTAGACGAAGCAAAAATGCGTTGAGCCCAGAGTGACAGGACTTGCTCTTATTTAACCAATAACAACCTTTTTTATTAGTGTTTCAGCAATATTCAGACAATTGAATTCTTATGTTTGTAATAGCAGTTCCTATCTCTCATTTCATAGACAAAATACATTCATATGTAAAATATTCAGTGTTCATTAATAACAATTACAGATACTATCAAGAATGAGAACTAATCAAACACTATGACAAGTGGATGCCCTTTTAACACAGTTACTAATACAATTGCAAATATGCATCCATAGGGCATGTTTTAACAAAATGTTGATCACTATAAATATTAAAATACTGTTTATATATATATATATATATATATATATATATATATGTCCCTTTCGCTTTCAAAACCAGCATAGTGTTGTTGTGTGAGATTTAGAAAACTGGAATTCTCCCACCTGTGTTTGGAAGAATTACTGAGTCCGATGATGGATGTTGGTATGATCCTGGTCAGTAGCGGAGTTCGCGCTCATTTCTTCACGTGTAGTTGTCTCTCGTGATATTCCTTGGGGAGCATGTTAGCGTAAAGCTCTGCAGAGGTGACGGGTGTTGTAGTCACCATGTACCGACCTCTTTCTCACGACTGGGCGGGGACCTTTTGCAACAGTGTTTCATTTGTATACAGCTGTCGGAAAATACAATTAAACCAAGTCCTTTTGTCTAGGAACACCGACACCACACTCACACTGTCCCAATTTTAGGCACTCTACTTCTCTGTTATTAGTAATGCTTGAGCATTGTATGAATATAATTCGGATTGCTTAGTGCATAAAGTTTATGGGTCTCTTAGTCATCTTATTACAAACAATTACACATTTTAAGTTAAATTTAATTTCACCGTTTGTACGGTATATTCACATATATTATTCATCCATTTGTTCCATTAATTCATATACTTTCACAACAATAAATATAAACTTCGTATTGAACATATATACCCATATACACAGTATATCCAATGCAAAACAGTAACAGTTTGATATAATTTTAATTCGTTACATAATATCACTCGTTTTTCTCTTTTAACTTTTACTCACATTAACATTAACATTACTTTTAACTCACATTTACTTTTAAACTTTCTCGAGTCAGTTGAGTGCAAAGTCGGCCACGTGCTGCCAGATACCGCAAATAACGCATAAATTTAATCTACATTAGACTCTTACAAATAAGACGGCTTTACACATTTGGATCACACACACACAACATAACACACATATTCAGAATAATTTAACATTGAACACTCTAATAAAACTCCGTGCAATAACCTCACCTGAGACACTTTACTTTTACGCCGACATGATGGCTCTAGCAAGTAGTTCCCAAGCCGTCTGACCAATACACCACATCAACGGATAGAAGAAAAATGAGAGCCGGTCACGCGTTCCATGAACCCAGGACGCTACAGAAAAACTTGTTACAAATTGTCGAACAGCGATCAGCTGAGTACAGTGAACAGCAACGGTTTAAACGGCCTGCATTATCGCGTCGCCGCCAGCGAGCCATGCCGCTGTGCGCCGTGTAATCAAATCAGCCTTGCCAGCCACACAGCCGGCGCGAAAATTTAAACTCCTGCCGGGAACATCCAAATCCCGGCACAAGGTTCGGTGTTACATTGACGATATAGGTCTATATACCTCTCATACGCTATTCCATGTTGTCCTGTCTTAACAGCTAGTATCATATCCAACTTTCGATTTCTAATTGAATTATCGGCACACATTAATTTTACCAATAAAAGACTGAATAATCTTCCATCATTGGTCAGAAATGGAACGGTAGCTTCTTATGAAAACAAAGCCAAACACCTGGGTATGACATTGGATACCAAACTGAGATGAAAAGAGCGTGTAAAAAAGAAAAAAGAGGAACTTAACATAAAATTCCGACAATATATATGGCTCATAGGAAAACATTCCAACCTGTCTTTATACAGTAAACCTCTGATCTATAATCAGATAATTAAACCCACCTGGCTGTATGGAATTCAACTCTGGGGGTGCGCAAAAGACAGTAACATCAGGATAATACAAACATTCCAAAACAAAGTTTGCGGACCATGGTGAATGCACCATGGTATGTTAGAAAGGCCGAGATCTAGGTATGCCAACAATTAAAGAAGAGATTAAAAGGTTTGCGAAGAAGCACGAAGAAAGGCTTCACCTCCACGAAAGTGCAGAAGCTCTTCAGCTGCTGGACAATCAACACGTGATCCGAAGACTGAAGAGAACAAAGCCATTTGAACTTGTGCAGTGTTTTGTGTTATAAAACCAGAGCACTCTACGCGGGTGAGAGTGTTTAGTTAAGAACACCAGAACTAACTAAAGGATTTCATTGGACTTAATTTGGCTTATACGTATTTAGTATTAAAAGGTATTGGAGATAAGTTGATGGTTGGTCTTACAGACCAGTTTTAACATGTTAAATTCAATTTAAAAAAATATTGAATTACAGAAACTATACATATACAGTAATTTGTAGTAATGTATTAAAGTAATCTTCTCACCGCTTTCCTGCAAGATTACTAGCGTCTTGGTTACACAGCTCGTCTCTACATGCAGACAAGAATTAGACGAATGAAGTAAGTCGCATTGTCAAGTACGAAACCAACAAAGCGATAGGACATTAACCGAATGGATGAATGCCGCATTTCCAAACAATTATGGAATTACAAACCGAAATGATGGAGAGGTATGGGCCGTCCGTAGAAGCGTTGCAGTGACCAGCTCTAGTCTGTCTCTTTGGGACCGGAACAAACCATCCTTGGTTCATCGTTGTTGAAGATGATGACGACAAAGCGAAAAAACTTCAAAAATCCAGCGAGCAGGTGACAACAACGGATTGTCATGAACGTTATCAATTCGTGCAAGGGACCAGGCGATCACTCATGCACGCCAACAGTGTAGTTCACGTCCAATATTCTGATTTCGTGTCCGCAAGTGTAGAGCTTTTAAACCCCTCTAACCATAAGCCTGTTCGCGTTTCCATAAACCCACATTTTTCACAGACTTCTCCCGCGTCTCGTTCCGTGTGAATTATTGGTATACAGCTTCCTGCTCCTGAAATGTACTGTTTTTAGAAGAGTTTATACCCGTTTCCGGTGTAGTTTCTGTGTTCCTTGTGCAGGTCCCCAATGTCCTGAATGTTCTGTAATGTTCATTACAACAAGATTGACAGTCCTCGAGCTGTTTTAATTACAACCTTATTAGCAGTGGCGATTCCTTACCGATCGGTAGGGCAAGCATAGACTCAAATCAAAATATTACCCTTATACTGCATTTTTACCGAGCTGAGACTCTGCTAGCGCTAATGGCGGCTTAAAGCACTACTAAAAAGTACTTGTTATTTGCGTCTCTGAGAGCTAGGTGCTGTGCCGTTCAGCGTTCTACGTAGGCGCCAGCACACCATCGTATTCGTAAGTTAGATTGTTATAAGTTTGAGTATTTCTAACTGTAGCATAATATAAAAGACTAGATAATGAAAGCGTAGTTATGAAATCCTAAATAAATGCTAAGATTTCTGAATTTATGGCCAACATATAGTCAGTGGACAGAAGCATTTTTTGAAGTGACTGACTTGGGGGCGGAGCGGTCAGTCAGCTCTTCAAACTGCACAAAGAACTAGAAGCGAACTGATATTAATAACTTCGATCAAATCAGGACACCAATATCATTTGGACTGGAAGACTGGTGACAAATGTGCTGGCGATTTCCAAAAGATGAGAGATAAGACGGCATCTATAAAACAGTTTTTGGTGGCAACAATAATGTTGGTTGTGAAACAATTTATTTACTTTTGCCTGATTTTCTTTGGGCAAGCACTGCTTGCGTTGCTTGCTCTCAGGATTCGCCTCTGCTTATTAGAAAGAAACCTTATTCTCCCTAGTGGCCCATCTATTCTTACTACCGACTGCAAGAATACCAATTTGTAATCTAATAAGATTACATAACACATAGAAAGATTATGTAAATAACCTTACGAACTAACAAGCAACCTTATTATCCATTAGGCCTATATGGATACGAACAGTCGTGACTGTCTAGTAGTTTAGGTATAGCTGAAGGACATTTGTTCCGGAGGAAACTTTTTACAATACCGCGATCTCCATAAACGTACAGTTTTCAGTTGCATGTCTCGATTTTCATTGTATGAAATTCCAAATCCTGGTATTTAAAGTTGTGCACATGTTAGTTATGTCACTATCCTGGCCGCAGGTGGCAACGAACCCGTACTGAACTTCTTCTCTCGTCGCGTTCCAGACAAGTCACGCGACACGCCGCACAGCTTCTCCTTGACGTAAACGCGGATCGGTAGAATCCCTACCTGGAATCCTGGAACTCGATCACGACTCTGTACGTTGAGCAGCAGGTAGACATAGTGACGAAAAGAGGACTCACCGTCCCTTGAATACCCCGAATGGCACTGCATTCTCCGCAGAAGGCTAGGACGAGGTCTTCGCCGACTGCACCGAGAAACAGTTAATCGTTTATAGAAGCGTCTCTGACCCGGTCCACGCACGCCTTCTCCACAAACTGGCCCCGTACACCGATACCGCCGGCCGTCGTACATTTCATACGGTCGTATTTATCCGTCCGAACCTTCAGGATGAGCATCGCCGCCGGTGTCTCCAAGGATCTGTTGTTGATCCTGTTCTGTACCTCGTGTACATGAAGGACCTGCCAGTCTATCCAAGGGATACGTTCCCTCTTCACTGACGGCACGATGTTCCACCATTCCTTCATATCCCCGCGGCAGATGAGCATAATTAATTTACATCAGTGGCGTGTAGCTATCAACTTAGACAAGTTCGAAGCGATCTGCGTCCGCTTCCGCAAGCCATTCATTCCTTTTCCTTGGAGGATAGACTCATTCAGGACTGAATCGATTTATTACGTGCTTTTTTAGTTTTTCATCGTCCGACTTAATCTGAGCTTTTAATTTCGCAGTGTTCGATGTCGTTGCTATATCAGCGGTAATCTCCTACATAGAAAACTACTCTACCCACGGCCTGATTTACCATTAGGCTGACTAGGCTGTAGCCTAGGGCGCAAGCTTTTGGGGGATGGACGCAAAAATTTAAGAGAACAAAGCGATAAGAAAACTCATGTTTCCAATGTAAACAAAGAAAATAAAGTTTTGTAATAAATAAATAGGAAAAGCTAGCAACTTGTTAAAAGTGTATATTGGAGACTTGGATCAACCGTTTCTTGCAGAGTATGTTCATTTAAAAACATTTTTGAATAAAGTAAATTTTTTTAACTGAAGAAACCGATATTAAGAAGCCAGGTCAAAAGAAATAGAAGCGTTCTGATCCACGTAGACTCTTAAAGTTCTTAAAATCGTGTAGTGTGGTATAAATATTTCCGAATTTTGAAGTCGCCTTGCGAATATTTTTTGAGCCCTAAGCCTGGTGAAAAATTATTTAAGGGCCAAGAAAGACATGAAATCCTGGCACTTATATTAATTGAAAATGATTGTCTGCAAAACATTACAATGTTTTGACAACTTCGGCTTGCCGGGCGGTGACCCCGTGATCCATGGTTGTTTTGTTCAAACGTTTCGGCCGTGCCTTCGATGGCCATCTTCAGTGTAGAAGGCTGCGAACTACCTAAAGCCTCAGACAGGTTACAATGTTTATTTGAAACAACTTTTGTTCTTAGCGTTTTGAGTTACTTTATGTAAGGTTAAGTAAAGTGTGGAACTTTCGTAATATTCTGGTTGCTTATAATTTGTCAATGTGCTTATGCTATTGCAATAAATAAATGTACCGGTACGTTATTAAAGTGGAAACAAAGACGAATTTTTGTTTATTCAACTCGCATGTTCTTAAATAATAAGTAGCCTATAATATATGATTAAATCGTGCGTAATATTCGTCGTTTGAAAGGTTGAAAGGAAAATGGTGGGGGGGGCGCAAAAAATGCAAGCCTAGGGCGCTAAAACCTTTAAGGGAGGCTCTGACTCTACCCGCATGCACAGATTTTTCACAGTCCATGTGTTCGATGCCATTGCTATGTCAGTGGTAGTCGCCTCATCAGAAAAGTACCCGACCCACATGTACAGATTTTACACAGAACACAATACTCACTTGAACTGACGCTTCATTGTCACAGTTGACTTAAAATTAACCTAGTTATAAACCTGTTAAACCTAATTATAACCTTACTTGTATACCTAACAATGAATGCCTTCTAGACAATGAGCGAGTTCTGTGGCTCTGGAATAGCATTAACTATTCATTAATGTTTTTCCTTTATGTGTTTATATGTACACATGTAAAATTAATTATGCAGCCACGATATACTAAGTTGCATTTATGAACGCTTATGTGACATAAACATTTTATGTCAAGTGGAGACATACTATCAAGTCTGACTATGTCCATCTGCGACTTCGATATTCGTCATGCTTGCCATAACAGCGCAACAAAATCTCAATGTACCGTAACGTAATTAACTCATTAATTACGTTCTTTATAGGTCAATAAATCAAACTGTATTAAATTAATTAAATAATTCAATCATATATATATAAAAATACCAATGTGTGTGTATGTGCGCGCGCGCTTGCCTGCCTTTAATGTATAAATCACTTGAGTCGTAAATCACCTAACCAGTTTGGTCGTAAAAACGGATAGTTTACGTAAATAGATTATCAACACCAATTAAATAAATCTACAAATGTTTATCGTCCCTCAAGGACGTGTCATATTAAGGCGCAGATTTATGGCCGGCCGTCCATTCGGATGCCAGAGCTTCTTTGTGTTTTTATGATCCAACCTGTTCCATAAAACAAATAACGAGCATTACACAAAAATCACAACAAATTGCTGAACGCCACTTCGGTGAAAAGAACACGACTGACGCTGTAGAAGTCGTAAAAAAAAAAGAATGAAGAAAAATAAAAGAGAGAAAAGAAACACAAGCGTAGACGGATGTCAGGAAAAGAACGGATAAAATTAAATTAGAGAAATTAAAAATAAATTGCGGGAATCGTAAAGGAGAGAGTGTCAGTTTACGACCGGACGATAACAGGTGGATTATGTAGGTTCACTGTTACGCAATATGATTCGGTTACAGATGATCACGTGAATAGATAACCAACAGGCGTCGTTAACGAAATTTAATATACATCCAAGAGAGAGAGAGAGAGAGAGTGTGTGTGAGAGAATGGGGGATCAGTTGGTGGTGGTCGTCTGGTCAGAGCTCTAATGATATATTGCATAAACAAACAGACTTCCAGCTGTTGTGTAGTTGTGATCGGTCATAAAACGTTACAAAGTAAGTGAAATTGACAAACAATCAGTAAGTTTCCTTTTAGTATATTGGATAGCACACCGATCCACTATTTCTGCAAGTAGTCCATAAAATGCCATAGTGTCATTACCTGGAGCAGCCGGCATATATTCTTGATTTCGTAGCGATCGGTTTTTAGTTGTTTCTTTACTTGAAATCGACTCTGAACGGACATGACACAAGAACATTGTCCACATCATCACCAACGCGACACATCTCCTCGATGATTTCGGAGAATGGGATCTTGTACGTTTTAAAGAACTTTAGCAGAAATGCGTGGCGACCGAAGGAAAATTCTTCGAGTGAGATATAGCGTAAGTCGTTTTAGTGTTCTTTAAACTTTCTGAACCTACTTATATTGTTAAGCAGATAGCAATCTTTAGCTTGGCGGAATTAAATTGACACCAGAGACTTAAAACTATTAACACTTCTCAAAATCATGTTTAATTCGACAATGCTTCTAGATAAACAATAATCCACTACTCTCAATAAAACACATCAGTCACTGAAGTTATTAAGTTTACTAAATAACTCTTAGAGCATTTCAGACTGGTCACAACACCCAAATAAATCGCCATAGAACAATACCATTGTTGAGTATCAATCTTTTTATTTTGTTCCCAAAGGACGTCGTTTATTACATACGAAATACTCGACGGTATCAACAGTATCCAGTAGGCATTTGTGAAATATTTTCTAGAATGTTCAGACAGTGTGATCTGAATCTCATTAAGCATTTAATTCCATTATCCAGGTAACAATATGTGAGCATTAATTGTTGTTTAAATTTGTTTTTCTGCATTATTGTAACAATATAAATTTAAAGGATACATTTAGGATTCGTACTTTAAAAAATTGAAGTATTTAAAGAGGCACCAACAAACGGATTAGTATAAGCGAGAACCTATTTGACACCTGAATCTAGCTCATGGAATAGACACGTGTCTAAGAATACTGGAAGGAATAGAATGTACTTTATACAATGGTATGTCTGCTAAACAGTGGTACGGATAGCGTAGGAAGGTGTTCATTCGAAACTGGGTGAAAATGGAATAAACGCATGGCCTGGTTCCTGAGAATAATCTGTGGAGATAAGAACATATACAGAAAGTATGGATGTAAATTGAGAACGGAAAGGATTCTGTAAGTTACGTAAATAAAACCTTAAAGCGGGCATACTTTAAGAGCTGGGAGAAAGCGGCGGATTGAAAGCGTCGGAAAGCAGTCATTTAGGAAGTAAGAACAATCAGAGCCGAAAGAATGAGATGGACAAGGTTACGAGGAAACGGAACCCCATGATGTAGAATAGTAAGAGAGAAACAGATGGATGAAATTATTGAGAGAAAGGAAATAGTAGCACCTGCAGAATCCATATGGTAATTCCGATATTAAACAAACATCAGCTACAGAATAACCTTAGATTAGAGTAGGAGATTTATTCTTATTGCTAAAATCCAACTTTCTTTACTTCCAACAAGCCCTGTTAAGCCCTCAAACAGTACGCCTGAAGCATAGAAAAAAAAAATAGAAATAGAATTGAGGAAGTAAACACAAAATGTAATGTAAAGACTTAAAAGTAAAAACAGAAGTGGTTCTTTAATGAACCAAGTGAAATCCACCTAGAGCAGACAAGACGACTGACAAAATTGATCATACTAATGGTTTTAAAACAGTTGTGAAAAGACTTTTGACATGTGTTAACAAATCTGTGTTCGAGGAATTTTATTCGAATGACTTTTCATGAAAGTGTTGATTTATGGCGTTTAAATTTTGTACAATATCTTACTGACATTTTATGTGCTCTAAAAAATCTTATTATATTCCGCACCATTTTTTCAGAAACAAACAAAATCTTTATTTACATGTTAGATTCGTAGTGTATTTTGCACAGTGGCCCAGTTAGTGAATAGGCGCTTAGATACAATGAATAGAATGACATGCAATAATGCGTATTAAATAGTAATGGCAAAGAAACTACAAAATTCGTTGGGCCCCTTAAGAGGGTTCGACTGTAAGTCTTGTCAAAAACGTTTGGTTTTACATTCAGTTTCAGGTAAATTAAAATGCCTGCGTTACAGATAGGCTCCAAAAATAGAAAATATGTAGTTCAAGAAAAAGAGCATTTGTAGGATAACCTGTTAAATACAATACAGTACTTTCTTACAATACGTATTTAGTTATCACGGTATGAGAAGGGAGTGTCCGTGTATGTATTGTTACGTAATGAGGAAAAGGTGTTACGCCTTCACAGAACATTGTATGCTCTGTATGACGGTGGTTGGCGTGTGGACCCTTGGCCTACCTGCTGCCTCTCCCCCATTGTAATACTTCCGCCCGGGCTCGACAGCAGCTAATTTCCGCGTGAGTCACCTCACTGTGCGTCCAGTATGAAACAATTTTTTTTTCGCCTCGCCCAATACTGTTAAAATTTTGTTATTATTTGAAATCAGCGAAATAATACGATGAAAATGACACCAAACACGACTAAAAAATATTAAATTTTAAGGTGTTTGAAGGTAAAAGCTCAACAACTACTTTAGTACACATCTTCAGTGCATAGTGCTTTATAACGCCCAATTTTTAATATTCCTTAGTCGTGTTTGGTGTCATTTTCATCGTATTATTTCGCTGATTTCAAATATAACAAAATTTTAACAGTATTGGGCGAGGCGAAAAAAAAATTGTTTCATACTGGACGGACAGTGAGGTGACTCACGCGGCAATTAGCTGCTGTCGAGCCCGGGCGGAAGTATTACAATGGGGGAGAGGCAGCAGGTAGGCCTAGGTTCCACACGCCAACCACCGTCATACAGATCATACGTGTTTCTCGGCTATTGCAGTGGAAACCGGCTGTAATGTTGTGTGCGTACGTGATTCTCAACACACGTTAGCGAGATTGTTCCAGATTGCGCGCACTGTGTGCAAGGCCGCAATCAATTACATTCTGGTGTTTTCTATTAGCGCTGACGAGTAGTATGGATTATTCTAGATATCTCAGCGGGGTACAAATATAGGCATTCCGCGACGGTCAGTTCAGTTTGAGTTGCGATTTATTTCAGTGCGGTCCGAAGTATTGTTGCGAAGTGTTACGTATTTTATAATTGTGCGAGACTCGTTGACATTATTATTGCGTGTGAACAATTTTTTATTTGAATCGTTGTAAGAGACTATCTTGTGATAATTACAGCTGGTGATTAGTAACTTAATTGGTGTCTTTTATTTTGATTTCCACTATACCATACGACGATCATTAGACCGTCGTAACATATGTAATTATCAACTAAGTGGTTAATTTTTATATTCAAGTATGAAATTTTGTCAAACTCACGTTTCAAAGGGGTTGTATCTTCACCACCAAAGACTGAATGTATCAACATAAATATTTTAATGATAATTACATCCTTATTATAATATAATAATATATAATTATATATTTTATTACGTGTCATTTATACTTGTATTGTACATATACAACATAATAAGTAATATTGTGTGTGTGTGTGTGTGTGTGTGTGTGTGTGTGTGTGTGTGCGTGCGTGTGTGCGTGTGTAATAATTTCTATTTTTATCGGTGCATACCTCCTCTGACCACAATTTCTAGACGTCTCTATTTTCATCATCGTAAAGGTACTGCTTTTCCGTGTTTTATCTGCTTTGTCTCTCCACAATATTCTACATCTACTTCTCTTCTTACAGCTGGACTCGAACGCATGGGACTTTAGGTATCCATTTGCTTTCCTGCCATGTTCGTATTTTTTCTTTCACATAATTTTCATGTATTTCCCTACTCTCATTCTTGTCCTCGTTTCCTCGTTAATAATTATATTTTGTCAACGTTTATGTTAATATTTTATATTATATTCCTAGTTTCCTAATTTTATTAATTATACATTATTTATTTTCATTTATTATCCACTTCTGGCTCCACTGTCATTTGTATTCAAATAAAAAAAAGTCTGTATTTATTGTCATGTATTTAGTTGAACTGTAGAAAGTTCTTTTTTTAATTCTTATATAATTGTCTTAAATGTATACATACACACCATACACACTTCGGCTTCAAAATGGTTTTTTTCCTACCCCAAGTTTGTCCTCCATGATGTTTTGTTCGCTAGTTGATTCTCACATCCCTCTTTTAATTAAATTAGATCGTTTTGCGTTTTCCTCTATTCCCGTTCATTCTTGTGTCCACTGTGCTTTCTAGCTAACGCGCCGTTAGAATAATACTTAGGCACAAACGATCTTTAAACGGGAGCAGCTTAAAGAATTAAAATTAATAACCCCAAAACGCTGAGTTGTTAAACATTGCCCGAGTATCCTTCGCGGAACATAGCGAGATCACAAATATTCTCTAACTCGTATGAGCGATTTGTTTAACGATTCCTCAGTATTTTCCTCAGAATCATAAAGCGCCTTTGCCTTCTCAGGACTATTTTCCTTAGTGTGATCTTTCGTTGCCACCCTGCTGCGAGAACCTTGTGGGTTCCATTCAGTGGCTTGTTGTGGAATGTGGTACGCCGGTTTCCTAAGTATAAGACCCAACCGACCCCAGTTTCATCTTCAAGTCTCTTTTAAACCGGATTTTTGTTCTCTGTTCTCCGACGAACCAAACGTTATCTTTGTGGTTATCTGGTCTGACCAATAAACTCATAGTATTGTGTTTCACGATCTGTGTACTCAAATATTTGAATTTTTCATGGTACAAAGTTTTTTTAACTTTCCAGGCTACAAAGCCGTATAAGAGGACTTGACTCTGGATTGGGAATGGCGAAAATTAGTTGAAGTATAGTCTAGACATCCAAATGTTTTACAGAATATTACAAACGGCTTTTGTATGTTTGATTTTTTTTAGCCTCTGGTCAACTCTGCGACACTCTCATTAGAATTAATTATTTAAGCAGATCGGTAGTTAAAAACTGCAGTTAGGGAAATTAGGCAAATTTTAAAGGGACTAACAATTAAGAGGACAACTACTATAAGCACTTAAAAAGAATTTTAAAGTATTCATTCCAAATTTTTTTAACAATTGCTCCAGAAAAGTATACTGAAGCTTCACTTCTCATTCTCGACCCCCTTTTAATTATCTGTCTCCCTCCCACTGTCTATTTATACATCTGTTCATCTACCTACTGTCTCCACCTCCTCCTCCCCTTCCACCACATATCGCTTTCCTTTTTAGAGTCGTTCCTCGCTATCAGTCAATCCCGATTCGGTAATGTTGAAGGCAGAGCGAGACTCACCAGTTTATGAAGTCCATTTTTCTTATCGATTTCCTCTTTATCTTTTAAATTTTGACCTAGACAATTCGCCCTTCTAGCCAGTGCGCTCATCTGACTCCAAACTAAAAAATTACTAACAGAAAGTGAACTGATAATGCGACAAGCGAAGGAACAAAAATTATTACCTTATCACAACCTACGTTACTACGCTGCGAATCATAAATAAATCGGACTTACGCACGCAAACGCTCCTACGCACTCCGTGTTCGCATTTCGGTTAGAATGCAGTTCGGGGTTTCCATGGCAACCGGCCAACGTAAATTTACATCATCACCGTGGAGAATTTTAGGAATTCAAAAAATATTCTCGAAATAGTTTCACGCTAATAGTTATTTACATATGTTTAAATACTACATGCGCCGGCGCGCGTCCGTGAGAACATTCGACGCTTAGATATTGTGGGCGAACATGCGAATACGTGTGTGTGTGTGTGTGTGTGTGTGTGTGTGTGTGTGTGTGTGTGTGTGTGTGTGTGTGTGTGTTAGAAAGATAGGGAAAGACAGAAGAGAGAGAGAGAGAGAGAGAGAGAGAGAGAGAGAGAGAGAGAGAGAGAGAGAGAGAGAGTATGTTTATATTTATCGTGTTTATTTAGCTGCTATCAACTGCTGACAGAATCGCCCGGCATCATGCAAAATGTGTTACACATTCGAGTTATACGCGCGCGCGCGTGCCCGCTTTTGTGCGTCCGCTTGCTTACTTACTTTATTGCGGCGAAGAAAATCCTTCATAAAACAGTGGACTGTATTATTTACGTTTCTACAGAAAAACAGCCCCGCACACTAAATGCTGCCCACTTTAATTTCGCTTCAATAAACATTAAAATGTTGGTCCATTTTTTTTTTTTTTTTTTTTTATTATTTACCGCACATTACTGTTTTTAACTAAACCTTTTATGCGGGGCGGTGAACGTTATGTCTCAGACGAAAGATGAAAGGCGAGAGCGAGAAAGTCGTAAAATTAGGTTTTTACGACTCGAAACTTTAAAACGTTATTTTAAAAGACAACGTTAACGTCTGACGATGGCGCGAGATATTTTAAAACCGATTGTATGGTATCTGCAACGAGCGAATACTGAGTAGACGATTTAGGTATATAAAAGGGAAGGAAGTTGAACAGATTATATAGAGCAACAATTTTTAGTCAGTATGTTCGCCTTCAACTTGTGGTACGCTTAATTTTTATTTTTTACATTCTTCTTCATCTTCTTCTTGTTCTTCTTATTCTACTTCTTATTCTACTTCTTCTTCTTCCTCCTCCTCCTCCTCCTCCTCTTCCTCCTCCTGCTCTTCTTCTTCTTCTTCTTCTTCTTCTTCTTCTTCTTCTTCTTCTTCTTCTTCTTCTTCTTCTTCTTCTTCTTCTTCTTCTTCTCCTCCTCCTCCTCCTCCTCCTCCTCCTCCTCCTCCTCCTCCTCCTCTTTCTTCTTCTTCTTCTTCTTCTTCTTCTTCTCCTTCCAGCCTGTTCATTCTTCAGTCCTGCATCTTCTTCTGCGCAACCTAGACATCTTCTTCACTGTTATCCATAGGCCCTAATTGACTACCTGTTTTGTTAGACATTCATGATGTTCAATTATACCGTACCCTACCCAAATGATGTTTCCATTGCTGTGACCACTGTCTAATCCTATCGTTCATACTGTATATCCCCAACTCACGGCCCTTTTATCTTCATTCTGATTTGTCGACTGAACAACCTTTTACTCGTCTCAAGAACTCAAATTTCAGCGGCTTGCATATGTGATGCTGTTGCGACGGTCTCCTGGTTGTCGTATGGTGCAGTGGAAAACAAAATACTACACATCATTGAAATCACTTGTAACCAGCTTTAATTATCACAATTAACAGTTTATAATCAACAAGATTGTGCTCATACAATCTGCTTCTTCACTTCATGTTTTAGGCATTCTGCCTGTTACGGTTCCCACATTTTCCCTGGTCTACCTAAATTTCTTCTTCCTCTGGCTTTGTATTTTCTAGCTTTTACTGGAATCCTGTATTGTTGCATTTTTTCTAAACGTTCTTGCCACTTCTTTCTATTAAATTTTATCTTTTCATTCAAGTTGAATACCTGAAATTCTTGTCTAATCGTTTCATTTCTTTTTCTGTCTATTCGACTACACCCCTTAACTCGTCTTAAGAATCTCATTTCCTGTGCCTGAATTCGATTTTCTTGTGCCTTTGTCGTTACCCATGTTACGCTGCCATATATAAGTGAGGGGACAGCCATTGTTGTATAAAATTTCAACATTGTCTCTTTCCTGGCTTTATTTTTCAGCCATCGACTGATAATTCCGCAAATACGGTTAAAAGTATTAATTTTTTTGTCAATATCTTTACTGTAATCGAAGGAAATATCACAACCTAGGTATTTAAAATGTTTTATTTGATCCAGTGTTTTATCGTTTAAGATGATTTTGGCTCTTATTGGCTCTTTTCCTGCGAATGCCATTATTTTTGTTTTAGGAATTGAAATTTTTAAATTGTATCTTTCGCCAATTTGCTGCAGTTTGTATAATCCCTTTTCCAATTCTTCCTCTTTTTTTCCCAATTAGTGTGAGGTCGTCAGCTTATAAAATTACATTTAATATTGTGTCTTTGTCTAAATATATTCGCTCTTTATGTAATTCTTTCCAGTTTCGGATTATATCATCTATATAAGTAATAAATAACGTGGGTGATAAACTGCATCCTTGTCTTTGCAATTACATTAGTCATTACTGAATTACTTATCTTTCGGTCTAGGATTATAAAAATTTTTGTTTTGTGATATACACTTTGAATTGTTCTGATGAGATGTGGTGGATATCCTCTTAAGAACATGATCTCCAATAATTTTCCTCTGCTGAAACGGTCAAAAGCTTTATCAAAATCAACGAAAACTATGTAGGTACTTAGGTTGTATTCTCGGCGTTTCTCGTTTAGTTGTTACAGTGTAAACACAGCATCTATTGTGCTTCTTCCCTTTTTAAATCCCGTCTGTTCTTCTCCTATTATGTTTTCCATTATATTTTTTAAGCGGTCGTTTAAAATCTCGGCATAAATTTTGTATGCCGTGTCTAGTAAACTTATGCCGCGATAATTTTCGCAAACATTCTTGTTAGCTGTTTTAAACAAAGATATAACCTTGGCTGGCTCGTACAATAATTCAGGTTAATCTGTCCACACAAATAATGATGTCAACTATAAAGAATTCCGCACTGTAATCACTTTTCACTAATACAGCACTTAAGACGCACTGTGTAAATTGGCGACAATAACTAAACTAAGCGGCAGCTGTCGTTGTTTAAATAGATAGCACAAGTGTTACACAATAGTAAATTTTCACTTCTCCTTGTCAATCAGTTGAGCAGAATCGAGTCCCAACTTTACAGTTAACTAAAAACTAATGGACAAAAATATTGGCAATTACAGAAGCGGGTTTAGCGCCCAATATTGAACATCGACGAAAACCAGAAGATAACGAAACAAACATTAAACTGAAACTAAAACAAAATAAAACAGCCTTGAGTAGTCCACCGGTAGAACTCGCTAGCGCAACTGGTTAACAGGGTCCAACAGTGTATGGTGAAACGCCTTGTTGTGCTGGTGGTAGTACCCACTTGTGGCCTCTGTTAGGACCTTGTAGTGGTAAGAAACAAAAAGTAAGCTCTAAAACTTTTCTTTTGTGTATCGGCCATCTAAGGACCACATGCCAATTTCAATTCTTTATTCTTTGTCCTTTTCTTTTCTCCAATATTCTTTCATCTTTTCACTGCGTCTCTTCTTCCTGTCTTCAGTCCACTTTGAACCTGCGTTTTTCTCTCTCCTACCTCTGGACTCCTTCCATTTTTAACACTTTTGCCCGAAAAACTTCTCTTTCAATTGCTTCTCCTGCGTTTATATTATTTTTCTAAATCCATTTGGACTTCTTTAATCCAACTTGATGTTGACTTCTTTCCCCACAGATATTTGACATTTGAAGATCTGCTTTGTTAACCTACTGTCGTCCATTCTATACAAATGTCCAAAAAATACTAGTCTTCTTTTTCTCATTGTTTCTGTTATATTTTCTATACTCTGATATATAGTTCCAAACCTCATTATATCATGAAAACAACAAACAAGTCGTACTTAAAAGCATGTTATGTGAATCGAATAAGCGTTTAGAGCACCGCGTCCCTTATATCCTTTGGCATTAGTTTCTTCAACGCCTCTATGTGAAAGGAAGAAAAACCTATGAACCCAAACGCTTTGGTTGGTTGGTTACCATTAAACCGGTAGTTCTTTTGCTGTTCTCTTTTACTGAATATAGACTAAGGGTGTAACAGTACCTGTAAAATGTTCCCATCATCCCTCTGATATGCGCAGAGGTCTTCCACAAAAAGTGTTTGAATTTGCTGATTGTTCGTTCAGATTTATTTTTATCGATGAGTTTGCAAATCTACACATTTGTCGACCTTCTTTGAAAATCGGCCATGCACAAATAGTAACATTCATCACTTTTTATTTCTATCACAGCGTGATCTGGAATGTGGCCTCGAACGTTTTTCTCCAAAAAATTGCTAAAGTTCTTTGGTTAAGAATTCCTTTGTGTCTTACAGCAGCCGGATACTCCCCACTTCCCTGTAAGTCTTCCTCCTAGAGCCAGACTTCTTTATCTTCTTCTTCAGCTACGCCACAACCCATTACTGAGTCAAAGCCTCCTTTAACAGCCTCCGCCAGTTGTCACGGTCAAGTGCAGATAACTGACTGGCTGAGATACTGATAGGTTTCTGCACATAAAAGGGTTTCACAGATGGGATATGTTAATTCTCCTATCCAACCCCCAATCTAGAGTACCAGGAACTTTGATTTCGGGGTGCTCTTCCCCTAGAGAGTTGCTTTCACCTCAGCTGACGAGCTCTCTCTGCCCGGTCGCAGTAGACTAACTAAATCAGCCCATGTGTGCAGCCGCTGGGCTGCTATAGCCTCCTCCGCCTCCACACTAGATGCACACCCTGCTGCCGATGTGCACCATCTTGCCCGGCCAGGACCCAGGATACCCCCAAACTGTCTGACAGAACCTCCATCTCTCGTTTGCTTACCGATCCACTCCGCCGAAGGGATTGGTTACCACAACCTTAGAGTGGATTGCTCGGCGTAACAGGGTCCACCGACGTGTAGGTGAGAGTGGAGTTGGGGTGGAGAGGCTGGTGCATTTCTCTTCTATGAAAGCGTATGTTCGCGTCACACCCCCTTTTGGACCCTCGAGAGTCAAACTACGTGAATAATATGACGAACAAGGACCGTAGATTCTGGAAACTGAGAGAGGGGTAACCTGTTGAAAACGACTTCTTGGGTATATCCAAGCGAAACGTTCATATGCAGTTGTATGTGATATGTATATGTATATGCATATGTATGTTGTTGCAGTAGTGAGTGTAGTAGGATACTGGTGTGGCTTCTCATCACTAGCCAGTAGGGTCGATAGAAGACCTTCATTGGGACAGAACTCACAGCTCTTAAGCCAGCACATTAACTCTTCGAGTACAATTCGTTCTGATTGTTGATAAATAATTTTAAAAAAGAAAGGTGAGATCACGAGTAGCCAAATCTGTTTATAACATAAATTACTTCGACTCTAATATGGTTTTCTAGTTACTCGCGTACAGCCCCATCCCCTACAGGACCACTTTAATACTCATTTTACATATTTAGTGCGTCATTTTCCGGGGTTATCGTGTAAGTTATATTGTGCATATTTACGAAGTAACAAGTCTTCAAATAGGGTTACCATATGGCCTAGGTCAAAAAAGAGGACAACCTGAAAATTTGACAGCATGATCGTTACTTTACGGATCCAAAAAAAAATGTACAGTAAAAACATTATACATTATGGATAAGAAGGTGTTCATGATTAAGTTGAGCATTTTTACAGAGTTTATACAATGTACAATTTAATTTTTGTGATATAACAAAACTTAAAAACTATTAGGTAGAAGAGAAATTTACATAGGAAAAGAATATTTGCTATATTTATTTTTAATCATAACAATAATTAATTTAATACTAATCAGTCTGAATAGGATTCACAGTCTAAATGTTCAATTGTGTATTTGTGGTGCCATTTGTATTTATCAGATGAACCAATTCCCATCAAAAGCTTTTTATTTTCTAATAAATAATCATAGAACTGAACTCTCGAAAAACTGTTAAATTTGTACTGTACACAAATTATACATTTAACCTTTTCTAACATTATCCTATTTCTTTCTTTGCTCCACTGAGATCTGATCAGAGAAAATGTCCGATCTGTAACAGAGTTATAGCACTTTGCTACCTCTGCTGTGTGGGACTCTCACCCACTAAAAAGCCCACCTCTAATTCAGGCATTCATATCCATCCTGGAACTTAACGTATTACTTCAGGATGGAGGCTACTGCGTCATTATCGGGCTGCTTCTAGTTGTAACTTATCTTCTATTGCCAGTTGGGCCTGTCTTTTTTTCTAGTAGACCCGCTGAATAAATGCATTGATGCGGTCCCATTCCTCCTTACATGAAGCATAAGCGCAACTACGCTCTCGGGGGTGAAGTCCACGAGCTCCATTTGCAGTGCCATCCTCTGCCTTACGAATCTGTAGTACTTGAAAAACTTTCGAGGCATCTTCATGGGGAGAGTCTCCGTACTGGCATCCTAGGCTTTCCACCTTTCCCATTCCATGGAGGTAGGCACTAAAATTGCCGTGGCCACTGAGCAACTGGGTCAGATGGTAGTTGACCTCAGCGTGTTGGCAGTCGATCCAAACCTGCAAGTTTGGTATGAGCTTTGCAGTCCATCTTCCTCTATACTCTCTATCCCAACGATCTTGCCAGTGCCGGAGAGTGAGTTCCCTGGCTTCATGCTTTGCGGCATCCCTTCCAATTTCCTCTCTTCTTTCGAATAAATGCTTCCGCTCTAGAGCCAACAGGTCTACGGGAATCACTTCCGCTATCACCACGACTACGTCTTCTGCACCTTTTACGTTTATCTCTATGATGGTCATCTTTTGTTCCATTCTGTTGGCACCCGTAACTATTAACTTCAGGTCCTCTACAAAATCCCCGACCTCTCTAATAATCGCCTCATTCACTTCTTCTGGAGTGGTGAGGCTATCAAGATCTCTTATTTCAAGAGTCTCCTTTGGTTCCAGCTTCCGGACAGTGGCATTTCGTATTTATACTTCAAACAGAAATAACACTGTTCCACACTACTACAAAAATTCCCGATTAGCGCTTTCAAGGTTCACAGATCATCGTCAGATCGGAAAATATTATTAATTAAATATTCCAAACATTTTTTTTTTTTCAGAAATAATGTTTCCAGACTTATTCAGAAGTGGTAGTATACCATGTCGACATCATTAATATTCCAAACAAAATGAGTATAGGATTAACGGCGCGGTAACTTTGTATTAAGAAATAAATAAAATTAGCATTCACTTAATATGTGTGATTTACATATTATTAAATTATTAATATGCGAGTGGTGTAGTACAGTACTCAGGGCTTTTTTTTAAAAGGCTATAAAAGTAAACGGCACGGAGGGAAAATATCAAAGGTCGATTTCTCCGAACAACTGAGGATACCGTATGGACGTGACGAGTCGATTAAGAGGGTTTCGCGATATGGTACCGCCACGCCAAAGAGATACGCGTTTGTTTATAGTAATTATACACGTAGCCTTCCATTCAGACAGGACGCGTAAACTGGCGTCATGTTTCTGATCCCAGATAGACTTTCTTCAGATCTCGCCGTGGGTACAAAACGTTGCTGGGTATCGAAACAATCCGCTCCGGCGCTGTAATTCAGTAAAGAGGAGAAGAAATTCGGCCAGAAAGTCTGATATGACGTGTCGGATTTCGTAAATTTCAGATTGTAGTTTTAACCCGATCGTAAGCGTCATTTTCGAAACACGCAAAATATATCGTTTACTAAAGAGTCTGACGCTGTAATCAAATGCGTTCAGAAAACGATTTTTGAATCATTTTCAAAAAAATCATGTTTCATGTCCACGCAATTTTAATCTACCGTGTAGTCATAGAGATTCCTTATCGACATCATCCTGCTCTGACGGTGCATAGAGCAGCTGACGGTCCCTTATAAAAAAAAAAAACTACTACCATTAGTTTATACGGCATTTACTGTACTCCTACCATTAGTACCCCGCATTTATTCTGGCAGACATTGCGGGAAATAAATATTTACAGATCAACCAAAAATAATAAGTTTCAGAAACAACAACAACAAAAATTACTACTACTACTACTACTACTACTACTACTACTACTAACCTGTTTTACTTATTTGGCTAGTTACCTGGAACGTGGGGAGTCCTTGTATGGCATTCGCACGTGAACGCGTAATGGCAAGACAACTCGGTCAGCTTGCCAGCAATAGCAATACCGAATCGTCTTACAAAACCAAACATAAACAGATGTAGCGCAACACACCACGACACTTTCCGTTCCCACGTGGGATGTAAATTTGGCGCCTTATTGGCATCCACTGTTTCTTCATTAACTATTCATCCGCTATTTAGGTTGGCTGTACTATTTACAGAGTCCTATTCCTAACTCTTAATTAGTGACGTACCGAGAAGTACATAAATCAATCGTTGCTTCTTTCTCGCGTTTCAAATGCTGACACACACACACACACACACACACACACGTATTTATTTGCACTATGTGCACTCTATCTTCTTCTTCAGCGGCGCAACAACCCATTACTGAGTCAAGGCCTCCTTTAACAGCCTACGCCAGCTGTCCCAGTCAAGTGCAGCTGCTCTCCAGTTCCGGGTCCCAAGGATATGGCGCGCATCATAGTTCACACCTTCTTCCCAACGTAGTTTGGGTCTACCGACTCTCCTGGTGCCATAGATCTGTTCTGTGAGTGCCTTTCTTGGTATTTCACTCTCTCCCATTCTGATCACATGTCCAGCCCACCTGAGTATACCAAGTTTTATAATTTTCACAATATCTGGTTCATTCAGAAGAGTGTTCAGTTCTTGGTTGGTCCTTTTCCTCCATTACCTCCCGCACATGTTGAACCAAAACTGCTGCGGAGGATTTTGCGTTCATGAACCAGCAGGCTTGACTCAGACTTTCTACAAATGGTCCAGGTCTCAGAACCATGGGTGAGAACTGGGCGGATCAGTGTTTTATACAAAAGCAGCTTGATGCTCCTGGCAATTGTTCTGCTCTGGACCAGGGGTCTGAGACCAAAGAAGCACCTATTAGCTGAGATGATTCTTCGCTTTATTTTTTCTGTTGTTTCTCCATCTGAGTTAACTTGGCGTCCTAAATAAACAAAGTTGTTGACTTTTTCGAAGGAATAGATGCTAATTTGGACGCGCTCTCCTTCTCTAGCTTACTGTCCTGTGACCATGTATTTTGCCTTGCTTTCGTCTATTATGAGGTCCTTGCGGGACCTGCACCAACCTGTTGAATACAGTCCCGGAGCAATCTAAGGCAAGAATGAAGAGGAGGCAACCAAGAGCATCGCCTTGAAGGACTCCCTTTCCATCTTTCCATAGCCAAACTCTCCTGATAAGTCATTCTGGATCCTCGCCATGCCCTTCACTGTCAGCACTGTCATCCTATACAATCTTATTAGTTTCTTTGGCATGCCTAGTTCTTCAAGGGCTGTGTAAAATTCTTGTCTATCAATGCTTTCGTATGCATTTCTGAAATCTATGAAGAGGTGACGGGTTTGTAGCTTATGTTCCCTACCATGTGCACTGTATAGATTATACAAATAGGTGTTATTACACATATACAATGATACAGTATACTATACAGACATGTGTAATATATTTACACATAGACATACATACACAGAATTATATAAGCATATGTGGATTATTGAACTGGCGAAGCGATTTAATACGATTATACGATACGATTAAATACGATTCAATACGGGCGATGTGGATTATACGATTATTGAACTGGCGAAGTGATCCAATACGATTATACGATACGATTAAATACGATTCAATACGGACGATGTGGATCATACGATTATTGAACTGGCGAAGTGATTCAATACGATTATACGATACGATTAAATACGATTCGATACGGACGATGTGGATTATACGATTATTGAACTAGCGAAGTGATTCAATACGATTATACGATACGATTAAATACGATTCAATACGGACGATGTGGAGTATACGATTATTGAGCTGGCGAAGCGATTCAATACGATTATACGATACTATTCAATACGGACGATGTGGATTATACGATTATTGAACGGGCGAAGCGATTTCTCAGTTTCCATTTATCTGTTTGTCTATTCAATACGTTTGTCTTGATCTAAGAAATAAGGAATTTCTTAAAATATTGTCCATTATCAAAATTGTTCTTCAGTTTTCTTCTCTTTTGCTTAAGTCTTATCGATACTAAATATATTTAGTTTGTATCTTACATCCTCATTTCGGGATCTGCTAGGTCGTGTGCGCCCTTTTACTCTTCTGACTGACTTCATTTCTTGCTTTGCTATTCGGTGATCGTCTTGTTTCTTTACCACCCGTATTAATGCATATACGAAGGTTGGACGCAAAATAATTTCATGGACATTGGATTGTCTTCGCCTCTTTTTTAAAGAGCTTATTTTACTTCTTCACAGTGTTGCAAACAACTACCCTTCAGTACCCATCTAGTCACAATTCTTCTTATTCTAATCCTCTTCTACCGCATGGTGTAGAGGTTGAGCAAAGGTCTCGCCACCGTGGTCTCTGCATGGCCAGGGCATTGGCTTCATTCTACTGCATTCCCACCCCTGCAGAAAGCACCTCACATTGTCCTTCCAAGTCACTCTTCTCCGGTCCCTGGGTCTTCTCCCAGCAATTCTTGCCTCATATAGTTGTTTTGAAAGAATATCACCTTCTATCCTCTGAACGTGTCCAAACCAGCGCAACTGTGCTTTCTTAATTTGATATTTCAAAGGTACTGCCTTAAGAGTCACTCTCATAGTAGGGTTTATGTCTCGATCTCTTCTTGTCTTTCCTTCAACCTTCCTGAGGTATCTCATCTCCATAGCTTGGAGAGAGTTTAGATGCTTCTCAGTTAGGGCCCAGGTTTCAGCCCCACTAGTGGCACATACTGTACGTGTTCTTGAAAATTGTCATCTTAACTTTCTTCAAAATTTCTGCCTTACCAATGAGCTTGGTCTTTAGTGTACGGTAAAGTCTCGAGCCACTGCTTACTCATGAATTAATTTCCGCATTAATTTTACCATCCAAGCTTATTATAGAGCCTAAGTATTTGAACGATCCTCCTGGTAAGGGGGTTGTGCAACAGACCAGTAACCTGTTCATATAAAACTTTGAATACTTGTAGTATCCAAAGCAGCCTCGGAGTAAGTTCTGGAAACTGTGACAGTAGGGGCCTGGTGAACTATAAAGCCATTGTTAGAAGAGACGTGGGTCGTCCGAGGATGAGATGGGCGTGGAACAGGCTTATATAACCTAATCCTTGAAGAGGGGAAGAAGAAGAAGAAATATTTGAACTCTTTGACTTGTTCCAGTAGCTTCCCTTTGATGGTAATCCGGTGTTGAGCTGCCTTTCTGGCAACAATCATTTTCTTCGTCTTTGCCAAACTTACTTTCAGTCCTCTTCTTTCCAGCTCCTCCACCCAAACATCAAGTTTCCTTTGGAGTCCATCTTCTGTGCCGCAGAGTAAGGCTACGTCATCTGCAAACGCACCAGCCGCAGCTCGAATCGACTGAAGCCTCCAATTACTAACATGGAATCCGCTAATTCTGGCCCTGCAGCTTTTTATTACATCACTAGTCTCAATTACAAAGTATACATTATCTGAATAGGGCACGGTGGTTGATTTATAAAATTATAGGTCGCGGAACGCAGCAATTCAAAAGTTTTACAGACACAAATATAGGCCTACTTATATTTTACTAGCAAAATACCCGTGCTTCGCGACGGAGTTTCACGTTGTACGTAATTGTACAATTATTGCTCGCTTAATAGTATAGGATTAGACAAATTCTCAACTCTTAGTTTGTTTATTTACATTCATAGCAACAGCTATTTATTATTTCTTACGAGAAAATCGTTATTCCGAAGGATCGTATCGAAAAAACACCTATCCTATGTTGGTTCTCCCGTTGCGTAAAATATTTGTGAAAGTTTGGTTAAAATCGGTCCAGTGGTTTAGGAGGAGACGTGGAAGACCCCAAAGAACCCCCCCAAAGGACCCCATCGAAAAAAACACCTATCCTATGTTGGTTCTCCCGTCGCGTAAAATATTTGTGCCAAGTTTGGTTGAAATCGGTCCAGTGGTTTAGGAGGAGATGTGGAAGACCCCAAAGAACCCCCCCCCCCAAAGGACCCCATCGAAAAAACACCTATCCTATGTTGGTTCTCCCGTTGCGTAAAATATTTGTGCCAAGTTTGGTTGAAATCGGTCCAGTGGTTTAGGAGGAGATGTGGAACATACATACATAGATACATACATACAATGGGGGGGAGGGTGGTTTGCCCCTTAGGAGTGAAAGTTTTTAAAACCGTTTCTTAGTGAGCATCTACGACCCCATAAGAATATACCTTCAAATTTTGAGATCATTATCTTCAGTAGTTTTTGCTCTACTTGATTCTATGTCAGTCAGTCAGGACTTCTCCGCTTATATATATAGATATATTAGCGAATAAGTTTACATCAGGTTATTACAAAGGATGTCTACATTTTTAAAGCCTTATAAAATATGTAACATAGGTATAAACTTGTATCTAAAAAGATAATAAAGTTTACTGATACTTCTAAAGAGCTTCATCGTCAGGTTACCCGCACGGCAATCGAAAACATGTCACTCATGAGAGCGTTATCCCGGAGCCTCAATCAAATTCTAAGTGATGGTTTCGGTGGTTCGGACATTTTAAAAAGTTTCCATAGTTTCATCACTGTGTTGTCATATTGTTTGTTTCTTTACCTTTCCGTACTCTTCGTTTCCAATGCTGTATGATGGCCAGAAATCAGCCATGAATACACGCACTTTGATGGAGCGAGCCTTGTTGAAATTTTTTTAAATACGCTCTACTTACAAGAGAATTTTAGGTAGAACGTATTAAAAAAAAAAAATGAACGATAGTAGTTGAGATAAAGATTAGTGCTGGCGTTTGATTTTGACAAAACCAAACACTAAAGTTTTGCAGTGGGACTGATGAGGGGCACAATTTAAAAAGTAGTAGTACATTTTTGTAATCATTAGGTTTTTCTTTTCATATATTTTTTCGGTAATTTATTTGTAGATACAAGAGTTTCCGGAACGCCGTTTCGGCGCGTTCCCCCTGAAATCAAGCCCTGATAGGACATATTGTAGTCTAATATAAACATCTAAAAACCGCCGACTTATTAAAATGTCTTCTTCATTAATTTTTCTTTATCTTTGCTTTCTCTCTCTCGAGCGAAACCGTTCTATTTATGGATGGTCGCTTGCAATCCCAGAAAAGTTAATTTAACTGCTAAATAAGCGAAATCAGGTTAGGAGTCGATACGCATCACCACGCTTATTACCACTTCACAAGTTCCGCTAATAATGTACGTGTTTGCTGTTATCGGTAAGTGTTTGTTGATTAGTCACAGTTATTAAACAACGTTGTGATCGTCTGTGTTGTGACGGTCTTGAAACGGTAATCTGTTTGTAGTAGTAGCCTTTAATAGTACGTTAACGGTTGTCCTCATTACCGCTGTCTACTCGTGACGCTGGCAATATCTGAAAATAAATTCTGAAACAATCGTCGGTTTTTAGTCGCAGTAATAACCTCGGCAGCTTGTGGTTACAGAGGAGACGAATTCTGTGATTCGAATCGGAAACGAAACTACAGATCGAAGAAAATAATTTACTCACCACCTTAGAAAGTACAGTACTCTATCGCCCTGAAAAAAATCAACGGAACACGGAAAGGCCCCAAGCAGTGGAAATGGCCTTCTGAAGAAGGTCTCGTGAGGTGTGCAGGCTTCAGTGCATTAGAAATAGAGATTTCAGATGACACACTCGTATAGACAAAACAATTCTGGATACGACAAATACGAAAAGCCTCATGTGGTATGGTCATGAGGAGAGAATACCTCATGATCGATGGACTAGAAAGTTGTTAAACTGGGTTCCAACTAGGAGGCGGAAACTCAGTAGACCCAGGAGATCGTAGAAAGAAGATGTCTATGATAATATGGGGAAAGAGGTTTGCAACGAGCAGAATGAGGTTTGGAATGACGGAAACCTCTGGCGTGCAGGATGCATGAGACGGCAGTAGCTACGCAGCCACTCGCAAAAGGATGGGAGGTAGTAACATCGACACATCAGCTTCAAAATCACGCAGTCGTGGATTGTAACATCAATGATTATATACCGTATATAAGGAAGGGCTGACAGATTGAGAGCTACTCCTTGATTCGGCGGGTAATGGTAATGGTAGTCGGTAAAGCGATGTGTCTTGTTAATTCCGGTAAAGAACGAGGCTTCTTCTACTTATTCATCTACTAGGCGAATCACCTGATCCGGTCACAAAGGAATACATCCGCTTCACCAACCCCTTCCTACGTCTTCCTATACTTCGTTGTCCAATAGTGTCCAAACTTTCATAGGCAACCTGCCATCTGGCGTCCTATCCGGATGAGCAACCCAGCTCTCTTTGTTTTCTGCAATACGATCTTGAATATTAATAATGTTCAACTCTATACGAATGTCTTCACTGCAGAGTCTATCCATTCGAGTTCAGCCTTTAACAGATCGCAAGAATCTCATCTCCGATGCCTGTATCATCTCATATCCGATCCTGCATCATCTTGGGTACTCAGATGTTTTTCGCCGGAATCCAAGTTTCAGAACAATACAGCAAGACTGGCACAGCCTTTACCTTATAAAATTTTATTCGAGTCTGTTTCATTATATTCCTCAATAACGCTTGACGAATTGTGCCACAAATTGACTGAAACTTAGCCAACTCGTGATCAACATCATTATCCACATTGTAAGTGATGTCACGGGCAAGATAGCCGAAATATAACATTACTCTGTACTCTTATTATCCAATACGATCTTAGTTCGCAAGGGGTATTTGCCCAAAAATGCCATAGTTTTTGTCTTCTGTACAGAAATTTTCATAATTTATAATATGAAACAGAACGAGGCTGTAGCCTGCTAAATAAACGATTGACAGCTTCCCCGACAGGCGAAGTAAATATCTTCTGAGAGGGACGGACGGCCGGCTTTCAGCCTTACGAAACCGAGCAATGACAGCTGCATGATGCCCTTCAATGTGCTGGACCGCACGCGCACTACTCTGAACAAATAAACGTGTCTACCTGACCGAAAGCGTTGAAGTTTCTTCGTACGAGGGAATTTTCTTTCTAATGCAATGTCAACAATAATTTGTAAAGCTGAATACCAGTATGGTAGAAGTGGTTTTGGTTAAATAATAATGTAACAAAATCTACATTCAAAACCGGGTACCTGAATGGATGGAAGGATTCCGATAACGGAAGGACACCCAAATGAAATTTTATAAACTGTGGCTGTCCCCACATTCCTGTGTACTAGTGAGACATGGACTCTTTGTAAAAGAGAAATGCAGACGATTCAGGCAGCCGAAATGAAATTTCTAATAGGGACGCTAGGTTGTTCTATCTTGGATCGGAGACGGAACGAGTATATTAGACGCGTGTTAAACATTGTATCATTGCACCAGAAGATTGAAGACCATAGAAGTAGATGGTGTTAACAATTGAATCGCATGCCTGATATCCATCTACGTGTGGCTACCTTGGGTTATCACCCTACTGGTAGGAGAGATGTCGGTAGACAGAGGAGGAGATGGGTTCCGGAACAGGTCTAAGGCCTAGTCCTTGGAGTGGTGATGATGATGATGATCTACATTGATCATAATTTCTGACAAGCTTATAAACAGAGTAATATTAAAGAACCTGAAACATAGTGATATCAACGCTGTTTACCTCCATAATCATGATGTTGATACCCACTTCTTCCACTATTTCTGGACACAAAATGCTTGATATATTTCGATGCCATATGTAAAATTTTACAGATAATCGTCCTCATATGATAAATTGTTTCTCTGTTTAAAAATTAAAAAAAAAAACATGTTACGTCTAACCTTTGATAAGTCACTCGATAAGCTGAATAAGCTCTGAGTAACGATCACCAGGGTTCCCTAATCGTTACCTGTTATCAAATTTTCTGGTACTTTGGATACTTAGGAAAGGTTATTTATAATGCTTGTATGCTAATGAACAACTATTACATTTTTTTATATTAACGCCATGTACCTTTAGTTTATTGTTAGTCTAGGTATTTTCTTCTTGTGATTTTGAAATAAAAGTAAAAAAGCATGCTCCTTTGTATTGCGGTCACATCGATGGGAGATTACAGAGAACAAAACAAATAAGTACCCTCTTTAATAATTGCAAGTGTTAGATTTGCATGCTCAGTAGCACCGGTACAATTTTGCCAATTATATGATTTAGCTACCTTTCAGAGCGAGTTAATACGCGTGCAACAGTTTATTTTGCATATTTATTTTTTAATTAACTGCCTTTGTGATCATTAGGTGCATAAATAGTAGGATACTTCTGACTGAGATAGTAATTTTCTAGCTCTAGTAGGTAATTTTGCTAACAAGCGTCGACAATTTAATGCTTTGCGTTACTTTGACTATGCAACGCGTTTAATGAACATTCACATAATAAGGACGATTAAATTGTTACTCTTGTAGAATGACTTTAAGAGCTCTTTGGCGCTGCATTATACTTTGTGGACATTACTAATAAATTCAGTTTGAAATTTGTGTCTACTTCTTAACCGAAGCGAAATCCGAACGAACAAGATTTCTCCACAGCGCATCTTGAGAGCAGACGTTATTAGTGAATAACATTCCTACGCACCTACAAAATATATGTACAGGTACACATGCATATAAGCATTTGTACAAGAAATAAAAATAATTTACAAAAACTAATAACCCACACAACAAATATAATACAACAACCGGTACATCCTCGGCGCTACAGCCCAGTCCGGGTCCTGGCCTCCAACTGGTCTCTACTCCCGGCCAATGTTCACCAGTTTGCTGCACCCAGCCTCACTGCCACAACAACTAACGGTATATACAAAATTGAATCCCACGATTGCAATAAATGTTACATAGGACAAACCAAAATAAACAACTAAAAAAAACGTTATTTTCAACATCTGAACGCCTACAAATACCAGAAATTTATAAATCTTATTTGGCCACACATGCAATAAACACTGGACATGAATTCCCAGACATAACCAACATGACACTAATAAAACACATACCAAACAAAGGCACCATAATGAACATATGAGAAAATTTACAAATATACAAACACAAAACAAACTAATACCTGAACAAATACAAATCAGTACAAAACATGACACAGTTTTCAAAGCACTCAACATCGAAAATACTCAAAAAGCTAATATACACACCACAACACACACAACAATACCAGTATAAGATACCAAAAACCAACAGGAAAGCATAACAACAACCAACCAAAACACAACTTCTCTACAAGATATAAAATCAGGAAGGCTGAGGATGGGAACAATAGGTTTCCCGAAACATATACCAAATAAAGGAAAAATGATCTTGAGGTTAAGAAATTATAAATATTAAATAAAGAATACTTTAATATTTGTAACTAAATTTACCTCAAGATATACTTTTTTCCTATTAGGAACATGTTTCGAGAGTTCCTGTACTCTCATCTTCAGCCTTCGCCATCTTGTTTCTGGTGAAGTATTTGTGTGTTGGCTTCTGGATGTTATTAAGGTAGTTTGTTGGTCTTTGGTCTTTTAAAGTTGCATTATTGTGTGTGGTTGTGGTATCTGTTTTTGTATTTTGTGTATTTTCGATGTTGAGTGCTTTGAATATTGTGTCATGTTTTGTATTGATTTGTATTTGTTCTGGTATTAGTTTGTTTTGTGTTTTATGTTTGTAAATCTGTAAATTTTCCCAAATGTTCATTATGGTGCCTTTGTGTGGTATATGTTTTATTAGTGTTACATTGGTTATGTCTGGGAATTCATGTCCTGTGTTTATTGCATGTGTGGCTAAATTGGATTTATATATATTTGGTTTTTTGTATGCATTTAGGTGTTCAAAATAACGTTTTTTCAGCTGTTTTTTTGTTTGTCCTATGTAACATTTATTGCAATCTTGGCATACAATTTTGTATATACCGTTAGTTGTTGTATTATCTTTGTTGTGTGGGCTATTTAGTTTTTGTAAATTATTTTTATTCGTTTTGTATGCTATTTTTATATCTGTGTTTTTAAATAGTTTTGTTAGCTTTGCCATTTTATTATTTATGTATGTGAATGTGGACCATTTTTTGTTGTTGTTATTATTTCTGTGCTGTTTATTTTGATTAATTCTTAATTGTTCAGTTTTTATTTTATATTTTATTTGATTTTCTATTTTGATCATAGTATTTTTATTGTATCCATTTGCATAACCAATTTGGTATATTATATTTCTTTCTTTGTCAGTTTCTTGTTTGTTTACGGGTATTTTGTACATTCTGTTAAATAACGAATAAAATGCTGCCATTTTATGTTGTGGTGGGTGGTCAGAATGGTTAGGTATAATGGTGTTAGTGGAAGTTGGTTTTCTATATATTGCATATTGTATGTGTTTGTTGTATCTTGTGATGGTTATGTCTAAATAGTTGATTTTGTTATGTTTTTCTTTTTCTTCTGTGAATTGTATTTTGGGATGTATGTTATTGATTTGTTTCAGTATGTTCTCTGCATTTGTGTTTTTGTTATTTGATACATATAGTCCATCATCTACATATCTTATCCATATGCCATCTGGGTCATGTGTTTTTATGATATTTTGTATTTTGGTGTCTATGTGTTGTAGGAATATTTCTGCTATTATGCTTGATAATGGTGATCCCATTGCTAAACCTTCTTTCTGTTGATAAATTTTGCTATTAAATTCAAAGTAATTTTGTTTTAGTATTAGTTGGAGACTATTTTTTATTTCGGTTATTAAAATTGGGCGTTACAAAGCACTATGCACTGAAGATGTGTATTAAAGTATAGTTGTTGAGCTTTTACCTTGAAACACCTTAAATAAAGAATATAAGTAGACCCCCTGAGTAGACCTATGTATACTTGTACAACAGGACGGTTGTTAGCTTCTTGTAACAAAACGTTTGTATTAACTAGATGTGTCACTCGGTAAACCAAATCGACACACTAGGCCCGTTTATTCACACTCTCGTATCGTAGCGAAATCTATAAACAAAATATTTCCCCACATTCATTTTTTTCTGCATCACTGCAGAAAACACGAGCTTCTTGCTTGTTAATTTTACTAACTCAAAATACGTTAACAATGGCCTGAAGCATGGCCGGCTTTATGCTCTGTATGACGATGGTTGGCGTGTGGACCCTTAGCCTACCCGCTGCCTCTCCCCCATTGTAATACTTCCGCCCGGGCTCGACAGCAGCTAATTGCCGCGTGAGTCACCTCCATTGTGCGTCCAGTATGAAACAATTTTTTTTTTGCTTCGCCCAATACTGGTAAAATTTTGTTATATTTGAAATCAGCGAAATAATACGATGAAAACGACACCAAACACGACTAAGGAATATTAAAAATTGGGCGTTATAAAGCACTATGCACTGAAGATGTGTATTAAAGTATAGTTTTACAGTATTATATTATACTGTATTATAGTATATAAGTATTATAGTATAGCTTTTACCTTGAAACACCTTAAAATTTAATATTTTTTAGTCGTGTTTGGTGTCATTTTCATCGTATTATTTCGCTAATTTCAAATATAACAAAATTTTACCAGTATCGGGCGAGGCAAAAAAAAAATTGTTCATACTGGTCGCACAGTGGGGTGACTCACGCGGCAATTAGCTGCTGTCGAGCCCGGGCGGAAGTATTACAATGGGGGAGAGGCAGCAGGTAAGCCAATGGTCCACACGCCAACCATCGTCATAAAGACCATAGTAGAAGGCCGCAATACGTATTAAACGCGGCAACACTGGAACCGGCTGATCAATTTGTGTACTTCAATAATCAAATCACGTCATTTTTAATTGCCGGTTAACAGTAGTTTTACAATTCTTCATTTTTTGCAAATTAAAAGTTAATTATGTAAAATACTGTTATATTATTTAAGAAATATAATAATTAACTCATTCATGTGATACGAATTCAATATTTCGAACAAAGTTAATTCATTAGGCCTAACACTAATTCACTAATTTCTTCAACTTAAACGTATAGTACTAAGTGCGCGCAGACCTATAATATAGATTTAGCTATAAATAGGCCTAAATGGTGTTTACTTCAGGTATTTTATTACACTATGCTAACAGGCCTCAGACGCAACGTTGCCACGTTTAATATTCCGCCGGACGTGTAACTTAGTAGGCTTATTTTGGCTAATATAAACACGAGCGTCGAATTGAAACATACTTTTTGACAGTTTTCAATAGACCGTATAAGAATTTTAATTCTTCTCCTCAAATAAATCTTTTCTTAGGTTACAGGAATTAAGTACCGATAATTCGTGATACTTAAATTTATGGCCTACAATGTTCAGGTGGTGCAGAAGATCACATACCCTCCCCGTACCACAAGTAATTTATTGCATACAAAACAGACGAATAAGTGAACGTTGTATCAACCACTTACAACTTGTTGCGTGGTCAGGCCTCTCCACTACCGCCCAACTGTGGTGAAAATGTGGAAGGTCGACCACAAGGCCTGGCAGCTAGTATCGGTTGAGTGAAAAGACTGCGACAGCTTTGAAATTGAGCTTGCTAACAGAAAGCAACTACTGAATGAGTCGAATAAACTACAGTGGAACTTGTTTATACAGTGGAACGAGATTCACGGGTCCCTTGAATGGAAAATTTTAACAAATGTGTTCGTTAAACCGGGTGCTCGCTACATGCGAGTTGTCGACTCGCAAGCCTCAATTTTTATAACGTGATTATCGAACACAACAAAACAAGTCTACTGTATAAGAGGCTTTGCGCAATAAAATTTTGACATGTTTTACATTCTACGCTTAAAAGTTAAATTTAGACTTTAAACATTTTTTAAAGGCTAACATTCTTTGCTTAATATTGGCGTATAGTGCATTTACGAAATATAGTAAAAGTAACTGTGTAGTAAAAACCTTGTATAGCAAAAACGGCTCCCTGGCAAAAAACGTAAAACTCTCCACCCACATGTACAATATTTATTTTTAAATTACAAGAAAATTCACTATAATTTATTTCTCTGTTTGTTCTTCTTTCTAAATGGAATCAAAATTATTATATTTGGCACACAGAACTTAATTAACTTTAAAAAATCATTTATTTTTGTTTGTTTAGTAATTTTGTATCTGTAGATATCAAAACAGTTTTGTAATTTATTTAAATATTTCACAAATTCATCACTTATTATTAGTTTCATTAAATTGCGTTAATGATTTTAAATGAATGTATTGTAACGAACGTTTGTTGCTTAACCAATGAACAAGCCTGCTAGAAAATACTAGAAAAAAAAAGTAGTAGTAACTAACCAAGTCTCTAATGTGTTCCTACTCGTTAAAAGCGAATTTAATTAGCATTACTAAGATACAAAACCAAACAAATTTGGTACTTTAGCTCGTTACACCAGAGGTCTCGTTATAAGCGAGCTCGTTATTCGCAAGTTCCACTGTATTTTTCAATTTTGTATTGTAATTTTGTATTGTTTTGTATTGAAAGAAGTATTTTATGGTTGAACGTGTCCCAGCAGAAAAGCGCACTCTCTCATTTCTCGTGTAATAAACGTTACCTACTCTGCATGTAAAGTCAGATAACAGTAAATTGATAGAACTTGATTATATTTTAAAACAAAACTGTTAAAAGTGGGGAAGCGCTGGATTAACCTGAACCGACGCTAGGTAAACAAAACGGTACCGTCAGGTAAGTGCACCAATGTACGTATATTAAACAATTAACGGTACTGCTTTATTAGTTCAGATTAACCGTAGCTGTCAAGGCATAACGGTCGGGAGTTCAATGCTCACTTACTACAAATCCAGGACAAGGGTGTACGTTTATTACGAATAATAATGCAAATTTCAAGAGTGGTCTTAGTTAACGGATCTGTTCGTTTAATGAAAAGCGAACGGTGCTCTGTCGGCCGTGGCTCTGTTCCACGACATGAACTTTACAACTAGTCTGTACTAGGAATCGACGAACGTTGCAATTAAAGTAACAAGCAGATAAATACGTATGTTATCTTCTTGTTTTTTAGATGACTGTTAAATCTAGCTTTAGATTTCACAGTCGTCTATTTTTCTGTAGCATTAAAGTATGACACGATATATTATTTTTGGAATAACCGGGACGCATGTCAGTTATGGTATGTTAAAATAAAATAACCTTTACGAATTATGTAACTGGACTTGTAGATTTGTGATTGGTGTTCGCTGTGGGCTGTGGAGTGAAGACTTGTTTTTCTCTTATATTATTGTATTTAAAACAGCTTTATGAAGCACTCTTGTAAAAGACTTATTAGACTAGAATTAACATATGCCTCGGAAGCATGCACATTAACAAAATTAACGGTCAATATTACGAGATTTTGAGAGAAAGGACATTGAGACACATTTGGCGCAGGCGCCATAATGTTGAGCTCTACCATTTCTCGGACCTGACACTGTGAGTTTTATTCAAATAAATAAAAACTCAGGTGGATTGTGTAGTCAGGAAAAATGGAGTGACCCCGTTACGACTGTCTACTGATCATCGTATGGTACAGTGGAAAACAAAATACAAACCCCAATAAAGTCACTAATCACCAGCTTTAATTGCCACAATTAAACAGTTTGTAATCAACAAGATAGTCTCTTACAACAAATCAAATAAAAATTCTTCACACGCAACAATAATGTTAACTAATAGTGTCGCACAATTATAAAACAAATAACACAATCACCACAATACTTCGAACCGCACTGGAATATATCGCCACTAAAACTAAAACTAAGTGTCGCTGAGTGCTTCTATTTATACCCCGCTGAGTTTCCAGAATAATCCATTCTACGCCTCAAGAATGCTACTAGAAAAACACCAGAGCGTAATTGCTTGCCGCTTTGAAGACAGTGTGCGCGGAAGTGGATCAGTCTCGGCATACGGACGCGTGACAAGTGTCACGTAATTGTCCTTCATCTCAAAGTAGCAATATGTACAATGCACACACTCATTATAGCCGACTTCCACTGGAATAGCCGAGAAACACGTATAATGTTCTATAATGATGTGACAACATTAATTAAGCAGATATTTTACCAGAAAGTCGGGGCAGTAAATCCAAATTGAACTAAGGATCGGGTGGAGAAGGTTCTGCGAATCTGAATATTAGAAACGTGCGGGATTGAGCCAAGAAACAGCTAGGGTTGAGTGGAACAGGTCCAAAGATTTTGTAGCAACAGATGAACACGACTGCCTTTGTGTTTCACGCAGATGTAATTCTGAAGTTGTAATGCATTAATTACACGTGCTGACAATTATTATTTTCGTTATGACCACGTCCGTGTCACGCGCTAATAATTAACATCAGGGTAAACTGTCAGCATTTATTGAAAGTATTGTTACGACATTTCAGAACAATCTACATGTTTCTATAATGTTCCAGAGGAATCCGGCTGTAATGTTGTGTTCGTACGTGATTTCAACATGCGCTCGCGAGACTTTTCTAGACGTCACCAACCGCGTGCACTGTGTCAAGGCCTCAATCAATTACGTCCTAGTGTAGCGCTAATGCGTAGTATGTGGAATGTTCTGGTGTGTGAGCGGGGTATAAATACAAGGCGTCAGCGGTCTTAGCTCAGTTGTTGTCGGGCGATTACTCTCTGCGTTCTAAATGGTTATTAGTGAAAAGTAATTGTGGCGAAGTGTTGTGTGTTTTGTAATTGTGCGGGACAATTGTAGGTAATACAATTGTGTTTTATATTAGTTGACATTTTATTGCGTGTGAACAATTTTTATTTGATTTGTTGTAAGAGACTGTTTTGTTGATTACAAACTGTTTAATTGTGATAATTAAATCTGGTGATTAGTGGCGTAATTGGTGACTTGTATTATGTTTTCCACTGTACCATACGACGATCAAGGAGACGATCAGCAGTATTCAATCTGGTTGGATTAATTTTACATCACAGACAGTAAAATAACCATATTTTATTGATGTCTTAGTTTTAACGTTGTATCATAGTTTTACTCAAATCAGATTTATTTAAACAGTCCTTCTACCCATAAACAATAATCCATTACTCACTGCCCACAATAACTAATGATAAACGTTATTAAGGTTACCAAATTTGCAATTATAAGCAACTCTTCATACGAATTGCACTAAAATTGTGACGCGCAGCAGTCATTTGTAAAAACAGTTTTAACTAAGTAGCCTCTCCTAGCCGCAGTCTCTATTATTTACTCGTATAAGCCTATAGATTGTAGTCATTGCCACCTGTGAAGCATGTACGAACTCTGCGCCACTACGAGCTTACCCAGTTCGTTTAGAAGCTATCTGAACAACTTTGAGCCGTTCCAAGTCAGTTACTTAAATATCGTTCATAAATTTGCAAAAAGCGACATTTTCAGTTATGTATTGTAAGCCTAATTTTTATTTGTATTAGTTTTCTTCTTCTTCTCCTCTTCAAGGATTATGTTATATAAACCTGTTCCGGCCCCCATCTCATCCTTGGACGACCCACGTCTCTTCTACCAATAGCTTTATAGTTCAGTGCCGCCTTCGGCAATCGATCCTCTGTGTTCCTTTGCAGATGATGCCACCATTGTCTTCTGTAAATTGAAATAATTTCGTTTATGCCCTTTACTTCGAGTTCTGCTATGATACCTTCATTCCTTATTCTATTTTCCAATGTATAATTTAAAGTATTTCGAAGAAACTGCATTTCAGCACTCTGAATCTTGCCGCTTTCCTTTTTGTCATGACCCACGCCTCACTCGCGTAAAATCAACGTGGGTACTGCAAATGTCTATAAAATTTAATCATTGTGCTGTGTCTTGTTTTGTTTCTAAGATTTCTATGAATGGTACCACAAATATTCCTAAATTTATTTATCTTTTCTCTTATATCATATTCAGATATATTTGAAACGGTTCACTTGTTCTAAAGTGTTGTTGTTTATAACTGTCATAGTCCTCACTGGATATTTACCTTTAAAGGCCATGGTTTTGGTCTTTCTTACTAAAATTGTCAGTGAGTACTCGCAAGTGAGTATTTGAATTAATTCGCTATTTTTAACTTATTTCGCTAACTAGTAGTTGCCTACAAAAGGCAGCGGTTCGCCTGTTTTTGCATTTACATGTTTTATTCTGTTTTTGGCACTTAACACTGCATTTCATTTAGCGGTGTATTTAGATGTGTATCGGACTGTACGTTCCTAACAGAACTAAGGACACCTAACTGAGTTCTTCTGATCCTTAGTTTCACTGGTGAACCATTACAATATTCTACTTCCACTCGCCTTCCTGTCACAACTTGTTATACCTCCCGACATCTCCTTCAGTCCTTTTTCTCGTTATTCTTTCCACTCTGTTACCCGCATAGCCTTCGTGTGTTCAATTACTTGATTCTGCCACTTCGTCTTCGGTTTTCACTTGGGTCCAAACTCTTGTGATATCCATGTCATAATCTTCTTTATCGCTGACCCCTATGTCTTACTATTTACATGTCCATAACCTCTCAAAACCTTGACTTTATAGTTTCACTGCATCCTCTCCTTCCAATATCTTACGTAGATACTATCTTACCAGCTACTATCTTCTGTACACTTCTCTAGTTATTTTTTTTTTAAACCACTTTGTTTTCTCTCACTATGAATGCTAATGAGGCGTATATTATCTAGTGCGTTTATTACCACTACATATTAAATTTTCATATTACTGCATTTATTTACTGCCTAGTAATGTTCTACATATTTATGAGTTTGTAGCTTTACTTAACCTTTTACATTACATCTTCCTAAATATAAATGTCGTTTTTCTTTTAACATGTCAGCTGATCTACGCTCTAACATAACTGAAATACCTCTATTTTTTATAATATATTGGCCGAGTTGCCAATAATACTATTTGTAATTTTAGAATAAAAATGTTTAGTAACTAACTTTTATTCTAGAATTACAAATCGGTAACACGGTGGATCTATTATGAAAATTACAGATATTTTAGTTACGTTAGAGAGTGATCAGCTGAAATATTTGTAATCGTCTAATAAATAACGTTTGAAATTGTCATATAAAGTATATGCAAATGTTTCTCTTTTTGTTTCAGATCTAGATACTGACACTGCATCAGTTTTGAATATGCTGTTATATATCATTGAGCACACGACAAGATGGAACAAGATTACGTCTCTTGAAGTTCACTAAACAAGACAAATAAGCCTTCAGTCGACGTGGACCGTTTAGAGCCTGTCATGATGAACTGGGCAAAACAACCAGCAACCGAAAAAGTAGTCAGCTTTGAAAAAAACATGATTTTCTCGGCTGGTGACATTATCTTGAAACGTCTCGCCACATCTCAAATACGAGTAACGTATCTGCATAAAAAAAAAGAACCAGATTACAGATATAATCGCTGTTTAAGTTCACTTTGTGTTGTCATGTTGAACAGTTCTGTGACAACTGCTCAGCTGGCAACGGTAATCCATTTTCGTGCTGCAACAAGTATTCTACGAGATGAGTTGTAAAATTATCGCAAATATTGCGGAGAAACATAGTCTAACTCTTAAGCTATTCCGGTGACACAACTGGTGCCACTGAGTTGAAACAAATTATTTTATGTATTATACAATTCAAACTATTCAATTGTAAGGTAGTCAATTATTACCACGTAATTGATCAATTATATTTTTGTTGGTTGCTTTATGTACAGTAGGCCTACAATGTAGGAAGGTGACAGTTGAAACAGGCAAGAAAAGTCTGAAAGGCGAGGTAGATCCCTTACTGATAATGTCAACATTCTGAAGTAAACATGACTGAGTTTAACATGGAATCATGCTTGGCAATCGACGACCAAACCAATCTTAACATATCTTGACAAAGTCTTCACCTTATTCTGTAGTGGGATTTTGTGATAAAATTACGGGATTTTGTAATATGCTTAAGGGTTTATTAGGCATATCACTGACGTCATTAGGAGCCCGTGTAACAGCAGAACAATGATTTTCAGGTTTTAGACACCCTAAAATCAGAAGATGTTTAAAGCCTGTGACAAGAGTACAGACTTCTAAGTTATTTATTTCATATATACATGTAATGTAAGTGTGCGCGCGCTTGTCACATATGCCCTTATTGAAGAAGGGTGCCGTGACAATGGCAATGCAGGAAGACTGGAGAAAGAGAGAGAGAGAGAGAGAGAGAGAGAGAGAGAGAGAGAGAGATATGGAGAACAACAAAACAGGGAGACGCCTCTTTCACCTACGGCCGACGCCAACAGATCACAGAGTTTACGAAAATGACCCAAGAGAAGTCGTCACCTTCGCAGCGAGGGCCACAACGGAACATATAATATTTATTCCTTAATCGGTTCCTAAGACTTTTGCCACAGTACTGTGGTTAAATGGTAAACATCCGTACCAGTGCTCTCGAGTCGTTTTACACTGAAGATGGCATCCAGACGTTGAGGCCGAAACGTCTCAGTAGTGGACCACGCCCTAACAGCCCGGAGAGAGGTCTTGTTCTGGTCCACACACACACACACACACACACACACACGCACACACACGCACACATAAACATACTAATACCAGGGCCGGATTAAGGTTTCTTGGCGCCCTACGGCTAATTATATTTTAGCGCCCCCCTCACCACCCGTAGGCTACTCTTAAGTTCATTTCCAAGGGGCTGAATTAAGCTTTAAACACCCTACAATATATTTCTTAGTTAGGAATATTTCAAATATCTTACTGTTTTTGGAAATAGTCTCAAGGATTGAAAACTAAGGCTATTTTTCAGAGATTGTTTTAGAATTACGACTTCGACCATTTGTAGTTTGCATGGCTTTTATAAGGAAAAAATTAACTAAATAGTTACAGAATTATAACAGTTTTATTAAGGGTGCATTTAGCATCATTTATACACAAAGAAGACAATCAGTTAAATATCTTGTGAATTTGTTAAGACTCATGTAAAGTTCAAGCTAGATTCTTTTTTCTCGCTTTGGATTGAGCAAACGTTTTAATCACCTCACTGAAATCAAGTCCTTGCAGAAAGACACTTTCAATGAACAAGAGGGCTACACTGGTCAGTTTATCCTGGCGCAAATTTGAGGCTATATAATTCTTCCCCCTCTTCAAAGCTGAAAAAGATCTTTCGCTACTGCAGTTAGTGACGGGCATAGTAAGGAAAATGCGCAAAGCTAACTCAACATTAGGAAACATTGATTCTAAGTTAAGCGTTTTCAAAAAATGCAACAGTGGTTTTGCTTCAGATCGCTTTTTCTTCTTTTCTTCTCCTTCTTATTCTGGGTTGACAGGTCCATAGTCTTTTAAAAACTAAGCTAAATGCACACACTCATCAGCAAATGTCTGATCCAAGTCAACAGCATAATTTTATAGGAGGTGATTAGCTTTTTGTCTTATTATGTCATTATTTAGTTCAGAAAGTTCAGGTAATTTCCATAATAAACCAAACTTGTCATGTATATCACTGTAAATTGATTTTCTTCTGTTCAAATTAAGCAGAAGCGAATCTAAGGATTCGCCGCTGATGACTCATAACCGGAGAAAACAGTTTGGAAAGCACTTCTATTATTTATGTACAGTTTTACCATAATTTCTCGCAAACAGGCGCCTGTGTTCAAAATTAACTCAAATTTTTATCGTTGTAATTTATTATCAATTTTACATTTAGCTGTAAAATTTTATTATTTTTTTATCTAAAGTTTTGCGCCCCCCCCCCCCAAAGTGCCGCGCCCTAGGCTACAGCCTAGTCAGCCTAATGGTTAATCCGCCCATGGTTCTGGTTACAACTGAGCACCTCTCCGGACAGCTGAGCCTACAGTCAGCAGAAAGAAGAATCCCAAGCAATCCTCCTGGATTGGACATCCATGAACGCCAAGAAAAACAAACTGAGAACCCTTATTGGTGACCACGAGAGCCAATATTGTAGGCTTATTATATGCCATGAGTATCACATATAGGTAGTAAAAATAGGAGAAAAATCAGTGCTCTGAAGTGACCTTTCTGAAGTAAAGCCTATTAAGAGCAGTAAGCGGGAAGTCGGTGATGAAAGCCGAGACAAAATTCATTTTTAATTAAAAGAATCTGCGTTTCTCGTAAACCCTATAAGATCACTTATTATGTTTTATTATACTTAGCATATTGTCCTGCTGTAATTTAGTATACCCAAAACAACTGGTCTGGAATGGTAATCTACCGCACTGTAAATTAAGTTCTGTACTTTATTACCAGTCAGGCTCAAGGTGGTTAATACTTGATACTGTAGCAGTTTCGCAAAGTTAAATTTTGGAAATTAAATTTACTAAAATAGTCTTTACGCAATCTCATATTAGGAATTTTCTACACAGTCAGCGCCTTTATTCGGTACTGAAACGAACAAGTAAAAAGCGGTTATAGGCCTACGGATGAATAAACTGTAGAATGCAAAAGTAGCGACAAAAACTAATTCCTAGCTAACAGGATTATAAATTTTGTAAACTTTTGACATTCTTGTTTATCACGTCTGACACAATGTTTACGACTATCGTAATATAGATGTGAAAGCTTGTAAATTAGGAATTTTTAAAGAAATTTGTAGTTTCTCTTTACGGCCACAAGTATCAGCTTTTATACTAGTAGTAGTAGTAGTAGTAGTAGTAGTAGTAGTAGTAGTAGTAGTAGTAGTAGTAGTTTTGTCATAGTGTAGTACAAAAAAAATAGTGTATGGTAACCTAGTTAGGAATTCCGAGTAAAACTTTATGGTGCTGATAGCAAAAAGTGATAAAATTCCAATTCAGGACAGAATTGAGTTGTTTACAAATAGAAACAAGCTGAAAGAAGTTTTTGTATATTTGCAACGTTGTCGTTTCCATATACTGTACGTTTCTCGACGCACTCTAAGTACCGTATCAGTCCGCAATTCTTCTTCTTCTTCTTCTTCTTCTTCTTCTTCTTCTTCTTCTTCTTCTTCTTCTTCTTCTTCTTCACTACACGGCGTGGGCTACAGTCCGTTCCGACTTCATAGAGTCTGACCATTTTTCCAGAGTCTTCCACGATCTCTCGTCCCCACTCGCCTATAAGTATTCAAACACTTGTTTAGGAATACGCGTGTCTAGCATGCGTTCCACATGGGACTTCAAATTCTGCCTGTATTCCTTTATTCCCTCCAGAACCGACTGTAAATTCAGGTCTTTCCTTATGTCGTCGTTTCGTAGATAATCTCTGAAACTACATACTTCAACTGCTCTTAAAAATTTCATTTCCGAGGCCTGTACTTTTTAAATATCTTTTTGGAGGAGAGTCCATGTTTCACATCCACACATTAAAGTCGGTACAGCCACGACCTTCTAGAACTTTAACTGTGTCTTCTCCCTCTGCGTTTTATTCTTCAATAGTGGTCTTATGGTTCCACAGATATAACTAAATTTATTTAACTAAATTTAAATCAGTCCGCAATTGTTAAAAAAAAAGATAGGCGTGATCCGTTTCTGTACAACGTATTTTGACAGATCGATAGCAGACATTAAAATAAAAAATTAGTGGTAAATTCTGTTTAATTCAATATTACATTATCAACTGTTAAGCCTACCAAGTATGATGGTGATGATGACGACGACGACGACGATGATGATGATGATGATGATGATGAATATTTTCTTTCAATACTTTTTTTTATTCATCTTGTTATTTGAATTAGCAGTCTCTGCAATTCCAACTTTGTCGTGGTTACATGCTGAACTGCTACATGTCATGGCTCTGGACGAGGCCTTTCAGTGTCTCAACCGTTTACGACTTGATAATGGTGGAAACACTGAAAGGCCTAGATTTTTAATCAAACGTTTATTAAATCAAACAACTGTATTACAGTGCACCGAACGTTTTTACAAATTCAACTGATTAGCGTAAGCGTTATGATAATACAATAATAACAAAATATTCTGTATGTGTAAAATATTCCAAAAGTCCAAAACTAATATTTAGATTACTCTACTCTATCTGTGCTAAAACGAGAAAGTCACTCCTTACTGAGCAGTTTTACACTTATATCCTTAAATTCGTAGTGACCGTCAATCAATGAATTTTTCAGTGAATGGTTAGTGAGGATCGGTCAAAAATATAACACAAATTTTTAACTTATTTGTGTCGACGTTTCGACAGTGTTTATTCTCATCATCAGGACAATATTGTTGCTGACGCCAAACGCACAAATCACAGTTGTGTGTTTGGCGTCAGCAACAATTGTTCTGATGATGAGAATAAACATTGGTCGAAACGTCGACACAAATAAGTTAAAAATCTGTGTTATTTTTGACCGACCCTCACTAACTCTTCACTGAAAAATTTATACTTATAGTGTGGTTAAATCGAGTCATCAAAATACATTTGAGAATGTCAACAAGAATCTTTGAAACACCGTCCAACCGGCAAGTTATGTGAAAAACCGGACTGTCCGGGTGGAAACTGCAACACTGACTGAAGTAAACGTATCATGTGATCCGGCTCGTTGCATGGAAAACACAAACTTGGAAATCACCAGTCTGGTGATAAAGAGTTCCAACTGTGTGGCTTGCGATTGTCCAAGAAAAAAGAATTCAAAGACTACTGCCACAAATAATAACCACGATATTTATTGCTGCAATATCGGTATAACAGCAACAAAACCATCGCCCACTCTTACTGTAGAAAATTATATAAAAGAATTCGTTAATAACTACATCGAAAGTCCTAAATAAACGCCAAAGTGAAAAGGCTTCCTGTAATCAAAAGAAGACTGATGCGTACAGAATTCCTTAGTCTTTCACGGCCGCGTCAACATAGTTTGAAACATTATTTGATGGTCTGTTAGGCCGTGGTCTGCTGTTGTGTGGTCAGACGTTTCGTCCCCACTGTCGGTGGCCACCTTCGGTGTCGGAAAGACTAATTCTTTAGTCACTACCTCATCGCTGGGGTGAATTGGCGGACTCCGTGCCAATTGTTTCCAAACAATTCGCAATCTTCATTCAACAGAAAAGGAATCTTCATTCCTTACTCTATCTTGCAGTATATAATTTAAAGTATTTCGAAAAAACCGCATTTCAACACTCTGAATCTTGCCCGTTTCCTTTCTTGTCATGACCCACGCTTCACTCGCATAAATCAACGTGGGTATTGCAGTTGTCTTATAAAACTTAATCCTCGTGCTGAGTCTTGTTTTATTTCTCTATGAATCGTACCGCAAATATTCCTAAATTTATTTATCAAGGCGAAATGTGTTTATTTATTTAACGAAAAACAACAATTTTAAATAACTGAATATGAACTTTGTTTTGTCGTCCTCTTCCAAACAGTTACCGTAAAGCCTGCGTTATAGTTGTAACCGCCCATCAGTGGAAATACTACAAAAGTGGAGTATTGATTGATGGGCACATCGGTTTCACCTCTCTATTGCGAGAACTCACTTCGCCGAAGTAACCTATAGTGTGTATCACACATCCGACCACAATCATTGTAATCTCGTTTTTCCGAAACCTCAAACAGCTCCAAACAGTTGGAACTATAATTTTCCGTGCTGTTAGGCCGTGCTCTGCTGCTTGTGTGCAAGACAGGCGTTTCGGCACCACCATCGGAGCCCATCTTCAGCGTCAAAAACTATTGGCACGGTTTCCGCCAATTACGCCAGTGCTGAGGTAGAGACTATGGTACTCCTCAGCACGGGGGTAATTGGCGGACACCGTGCCAATAGTTTTTGACGCTGAAGATGGGCTCCAATGGTGGGGCCGAAACGTATGTCCTGCATACAAGCAGTATATCACGGCCTAACAGTCTGGCAAATAGCGTTTCCAAACTATGTTGATGCCGGCCGTGAAATTCTAAGGAATTCCATCATCATCATCTATCCGTCCAGGATTAGGCAGGTTGCCTGTTCCGGCTTCACCATCTCCGTCTCGGTCTGCCAACATTTCTTCTTCCGGTTGGTTTATAATTCAGAATTTTTCTTGGAATTCTTTCTGGGGACATGCGCTTAACATGCTCTTTCTATCCTTTTTTCTAATAGTTTTTCACTAGTTCCGTTACTGGTTGTCCTTTTAATTCCTCTGTTATATCAAAAGGCAGTACAGTGGGTGTGCGTTATGTAGCAAACGAGAGAGGGTGAAAGGCGAGTTTCCGGCACCTCGAAACTAGAACATAACGGCTAAGGTATGGTAACCCCGACAGAAAAGTCCCCCGGTGTGGGGGTTATGCGGATGGCTGGTAACCAACCCATGTAAAATTTTACATACTCCTATGCTTCACACGATGCCTCGGACTAGGACTGGCGACATTAAAGGTATAAAGGAATTCTATAAAACTCCAAATGGTGTTTACATTTGTACGTACTATACGGACACCAATTTTGCTGCCGAGATGCCTGAGGAGCGGGGGGGGGGGGTCTGCTGAATGATACTGCGTATTTGTGTTGGTGCGGTATTACTGGTTCTGTAAACATTGTTCAGTTGTTCAGACGTTCAGAAGACGTATTTAGTTGTAATTTTGTTGCGTATTATATTGAACGTTCGTACATTATATGTCAGTGTAATATATTGAATATTTTGTTAAAGTGGTTTTTTTTCACTACAAGAAATACCGTATGAGAGACAGTCAAATCACACCGAAACTGTGTTAAACGTATTTTAAATGTGTAGTATTGTAGTGATGCGTGCAGTGGAATGGCATACGTCACCACATTCCTTGTTCGGTAGCAAAGGCGAACTGCTGACAGTACCAAGTAAATAATATTTCTAAATACGATTAGTTACGGGTCAAAATAACTGTTGGTAATTTCTGTGTGTGTGTGTGTGTGTGTGTGTGTGTGTGTGTGTGTGTGTGTCGCTATGTCTATATTGAATAAAATTCTTTCGAATAATTCATTTATTTATTCAAATCGCCGTGAGAAATTCAAAAGAAAATTCCCATCTCAGCTTTCTCTATGTTGTTGCGTTAACGGAAAACAGTAATATAATGAAAAAAATACGTCATACAGTCGGCGCCAGTACACAGACGAACGATTTACCGTAGAAATAACAGTTTTAATTAAAATAATTACATATAAAGCAGTGAAGAGAAAATATGTGTAATTATGATACAGTGACTATATATTAATTAGCCATGCGTAAATTTTTCCTGTCCCCGTGTGAAAGCTGTAACGCTCCCAGAGCTGTCAAACATGTGGTAATATGCCAGTAAACAGAATATGATAAGGCTCTTGTTTATATAAAGCTTAAAACTTGTAAACTTCGTATTCTATAAAGTAGGCCTAAATATTATACGTAACAGAAGTGCAGTGTTATGTACCCTACACTTGTATGCTAATACGGTCAGGCGCACGTTTGACATCAACAGCGCCCTGGGCACACTGTGAGCAACCGCCTACACCCCTCCCCATGACGAAAAGAAAATTAAAATCACCCCATAAACACTATCTTTCAAAACGATTTTCAGTTGTCTTTACTCAATCGTTTTGATTGTGATTACTCAATAAGATAGTGGTTACTTCATTGTATTATTTATTTTTTTATTAAAAACAAAAATATTCTTATTCACAATAATGAAATATTGTTTTGCTTGTATTTCGAACATTCGGTTAGGTAAACGAAGAAGATAACACAAAATCAATTAAACAAATTTCAGAAAATATGGGACACAATTTCAAGGACGCTATGGACAAACTCCGAAGGAGATATGAGTTATATTTACTGTACCCAGATGATAGCGGTACCCACACCAGCTGATGGACAAACGTATGAATCATATGGCTTAAGATTCTTTGGAAGCATAAGGTAGAATAGGACAAGCCACACAGCACAACCATGATACGCGAGAGGTATTATATATTAATGAACCTGCAAACCAGCGGTTGGCGTTACAGTACAGTCTAGAAGAATCGTACCATTCACGACTTCAGAAAAGAGATATTCGTTGTCCCCGAGAAGGAGAATTTTTCCGCAAAATTGCTGACGTAATACCGTAGTCATCTTCTGGCTACTCGTGTCTTTTTTGAAAATTACCAATCGTTCTCAACTCCTTTTGAAGTAGGTGTGTAAATATTTATGGATCTCTTTCCAGTGCCGGAATTTTGAGGCCCTAGGCCAAGTTTTCTGAGCGGCCCCCTCATCTATGACCTTGACGTAATATATGTACTGCAGAAGTAATTTGATGTCAGATTAATACTATCAAATTTAAAACCAGTAAGCTAGTTTAAAAAAAGAGTGTTTTCATTTAACAAACTCTTTCAAAATATTAAGAACCATCGAAAAGAATTGAGCAAAATAATTTATTTTTTAAGTATAGTAACTTAACTAAGCTTATCCAGCAATTTAACATAAAAATATAACAAAATTCGCATGCGCAGATTAGTTTTCAAGGATGCCAACGTCTTAAAAATAAGCGCGCAATATTCAAATAAGAACTGTTTTCCATTAGTATTATTAACAAAAATTGATCATTTAATTTCGAAAAATCATACTTTACTAAATCAAATTGCCTCCTACTTTTTTAAAAATACTTCAGTTAAAAAAAAAAAATATATATATATATATATATATATATCTGTTGCTTGTGGCCCCCTCTGATCCCTAGTCGGCCTAGTGGTAAATCCGGCACTGTCTCTTTCCAAACATATTTGTGATTATCCCTGCGAAGCTGGCGTTAAACTTTAGTTGCAAGTACAAGTGAAAACATTTTTCAACACATCCATCATGGACAAACGCAGGAAGATCGGTTACACTCGATTCAATTACGGCAGCACGATATGAACACTAACTGTTGAAAATATATGTAGGCCTACTAATGAATATGTTAGACATATGTGCTCCTGAACATCTGACCACATTGCGAAGACGTTCCAGAACGTTCTTAGTTAAATGCTAATAATATGGTCAATCCCGTGTGAGTGTGTGTGTGTGTGTGTGTGTGTGTGTTGCGTGAGCCCGATTACGTGCGTGCACATAAGCGCATCTACTGGCCATGACTGCGGTAATGCAATTTGCATTAAATACCCACTGTTACGAGACATTGTAGATTGCTCCTTCTTCGTTATTATCATTATAATTACGGTTATCACGATGACGATGATTATAATTATTATCACTGTTGATGTTGGAGCAGTGTATGCGCGCGCGGGTGTGCGTTTAACGACATCACATAGGCTGCTATCTGACGGTTTTAGAAACAAGTCGGACGGACGGACGGCCCCCGTCTGCCGTGTCCCGCTGGGTTCCGCTGGTAGTCTCGCACAGTAAACGCCGCCCGTCCGGCTAAAAGCAACAATTATTTATGTCAGAGGCAAGAGACAAGGAATAATTGTTCCTCTTAAAATAAAGAACCTTATAATTTTCAGCGGAGACGACAACGGCAGACGGACGAGAAGGCGGAGTCGGATTACAACAAACTTACAGACAATTACACACTCGCGGAGCGCGCGCGCGCACACACACAGCTGTCTCCTCGGCTGGCGTCAAACGTTGCAGCGCCGGACGGACAGTGTCATCAGCTTTGGCGCAAAAACTAAATATACGCGCGTTGTTTTGTTTTAATTATAATGGTGTCGTTTAATTATGCTTCTGCCGAGTCCGTCCCTTAATTACACTAATAACACCGAAGCGGCTATGCTGCTGTGAGCACACGTATTGTGCAGTTGTATTATGCTCCTTTGAAATACGCTATTAATATCTGTATAAAATAAATTTTAAATTATTACCTCTTCATTAATACTAGGAGTGTCACTGACACAAATGGGCGGAGCATTTGATATTCGTAATAATTTATTTAAGTATGCTTACAATCAACAAAATATATACACTTTTATGATACACACTTTTTATTGAATACACTGAAAAATAAAAAAGGGAAGGTGATAATGTACACCATGGGCGTATCCAGCTCAAAACGGAAGGGGGGCAGTTTTCGAAAATCAACCTCTTTAATGGCGGGGGGAGGGTCCATAGTGCCATACTATATAATAAACAATACAAAACATAATAAACAATAACATAAGGAAGAATAACATTTATTAAAAAAATTTTTTTAAACATTAGTTTTTAAGGATTAGTTACAAATTTTCTAACTACAGCTCCTTGTTCCTTTTTTGCGAAAACTCGTTGACGATGAATGCTTAGCATGGCTAAGCATTTAACTTATTTTTACCAATACTTATTCTTAACCATGTTTTAATAAACAATAATAAAAGGAAGAACACCATTTATTAAAAGAAATTAATTCTTGAACAATAGCTTGCGAGGATTAGTTGCAAATTTTCGAATTACTGCTTCCATTAATCGCTCCTTGTTTACTAAAACCCATTCACGGTGAATGCTTAGCATGGCTAATCCATTTAATCTATTTTCACCAACAGTACTTCTTAGCCATGTTTTAATTCGGCGAAGAGAACTGAATGAACGCTCTATAGTGCTTGTTGTGCAGGGCTGTGAGAGCAATATCAGTAGGGCCTTTCTAATGGCCGGTAAAAACAATTCGCTCTTTTTTAAAACTTCAATGATGTCTGGTGCTTCTTGTTCCTTATTCCACATTTTAAACCACAATTCCCTTTCCCCGTTGATGCCTTCCAAATTGTAAAATGTTGCACAAGATGAAGTACTTTCTTTCCATTCCTCCAATGAAGCATCTCTCATGTTACTCGGATGGAAATGTGTCAATGAAAATGCAGGCGATTTGTGTGAAGAAAATCTAACTTCTAAAGATGATATGATGGAATCCAAGTAAGGAATTATTAGAGACCTTCTCCAAAGTTCGGATAGATTTTCGGCAGGAGGATTACTTCTATGCTTTTGTCGGCCAGAAACGCGAGTGGCGTTTATATCAATATTCAAATGCTTTGCAATGTCTTATGCTTCTTTCAAAACGTCATCTGTGATGCTCTCTGCATCTTTCCGATGATCTCTCAGCATGTCGAGAATAGTTTGAATGTGCTGGTTGCCTTTGACTATGTCAAGTGTCTTCAATTGAAGTGTATTTGCTATGGGTTGCAGTATAGCGGAATACTTCGCAATTAATGCTACTGAGACAATAAATGAAGATCTGCACGCCGATGCATGCATTTGATATGCTTTATTTCTGGTTGCTATATTTCCCTCTTCAGCTAATGTCTCTAATGCTTCAACAATATTGACGAAGTTATCCTTAAAAACATGAATGCTCTTGTACTTTTCTGACCATCTAGTCTCACACAATTTAGGAATGTTTGCAATAAGCTTGCGTCGTAAAACGGACTCGCGAAAAAATGTGATTATCTCCTTGATAGTTCCAACGCAGTTTCGAATTTCTGGGATAAGGTTTAAGTCGTTCACGAGCAGGTTTAGCTTGTGCGAGGAACAATGGAAGTGTAAGGCTTTTTTGTACTTTTGCCTCAAGATTGCCTGCACACCCCCTTCTTGCAAGACATGGTGAAACCCATCCGTCGAAACCTAATTCCACACACTTATCAGGGTCTAGATTTAAGTTTGTAACTAAATCATCAATAGCTTTGGCAATACTTCTGGCATCAAGCCTTTCAAGCTCTACAAAGCCTAAAAATCCTCTTTGATTTCGTTGGCCTTTTCATCAAAGAAACGTAATCCAATAGACAGCTGTTCTTTTCCAGAAATATCTGCGGTTTCGTCAGCTAGAATGCTGTAAGCGCAAGCTTCTTTAACCCTTGTGATGATTTGTTCCCTGATTATAGCACCACAGAGATCAATTATTTCATTTTGGATAATAGGTGATCGGTATGACGCGTTTTTTGGTCCATGCTCAAAATGGTGTTTTAATTGTGAATCACCTGCTTCGATGCGTAAGCGGCATACGTCTACAAGTACGCCTTCATCCAGATGTTTGCCTCTGAGAGGTAAATCATGTGTGCCGGAAAAAATGACACAGGAAACAATTGAGGATAGTACTTGTTTGTTTTCTTCCACTAATTTTTGTGAATACTGGTGAATTAGGATGTCCAGTGGAATGGTCTCCATGAATGATTTTGCAGATTCCATTGCAGCCTGGTGTCCTTTGCTCTGTACATGTGCTTTGCAATAATCGTGCTCGTCTATAGTTAGTGAAGGGTCTGATTATGAAAGAACCCCAACCGCCTCTCACCATGCTGGCTGACGGCGGAAAAAACACACAATATTTTATTCTCTATATACAGACTCTGTATTCCTCTAATTAGATGTTGTGGGATCCCTTTCCTAAGAATCTGTCTTATAATGCAAGCAACGACGTGGTGGATAAGTTGCACAAGTTTAACCTTATGTGCGGGACCATCAGGCGAACCCTAAAGTCAGCAAAATAAAGGAACACGCCTAAAATTCTACAAGCCGATGGCTCTTCCCACACTTCTTTTTTATGGTTCTGAGAATTGGACTTTAACGAAAGGCCAGGCCAGTCGTATCCAACCAGCTAAAATGAGATTTCTCAGGCACGTGGCAGGGTGTACTCTCCATGATCATAGAAGGAACAGAGATATACGGCAGGAACTGAATATTATGAGTATACTAGACAGGATCGCCCAGTATCGGCTGAATTGGTGGGAACATCTTTGCCGAATGGATGACTGCTGCATCCCCAAAACGACCATGGAACTATAAGCCGAGGGGACGGAGAGGCGTGGGACGTCCGAGGAAGCGCTGGAGTGACCAGCTGTAATCTTTGCCTATTCGAGACCGGAACAAACCATTCTTGGTTTAAACCTTGAAGAAGAAGATGATGATGATGATGACGACCTCTTCATTAATTAATATTGTTACAACATCACAGAACAATCTACGTGTTTCTCGAACGATCCATTGTAATCCAGCTATAATGTTGCGTGCGTATGTGATGTCAACATGCGCTCGCGAGACTTTTCTGGAAGCCGCAGTGTTTAGATTGGAACGTTATCCGCCGAGATGAGGTAGAGACTATGATAGCCAAACTACACGCTGAAGAGGCCGAAACGTTTTTCAACAGCAACAACTGTGGACCACGACCGCAATAATAAGCCCCGCTGACAATAATAACCTCAACACTACATATAATATTTAGAAAACGGCTTAACAGTCGCCATTGGAAACTCTTTGACATTGTAAGTGGTTTGGCACAGTGAATAAATGGTTTACGTTAAGTTAAGAGTCGTTAATGTACGTGGAATTCCAATGTATGCACTAATATATATAAATCATTCGTTTAGTGTTTAAAAATTTGGTCTGTCGTGAGACACACGCGTGAAGTGAGAACTTCAGTGCCGAGTGGTGCGCGAACTGATTCAACGTGTAAATGGTTGCTCGTATGTATTTGAAGTAAGAGAGATTTTGCTATAAGGAATTAGGATTCAATAAAAGTGAACGAATAATTAAATGAGACGAGGGCATACTAGTATTTACATGTATTTTATTATAAGAAACCAATATTTACAATGGACATAAATAGACTCATATCACATTTTCTTTTATTTTCAGTACACATACATGTACAATCAATATGTAAGAAATAGTTTTTTCCACTGTAACAATATGATTTTAATCAATATTCAGCTGAAAAGTATAATGCAATAATTATTATATATTTAGTGTATATTTATATATTATATTATATAACCAGTATAATCATTCAGTTTTTTACAAATTATAAAATAACTAAATAACTAAATTGAATTTTGAACACAGAAATACTTCCATCCAAGTGTAATAGAAAAATCAAAATCAAACAAATACGTGTACGAATTGACGTACAGCAGAAATAAAGATACAAAATTATACTCTTTTAATAAAATTATATTCAGTTCAAATCTGGTATTCACCAATTCCGGCTTATCGTCTTCAATTAAGGCGACCTTTCTTCAGAGGGATGCACAAACCTTTGAAAAGCCTCAGAGAAGTACCTTCTGCTGAAGAGAGATCGGAAGGATCTAATTGGCCTGTAATAACGATGATTTTATCTTCCAGTGGTGGTTGGTACGAACGTTCTTGAACTGCGTAGTACTGAATGCATGACGATGGGAGAAGGTTGTGGTGGGGCCCATTCTCCTCCCAACGAGACGCCATATTAGTAGCAATGGAGCAGTCGACATTGCAACATCAGCTGTTTGTATATGACAATTTTGTTCGAAGTGGTGAGTCTATCACACCTACGCAGCGACTCTTTCGCTGTCAATTCAATTTTGGTCGACGAGGGGCCGTTCCGAGTCGTAACACAACACTTAGATGGGTGGAAAATTTTAGATAAACTGGGAACATTATGAAGAAGAAGCCACCAGGCCCTAGACGCAGTGTAACGACACCGGAGAACGTAGGAAGGGTTAGAGATTAGGAGCCCACTGATTAGGCGCCCAAAACGATCGGCTAGACGACATGCAAGTGAGTTAACAATCAACCGTGAAAAGGTCAGGCGGATTTTACACAACTGCGAAGACGACGAATTGCCTTGAAAAATGTCTGGTTCAGCAAGATGGCACACACCGCGAATGATTCAATGAATATTCTTCGATTCATGTTTCGTGGACTCTTCATTTCACGTTTTGGCGATGTTCCGTGGCCTTCAAGTTCTCCCGATTTGTCACAATGTGTGACTGTCCTGTAGGGGTACCTCAAAAGCCGTGTGTACGCTAACAAACTCCGCAATTTGTATGAGTTGAAGAATGCTATCATTCCAGAAATTGCTGCCATCCCTTAAGAGATGTTGGCCCGTGTGATGCAGGATTTCCAGCGGAGACTTGAAAACTGCATTCAAGAAGGTGGGCGTCACCTCGCCGACATTATTTTTCACAATTAAGATAGACCTTAACACAACTCAAATGGCATGTCTTAATCTATAATTTTGTGTCACTGAACCCACTTGAAGTTTATAGTTTACTGAGTATTGGTTATTTAAAAACTGCCTGATGCCCGTGTGTCACCTGTATTAGGCCTAATCGTAATCTGTGTGTGTTACCAGTTGTTTTTATTTTCACACTAGTCGTTAGAAAATTTTTAAAAATTTCCTTAAAGCTAAAAAAATATGATCTTAAAAACATAAAGGAGAAGAACAGAGCACATAGATAGGTACGGGTACTTAGGGAGCACATTGACTAAGAGGGATTGGACCACTGAACAAAAGATTACAGGTAGAATAACCGCAGCAAGGGAAGTATTTAATAGGAAAAAGGATTGTCGTGTAGCGTAATGAACGTAGACCTTGACATACAGTGGTGAAGTGTTGTATACGAAGAACTTTATTTTTGGTGAGAGATAAGTACAGTGAGGAAACGTGATAAAGAGGTGGTCATAAGTATCAAAGAAATTGAAACATTTCTGCGGGACCTAAAGAGGAGAAAGGACGACTGGATTGTATATATTCTAAGAGCAAAAAAAGTACTAATAACGCTTTTCGAGAGAACAAGAAATGTGAGAAGAAGAGTGGGAGACGAAGATTGCAAGAGCTTCGATGATATAAAATGTAGGGTGTCGTACGTAAAGATAAAGGCTCAAATCTAGAGTAGATATGAATTGAGATGGCAGTGATCTATGGAACCTGTCTAATGCCAGAACATCATAATATGATGATAATATATTAAATTTAATATCTTCCCTAGATCTTCTACCGACGAGGCTGCGCTATCCAGGTTCTTTGCAATTTTACCTGTAACAATTTTAAAACAATGTTTTGGCCAATTACTGTATATAATACAGTAAACATTCATCTCATATTTGGTAAGCAGTTATCAAAGAAACAATTTACGCTGCAAAACTATTTACAAAGAAAAACATTTAACTGTTTTATAGTTTTTCCAGGGAACGTAAGTGGGATATTTTTTAGGTGAATCGTTTAGATTTGGTTACAGAGATTTTTGTTTTTAGAATTCCAGTGACTCAGACTGCGGTAGGCTTTAAAAATATTTGTGAAGCGCGCGTTATATTGGCACATGTGGTCTGTCTGCACGTTAGGATCGGGAATTTGAAAGACTCTAACTTTGACGTTTCGCAGATGTCCGTAATATAATTTTTTTTTTTTTTTTTTTTTTTTTGTAACCCGTCGTTCCACACAACTGCCAAATCCAAAAAGTTTATATGGTAAAAATAACATAACAATAGCCCCACACGGAAGCGTTAAAGTTTCACAGAATTTACGATAAGAGTACGTCTGTTGTGAGCCTTACGAACGAATACGACTTGAGGTAGTCTGCCGTTTCATACCAGCTACGTCGCCATATATGTATATATACAACGGATCTTTACAGCTGTCGCCGTTTCTCCGTCTTCAACTTCCATTGTAACCTACCGTAGCATGTAATTTCTTCTAAATTTCTCGTAACCATTGCTTCCGCTACGTCATCTCACCAACTCCTCCGTGGACGTCCTTTTTTCCTCCTCACCGGTGGTATCCATTCCAGTATTTTGCGGCGCCATCTGTCATCTTCTATTCTCTTCACATGCCCAAACCAAGTCAATTGTCTTCTTTCTATTTCATCTATTATTGTCCTGTCAATATTCATCTCGGCTCCAATAGTCTCATTTCTAACCCTGTCTAATTTTGATCTTCTACAACTCCTCCTGAAGAAGCCCATTTCCGCTGCCATCAGTTTTTTTTCTTATTTACATTATTAACATTCCAGACTTCTGCTCCATAAAGCATTACACTTTGCACCCTGCTATTATATATATATATATATATATATATATATATATATATATATTGTAACGATTTGACAAAATAGAGTTTCGTTACTTCTAATGTTAAAAGCCTCACTTCAGGTTCGTCAAGTTGTAACCAGATTTTTCGTTACGTACAATGTTATCAGGAATGGGTTACTTGTATTTATGTTGTGTGCACTTGAATTACACCGCCCGTTGGAAGTGTCAACTTGTAAATAGATAAATAATGTAGCGACTAACTCGCACTGGAGTCGTCCATGTGTAATTATTAATGTGTTATGTTGAACGGCGTATGGTTTTGTAAATTGCCGCTTGCTCCCACTATACCGCACGTTTCCGTGACGTCACTCACCGTTGCCAATTGTGTCCGCTGCAATCTGTGAATTTTATTTCCTAAATGTAACAGCAATAATAACGACACACAAATACCATCAAACATGTATCCTTACAGGAATCCTTTATTCGGAAAAAACACTGGTTAACTGTTTTTATAAATTTGAACAGGATAATCGCAATTGTAGCGCAAATTATAAATCTTCTTTTTACCAGTTGGCAGCAGTAGCCAAACATTCAGTATTTCTTCGAGACCAAAATAATGCTCTTGTTAACGTTTTTTAATAAATATAAATTATCTCAGGGCGTATATGGTTCGGGGATTACAATTAAACAAAATATTACTCTATAAATCAAAATACAAGTTTTACAATTAAAGGATATCACAATGTTAAAGTGTAACGTGCACACAGGCAGTTGTATAGTTGTTATCAGTTTTAAAAGGTTATGTCCAGTTCAGGCTTTAATAATTATTATGTAAATTAAAAGTTCTTGTTGTGTTTGAAAAGGTGTTAATCTTATATAGTGTTATTAGTGATTGTTCTTAGTGTTTGTGTTATATGGTGTCTGTAGTTTAGTTGATTATTACTTAAAAGTCGTGTATACCAATGTGGGTGTTGAAGTACAATATAATAATAGGTCAAAATCACCAAATCCTCTTCTTGTATTCTTCCTGGTTGAAGATAGGACCCACGTACACGTCAGATCTTCTTCCTCGGCCTACGTCCACTTCAGATCTTCTTCCTGGTTCTTGTATCTTCTATTCCATGTAATGGGTATTCTTCTGTTATTGCAAAACGTTCGTGTAGTGTACCTCTAACTGTATTTATCTGTTTGTATAGTTTTTTCACAATTTATATTATACATTGTAAGACGTTTTAAAAACGCGTCTATCCGCTAAGATCGTTGTCAAAGAAGTCTCATTTTATTTATCCGAAATTTCTGGTTGCTAAGGGTAAACTTGGAATCTGGTTGGCTAATTCGGATATACATTGTCATATACTTTCATTATTTCAAAGTCTAAAATTTGTTCAAAATCTTTAAATTAACATAACTTTTCTATACTGAATGGGAATTTAAAACCATTATCAGCATTATTTTGATCTTCACATTTGTCACATTTAGACACTAAACATGCCTACTTTTACTTAAGAACTACAGATGTTACAATTTTGTTATATGAAATTTTCTTAAATAACTTGATATGTATTATTTTGTTTCTATATTCCTTGTATACATTATTACCTATAAATACATCTACCCTTTCATATTTGTTTTACAAAATTTCTAACATTATTATTCAAAATTTACCAAAGTTGGTTTCACCTGGCCTATGTACTGGTATTATTTTCATCACCATGTTTTAAAATCTTTAACAATTAAATTAACTTTTAACACTCATCAAAATTGTTTAACATATAACGTTATTTTAACAACACAAAAGATATATTATTCTAATAGTTAAATTCATGCCCACATGGCTATGATTTTACCAAATCCTTGCACAAATAAATGTTTTTTACTCAAACTGTATAAGTGTTTGACACTTAACAAAACATCTTTATATAGTCCATTCTGCTTTGTCAATCAATTTACCATGGTTTAACACCAGTTCTATGGTTATATTTGTTAACACAACATAAAAAAACTGGAATTAATATCATTAAATTGACATTCCTTTAAACTAACTGTATCACCTGCTACATACAAAAAACACAACACAAATACTATGATATAAAACAATGTGCTTAAACATAATAATATGCACATTTATAAAACAAATTCTACACTAATTAATTGGTCTTTTGTCAGTTAATTTATGAATTACTCTGACACTGTCTATGTTACATTTACTGTTTATATGGGTTTCAACATCTGTATACTTACTGATGTCTGACTTACAAAAATTACAATAAAGTCAACACTGTTGCTCCACCTCACCACACAGTTCTAATAATCTTGTTACATTTACTGTTTATATGGGTTTCAACATCTGTATACTTACTGATGTCTGACTTACAAAAATTACAATAAAGTGAACACTGTTGCTCCACCTCACCACACAGTTCTAATAATCTTGTTACATTTACTGTTTATATGGGTTTCAACATCTGTATACTTACTGATGTCTGACTTACAAAAATTACAATAAAGTCAACACTGTTGCTCCACCTCACCACACAGTTCTAATAATCTTGTTACATTTACTGTTTATATGGGTTTCAACATCTGTATACTTACTGATGTCTGACTTACAAAAATTACAATAAAGTCAACACTGTTGCTCCACCTCACCACACAGTTCTAATAATCTTGTTACATTTACTGTTTATATGGGTTTCACTCTTGTTATCAATGTTATTGTCGCCAAGTTATTCCTTGTTGTTTACTGGACAATCTTATGAACGCTATATGTGGCAATTATTTGTATGGTTTATGTATCTATAATCAGGTGTATTTATACTTTCATTACATCAATTAACTTAATTATTTACTAATATTTCTTTTAGATAATATTACATATTTGGGCCTATTATCCCTCAATTTGTATTTTGATTAACTAGATATTATGATACATTAAATGAAACCATTTGTTTCTTTATAGTACTGGTTCATAAGCCGTCTGTCTTTATAATTCTTTATTTGGTCATTACTGAAAGTTCATGTCATAATTAGGGTTGAAGGTATTTTGCATCACTTAGCCTAAATCATTAATTTGGGTACGGTCAGTTGTCTTACTAGTCAGTCTAAAATGGTTAGTCGTTCCTCTTCACTATCATCTTGGAAGATAATGTTCTTCTTGTTTGCTTCTTGACCAAAGTCTTCATTAAATCAGGTACGATATTAAGTTGTTCCAAATGTAATGTTACAATATATATATATATATATATATATATATATATATATATATATATGTTTCTTTGTATTTCTTGTTATACTTCTTTCCCATAGAAGAGAATTCAGCGTTCTTATAACGGTTCGTGCCTTGTTAACACGTTCTTGAATTTGATCTTTACTGCTTCCCTGTTTGTTGAAAATAACGCCTAAGTATTTACTTTTTACAACACCTCTTATCCTGTCCACATTCAATTTTAAGTCCTTAACTTCTTCGTTGCCCATTATCAGGTACTCACTATCAGGTACTACATCGCCTTTAATTACCAAAATTGCCGACGACACTAGTCTCGCATTATAATAACACGCGCGCACAACTAACTACTCACAGACGCTCGGTCGCACTTTCGTCAGGTATACATAAGCCTGTATTTGTAGATAATTCGTATGTCAACGTCCGTATTGGCAGATTGAAGTAGCTTTCGACCCGTGGTAGTCTGCCCGTTGCTACCACTCTCCAGTTATGCGTCTCAGCTTCTCACTGTCCTATCCTTGACCCCCACCTTACCATCGCAGTTTCGGCCTCTCAACTTATCTTTTGCCATCTGAGTTCAATAGAAAGAGTCGCTTTTTAAGGCTAGAAGCGACTGTGGACCAGGCCAAGGGTGGGCAAGAAATTATGTTTTGTTTATTGCACTGTGTAATGATATTACATAGAATAGTTTTCATTTTGTTTTTAATTCCGTCTAAGAATGATATTCTATATCATATGGAAACAAAAACAAGACACAGCACCAGGATTACATTTTATAAGACAATGGCAATCCCCACGTTGATTTATGTGAGTGAGGCGTGGGTCATGACAAAAGAGGAAAGCGGCTAGATTCAGAGTGGTGAAATGCGGTTACTTCGAAATAGTTTAAATTATACATTGGAAGATAGAATAAGGAATGAAGATATCAGAGCAGAAGTTGAAGTAAAGGGCATAAATGAAATTATTTCAATTTAGAAGAGATAATGCTGGGATAATATGCAAGTGATGACTGAGGATCGATTGACGAAAGCGGCACTGAACTATGAAGCCACTGGTAGAAGAGACGTGGGTCATCCAAAGATGAGATGGGTGCTGGAACAGGTTTATATAACCTAATCCTTGAAGAGCAGAAAAATAAGAGCATATGGAAACATATGTGTGTGCGTGCGTGCGTGCGTGCGTGCGTGCGTGCGTGCGTGCGTGCGTGCGTGCGTGTGTGTGTGTGTGTGTGTGTGTGTGTGTGTGTGTGTGTGTGTGTGTGTGTGTGTGTGTGTGTGTGTGTGTGTGTGTGTGTGTGTGTGTGTGCAGTAGCTATATTGCTGTATTGACGATACAGTAATAAATAAAAAGAATAGAGAACTTTCTCACAGATGACTGTGACAATAAGATACATGTCAGTCCTCCTCCTCCTCCTATGGCGCTACAGCTTACGGAATCCACCAATCTCCGCCTCCAATCTACTCTATCCATTGCAGCCTTCCTCCAGTTTTTTATCCCCATGTCCCTCGCGTCCTCTGCAACGCCATCTTCCCACCTCTTCCTCGGTCTACCTCTAGGTCTCGTTCCCTCGCATGTACCCAGAAGAGCCCTTTTGGGGTTCCTGCCATCCTCCATTCTCATAACATGTCCGGCCCAACGCAATCTTTGCATTCTTATAAATTTTGAGACTGGTATCTCTTTACATATTTGATACACTTCATTGTTGTATCTCAGTCTCCATGAGCCATTTTCTTGAATTGGGCCTGTAATGCGTCTGAGGATTTTCCTTTCAAAGGTGTCTACTATGTCGGCTGTTTTCTGCGTGATTGTCCACGCCTCACACCCGTAGCATAACACCGGTCTGATGACAGTCCTATATATTTTCATTTTTGTTTCCCTGTGCACATCCCCAGACCTAAATAATGGCAGCAATGCGAAGTATGCCTTGTTAGCCATGGTGGTCAGTCTTTGGATCTCCGGCTCCTCTGATCCAGTCTTTGTTAGGTTCACTCCGAGATACGTGAAATTGTCCACCACTTCAATTGTGTCCTCCTCTATCTCAATGTTGTTATGAACCTGGTCCCTTCTTGTTGGATAAGCACACATGTCAGTCACATGATTGAAAAAGAGAAGAGTGAATAGTCGGAAATAATAAAATCGATAATGGAGCTTAGTATTTTCCACATAATTTGAAATTCTGAAATAGGGAATATTATCTTACACCAGATCATATGCTAAGATGAAACAAAGTTAGACGAAATAATTGTAGATACGTATTCACACTAAAGACGGTAAACATAACAACGTCAGGTGAATGTAAAAAACACAATTCACTAAAAAGTCGTTTGATACAATTTTATGTCAACGCTGCAGAGGCGTGTTACTTCCCTATTAAGTTATTAAATAAAAAGAGATAAAAGTGAGTTTAATAGTGTGTCAATGCGTTTTTAAAGAGCTGAAAACTCTGCTTGTTAAAGAACTGTAAAAACAACAGAATTTTATACTGACACGGCAAAGAGTAAGAGTAAGAGTTTTAATTTTTACAAAGAGTATACGATTACAGTTATAATTTTCTTACAGACTTCAACATTTCTTCTTTAGGTAAACAGAACAAATTATAAATAATAATATCTAATATCTAGAAGAGCTAATTATAGTATGTTTACAAAAAAGTCTCGATTTATAAAAATTCAATAAAAGCTCATTATCTATTAAAGATCGATGGCATGTAGGGTTAAAATTTAAGTAAACGCTGACGCAACAGTTACTGTTATCGTTTAGTTCAGAGTTAATAGGTTTTTTTACATGAAGAAGTCTTCAACAAAATGGCAGAGCATTCGAACGAGACGATTTGGAGACACAAACCAACTTTACATGTGTTCACGCAACATTAAAGTGTAACTCATTCTGACATACTTCACAGAACGTCCGCCTAAAATATATAACGTGAAGTGCATATTAGAATGTGTACAAATAGAATATTCGGTAAGTTGACTGCCACCATCTTACAAACAAACGAGCGTAAGTCTGAGTCTGTAAGCTACGAGGAATATGAGTCTGTTCGAAATAATAAGTAGAAGACCAAAATGGCATCAGTATGTCGAAAGGCAGAGAAAAGAAATATACCAATGAGATACAGAGCAGTTAGGGTATTCACCAATCGCGCATACATCTGCGCACATCTCTCCCACTCTATCTGGGTTGTCGCCACACTTTGTGCTTCTAAATACTGTCAAAAAACTTTAACTAGAAACTGAAAGGACTTTAACAAGTATCCCTTGCACCCAACACTACTAATGTTGATACGATAACGACTCTATCTACATCAGCATTGTCTGAAATTCAAGTAAGGGAACGGAAATTACCTCTCTACAAGACTTCAGTTTCTCTCGCGAGTTACTCTATGTGAATATGTGTACACGAATGATACGATACGTGATAAAATCGATTTGGGCTAACAACGAGATCGTAGAACGCGCAGACTTTAACTTTAGTCTAGAAATTTGTACATGCTTAAAATACAGTTATTTAATCCTGCATCATACATTTATCATATCATATTTTTTGAACCGCTACATCTTTCTTAATAAATGAACAAAAGACCAAAATCAAAGTCTGTAGTCAGAAGGAAGAAGATCCAGTCAGAGTAACTATTGGAAATAATGTTCCCCAGGCAGTTAAAGAATATAACTATCTAGGAAGTAAAATCACAAGTGATGGACGTAGCAGTAAGGAAATTATAAGCAGAATTAACCAGGCTAAAATTGCTTCCAACAAACAGAAAAACCTCTTCACTTCAAACACTATCAGCCTAAACATAAGGAAGCATCTATTAAAGACATACGTGTGGAGTGCTGCCCTATACGGGAGTGAATCTTGGACAACTGGAGAAAGTGACAAGAAAAGACACCTGGCGCTACAGAAAAATGTTCAAGATAAGCTGGAGGGAGAAGATAACGAATGAGGACGTCTTTAGAAGAGGTCAGGAGGAGAAAAGCTTTCAACAAAATTTAAAAGGCAGAAGAGCTAAGTTTATAGGGCATATACTACGACATAATGGGTTGATTAAGAGAATAATAGAAGGAACAATTGAAGAGATGAATCACAGAGCACGACCCCGTTTAGACTACTTGAAACAGCTTATGGTCAATATGAACTGCACATCATATTGTGAGTTGAAAAGAAAAGCAGAGAAGCATAAAGAATGGGGAGCTGCTACCAACCAGCCTGCGGGCTGCTAACCTAGAAGAAGAGACATCTTTCTTGAAGGTAGTAAAGAAGGATCTTTATCTTAAAAGCCGATCGAAATAATATAAAAATAACAAGTAACCAAAGCAATTATTAAACATAATTCAAAAACAAACAAACACACATAAACATTTGTGTGTGTGCGTGCGTGCGTGTGTGTGTTTGTAATCATGCATAAATAGTAAGTTCCACGTAGAACAAATAATGTTGTACGTACATTACAAATATTTGCATCTTAATTTGAATATTATGCAGTTTCTATCAACAGAACTAGTAAATGCCTCTATTAATTTCGAAGTGGGTGTAACTTGTTACCGTCATCGTTAATTCTCTCATTCCTGTCGTTTACCATGCTATACCCTTTAGCCATGTCCTCCACTCTGCAGCTGATTGTATTGCTCATTGCAATTACCGCAGCGTTAAGGTTAATTAACCCATTTACGACCGCGGATATACAGTATTACTCCGCTACGTCTTTATAAATTCCAGTTTACAAGTACAACTGCAAAACTATAACTATCGTACTCTTAATTTATGTTTATAATTAAACAACAATACTAGAAACGTAAAACCGCACAAGAAACCTCAATGCACAACGCAGAATTATCTTCATAACAGTAGTATGGAGTAATATTTGTATTGCGAGTGCTTTCAGATTACAAATACTTTATCTGTTGCTACTGAAAAATAATCATCTGCTATCAGTTTCTAATATTCGTTAATCACTTTTTAAAATATGTAGACTAAATTTAAATTTTATATATTACATATTGTTACGACGGTATCACTGATCGGCGTATGGTACAGTGGAAACAAAATAGAGACACCAATAAAGTCACTAATATATATATTTATATATTACATATTGTTACGACGGTATCACTGATCGTCGTATGGTACAGTGGAAACAAAATAGAGACACCAATAAAGTCACTAATATATATATTTATATATTACATATTGTTACGACGGTATCACTGATCGGCGTATGGTACAGTGGAAACAAAATAGAGACACCAATAAAGTCACTAATATATATATTTATATATTACATATTGTTACGACGGTATCACTGATCGTCGTATGGTACAGTGGAAACAAAATAGAGACACCAATAAAGTCACTAATATATATATTTATATATTACATATTGTTACGACGGTATCACTGATCGGCGTATGGTACAGTGGAAACAAAATAGAGACACCAATAAAGTCACTAATATATATATTTATATATTACATATTGTTACGACGGTATCACTGATCGTCGTATGGTACAGTGGAAACAAAATAGAGACACCAATAAAGTCACTAATATATATATATATATATATATATATATATATATTTAGTCACTTTTTGCTACAGTCCGTTTCTTGATATATATAATACATTTAATATTTATAATTAAATTTACCTCAAGATGTTATTTTTATCCTTTATTGGAACATGTTTCGGGTACTATCTTGTACCCATCCTCAGCCTTCCGGTTTTTTTGTCTGGTGAAGTACATATGTTTTGTTGGTTGACTATTATTATTGTGGCTTCCTGTTGGCTTCTGGTATTTCAAATTGGTTTTATTGTGTGTGTTTATGGTGTATGTGTTAGTTTTTTGTGTATTTTCTATGTTGAGTGCTTTGAATATTGTGTCATGTTTTGTATTGATTTGTATTTGTTCAGGTATTAGTTTGTTTTCTGTTTTATGTTTGTATATCTGTAAATTTTCCCAAATGTTCATTATGGTGCCTTTGTGTGGTATATGTTTTATTAGTGTTACATTGGTTATGTCTGGGAATTCATGTCCTGTGTTTATTGCATGTGTGGCTAAATTGGATTTATATATTTCTGGTTTTTTGTATGCATTTAGGTGTTCAAAATAAAGTTTTTTCAGCTGTTTTTTTGTTTGTCCTATGTAACATTTATTGCAATCTTGGCATTCAATTTAACTGAACAACACATAAATAATAACAACAACAAAAAATGGGCCACATTCACATACATAAATAATAAAATTACAAAACTAACAAAACTATTTAAAAACACAGATATAAAAATAGCATACAAAACTAATAAAAATAAATTACAAAATCTAAATAGCTCACACAACATAGTTAATACAACAACTAACGGCATATACAAAATTGAATGCCAAGATTGCAATAAATATTATATAGGACAAACAAAAAAACAGCTGAAAAAACGTTATTTTGAACACCTAAATGCATACAAAAAAACCAGAAATATATAAATCCAATTTAGCCACACATGCAATAAACACAGGACATGAATTCCCAGACATAACCAATGTAACACTAATACAACATATACCACACAAAGGCACCATAATGAACATTTGGGAAAATTTACAGATATACAAACATAAAACAGAAAACAAACTAATACCTGAACAAATACAAATCAATACAAAACATGACACAATATTCAAAGCACTCAACATAGAAAATACACAAAAAACTAACACATACACCACAATCACACACAATAAAACCAATTTGAAATACCAGAAGCCAACAGGAAGCCACAATAATAATAGTCAACCAACAAAACATATGTACTTCACCAGACAAAAAAACCGGAAGGCTGAGGATGGGTATAAGATAGTACCCGAAACATGTTCCAATAAAGGATAAAAATAACATCTTGAGGTAAATTTAATTATAAATATTAAATGTAATATATACTTATATATTACATATTGTTCCGACGGTATCACTGATCGTCGTATGGTACAGTGGAAACACAATAGAGACACCAATAAAGTCACTAATATATATATATTGTAGTAAGACCCTGTATGCCGGTCGTTACAAAAGAATAAAAATAAAATGGAAAATTCAATAAGAATAGAATTTTCAAGTAATAAAATAATTTTGTTTATGTTTAAAAGGTATGTATACAAGATAAATCTGTTTTTTAAAAAGGTTCGGGTAAAATTTTAATAACAGGTAGGTATTTATTGACCGTCGAGCACTTCTTGAAGATTTGCACCAAGTCTGGAGTTAAATAGATTAACTCCAGGTAATAATCGATTGTTGACTTTCCTGACTGGTCCAATATCTTGTTCAAAATAGAATGTATTCTTCTCACTTAATGCCTTCAGCCTTATAAATACCCTTCAATTACCCTGTGAAATAAGTACAGATACAAAATAATGGAAATATAAAGATTTATTGACAATTTTAAATAAATAATCGATATTTTATCGATGGAGAGCACTTATCGACTCTGTCTCAGGAATTATCGATTGTCATACAGAACAAAATTTTATGTTATATTATATTAAAGACAGGTTCTTTGAGCGATTAGGATTAATAGTCAGAGAAGGGTGACGAGAAAGTATAACATTAACAATTAACACATAAATACAATAATTACTATTTAATAGTATTTAAATAATTCAAGTTATGATATTAGAATAAATGTTTTGTCGAACCAATGAAAACTGATGTGACGTCAGTGACTAAGATGTAGTAGGCAGGTTTCGTTTTCAAGATGGCCGCTCCTTGGGTTGGTCTTGGCTATTACATATGCGTCGAGTCAGAAAATTACTATAAAATTACCTTCACCAAGGTCTAAAATGTCCTCGCACTGGTGTAATAAGTCTGTTAATCTATTTGGTGTATTCTGGTGAAGTGTTCTGTGTAAACTTGCGTTAGTTAGTTTATTTTCTATTTGTTCAACTACTACGGTTAAGTTTTCAAGTTACGGTTAGGTTTGTAGAGTGAATCAGTTGTAATATAATGTTTTACTGTTTACTGTCACTCGTATAGTGAAGTTAGAGGTTTGTTTTCACTATTGTCGTGAATGTTTTTATAGTATTGGCCTCAAAAAGTGTCTAATTTGTCTAACTCCCGTTCACTGATTTCAATGGCTAAACGTTAGCATCATGTTCGACTCGATTTTAAGAACGTTTTTGTCACACACCTATTCAGCTTGATATTCAACAAAAGACTAATTAACTTGGTCATAAATCTTGCCCAGTTAATCCTTGAAAAAGTATTGTTAACATTTTTCGACTTCATACACATTAGAAAATATTACATTATATATGGAATTTTTCTATTTTATTCCTTACTTTTATGAATTACTAATCTTATTATTAGTTTAATCATCTTATTCCCTTTAAATTGATGTATTATAGTCCATATCTGTAGACATTTTGTGGAAATTAACAAATTTTGTTCACACTTTGGAAATATAGGCTCAAAATTGGATTTCCGTCTTTATACAAAATTCCTTCCATTTTAAATATTATTAATACTATTATAAAAAATTTTAATTGGTCATATTTCTCTTCCTTTCCTTAAATACATATAAATTACACCTTTGAACTGGTTTTTTGTGTTAATTTGTAGATTTGACATTGCTCTTTAAAATTAATTAATTTATATATTTTGACAATTTACAAAATGTTAAGGTATATTTCCTTATTGTCATTTTAATTCATAGGATCATTCCTAGTAGTAGTTAATTGTGTTATCTTATATAAATCTGGGTAGTTTACAGGATTTATTAGTGAATTATACTATTTTATATTGGTTCTCTGATTTCACCAGTGGCCTAGATTTTAGAATTTTATATTTCTTTCTTTCTCAAATAATTTAAACTTAATTCCTCCTCTGACTTTACATAATTACCATTATACCAAAATAACATGATTTATAACTTATTGTATTGTGTAGTAGTTAATTAACACTACATATTTAAAATAAATAATTATGAACATGGTTCAGCAATCTGCACAATTTAACATATTGCAGATACAGCTTAAACATATCTCTTTTAACTATTTTTAATCTAACATAGCATACCTTTTAGAACATTATTACTGGTATGTAGGTTATTATTTATCAAACATAATTCTTTTTTTAAAACACATAACATAAATCTTATTTTCTAATAAACCTTACAAATACATTTATTTAATACATTGATTTTAGGACTGTGAAATAACAGTCTATTTAAACATGTTACACTTATTCATACTATATTAGTACCAGTCCTTTTTGGTTTAAATCATTATTATTGTGATCCCCCACATCAGCAAACACCAACTCCCATACTTTATTTATTATCATTTTTTACAAATGTCTTGTAAATAAAGATTTACATTAAAATAATAAAATACTGGAAACCTTCCATTTTATTATTTTATTATGCTGTTTATTATTTAGATTTTAAAGTTGTGATATAGCATACTACTAAGTTATAGTATCACCAACTTTAAGTTTATTGCTTTTTTTTAAAAAACACTTAAACAAATTCACTTTCACTGTTGGTTCTGATATTCTGAGTCTTATTATCTCAGACCAGACCTTTAGTCATCATGGACCGTTAAGACTAGTTTATTTTCTTTATTACACAATAGCTTTAGCCGGTGCACTTCTTATAACGCTATACAACACTTTAGTTTTCTCAATAATTACATTTTTATAAGATTTTGGGTATGTTATACTTTCTTTGGCATAGTTTTTGTGGGTTTGGGATTGATAGTAGTTTATATAATAATAGGTTTTACTACGGTGTTTCTTTCATACTATGTCTTCCTCTCCTCCTGTCTTCCTTCTTGTCCTTCTTCCTATCTTCCTTCTGGTATTCATTCTTGTCCCTCTTCTAGTTTTCATTCTTGTCCCTCGTCTAGTCTTCACTCTTCTGGTCTTCTTACCTCATTCTTGGGTAAACCAAGGTACTTGGTGTTATCACGACTGAGGTTTAGTTTGGAGTATTTAATTTCTTCACTGAACTGATTTTATTCTTCTATACAGGTTTCAGGGTATTGTTTTCTTCCTGTTCACAAACTTTATTCTTCCCTCTTCTTGTTTTTAGGGTATTTTGGTATTCACCACTCTTCGATTGAGTCTCTTTTTTCGGGATATTGTCTTATGTAACTGGTTTACTGCTCTGAGCTTCCTGGGTAACTTACTGGTATGGTACTATGAGTTGATGAGTTGCTTCAATACTTTCTTTGGTTTCTTTTAACAGTGGTTTTGATATATTATGTAGTGAGGATTTTTATCTTATTGTGTTTCATTCCTCTGATTTATTTAAATGTCATTTAATATTATTACAACATTTGTTGATGTAATTAAACTTTATGATTTCATATGACTTAAAATGTAGTGGATTTTCTGTCACGCTACAGAATGCCCTTCTCCAGAAGTAATTTTTTTCAGACCATACTTGCTTTGTCTGAAACAATTGCTTATGATAATTATTCAAAGTTTGTTATTATTTTGGACTTCCTTCCATTTTAAAGTTCTCTTATTTATATCTGAGTTTATATCACTCTCACTTGATCTTCCTTGATAGTAATAGTCTTCTGAGTTTCATATTTATTATTTCATTTTTATATTTCTTCTTAGTATTTTCTCCTTGGGATATTTTCTCCCTATCGTTCCCTACTTTGTGAGCTGGTTCAGTTCAGAGAGGCACTGTACGCTACTTTCCTCTGCTGTCCAATACTTCACACATATTTGAGTACAGAGGCAAATCATCTCTGCTCAAAAAACATATTAATCCTGCTGGAATTATCTTCAGACAGATTAAAAAAAATTATTCAGAATAGTACACATTTGTTACTATTTAAAAAATATCTTTGGGATACTTCACTTATTACTTATTATACTTCTCAGAGATTTTAATATTTCTATCTCAGTTGTTCATCTGACTTATTATCTGGATGTTTCTTTCATTTGATATTATGGTAGGAAGCTCTTCTATTATTACCTTTTTATACTTTTATTATCATATAAATCTTTTGGTTATAAATTCTTTATTACCTTCTGGTTTTTTCATTATAATCTGCATTATTTGTAGTAGCATATCTTTGTGACATTTTTAGACTGTTTCTTGTTTCTTAAAATTTCCACTTGTTCTATTTTCTAGAATTTTTTATAACTGTCATTATCATAATTGTCATTTAATTTATAAATCATTTTATATTAATTCATTTAATTACATACATTTTTGACATTATTTTCACATTATTCCGGTCATTGCGATTATACTTGCAAATGCTGGTTTTTTTATTAATTTCATTATGAGGTCATATTTTCTCCTCATACCACTTAAAGTTTCATTCTCTCATAATTCCAAAGAAGTTTTTGTACTTTATTTTATTCAATCACTTAAATCGTATTAAAGAATTTTTCTTTTTTATTTCCTTCAACAACATTTTACGGAAAGGTTTTTACTCTTCATATTGAACTTAGACATGATTAAACTGTCTAGAATTATTTGTTTTAATTCTAATCCTGTTTCCTCTTATTCATCCCATTATGATCCTTTGTTACCATGGTAATTATCTTCTATGCTTACCATAAATCTGGTAGGAAATCTCATCAGTTTATCACACCATATTGTTTTATTTATTATTGGTTGGTAAGTTGTACTTATACTTGGTTTGGGAAACTTGATTTATTCATAATTCAAAATTCATTCTTCTTATGTTATTCTATAAAGTTTTCTCAAATAATTTGTATGTAAGGTGGGCTTATATGTTTTTTGGCTGGTTTTATTTTTCTAAACTCTCTTGGTATTATTGTCAAAATGTTTCTCTTCAAATAAATATTTAGTAAACTGTCCTTATTTGTTTTTTGACCTTAGATGGTTTTATTTCTAAATTCTCTCCTTCTTTATTATTATATTATAGCCATAAAGTTTTTTTTTTTTTTTAGATAATTGGTATGTAAGGTGATCTCACGGATGTTTAGAATCTTGTGGTTTTAAACTCTAATTCTTCTTCTTCTATCATCGCCATAAAGTTTTTCTTAAATAATTGGTATGTAAGGTGATCTCATTTATGTTTAAAATTTTGTTGACTTATTTCAAACTCTTCTTATATTATTCTTCTTTTCAAATAATTTCTTTCAAATAATCTTTATGTAAGATTGGCTTACATGTATTTTAGAATTTTGGGGTTTTTATGTTTTTAAACTTCTTCTCTTCTATTCTAGCCATAAAGTTTTTTCACATTTTCTTGGTATGTAAGGTGAACTTACACCTTTTTAGAATTTAGAGGATTTTATGTTTTTAAACTTCTTCTTTTCTATTCTAGCCATAAAGTTTTTTCACATTTTCTTGGTATGTAAGGTGAACTTACACCTTTTTAGAATTTAGAGGATTTTATGTTTTTAAACTTCTTCTCTTTTATTCTAGCCATAAAGTTTTTTCACATTTTCCTGGTATGTAAGGTGAACTTACACTTTTTAGAATTTAGAGGATTTTATGTTTTTAAACTTCTTCTCTTCTATTCTAGCCATAAAGTTTTTCACATTTTCTTGGTATGTAAGATGAACTTACATTTTTTTTTTTTTTTTTTTAGAATTTAGAAGATTTTATGTTCTTAAACTTCTTCTCTTTTATTCTAGCCATAAAGTTTTTTCACATTTTCTTGGTATGTAAGGTGAACTTACATTTTTTTAGAATTTAGAGGTTTTTATGTTTTTAAACTTCTTCTCTTCTATTCTAGCCATAAAGTTTTTTCACATTTTCCTGGTATGTAAGGTGAACTTACATTTTTTTTTAGAATTTAGAGGTTTTTATGTTTTTAAACTTCTTCTCTTCTATTCTAGCCATAAAGTTTTTTCACATTTTCTTGGTATGTAAGGTGAACTTACGTATTTTTAGAATTTAGAGGATTTTATGTTTTTAAACTTCTTCTCTTCTATTCTAGCCATAAAGTTTTTTCACATTTTCTTGGTATGTAAGGTGAACTTACACCTTTTTAGAATTTAGAGGATTTTATGTTTTTAAACTTCTTCTCTTCTATTCTAGCCATAAAGTTTTTTCACATTTTCTTGGTATGTAAGGTGAACTTACACCTTTTTAGAATTTAGAGGATTTTATGTTTTTAAACTTCTTCTCTTCTATTCTAGCCATAAAGTTTTTCACATTTTCTTGGTATGTAAGGTGAACTTACACCTTTTTAGAATTTAGAGGATTTTTGTTTTTAAACTTCTTCTCTTCTATTCTAGCCATAAAGTTTTTTCACATTTTCTTGGTATGTAAGGTGAACTTACGTATTTTTAGAATTTAGAGGTTTTTTTAATCATAAAATTTCTTCATGGATGCCTGGTTAAAAACACCCTTGACTTTACTTGAACTTATTTCTTTGATTTCGTAGGTGTTGTTGTTATTGTCTTTTGAGATGATATAGGGACCAGTATACAGGAGCAATAACTTTTTGGTTATCCCTTCTAGGGAACTGGGTAATTCCCTATTCTTCAACAACACCTTCTCTCCAATGGTATAATGAATAACCTTACCCATGCATTTATTGTATTTGTTCCGCCGTTTCTCCTGATCTTCGGCCACCTTATTACAAAATTGAATTTTATTGAATTTATATTTATGTTCTCTTGGGAACTCCAAGATGTCTGCAATTTCTCTAGGGGGTTGTCTCTCGTACATTGCGGAGTATGGGGTTATTCCTATGGCTGGATGGTAGGCCAGGTTGAGGAATTCTTCAGTGGCCTCCAAGTATTCTTGCCACCTTCTCTGCTGATCATGGCAATATGTTCTTAATAGGCGCCCTACCTCTCGTAAGACTCTTTCGGCCGGGTTACTGCTTGGGTGGTATACGGATGTCTTGTATGTGTGAACCCCCATGGATAGCAGTGTATCTCGCCATCTCCTCCCCTTGAATTGCGTTCCGTGGTCGGTTATGATCGATACCGGTTTTCCGACGGTTGGGAAGTACTGGTCGATCAGGATATTAAGAACTTTCTTCGTAGTCGCCCGATTTGCTGGGTATAGCTTTATGAACTTAGTGTAATGGTCCATAATGATGACGATATATCTGTATCGGTGGCGGCCTCCACTGCGGGGAAATGGTCCGCAGATATCCATGAATACTTTCTCGAGTTTAAACTGTGATGTTATTGGAATCATCTGCCCTTCTCTTTTCTCGTTATTAGTTTTTACGAGTTGGCAGATGCGACAGTTTCTAATATACCTCCGTACCTTCCGATTGATGTCCTTTATATAACAGTTTTCTTCCAGGGCCTTTACCACCTTTAAAGCGCCCATATGCCCATATCGAACATGATAACTGATCACTACCTCTTTCTCGATATGGGTTGGAATTATTACCTTCCATTCCTCCTTAAATAATGATGGTTTGGAAAACAGGATTCCCTTATGTATAGTATAATATCGGGATATGGTCTCATCTCCTGCTTCCAATCTTGAGATAATATTAATTAATTTCGGATCAGCTTGTTGGTGTGTGCTTAGTTGTTCTAGAACTGATTGTAGACCGGCGCTGCTGCTGAGAATATGGTACACCTTCAGAATACTCTCCTTCTCCCCCTCGAACGTTTGCTTGTCAATGTCAACTCTAGACAATACGTCCGCGACGACATTCTTCCTTCCGGGGATATACTCCCACTTCAGGTCGTACTCTTGCAGCAATAGTACCCACCGCGTTAATCTTCCATGGCTCAGCTTACATCTCTTAAGGAACGATATAGATTTATGGTCTGTCCGGACGGTAACGGGATAACCAAGAATATATGTACGGAACTTTCCGCACGCGAACACGACACTCAATAACTCCTTCTCTGTCACATGATAGTTTTTCTCACTCTGGTTCAGAGCTCTGCTGGCAAAACAGATTACAAGATGCTCGCCCTCCTCATCCTCTTGATATAAAGTAGTGCCAAGGCTGATGTCACTGGCATCGCAATTAAGAAAGAAAGGCTTGTTAAAATCTGGATGACGGAGTATAATATGTTTAAGAAATTTTTGTTTTATGAGAGTCAATATGTTTTGTTGTTCATTACCCCAGATCCATTTATTTTTAGATGACAGTTGCGGCTGGAATCTGGCAGTCAGTTCGGAGTACTTTTCCTGGAACTTGCGGTAGTAGTTACAGAGTCCCAGGAACGACTGTAACTGCCTTCGATTCTTTGGTGTAGGAAAGTTCTGAATTGCTTCGACTTTTTCAGCCGACGGTGAGATTCCCTTATCATTTAATATGAAGCCCAAGAATTGTATCTCTTTAGCAATAAAATGAGACTTTGCTAACTTCAGAGTAATATTGTTTGCTGCTAGCTTCTGTAAGACATGTTCCACACGGTAGCAGTGTTCCTCCCAAGTTTCTGAGGACACTAGCAAGTCATCGACGTATACGGTGGTGAATTTTAGTGCTTCTTGGCTATTTGATCCATGCAGTGCACAAAGACTGCGACTGAGTTTACCAGTCCGAAGGGCAACCTCTTAAACTGGTAGTTCCGCCCTTCGAATATAAAGGCCAGATACTGGCGACTCTGTGGATGTAATTCCACCTGCCAGTATCCGCACACCGTATCCCAGGTAGTGAAGTATTTGGTACTGTGGAATCGTTTTAATATCTCCTCAATCTCACCGGGCGAAGTCCTGTCATTTATGATCATCTTATTTATTTCGCGCGCATCTAAACATAAACGGACTTGTCCGGTTTTCTTAGGAATAGCCACGATAGGACTTGTGTAAGGGGAATGGCTACTCTCTATAATGTCACGGTTAATCATTTGCTCTATTTCAGCTCTTACTGCCTGCTTTCGTGATTGCGCTATGGGGTAAGACTTCCGGTTAAAGTCTACAGTGTCTCGGAATTGTAGAGTACACTGGAAATTCTTCACTTTACCGGGCTCATCAGAAAAGACTGATTTGTATTTATTGTATATATCGATTAATTTGTTCGCTTGGTTTGTTGTTAACCCTTCTCCAGTTGTACCGCTCCGGAAATCCCTGATCTCCTGGATTTTTTGCGACCATAAATCTTCATTGGAAGTGTCGTCTATTCTCTGTTCAATTATGGATGTTGGTTGGATGTAATTGATTTTTCGGATTTGCTGATGGATACTATCGGGAACGACTTGGTCACTACCCACCAAGTTCGCCGTCCAAGTATGTCCGCTAGAAAACAGTGATAATGTTTCAGTTCTTAGGTCAATGATGGCGGAATTTCTCCTAAGCACATCACACCCGACCAGTATATTAAATGGCAGACCGCTCGCCACCAAGAATTCCATGTCTATCGCTATACCACAGCTCATCACACTGGCGAAGACTTGTCTACGTATAGTTTTGTTTTGTCGACCGGTTGCTCCCAACAAAACTATATTATTCAACGGCAATGTTGGTAAAGTTCTCCCGCACTCTTGCTGTATCCTCTCCAGTTCCGTCGTATTTATTATTGATACGTTTGACCCAGTATCGATCATTAACTTGGCTGGGATGCCTTCTACCTTGGCGTCAACATGTATAATTTCATTATTGAAGTTATTGGTGGGACTCCTGTTATCCTCTTCCAATAACTCCTGTCTGATGTCTTTCAGGTAGTTGCATCCGATGATTGTAATACGATGGTGATTATTTACGATATTGCACTCATTCTCATTATCATACCCAGTAGTCAGAAGCAGTAATGGGTTCTGGTTATTTCTTACTGCCTGTGCCCGTTTAAAGGCTCGGCATCATTGTTTCTTTGAGCCATATTATTGGATGCCTCATTCGGGATGCTCAGAGTGGTTACTTGCCGATCTGTTCTATGGTCTTCCGGTCGTTCATGGTGCGACCTTTGTTCAGTGTTGTCCAAACTATTACTCCTACGCGCCGGATAGTACCTCGGTTGGTCCCGTTCTAGGCTCCTCCGCCTTTCTTCGTATCTTCGGTAACTGTTCCCTCCATGGTGGTTGAAACCTCGCTGTCTTCCATCTGTGGCCCGTATGAAGTTCACTCTTGGGCGAGGAAACCTATTATTACTAAAATTACTATTATTGGGACCCACACGATTAGCATTATTATGGTAAGGACTATTACCATAATTGGGGCTTCTCTGACTATTTACGTTACCAGGGTTGGGATTGCGGTTACCCTGATAACCATTAGAGGATCGATTCGGGTTTTGCTGGTTGGGACCCGTTCTATTACTGTCATTGTAATTGGTATTATTTCCAGTATTTCCATTATTATAATTATTATTTCGCGGGTATGCCCGACCTCCTTGGTACCCAGTATTTACGTGGTTCGCACCTTGGTTATTATTCTGGTACGTCCTTGGTTCGGGCCCATCACTTCTCCTACGACTCTGCCTGTAGTAATCTTCGTTCTCATAATTCTCCAGGAGTTCGGTTATTGCCTGGATGGTTTTTATCTGGCTGCCACTCCTAGCGCGAATCACTTCCTCATCATAATGATAAGACAGCTTGTTTATTAAGCATTCCTCCGGTATGGCTGGTTCTAAGTGCTTGGCCATACACACTTTGCCGAGGAAATACGCTGTCATTGAGCTGCCGACTTGTGGTTGGTAGCGGCCGTGGCAGATATTATCTCTGATGAGATTCTGCGTGGTCTCTGACCAGTACTTGGCCTTGAACATGCTCTTGAACTGTTCATAGTTATTGATGTCGCTCCGGTTTGCCATCCACCAATGGTCATTCACTTCCCGAAACGACTCGTCAAGGATCTCTCTATTCTGGACCCATCGGTTCCCTCGGTGTTTCTCGATGTACTCCTCTATTCGTGCCAAGAACTCCATTGGCTTCCGTTTGTATTGTCGGAAATTCAGCCATTCTCGGTTCTCTGACATGGGGAAACTGTGATATCCCGATGGTCTGTTTCTGACGCATCTGTCCGGTTATGTTTACCATGGCGGCTTCCACGCCGTCGCATCTTTCTGTTACTTGGGTTCTTACTTTATTTACTTCCTCCAGAGCAAATTTCTTGGTCTCCTCTATTTTTGTTTTCTGCTGTTCTTGGACCTGAGTAATTTCCTTTGTTATTACTTCACGGACTTCCAGCACTTCGTTTTCTGTTAGTCGACATCTTTCGTCTACTTCTCGGATCTGCTGGTTAACAACCACAACTTCCTGTTCTAATTTCTTTACTACTGATTTCTTAGTCTCTGTTATCTTTTTATTTAATTCCTCTTTGGCTAACTCAATCCTCTCGTCTAACTTATTCATGTTCTCTTGGTTCGCTTCTCTTAATTCTTCTCTCAGCAGTAAATTGTCCTCTCTCAATTCTTCCCTTAATTGTTGGTTGTCATTTTCTATTTTCCTACTGGTTTCTTCCATTTTCTCTTCTAAATTCTTATTGTTTTCTTCCACTTTCCTTTCCATCTTCTTACTCAAATTTTTACTGGTTTCTTCGATCCTCTTATTGGTATTCTCTATCTTGCGGCCCAATTCTTCCTTAGTTGATTTGAATTCTTTTTTCAGAGACTGGTTGTCTTCCTTCCTTTCCTTACTGTTTTCGTCCATCTTCTTGTTAGTGGAATCCAGTTTGTTATTCAAGTCTTCACTCAGCTTCTTACTATTTTCTTCCATTTTCTCTTCTATCCTTTTATTCTGTTCCTTCATTGTCTCCATCATCTGCCTGAGCATTCCTTGTGTTGTCATGTCCTCGGTTTGCGATGGCTTCTCCTTCTCTGGGATATTAACTTCCCCTGTTTGCGTTGTTACTTCAGGTTGTTTCCCTGGCGGTACGGGTTGTTTGTCTTCTACCGGGGGTAGTAACCCTTCTGGATCTTCAACAGGTGTTGCCTCCTTATCCCCCATGTCAATCTCTTTCTCGGCCTCTGTCGCCCTCTTTTTCGATGTAGCTCGTCTCTGCATCTTTCTGCTGTCTATTAATCAATCGCTGCCAAGCTTAGATTGTTAAGCCCTCTAAGTTGGACGCCACTTTGTAGTAAGACCCTGTATGCCGGTCGTTACAAAAGAATAAAAATAAAATGGAAAATTCAATAAGAATAGAATTTTCAAGTAATAAAATAATTTTGTTTATGTTTAAGAGGTATGTATACAAGATAAATCTGTTTTTTAAAAAGGTTCGGGTAAAATTTTAATAACAGGTAGGTATTTATTGACCGTCGAGCACTTCTTGAAGATTTGCACCAAGTCTGGAGTTAAATAGATTAACTCCAGGTAATAATCGATTGTTGACTTTCCTGACTGGTCCAATATCTTGTTCAAAATAGAATGTATTCTTCTCACTTAATGCCTTCAGCCTTATAAATACCCTTCAATTACCCTGTGAAATAAGTACAGATACAAAATAATGGAAATATAAAGATTTATTGACAATTTTAAATAAATAATCGATATTTTATCGATGGAGAGCACTTATCGACTCTGTCTCAGGAATTATCTATTGTCATACAGAACAAAATTTTATGTTATATTATATTAAAGACAGGTTCTTTGAGCGATTAGGATTAATAGTCAGAGAAGGGTGACGAGAAAGTATAACATTAACAATTAACACATAAATACAATAATTACTATTTAATAGTATTTAAATAATTCAAGTTATGATATTAGAATAAATGTTTTGTCGAATCAATGAAAACTGATGTGACGTCAGTGACTAAGATGTAGTAGGCAGGTTTCGTTTTCAAGATGGCCGCTCCTTGGGTTGGTCTTGGCTATTACATATGCGTCGAGTCAGAAAATTACTATAAAATTACCTTCATCAAGGTCTAAAATGTCCCCGCACTGGTGTAATAAGTCTGTTAATCTATTTGGTGTATTCTGGTGAAGTGTTCTGTGTAAACTTGCGTTAGTTAGTTTATTTTCTATTTGTTCAACTACTACGGTTAAGTTTTCAAGTTACGGTTAGGTTTGTAGAGTGAATCAGTTGTAATATAATGTTTTACTGTTTACTGTCACTCGTATAGTGAAGTTAGAGGTTTGTTTTCACTATTGTCGTGAATGTTTTTATAGTATTGGCCTCAAAAAGTGTCTAATTTGTCTAACTCCCGTTCACTGATTTCAATGGCTAAACGTTAGCATCATGTTCGACTCGGTTTTAAGAACGTTTTTGTCACACACCTATTCAGCTTGATATTCAACAAAAGACTAATTAACTTGGTCATAAATCTTGCCCAGTTAATCCTTGAAAAAGTATTGTTAACATTTTTCGACTTCATACACATTAGAAAATATTACATTATATATGGAATTTTTCTATTTTATTCCTTACTTTTATGAATTACTAATCTTATTATTAGTTTAATCATCTTATTCCCTTTAAATTGATGTATTATAGTCCATATCTGTAGACATTTTGTGGAAATTAACAAATTTTGTTCACACTTTGGAAATATAGGCTCAAAATTGGATTTCCGTCTTTATACAAAATTCCTTCCATTTTAAATATTATTAATACTATTATAAAAAATTTTAATTGGTCATATTTCTCTTCCTTTCCTTAAATACATATAAATTACACCTTTGAACTGGTTTTTTGTGTTAATTTGTAGATTTGACATTGCTCTTTAAAATTAATTAATTTATATATTTTGACAATTTACAAAATGTTAAGGTATATTTCCTTATTGTCATTTTAATTCATAGGATCATTCCTAGTAGTAGTTAATTGTGTTATCTTATATAAATCTGGGTAGTTTACAGGATTTATTAGTGAATTATACTATTTTATATTGGTTCTCTGATTTCACCAATGGCCTAGATTTTAGAATTTTATATTTCTTTCTTTCTCAAATAATTTAAACTTAATTCCTCCTCTGACTTTACATAATTACCATTATACCAAAATAACATGATTTATAACTTATTGTATTGTGTAGTAGTTAATTAACACTACATATTTAAAATAAATAATTATGAACATGGTTCAGCAATCTGCACAATTTAACATATTGCAGATACAGCTTAAACATATCTCTTTTAACTATTTTTAATCTAACATAGCATACCTTTTAGAACATTATTACTGGTATGTAGGTTATTATTTATCAAACATAATTCTTTTTTTAAAACACATAACATAAATCTTATTTTCTAATAAACCTTACAAATACATTTATTTAATACATTGATTTTAGGACTGTGAAATAACAGTCTATTTAAACATGTTACACTTATTCATACTATATTAGTACCAGTCCTTTTTGGTTTAAATCATTATTATTGTGATCCCCCACATCAGCAAACACCAACTCCCATACTTTATTTATTATCATTTTTTACAAATGTCTTGTAAATAAAGATTTACATTAAAATAATAAAATACTGGAAACCTTCCATTTTATTATTTTATTATGCTGTTTATTATTTAGATTTTAAAGTTGTGATATAGCATACTACTAAGTTATAGTATCACCAACTTTAAGTTTATTGCTTTTTTTTAAAAAACACTTAAACAAATTCACTTTCACTGTTGGTTCTGATATTCTGAGTCTTATTATCTCAGACCAGACCTTTAGTCATCATGGACCGTTAAGACTAGTTTATTTTCTTTATTACACAATAGCTTTAGCCGATGCACTTCTTATAACGCTATACAACACTTTAGTTTTCTCAATAATTACATTTTTATAAGATTTTGGGTATGTTATACTTTCTTTGGCATAGTTTTTGTGGGTTTGGGATTGATAGTAGTTTATATAATAATAGGTTTTACTACGGTGTTTCTTTCATACTATGTCTTCCTCTCCTCCTGTCTTCCTTCTTGTCCTTCTTCCTATCTTCCTTCTGGTATTCATTCTTGTCCCTCTTCTAGTTTTCATTCTTGTCCCTCGTCTAGTCTTCACTCTTCTGGTCTTCTTACCTCATTCTTGGGTAAACCAAGGTACTTGGTGTTATCACGACTGAGGTTTAGTTTGGAGTATTTAATTTCTTCACTGAACTGATTTTATTCTTCTATACAGGTTTCAGGGTATTGTTTTCTTCCTGTTCACAAACTTTATTCTTCCCTCTTCTTGTTTTTAGGGTATTTTGGTATTCACCACTCTTTGATTGAGTCTCTTTTTTCGGGATATTGTCTTATGTAACTGGTTTACTGCTCTGAGCTTCCTGGGTAACTTACTGGTATGGTACTATGAGTTGATGAGTTGCTTCAATACTTTCTTTGGTTTCTTTTAACAGTGGTTTTGATATATTATGTAGTGAGGATTTTTATCTTATTGTGTTTCATTCCTCTGATTTATTTAAATGTCATTTAATATTATTACAACATTTGTTGATGTAATTAAACTTTATGATTTCATATGACTTAAAATGTAGTGGATTTTCTGTCACGCTACAATATATATATATTTATATATTACATATTGTTACGACGGTATCACTGATCGTCGTATGGTACAGTGGAAACAAAATAGAGACACCAATAAAGTCACTAATATATATATATATATATTTGTATATTACATATTGTTACGACGGTATCACTGATCGTCGTATGGTACAGTGGAAACAAAATAGAGACACCAATAAAGTCACTAATATATATATATATATATATATATATATATTTATTTATATATTACATATTGTTACGACGGTATCACTGATCGTCGTATGGTACAGTGGAAACAAAATACAAGACACCAACAAAGTCACTAATTACCAGCTCTAATTAATCACAAATAACAATTTGTAATCAACTCGTACAATAATTCAAGTTAAATTTGTTCACATTCAATAATAATGTCAAAACTGTTAAAAGTTCCGCACTACTTATAACACAACAATCGCTTTTCACTAGTGACTCCGATCCGCACTAAGGAAATCGCTCACTGTAAACTGCCTTACAAAGCCAGACGCTCTTGGTTTTATAGGTGGGTTCCAGAACAGCTTTCCATCCTTACTGCGGCGTGCCAGCTTAATGAGTATTTCAAATGTTCTTGAACACTCTAGAAGGTACTTTAGTGCTACATGAGTGGACGACCTTGATAGAGACGAGACACGCTTGGCTAGTCGAGAAGCGTGTAGAACGACACCCGCCTTTTTGAAAGCGCTCCGCACCAGTCGTTACAGTATATTACACATTATAATGTACTTTTGACATCTATACACCTGTATGGATGTTAAATACATGATAAACACACAAAAGAATGTGAGATTCCGTTTACTCAAAAATTCTGAGACGCAAAGAATTTATAAAATTATGGAATAAAATATTACGGATAAAATATTATGGATAAATTATAAGAAAATTATGGATAAAATATGGAATTTCTCCTTTGTTCTCAGGAAAATAGAAAGTTCAACCTTCAAGCTAGTCTTATGGCCCCACCCCAGAAGCTGCTTATTCCTCCCCTCCACTCCCCCAGGAGCAGCTCCTAGTTATGCCACTGCCAGTAGTGTAAATCGTAGTGTACTATGACGAATTCTTCTTCTTCTTCTTCTTCTTCTTCTTCTTCTTCTTCTTCTTCTTCTTCTTCTTCTTCTTCTTCTTCTTCTTCTTCTTCTTCTTCTTCTTCTTCTTCTTCTTTAGTACTACAGCCTAACGTGAGCCCAACACCAAACTTCTCCAATGTCTCCTATCCATTGTCATCTCAGTCTAACCCCTCACGTCCATTTTTCTTAGATCTTCTAATACATCATCCAACCATATTATCCTAGGGCGGCCCCTCTTTCTACTTTTATAGACTTGCGTCCTCAGGATTTTCATTGGCATACGCTGATCGTTCATCCGCTCTAGGTGACCTAGCCATTGTGTCCGTTGAGCATTACGACGAATTGAAGTTTTTAATTTATTAACTGTTGTTATTTGTGTTGCTTAGCCTTTATTTCTTGTTATTTCAGCGCTCTTGCTGTGGAGTCATGGCGTCTTCCGTACGTGCTAACCAATGGCGTCTCTATAATTTGTTCTGAGAGGGGGGGGTTCGATCGAACCGGCTTCATACAAAAAAGAAACAAGTTAATGCAAATCAACATTGCTATCTTTAAAGTGGTTGAAAACCTTGTGATAACACCCTGAAATCAATACCATTAAAGAGAACGGCAATAACAGAATAAAAATACGATTTATTTAAAGATTGTTTAGAAGATACTTATTGACAGAATTGATTTTTTTATACAGTATTTCATATTTCAAACCTATACTCAAATCCAGTGTGATAAACCTGTTTGTATATTTAAGAAATAGCCCCAATATCAAATACATCAAATGAGACAGAACGGGTCCAGTTCGTTAAGAAATCTCTAGTGATACCCTTAAGGTAGGCTACAAACTAATGAGACAAGAATCGTCTTCAAACAAAGCGTTCTTTTCCGATCGTGACTAAATGCAAGACCAAATGTTAAATTGTGTAAATATAGGAGAGACCACTCTTGCCGTCTCTCGCGACCTAGCTGCCAGCGATTGCCCCTACTTCTGTCTCGGACTGTGTTTTTTGTCCAGAGATAATTAGACAGATGATGAATATTCGCTAGTTTTTTGTGTGCACACCATAAATCTAGCTAATCGTTTGTTACGAATATAAGTTTTCCACTAGTTTTCTTTTTCTTCTTTCTCTTTACGAGTCTATACGTTTAGCAAGATGCAATTTCCACGGAGTCTGGGGTTCAAGTCCCTATACGTCTGTTTTCACTGCGTTGGAGGGTTTCATTAACTGACTAGATGACCACTGATCATCCGTATTCTGTATGTGTACTGTACATGTACTACTCGACCTTTTGTCAAACTGGACGGTTAGGAGCAGGGGCTTGATTTCAGGGAGAACGCGCCCGAACCTCTTGGATCCAAAAATACATCATTGGACACAAAGAGTAAGGAAAGGTCAAGAACCAAACAATATGACGACACAATGATGAAACTATGGAAACGTTTTTAAAATGTCCGAACCACCGAAACCATCACTTAGAGTTTGTTTGAGGCTCCGGGGTGACGCCATCATGAGTGACATGTTTTCGCTTGTCGTGCGGTTAACGTGACGATGAATCACTTTATAAATATCAGTATCTTTTGTATGTTTATTATCGTTTTAGATTATAATTGTATTTTCTTTTTAGATACAAGTTTATACAAATGTTGCACATTTTATAAGGCTGCAAACATGTAGACATCATTTGTAATAACCTGATGTAAACTTATACGCTAATATAAAATATAAGTATATTTGTGTCTGTAGAACTTTTGGATGTATGCGTTCCGGCACCTATAATTTTAGAAATCAACAACTGATTACGAGGTATATCAATGTCGGCTCCCATGAGCTTTTTTGTCTTAACGCTTCTGAATATGTCTGCTCTTGCCAATCACACCTCCTACTACGCCAGTAGTAAGTAGCTTCTATAGATTACTCTCTAGAGACATATCCTTTATTAACTACCCCCAATCAGGTTCCGCCTGTTGTGATGCTCTTTGACATAACTTGGAAAATTTTATGGGAAACTGTGGTACCTCCTGGTCGAGAACATTTAAACTTTTTTGTGAGTTGTTTTTATTACCCTATATGTAATTATTTCTGCTCTTATTGTAAGCGATACAGTTTGACAGTAGTTAGCAAATTTGTAAGCCTATGCAATAATGATAGTTACAGTTTTATGTAATTTGAATTCATGTTCCTGTAAACATGTAAGTTTTACGTGAACATAAAACGTACACGTGGTGTCCTTTTGTGTTATTTTATCATAAAGCAAATTGTTTTATCAGCTTACTATTAATGCTATTTAATAAAGCTATTTGTTATCAGTTATTTGTTAAGTAACTTTTGTCTGTAGGTAGTTTTACATTTAAAATGTGTGATTGGCTCTAAGTGTCGATTTTTCAGTTAGTTAATTGTTTTCTGAAAGTGTAGAATAGTCAGCATTCAGGGAGGACCAGACCACTGATCCAGTCCTAGTTACGCTAAAGATGATGGTTTTGTAGGCCTTTATTTTAATATTCCGGGAATATTACTGTCAAAGTAACGTCCCACTGTCCGGGAGCAACACTCCACTAATCTACTGTCAAAGGTGTAGACAGAATTTTACCATAGAGGATTAATGATTAACTTTTCATCATAGGGCTAGTAAGTTAGTACTGCCTGCATCAAGACTTTATCTCTAAGACTGAATTGACTATCTTTGCAATGGTGGGACGGGAGCGGTTGTAACACCCATAAACCCTCCTTGGCCACGCCATTGCCTTCTATACTGTGACCTTTTCTCTGCCATGAACATGGTTTGTCACATGTGCAACACGAATGTCACTTGTGTCGTCCAGTTTCAGGTACGTATCTGTTACCTGTTGCTAGGTGTTCTGCTTATTTCCGAATTTGAAATTAGTTTCCAAACAATACATAGTTTTTTTCTTGTACATCACTTTCACAAACTACCAAAGTAGCCTGGTCAGTAGTCAGACGCAAGCTACACCGACTTTGATTTCCAGTTTGAAAATGCATGATATACATTTCATTGTCCTCTTTCGCAACACTCCCTCTGAATATAAAGAGATAGCCTTAGGTGCGCTACGCCATCTTTGTCTAAGCCCTTATGGAACTCTTGCTTCCTCTTTCGAAATTTGCTCCTCAGTTTTCCCCCAAATCGTCATGTTTTCGGAAAACTGTTCACAGTGTTAGCATTTCGTTTAACTTATTAGACCAACGAACCCTATTCAGTATGAAATCACACACTTTTTTATAGTTTATAAATTTTAACATTGAAAATGTTTATAAGGACGTGTCGCACATTTGCGGCCGATCGCTGGTGCGTTATCGTAAATGGGAACCTGTGAGTTTCCATAGAAACTACTTCTTTGTTGTCAATAACGTAGTACACATATAAAACTTCGCTTATGAATGCGACTACATTTAACTTATAACCTGTAATTGGTAAATGAAGAATGAATTCATTGATTGGTGAATGAACATAAATATATATATTTTTTAGATTTATTGAAGCATTTTCAATGCCCTTCTCTGTGCATTGCATTTGTGCAATGCCTGTAAATTTGTTACCTTCCCGTATCAGTGAGACGTCTGAGGTTACCTTTTTGTTCAGTGATTTTCTTAATGCAAAAAGTATTATTTATGCACGAACAACCAACACGAAAGCCACCTTTCTTTTAGCCTGCAATCGTTTCTTACTATCCTCTCTTAGAATACATTTCTGTATAATCCGATCACATCTTCGATGCTGGGACCGGTAAAACAAACTGATAACTTCCTCGATATAAACTGACTATCTTGGGTACGATACAAATACTTGTCTTACCCTTTTATAACTCATTCTCTTTTATTCGACATTTGCTTCTCAGTTTTCACCAAGTCGTTATGTTTTCGCAAAACGTTTCACAGCATTAGTATTTCTTTTTACCTTTCTTTTTATTTCGTTAAGATTCTTTCTACTTAGACACAAAATTTAATAAAGATTAATGAGCAAAGATTAATGACAAAGAGACCCAACTGCACTTAAAATATCAGATTATTTATTATTTGGTGTTTTGCCCTAAGGGAGGTCTTCAAGCCAAGGGTAAGCTGTCCTATCGCATGCCAGTCTTTCGTTTCTTCTTAACACCCTCTGATTTTAATGCTATCTAGCACACTTTTTAAAATGCTTTTTTTTAATGCTAACTTCATTCTTCTACGCCCTCTTCTTTTTTCTCCTTCTATGACACCCTCCATTGGCAGTTGTAAGCAAGCAGTCTCTTCTTAAACAGTGACCTAACCAATTCCTTTTCCTATTTTCTATTACCTTCAGGAGTCTTCTCTCTTCCCCTATTCTTCTTAAAACTTCATCATTCCTTACTTTATCAACCCACCTCACTTTTCCATTACTCGCCAAACCCATATCGCAAATGCTTCTAATCTTTTCTCATCCTGCTTCCTCAGTGTCCATGTCTCTGCACCATATAAAGCAACTCTACACACATAATATTTGGCCAACCTTTTTCTTAAATTCTTTTTAATTTTGCCACACAGCAGTCTTTTCTTCCCATTAAATGCCTCTTCCGCTGTAGCAATTATTGCTGTAATTTCACAAGTGCAGGACATATCTTCACTTATCAAGCTTCCAAGATACTTAAACAACTTCACCTGTTGTGTTTTGTCTTTCCTTATCTTTATGTTTGCCTTTTACTCCTCTGCTAATCACCATAAACCTAGTTTTTTCCTTTTAATCCTCATTCCATATTCCTCGCATACTAAATTCAAATCTCTTATCATTTCATTCATTGTCTCTTTCTTTTCTGCTAAAACAGCCATGTCGTCAGCAAACCTTATACATTCAATTCTTCTTCCACCGACATCATACCTCTTATGTTGTCAAAACACTTCCTAATCAAATCATCAATATATATGCTAAATAAATTTGGCGACATACAGCAATTATTCTTTCAACACAGCACTTGGCCTTATTCCTCTTCCAATTTTAATTCCTTCTAAACTCTCCTTTCCGATTTGCACACTCACTTTCTGTCCAAGATACAGATTACGAATTAACCGTCTGCTATATATTAAATAATAAAATATAATTGACTTAATTTTATCCGACACCTTTAGCATTACTCACTTGCACTGAATTTTCCCAACGCTTCCCAAACAGTACAGATTTCCTGAAACGATTTACAAACAAAATTAACATTATTGCACAACGTTATAATAATAAGTTTTCTATAGTGGTATGCAACAGAGTTAATTCTGTCTGTGATTATAACCACTAACACAACTTCATTAATTGAAACAATTTAATCAAACGACGTATGACGTGTGTTTGCTAAAGAATATTTGATCACTAATAATTAACGATTAATCTTAAATAATGTCTCACTAAGACGTTTTGATGTTCTTGCTCCCAAGAACAGCTGATTATCTCTCTCAATGACTAAATTTTTGGGAAGCGGTGAAGAAATCTTTGTGAAGACTAGTGGCAATCTTTGTGACGAATCTAGTGGCTGCATAGAAATTACATCCCGTTATCTAGTTACAGCTCTGCATTGCATTGCATTGAGGGTGCGGGGCGTCTTTGCATCCGTGGTTTGACTGCAGGATCTAGATCGAGTCCAATGGCTGCCAGTGGATAAATATAGTGTGGTTCTTAGTCGACTGGTTTCCTAAAATTGGACAAGGAAACCGCCAACGAGTTAACGGGGGAGAAAGAAAACTTTTTATTTTTATAGCACTGCCGCTGGTACCGATTCAACCAACAGGCGTTGCCCGTCTCAAGTCCAGCCAGCAGACGCCTCGAGGCGTCGGTCGCATCCCGCCAGGCGGAGAGCCTCCGTGCCGGTGATCAAGCAACAAGCAGCTGATTCAGCGTACTAGGAGGCGATCAGTAGGGAAGGAAGGACAGTTTTACTAGTGAACTCCGGGGCTGTGGACTGAGGTTTGAACAAGAATGAATGGCTTTATGGCGGGTCATCAAGAAACGCCTGATGGCGCTTGACCCGGATATGCGGTGGTGGTTCTGACGCGCAGACAGTTCTCAGTTATGGGAAGGCTGAGGTCGAGGCTGCAGCAAAGATAGTTACAGCCAGCGACCGGACAAAGGCAGACAAGGTAGGAACGCGGAGATCGTTACAGCTCTTCTACAAATAATTTCTTTTGATTAGTTTTCTTTCTCTCTTCAGTGGTCACTTCGTCGCTACTGTAATGGCCAAGAATTTTAATTTTTTTAAATTTTGATCGAAAATACGTTACCACCAGCCAAGACACCCCAACACGAGCCAGAAGCAATAAATAAGGAAACAATTTAACGAAGTGTCAACTGAACGTTTGCTAGGGACAATACGAATACGCTTCACATAACTTTACAATGGGAAATAAGGTTGGCCTGTGACAGACTCGACTCAACCGAGATTTACAGCCCACAACAAGCAGGACAAAAGGAAACTAGGACAGTAGCATTTTACAGGCCTGTGACAGACTAAGGGAAACACCCTTGAGTATTTAAATTAAATATGATAAATTTAATAACGCTATTCATCTGAGGCAAGAAATGAACGCATTAGTATAAGATTTATATTTTGACTATTTATGTTTTATATGTTGATTGTGTTATATATGTATGTGTATGTTTTCCAGCAAACAACGTACTGGATTCGCATTGTAATTTGATATATATACATATGTTCCTTTTATGAATGTATTTACAGGGAATCATCTATAATTGTATATTGAAGTCTCTTTACTTGAACGATGTTAATAAATAAGTGTTTATTTTACTCAGAATATATGCGTTCATTATTGTCAAAGTTACCTCAGAACAAGACATTAACGTCACTTGAATGATTTATAGTAGATTTTATTAATTTATACAATAATTAGAGTCTCAGTGCAGTAATTATGCTAACATCAAATAACTAACGTATCACGTAGCTTCAATCAGTTTGGTATAAGTAGCCTAATTGAGTAATCACATGATCACATTATACAAATTAGTATAATTACATAATTAAACGACACATTATAAATTGGCGCTCCGAGATCGTGGGGCTCGGCAATCACAGATTAATTAATTAAATTATTGTTTGCATAATTGCATACATTATACTACTATCAATTCTCAACCAAAAAAGCAATCTTAAACAGGGACGCTATGTCGGTGATAACTTTGGTGGTAGTCTACTGCTGGGATGGGGATGCCGACTGAGCACAGAAACGATAAGTGAGCTACAGACGATTCTCAACTCCGTCAGAAGGGCAATAGTTTTCCGGTAATCCTCTTCCCATAAAATAAACATGTCATATATTCCGATGTGTTTTAAATTTGTTCACTGAACAAAATGTCTTGTCTCGTTAGTGTACTTGAGTCTCTTTAATGCACAATAAGATGAACGTGTGGCACTATCAAGCAAACAACGTTTAATTTTCTGTCTCTCTCAAAGCGATTTTCATCGGCTATTGCCACATACAAACACCTAACCGCCATCCATTTCTGTCCTGTGCATCTTCTTCTGCCAAGTTATGATGTTCCACGGCCTTCCTCATGTTTTCGTACCAGGACAGTCTAGGTCTGCCCCTTTTTCCTCTGTCTGGGGGCCTCCACTGAAATATTTTCCTCGGCCATCTCTGTTCATCCATTCGGAGTAAGTGACCGAACCACTTTAGGCCTCTTCGTTCTACTCTGTTAATAATTGTGTCTTCTGCAAGCATCCTTCTTCTGATCTCCTCGATGGTTATTCTCTCCCTTCTCGAGACTCCGGCACTTCTACGGAGATAATCCATTTCCACGGTATTCATTTGTCGTACAAATTTCCGTGTTCAACATAAATACCTCACAGCCGTAAGACAGAACTGATTCAACAAAAGCTTTTCCTATATGAATCTTTGTGCCTCTCGAAATATGTTTGTCCCACCGAATAGAGTTCAAGCTTCCTAGAACTTTCCTACTCTGTTGTATTCGTTTTTTGATTTCGGGTTTTCCTAGGCCTTCCCATGTTATTAGTGCCCCTAGGTTTTTAAATTCATCGACCTGTTCAATTGACGTACCGTACTGTCTTTAATCGATACTTCAAATCTGGCATCGGAATTAACGACTAGATAGTCTGCCTTATTTACATTAACATTCAATCCTCACGTTTCATATGCCTTGCATAGTCGGGTGAGCATAAATCCCAGGTCGTAAGAGTCTTGTCCTATTACTGCTTCGTCATCTTTATTTTATGTACAGATTTAAATTTTTTTATGTACCGTACCGATCACGCCGATAAGTCGTAATTCGCTTTGCATGATTCCTACCAACTGAAGTCTTCTTTCAGTTCTTATGGACTATCGGTTCGCTAATTATTCCCGTATGGGGCTACTTGGCTAAGTAGCGTATTCCCGTATGGGGCTACTTGGCTAAGTAGCGTATTCCCGTATGGGGCTACTTGGCTAAGTAGCTTATTCCCGTATTCCCGTACTTGGCTAAGTAGCGAAAGCTTCAGTCTCTCCTGGACCGCGGATTGCGCTGGGTGTGCAAAGCCCACTACCTGATATCGAATAAAATTATCCCTGCGTGCCCGTTAGCTGAACGCCACTACAGGGACACTTTCCCGTAAATTCTATCGCCGCACCGCCCACGCCCAGGGGTAATCACCTCATTAGCGCCCTCGGTCGCAACCGATCTATACCAGGTGAATCTTGGACTAGGCCTCGGCTTACACTCACCCTCAGTTAGATAACTAATTGAACCCCACGGCCGGTAGCAGGCCACACCCCTGAATATCCAGATCATCTGTGGTCTCTGCGGCAGGAGCTCTACTTGAAGCTCGGGACGCAGCTCACGAGCCGGCGACGGGCTTCCACCCGCACAAGTTAATTATGAATGCCACGTTAGAATCATAAACGCAGCTAAGAAACTGTATCCTGACAGGACAACAACATTGTTTGCCTTCAGACGTTTCCGTTTCGTGTGAGGCCCAGACTTATCAAGTTGTTACGTTCATAATAAATGCCTTATCGCTCACGATACGGGCATAAAATTAACATTTGCAAGTGCATATGCAACATTAACATTAACATTTGCAAGCGCATAGTGCTGTTTAATGCAACGCGACTATAAAACTACGGAAAAGAACAGAGCAAACATTTTTCAACTCGACTAACAACAAGAGAAGGCAATTATCATAAAACAATGAAACCGACATAATTAGCCACTACCAATGTAAATGCGTTTCATTACTCTATTTGTGTTATTGCTAATTACAGTCCAAACCTCGACGAGTAGGTACGCTTAAAAGGTTTTAATTGTGAACAAAATAAAAATTACGTTGATTTATCTGCGTTTTACGCTCTGTGTTCAGGTTTTTTCATCTTCTCCTTCAGACAATTATTTCCTTTAATAACACAGACACAAGAAGAAGAGCGAGCGAGCGCGCAGTAAAATAATGTTTTTAGATAGTAAAGTGACAAGTTAAGAGTCCATTATAATGAAGACAGTCTGTAGGCAGTGCCCGTGACACCCAGCCGATCTTATCTCTCCCCTGACTCCCTCTCCAATCGCAACTTGTTTTACTTCCTCGCGGTACATGTATCATACGTATATAGTGCTTGCGGAGAGCCAGGCTCGGTCGGCTGGCCTCGTCCTCCTTGACCGAAACGGTAATTGCAAATTGAACAAATAATCCCTTAGCCTCTTCTCCTCTACTAGCTCTCTGATATTCTGTACACTTTTTACGTATGTCTTGACTCTACAACTACGCAGGGCCGGATTTAAGAGTAGGCCATCGATGTATGCTATATGGATCGCGTGCTGTCAGGCAAAGTGGACGGCAGAAAACGGTCCGAAGCACATACAGCTTCCCCCACCATCGGTAGAATAAAGCGTTTGGCGCTAAGTTACCAGGTGTACTAAACGAGTCATTCAGTCAGTAATGCACTTGTTTTGACACCTTACAATTATTACATTTGGGACAGTTCTACTGAAAATTTGTGCTTATGAAGATTTTATTAATATAACGCAACAGAACTGTTTATGAGCGCAACAGAACTTAGCAATAAACTGAAATAATGTGTCAGAATACTGAAATCTTACAGTGAAACAAATGTGTTTATTTTGGAAAATAAATTAAAGACCTCCCACTTTGGAATCATTAATTGTTAAAATGACATAGCTATACCATTTAAAGCAAAATATGCTCCGCTAAAGCAACAAAAGCTATAACAAAGCAGAAAAGTCAGACTTTGTACAGGTACAGTATATAGCATACTCAGTGTTCTTGCCCACCATTGGTGTAGGGGTCGGACCGAATTCATTGAATGCAGCACGCGATCCATATATAAGTTGGAATATAGTATACATCGATGGGGGTAGGCTGACTAGGCTGCCGCCTAGGGGCCCGCACCACATAAAAATTAAAAAAAATGTCATCTTTTAGTTACATCTGAGAATTGAGTTATCCAATAATTGTACTTAAGTTACAGTTTAGTTGGTGCTTTGAGTTATCTTTCAATGTTAAAGCATTTCTAACTGTAAAAAAAACCTATTTTGTCTCATTTTCCTAATAGAGTTAATTTATTATCCTGAATTTCGTTGTCCATGACGTGTCCGTTACTTAACTAAATATAATTAATTCACTACCGACTCAGAACACAAAGTTTTTTATGGGTAAAAACGTAAAAGTTTTACCTTTAGCCTGAACTAGTTTTCGCTTTTAAAAACCTTATTCAGAGGCTCAGTCCCTCTTCAGCCTCTAAAGAAGCTTTTTAAAAACGAAAAATAGTTCAGGCTAAAGGTCAAACTTTGACGTTTTTACCCACAAAAAGCTTTGTGTTCAGAGTCGGTAGTGAATTAATTATATTTAGTTAATTTTCCTCTATACACTTTTTACACGGACATAATCTTTGGTATATGTTTCCTAAGCTTATAAGAAAAAATCTGTTCCCCAGAATTTGTCACGACTGAAAAGTAGGGGGTCCGCAACACAACCTCATCCTAGGGGCCCGCACACTCTAAGTCCGGCGCTGCAACTACGGTTTTTTTATTGCCGGATGAGAAATCGTGTCCGCTACACAGCGAACTGCCGATCCTTATGAAGAAGATCGAAAAGATTTGTTTCTTCAAGAAGTACCGTTTCACTTCTTTTCACCGATTTAAAATACGGCATTTACTGCACATCTCAACACTGACTTACCTACGATCTTCGTTGGAGATAAAGAGACCTGACGATACAAATTTAATTTAATGTTTATAAATTTATTTATTTTATTTAAATCATAACTAGCAAGCTCCCTTAGCTACAGAACTCAATCCCTATTCCGAATGTAATGCAATATTTTTTTTACACGAACAGGCCAGCCGTGGACCACGCGAATATCATTTCCTTTTCTTCCCCTGCCAGAAGGCCCTCATTCGCACGCTATGCGCCGCCTTCCTTTCCACTATCCACCCCTTTCTCGTCTTCGTCTCACTGCACAGAACCTCAAGATTTTGAATTTTGTTTATGTACGTATTTCTATCCACACAGTCTTTCAAAGAGATACCCAGTTTCATCATTTCCTCCTTGAGTTGTTTGGTGTATCCGTTCAGACTGGAAAGTTACCAAATATAGTTGAAAATTTGTTTTTTTAATCTGGACCAATCCATCCGAACCATAACTCCCCAAGGAATCTTAGTCTTTTCTTCAGAAAGCCGTTTCCAGATCTTCCAGGTCCCTGTACAGCTCTTCTTTGGGTACACTCCAAAGGTGCCTGTACCCATCTTCGGTTTCTTGGGGCCATAAATTTTCCAAAGAGAATTTTTCTTTGTTCAATTTTAAGAAGAGGTTACAAATTTTGAAAGCACATTGTTTCCACTCCATACATGATCACCGGCCTGATCACAGTGCTACAATGGCGGACTTTCGCACTTCTGGAAAGGCTTTTCTTTCCGTACAGTTCCCGGGTTAGAAATACAAATATTATAAAATAAAGTTAAAAAACTGCGAGTAAAGTTCTTGGTGTCTACAATTCTACAATTCTAGCCGAGATAGACCGTGCGGAGCAGACCATATATCGTTTCATTTTTTTTTTTTTTTTACTGGTTACTGACATAATAATGCTGATATGATGTAATAACAAAATTAGGTTACAAACGTGTGTAAGATGGTCCAAAATTTGCAAGGGATGTCGTCCGATATTAATTTTATCAAATAATTAAAGACACCGACTTCGTATTTTTAGTAAAATTCCACATAATTTTATGCTCCTCATAGACTTTCGTAGTTTTTATAAATTTTAACTTTCGTTTTTTTGCTATAAATCATTTTCAGAGTACACACTGCATTAGGATTTCAGATAAAATTCCCTTTAGTGTACTATCCGACTTAGATTTTTTAACAAAATTGTCGTCATTTTTGTGCCCTTGTGTCACCAAAATTTTGAAACTTCCAAAAAACTAAACACTATATTCAGCCTTTGATAAGGATTCTCTTTAATTTGATACTAGGCAAGGATTTATATAATTTTTACCAACTTTTTAATTCCCGCTTTGGGCTGTGGTGTCCCAGTATCTCCAAAACTGAAAACTATAATCAAAACTGAGAACTAGAAACTGACAATTGTGGTTCAGATTCTCGTTAATTTAATACATATTAATTGTTGTGAGATTAGACAAAAAAATTTCCTCTCATATTTTTAACCCCTCTTCGCTACTTTTAGGGGGAGGAACGATCAGAAAAACAATAGTTATCAGTGACGTAAAGTCGTGGACATGCATTCTAAGTTTTACGAAAATCGGTTGATTCTTTCAAAAGTTATCGCAAGACATCCCCAAACGGGACAGATAGATAAACAACAGAGACACAACCAAACAGTCGAATTAAAACTGAGAACTCGCTTTCCTCGTTCAGTAAGGCATGAGATGATGGTACCATTCAATATGTGCGATGGACAGATCTTCTGGTCTCCTTCTCTTCAGGTTGCAATCGATAACTTAATCGAACCGTTTAATCTCATCAGTAATCACGACGTTCTTAGTTCTCCATCACTTCTTAAGTACACACAACTTTTTATGTTGGATGCCTTTATACAACAACCAGCAATTTACAGCATATCATCTTCAATTAAGGGATTTAAACAACGAGTCCGTTTCTCTTTAATTCCAAACATACCGCATACCAAACAACAGCGTACAGTAGAGCAGCGTTCAGATGTCAGCCTATTGGAAAGAGAGATGCTGGGAGATCGAGGAGGTGATGGATTCTGGAACAGGTCAAGTAGGCCTAATCACTTTGGACTGAAGCTGACGATTATGATGGTGATCGGACCCTTAGCATGTAGTGGAAGCAATATAGCATTGCTAAAGTACATTATCTGACAATTATGCAACAAAATGAAATCATTCACTACAACCAAAGCAGTCTTATCTAAACTGTGTTTTGCAAATAATTAGTTTGTGATTGTCCATGATTATGAACACTAAGTACATGAGACGAAAACGTATGGAAGAAGACACAAAACGGGGACTGGCTTTACAAACAGCTGATTTGACTGGTTTCAATGACCTCTGATTTATGTGTAGAACTTCTTAAATGACGTTGCGTGGAATTTACCAATTTCTTTCTTCTGTATCTCATCATATACAATGAAAGTGTTCTGTCCCACTCGCTGTCTTAACGTATACGGTCCATTATAAAGTCTGAAGAATTTCTTCGCCGTATTATCACTCCTTTTTCCCACTGGATTTGCTTTGAGTAGTATACTTTCTCCCACGTTGAATTGTTGTAACTTGTGAGTTAGATTAAATCTCTCTATTCTCTTGTTACCTCTCTCTCTTATTCGTTGCTTTGCGTATTCAATTTTCACACTTATTGGTACAGGTACATTTTGGTTATTAGGTTTGTTTAGATATTTAGTCCAAAATCTGGTTGGCTTCTAATTCCATTGGAGTGTATCCTGTCGCTTCACTATAATTTTCGTTAATGGCTTTTTCAATAAATGGTAAATATTCTGCCCATTTATTGTGTTGATTATGGCAATATATTCGTAAATATTTGCCTAATTCTTTGTTAACTCTCTCAGCAAGGTTTCCTTGAGGATGTCTTATGGATGTGAGTACTGGTTGTATTCCATTTTCCCTTAACGTCCTCTCCCATTTTTCACTTTGGAATTGCACACCTTGATCACTGAGTATCTTCTTCATTTTTCCATATAACGGAATATATTTTTGCAGTAGTATCTTTAGAACAACTTTGGTTGTGGGTCGCATAATTGGGTACAGTCGGACTGCCTTGGAAAACACATCGATACATACCAATATGTGCTTCACACCTCGACTTGATCGTGGTAATGGTCCCAGAAAATCCACTGCAATTAGCTCTCCTTTGTTTTCCTTCTGTATACTCTGCATTCCTACATATGTGTGTAAATTCGGTCCTTAATTTTACATTAACTTACTCATACATTCTTACCTTCGCTTCTAAACTTCCTTAGCTCTTTTCTTAACATGACATTACTTTATCTAATACATTACTTATACACTACATTAACAATCATTACCTTTTATTACCTTTCTTTAACATTACCTTTCTGATCGCTACAACTTTCTTGAAATACACTTCCGTAACAGAATACTTTTTTAGCTCGTAGTGTGTCGCATGGTCGGTTACAGAGGAACTGTCTTGGAAAACAACGATATTTTTCTCGAAGTCCTTAATCCTAAGTAATCTCTGCCCTTATGACTTTTCACTCTCGCTTTCTTCTGTGTCCTTGTATCTTCGATAAGTGTTCGCTTGATCAGCCGTTCTAATAATTATGGCAATTATTGCTCATCTTAATCATTTCTTCATATTTATAACATATCAATAATAACATTCCTTACCCTTTCTTAAATATTTCTCTACACATTTCATTCCTTACCTTCAATAATACATTTCTTAATTAAACCTTTCAAATAACATTACTTATAACATTTCTTAATTATACTCTCTTATATTCTTACACATATTATTTCTTATTATTAATAATTAATAGTTATATTACTTTTCTCATTTAAAAAATAATTATTTAAGTTCGGTTCGGTGTGTCGTTTGAACTGACACCCCTCATTATAACAATTGCATTGTCCATAGTCTACCGGACGTCTATTGTTCCTTTGTAGCGTAGTCGCCGCGTTTACTATTATTCTCACCCTCGTATAAACAACGTCTGCGTTCCATTGTATTAATCCCTTGTTTGTGTGCGTACTTACCTTGTGAATGTTTGTTTGGATCGTAGAAGTCACCTGTTTACAGTGCAACGTTTTCATTTTTGCCTGTCGGCCACTTAAAATCTACCCTCTTTCTCTCGTTACAAATACTTCGTTCCTTCTCCGTTCTCTCGTCCCTAGTTTGGTTGAGTGAATCGACGTGAACAGCTGTCGACGGTTTTTTCATTCGTCGTTTATGATAATACTCACCATAATTCTCATACTTGCAGTTATAATTATCGTTATTATAATTATCGTGCGTATATCTAACATCATACTTACCACAATTTTGCGTAGCGTTTCGTCTAAATAACTTACTACGTTTCTTGTTAGGCCTACAGTGATATTTATCTCCGTAAGTGTGGTGTCTTATGTGTTTCAAATGTGTCATCTTGTGTGATTTACTATTGTGTGTGTGCCTCACACTTGGAATATCGCTATTAATAAGGTATGTTTTATTAACCTTTATTTGCTTCTCCTCCTTAATGTTAATTATTTTTTTATAATTATCATTAGTAATTACACATGTATTTTCAATTTGTATGAATTCTTCACATACTATCTTTTCACATATTAGCTCCGTTTGTTTATTAATTATTCCACAGACATTTTCTGCGATCGTGTCAATACGTCTGTTTGTATTAACAATTTTTTCGGTTAACTGCGCATTACTGTCAATTATACTTTGTTTTATTTCAATGGTGTCTTGTTTCAACTGGAGATTATCAATTTTTAACTCTTCTAGACTCTCGGTAATTTTTATGGTGTACTGTCTAAAATTTTCGGACTGTAGCTCTAATTTATTTTCTAAACTTTCTGTTTGTTTCTTATTAGATTCTTTTAATTCGTCTAATTTAGCATTTAAATTTTCCGTTTGTTTTGTACTTATTTCATCGACCCAGGCACGCATCATCATTTGGAATGCCTCGACGTCTAAATTTCCTGGAGTCGTCATGTTGAAGTATTATTAAAATATTTATTTAATAGTAATTCTTTAAAAATTATTATTGATAACCGTTCCCTACTTATTTATTTATTTCTGTATTTTTATTAATAGTTATTATAAATACTCATTACAGTTACACCTGTTACATAGACAACAATATTATTTGTGGTGGGCGCCAGCTGTGTGATTACACAACAATTAACATTACATTCAGTTACTGTTTACTACAAATAATAATTACATATTATACATTTTTCATGTAACACTCTTTATATATTTTAGAGCAACCATTTAGCTACATAAAAAAATTTTAATAGTCAAATGATGGGTATCGGGTCATACATTCATGATCTACAATTTATGTCACAAATTTTTGTACATAAATTTAGTCATGTCATGACCCACGTTGGGCGCCAAATTTATATAACGTGACAATTTGGCAAATTTAATTTAATTTAAATTTGTGGAGTCCTTCGATCTTGGAGCACCAACTTTAAACAACGTTACATATACATAAATAGGTGTGAACGGTCTCACGTTCAAGATTGACAAATTCTTTAAACATATAACATTTAAATAGGGGGTCAGGTGTATCTGCAATAAGAACTCTACGGAACTTGAAACAGTAATTAAAATTTATTTGATACTATAAAAAAATATGTGCACATGGCACTGACTTCGATTTAAAAACATTAGTTATTATTTGTTATAATGCCGTAAGGCTTAAGATATATACAACCTTACTAACTAAACATTCTATGCTACTAAATAGTATATAAAAGAAAAATCTCATTTTTAGACTACTCAGTCTATTAATATGTTTCAAAATCAATTTTTAAATCTTCTTTCTATATATGGTACGTACTCAAAAGATTAATAGTTATTACTTCTCAGTACTGTTTTCTCAAATACTAATTGTTTTTATTTATATTCTTTGTAATCATTTTATATCATATTAATTTGAGCTCTTGTTACGTTAATCGTATTTCTAAAACATCTATGATTTTTAACTCTACTATACAAGAAATATTACTCTTATTTTTAAATAAAATATTAATGTCTTTAACTGTCTTTGTATACTGTGTATGATTAAGATATGAATAAATTGTCTATCACCTTATTGTCGTCAATCATACTCGATCATTTTTGTTCCATCGGTGTTCATCTTCGTCTCGCCTCCAGCGTCGGCTGTCTCTCTTCTCCTCTTGTCCAGCGTCGGCTGTCTCTCAATCTCTCGTCCTCTCCTCTTGTCCAGCGTCGTATCGCTATGGAACTGCTTCTCTTGTGCAGCGTCGTATCGCTATAGAACTTCTTCTCTTGTCCAGCGTCGTATCGCTATAGAACTTCTTCTCTTGTCCAGCGTCGTATCGCTATGGAACTTCTTCAGTAATGCTGTTATTAATTACAATGTTTGTCTTATAGCTTGGTTACGTATTTGTACATAACTGGCAATTTAAACTGTTTATAAAAATATTAATAAATATGCCGTGCTGACGGGCATAAGCTCCAGCTGCATCGTGGATGATTCAAGAAAGAGAACCACTGAAGCTTGCGTGTCCTATTTATACCCATGTCTTGGTCGACACCCTTCAGTGATACAAAATCGACATGTTAGAAACTGTCTTTGGCGTCAGTTCCCCCACTCTTTGTCAAATTCACTATTTTTTATATTTCTGCGAATTACAGAGTCCTGTAAGTATTTTTTTATACTTATCTTATATCTAATTTTACAACACATGTTCATTGTAATTTTGGACATTGCAACTTAACCCTTTTGATTTGTACACAGTTATTTCACTATTGCACTTGTACGGCGTGTCACTTTCGCGTGGTTTTCGCGCACAGTATTTATTAAATTTATTTACATTTTATGGTGCTTTTGGATTTTAATTCTTAATTCTAGTTTATGAATAATTACGGAAAAACAGTCATTGTGCAATTATTCATACTGGGGTGGCAAACTTGCCTGCAGAGACCTGCGTTCACACACACTAGCAAAATACTGGTGTACACACTTTCAGTTACATTTGTGTGTGTGTGCACGTTGATTCAGGTCGAAACACCTGTTCATATTTTTGTCTGAGTCAAGCTCGCAATCCATAACATGCTTACTTCTAATATATTATTAATTATTTACAGTTTATTAAGTAAATTTAAATTTTTATATTTCATGCTCAGTACATCACTTATTTGTACTGTCGCAATATATATATGTTTCTTTGTATTTCTTGTTATACTTCTTTGCCATAGAAGAGAATTCAGCGTTCTTATAACGGTTCGTGCCTTGTTAACACGTTCTTGAATTTGATCTTTACTGCTTCCCTGTTTGTTGAAAATAACGCCTAAGTATTTACTTTTTACAACACCTCTTATCCTGTCCACATTCAATTTTAAGTGCTTAACATCTTCGTTGCCCATTATCAGGTACTACATCGCCTTTAATTACCAAAATTGCCGACGACACTAGTCTCGCATTATAATAACACGCGCGCACAACTAACTACTCACAGACACTCGGTCGCACTTTCGTCAGGTATACATAAGCCTGTATTTGTAGATAATTCGTATGTCAACGTCCGTATTGGCAGACTGAAGTAGTTTTCGACCCATGGTAGTCTGCCCGTTACTACCACTCTCCAGTTATGCGTCTCAGCTTCTCACTGTCCTATCCTTGACCCCCACCTTACCATCGCAGTTTCGGCCTCTCAACTTATCTTTTGCCATCTGAGTTCAATAGAAAGAGTCGCTTTTTAAGGCTAGAAGCGACTGTGGACCAGGCCAAGGGTGGGCAAGAAATTATGTTTTGTTTATTGCACTGTGTAATGATATTACATAGAATAGTTTTCATTTTGTTTTTAATTCCGTCTAACAATGATATTCTATATCATATGGAAACAAAGACAAGACACAGCACCAGGATTACATTTTATAAGACAATGACAATCCCCACGTTGATTTATGCGAGTGAGGCGTGGGTCATGACAAAAGAGGAAAGCGGCTAGATTCAGAGTGGTGAAATGCGGTTACTTCGAAATAGTTTAAATTATACATTGGTAGATAGAATAAGGAATGAAGATATCAGAGCAGAAGTTGAAGTAAAGGGCATAAATGAAATTATTTCAATTTACAAGAGATAATGCTGGGATAATATGCAAGTGATGACTGAGGATCGATTGACGAAAGCGGCACTGAACTATGAAGCCACTGGTAGAAGAGACGTGGGTCATCCAAGGATGAGATGGGTGCTGGAACAGGTTTATATAACCTAATCCTTGAAGAGCAGAAAAATAAGAGCATATGGAAACATATAATATATAGGCCCTACGTATGGTGTGTGTGTGTGTGTGTGTGTGTGTGTGTGTGTGTGTGTGTGTGTGTGTGTGTGTGTGTGTGTGTGTGTGTGTGTGTGTGTGTGTGTGTGTGTGTGTACAGTAGCTATATTGCTATATTGACGATACAGTAATAAATAAAAAGAATAGAGAACTTTCTCCACAGATGACTGTGACAATAAGATACATGTCAGTCCTCCTCCTCCTCCTATGGCGCTACAGCCTACGGAATCCACCAATCTCCGCCTCCAATCTACTCTATCCATTGCAGCCTTCCTCCAGTTTTTTATCCCCATGTCCCTCGCGTCCTCTGCAAAGCCATCTTCCCACCTCTTCCTCGGTCTACCTCTAGGTCTCGTTCCCTCCCATGTACCCAGCAAAGCCCTCTTGGGGTTCCTGCCATCCTCCATTCTCATAACATGTCCGGCCCAACGCAATCTTTCTATTCTTATAAATTTTGAGACTGGTATTTCTTTATATATTTGATACAGTTCGTTGTTGTATCTCAGTCTCCATGAGCCATTTTCTTGTATTGGGCCTATAATGCGTCTGAGGATTTTCGTTTCAAAGGTGTCTACTATGTCGACTGTTTTCTGTGTGATTGTCCATGCCTCACATCCGTAGCATAGCACCGGTCTGATGACAGACCTATATATTTTCATTTTTGTTTCCCTGTGCACATCCCCAGACCTAAATGATGGCAGCAATGCGAAGTATGCCTTGTTAGCCATGGTGGTCAGTCTTTGGATCTCCGGCTCCTCTGATCCAGTCTTTGCTAGGTTCACTCCGAGATACGTGAAATTGTCCACCACTTCAATTGTGTCCTCCTCTATCTCAATGTTGTTATGAACCTGGTCCCTTCTTGTTGGATAAGCACACATGTCAGTCACATGATTGAAAAAGAGAAGAGTGAATAGTCGGAAATAATAAAATCGATAATAAAGCTTAGTATTTTCCACATAATTTGAAATTCTGAAATAGGCAATATTATCTTACACCAGATCATATGCTAAGATGAAACAAAGTTAGACGAAATAATTGTAGATACGTATTCACACTAAAGACGGTAAACATAATAACGTCAGGTGAAAGTAAAAAACACAATTCACTAAAAAGTCGTTTGATACAATTTTATGTCAACGCTGCAGAGGCGTGTTACTTCCCTATTAAGTTATTAAATAAAAAGAGATAAAAGTGAGTTTAATAGTGTGTCAATGCGTTTTTAAAGAGCTGAAAACTCTGCTTGTTACAGAACTGTAAAAACAACAGAATTTTATACTGACACGGCAATAACACCTAAATCGAATTATGTTCTGAAGTTCCAGTAAAAAAAAAAATCCAATTTAATTTTTACAAAGAGTATACGATTACAGTTATAATTTTCTTACAGACTTCAACATTTCTTCTTTAGGTAAACAGAACAAATTATAAATTATTCCTTAGGCTTTCACGGCCGGTGTCATTTGAATTATGAAAGATATCCGGGCTGTTTGGCCGTGGTCCCTGGTTTAAAACAAAACCAAACGTTTCGGCAGCTCCACTGGCTGCCATCATCAGTGGTATAAAATTTTCTGCACTTTGGGTGTCTACGTGCAGGCCCACAGTACTGTGGTATAGACCGGTCTATACCACAGTACTGTGGGCCTGCACGTAGACACCCAAAGTGCAGAAAATTTTATACCACTGATGATGGCAGCCAGGGTCTATACCACAGTACTGTGGGCCTGCACGTAGACACCCAAAGTGCAGAAAATTTTATACCACTGATGATGGCAGCCAGGGTCTATACCACAGTACTGTGGGCCTGCACGTAGACACCCAAAGTGCAGAAAATTTTATACCACTGATAATGGCAGCCAGTGGAGCTGCCGAAACTTTTGGTTTTGTTTTAAACCAGGGACCACGGCCAAACAGCCCGGATATCTTTCATAATTCAAAAGAACAAATTATAAATAATAATATCTAATATCAAGAAGAGCTAATTATAGTATGTTTACAAAAAGTCTCGATTTATAAAAATTCGATAAAAGCTCATTATCTATTAAAGATCGACGGCATGTAGGGTTAAAATTTAAGTAAACGCTGACGCAACAGTTACTGTTATTCGTTTAGTTCAGAGTTAATAGGTTTTTTTACATTAAGAAGTGTTCAACAAAATGGCAGAGCATTCGAACGAGACGATTTGGAGACACAAACCAACTTTACATGTGTTCACGCAACATTAAAGTGTAACTCATTCTGACATACTTCACAGAACGTCCGCCTAAAATATATAACGTGAAGTGCATATTAGAATGTGTACAAATAGAATATTCGGTAAGTTGACTGCCACCATCTTACAAACAAACGAGCGTAAGTCTGAGTCTAAGCTACGAGGAATATGAGTCTGTTCGAAATAATAAGTAGAAGACCAAAATGGCATCAGTATGTGTCGAAAGGCAGAGAAAAGAAATATACCAATGAGATACAGAGCAGTTAGGGTATTCACCAATCGCGCATACATCTGCGCACATCTCTCCCACTCTATCTGGGTTGTCGCCACACTTTGTGCTTCTAAATACTGTCAAAAAACTTTAACTAGAAACTGAAAGGACTTTAACAAATATCCCTTGCACCCAACACTACTAATGTTGATATGATAACGACTCTATCTACATCAGCATTGTCTGAAATTCAAGTAAGGGAACGGAAATTACCTCTCTACAAGACTTCAGTTTCTCTCGCGAGTTACTCTATGTGAATATGTGTACACGAATGATACGATACGTGATAAAATCGATTTGGGCTAACAACGAGATCACAGACTTTTACTTTAGTCTAGAAATTTGTACATGCTTCAAATACAGTTATTTAATCCTGCATCATACATTTATCATATCATATTTTTTGAACCGCTACATCTTTCTTAATAAATGAACAAAAGACCAAAATCAAAGTCTGTAGTCAGAAGGAAGAAGATCCAGTCAGAATAACTCTTGGAAATAATGTTCCCCAGGCAGTTAAAGAATATAACTATCTAGGAAGTAAAATCACAAGTGATGGACGTAGCAGTAAGAAAATTATAAGGAGAATTAACCAGGCTAAAATTGCTTCCAACAAACAGAAAAACCTCTTCACTTCAAACACTACCAGCCTAAACATAAGGAAGCATCTATTAAATACATACGTGTGGAGTGTTGCCCTATACTGAAGTGAATCTTCATACTATACTTGGTTCAGTTGGTTGGGAGTGGGAGTACAGATTTTGACCGAAGAGAGTGGTGAGTGAATGCGCCAAATATGGTGAAGTATTAAATAACAATTATTAGAAAGCGGAAACTTAAGTAGGCTATATGAATGTTGTAACATAACAAAATTATCACACTAAACATTTGAATTAATGTTACATAAATAAAAGAAAAAGTTCCATAGTGAGTGAGAGGAATAAATTGTTTAAGGATTACACTAGAAACTGTATAATTAAGTCTATAAAATGTTAATAAAAATGGAAGATAATAAAGAAAACCATTAATTAAAATAACCTACTATGAAAAAAAACCAGTTAAACCAGCAGTATACCCAGTAGATTGGGGAAGCAGTACAAAAAGGGAAGGACCATAAAAAAGGAAATAATCTGTCATGAAACCATTTTAATAAGGAAACTACTAATGTGATAGTTGAAGAAGGGACAAAACATATCAAGATTCCAACAAAGAGACCAGAAACAGGAAGAGATATGCCAAAACAAAATGTTAGTCATATAATAAATACCATGAGACAAAATTGAAACCGATATAGGTAAACCCAAACAAGTTACAAGATACAATACTATAAAACACAAATTGTATATTAGTTGTAAGTGTAATATGTTAAAAAATATGTCAAAAGAGACTACCATAGTGTAGAACTCACTAAAAAGACTACCAGAGTGTAGAATCCAATAAAGTGAAGTGAGATAACAAAATTAAGAAACTACAGAGTGTATAGTGAGAAACATAGTTAAAAAATCTATGAAAAAATCTTCAATGAAGCTTAAGTATTATAAAAAGACTACCATGAGTGTAGAATAATAATAATAAAACCATTGGAATGAAAGACAGTCTAAGGACTGACAACATTACCAGTAATAAGAGTTTTTAAATTAGATATAAGAAAGACTATTACATATAAAATGTTTTCTTTAATTATAGCTAAGTAAATGGTGAGAAGGACTAAAATACCAAAGGACAGTTCATAACTGAAGGTATGACTAATATTAAGATGTTTGTTATTTATTATTAATTAGATAATATTTTAGATGTAAGGTGTAAATAGATACACGATGTTTTTTAATCACAGTTAAAGTGTTTTCAAAAGAATCATAAATACACAAGACAGTTAGTGACTGACAGTGTTACTAGTAAAAGGAGTTTTTTATTTTTTTTAATTAAATTATGTCTAGGATAAGCTATTTTGTTATCATTTGATGATACAGTAAAAAATAATAGGGATAAGATGTTTTTGTTAAAATTAGGTGATACGTGGAAAATAGTTGATAATAAGATGTTTTTGTTAAAATTAGGCATAAGATGTTCATGTTATGATTCAATGATGTTATTAGTATAAAGAAAGTTTAGTAGATACAAGATATTCTATTGTATTTAAAATCATGTCATTTAATTTTCCATTGTGTAAGTCAGAGAGGCAAGTAGGGCATAAAAATGTAATAATTTTATTCAAATCAGTAAACCATGTATAATTGTACAAACAGACCAGCCAAGACACCATTTTTGTAAACACAGACTGGCCTATAAACAAAAAAAAACTATCTATCAAAGAATTAATCTATGTAATAGGAATAGAATTCAATACATACAATACAGAAATTGAAAGTATAATTAATACAGATACAGTTAATAGCAAATACGAGAATGACAAAAGAAAGAAAATTAACTTCTTTTGGAAACAGTCAAAAATAGGCTTATGATAGTAATCAAATCAGACTAAACAGCAAATTAATCAATATTGAAATGTTTTAATAACCAAATTATTAACAACAAAGTAATTACGGAGTTATTAGGTGTATTCCAGGGAAATATTATACCGAAAAAACAAATAAAAACCTTTAAAACACTGAATTTGTACAAAATATGGGGCATACAGTCATTATGTAAAATTGTAATTTTTGGGCTTAAATGAGTTAGAAACAAACCCAGCTATATATCAAAAGATGTAAAATTAAATAATCAATATTACTGAATAGTTAGATTCATGTAAAATTAAGAAATATTTGAAATACAGTAAAAAATAAGAAAACTTGTTATGTATAGTTAGATAGTGAAACAAGTCTTAGACAGATATTTTATAATTAAACAATATGAAGAGGAAAAAGACATACCACAAATTGCCCTAAAACGACGACGTGGCGTCTATTAGTCTATTGTTAATCGCAAAGCTGAACAGTTGAAAAATGTATTAGCGGAGTATTGAAAACGAAATAATTTATATTAAAACCAAGTGTGGTTATGTGGCGTGTAACGGAGATGAACTAACAAGTGAAATAACATTATCTATCAATGTCTAACACTTCACAAATTTCCAAAAACACAGTATAACACCATAAAACGCAACACCAGAAATCGACAGCCATTTTGAACAATTTTTGGAACGAATTCACAGAAAACCAACGCACATATTTGAACACCACACTACACAAGAGATCCATCCAGAATTCGACATCGCAGACGACGAGGGGACATTCAACACGATATTTTGGACCAACACCACTTCGCAGAAAAGGGAACATCGTTTTATTTCTGTGGGAGAAGATCTTCAATTCCAACGGCATCATAGCAGTTAAAATCGAGCAGACGGCGGCCATTGCTGAATTTCTATAAAGACGATCAGCCAGTGCTTCCTGGAGCGGAGTGACGTCATTTCTTCGACTTGGTTCGAAATTTAAATAATTTCTTTCTAATTGACAATTGTAATAATAATTCTGTTCTATTTCAGATATTAACATTTAGTTTAAGAATACCTGTTAAATGTATCTTGTTCCTTGCCCTCTGACCATTTCGACTCGTTAAAAGAACCATAAATTTAAACTTGTAAAAAATATATTTGTTGATTTTTCTCACTGCCGACTGTGGCGAATATTCGCCAGTGCCTGGGACATGCGCAGTTTGACTGGCGCACAATTTTGAATGAATAAACGCAAATCAGTATTCAGTTACCAGCATTGTTTTTATTTCTACCATTAATGTTATTATTATTTTTTATTAAGCAAAAACATAATTCACATTGAGAGAATAGATATAGAAGGAAATTACAAACTCAACTAATTAATTAATTATTTAATTAATTAAATTAAATCATTCCATCAAACTCGATACCAGAACAAGAAAAAATATTTGCACAATTTTTAAAGTTTGATGTATTTGTTATTTATCAATCAAACACACCTAGTTATAACATATTCTTATCATCAATATTTCTATATTTTATTTATTATTACATTTGAAATTATATTACAATTTGACTAGCCTAACCAGTGGGGCTAAAAGAAGAGCACAATACCTTTGTTATAACAAAAGCTATACACACACAATATCTACATATCAACATTATTTTTATTCTTATCTTTATATTTGTAATATTATTATTATATTACAAATTGGCGTTTCCTTAGAGGAGCTTAGTAAAACGTTCATCAATTCTAATAATAATTTATATTTTTATTTTTATTTGTAACATTATTATATTACAATGTTTATATAAGAACTGTAAATTTGAGTAAAGCCTTCTTTTATGTGAACTAATCACATGGTTCCACAATTTAGGATTGCCTTACATAACCCTAAAATAAATAAAATTTTGAATGCCCTTTATATCCATAGACACTTTGTATATTGATGTGATAGTAAATGACTGAAAGTTTTGTGGAATACTGCCCCTTTTATAAGAGTATTTTTAGGTTAAAAAATTTATTCAGAATAGCTAATATAAAGTCTCATATATTTTATGTATTATATCTACGTTATAAATTAAATCCTTAAATCCGTAGTGACCGTCAGTCAATGAATTTTTCAGTGAAGGGTTAGCGATGATCGGTAAAAAATAACACAAATTTTAACTTATTCGTGTCGACGTTTCGACAATGTTTATTGCCATCATCAGGGGAAAGTGACAAGTTATTGACAGTTGGGGAAAGTGACAAGAAAAGACTCCAAGCATTTGAGACCTGGCGCTACAGAAGAATGTTCAAGATAAGCTGGAGGGAGAAGATAACGAATGAGGACGTCTTTAGAAGAGCTCAGGAGGAGAAAAGCTTTCAACGAAATTTAAAAGGCAGAAGAGCTAAGTTTATAGGGCATATACTACGACATAATGGGTTGATTAAGAGAATAATAGAAGGAACAATTGAAGAGATGAATCACAGAGCACGACCCCGTTTAGACTACTTGAAACAGCTTATGGTCAATATGAACTGCACATCATATTGTGAGTTGAAAAGAAAAGCAGAGAAGCATAAAGAATGGGGAGCTGCTACCAACCAGCCTGCGGGCTGCTAACCTAGAAGAAGAGACATCTTTCTTGAAGGTAGTAAAGAAGGATCTTTATCTTAAAAGCCGATCGAAATAATATAAAAATAACAAGTAACCAAAGCAATTATTAAACATAATTCAAAAACAAACAAACACACATAAACATTTGTGTGTGTGCGTGCGTGCGTGTGTGTGTTTGTAATCACGCATAAATAGTAAGTTCCACGTAGAACAAATAATGTTGTACGTACATTACAAATATTTGCATCTTAATTTGAATATTATGCAGTTTCTATCAACAGAACTAGTAAATGCCTCTATTAATTTCGAAGTGGGTGTAACTTGTTACCGTCATCGTTAATTCTCTCATTCCTGTCGTTTACCATGCTATACCCTTTAGCCATGTCCTCCACTCTGCAGCTGATTGTATTGCTCATTGCAATTACCGCAGCGTTAAGGTTAATTAACCCATTTACGACCGCGGATATACAGTATTACTCCGCTACGTCTTTATAAATTCCAGTTTACAAGTACAACTGCAAAACTATAACTATCGTAGTCTTAATTTATGTTTATAATTAAACAACAATACTAGAAACGTAAAACCGCACAAGAAATCTCAATGCACAACGCAGAATTATCTTCATAACAGTAGTATGGAGTAATATTTGTATTGCGAGTGCTTTCAGATTACAAATACTTTATCTGTTGCTACTGAAAAATAATCATCTGCTATCAGCTTCTAATATTCGTTAATCACTTTTTAAAATATGTAGACTAAATTTAAATTTTATATATTACATATTGTTACGACGGTATCACTGATCGGCGTATGGTACAGTGGAAACAAAATAGAGACACCAATAAAGTCACTAATATATATATATATTTATATATTACATATTGTTACGACGGTATCACTGATCGTCGTATGGTACAGTGGAAACAAAATAGAGACACCAATAAAGTCACTAATATATATATTTATATATTACATATTGTTACGACGGTATCACTGATCGGCGTATGGTACAGTGGAAACAAAATAGAGACACCAATAAAGTCACTAATATATATATTTATATATTACATATTGTTACGACGGTATCACTGATCGTCGTATGGTACAGTGGAAACAAAATAGAGACACCAATAAAGTCACTAATATATATATATATATATATATATATATATATATATATATATATATTTAGTCACTTTTTGCTACAGTCCGTTTCTTGATATATATAATACATTTAATATTTATAATTAAATTTACCTCAAGATGTTATTTTTATCCTTTATTGGAACATGTTTCGGGTACTATCTTGTACCCATCCTCAGCCTTCCGGTTTTTTTGTCTGGTGAAGTACATATGTTTTGTTGGTTGACTATTATTATTGTGGCTTCCTGTTGGCTTCTGGTATTTCAAATTGGTTTTATTGTGTGTGTTTGTGGTGTATGTGTTAGTTTTTTGTGTATTTTCTATGTTGAGTGCTTTGAATATTGTGTCATGTTTTGTATTGATTTGTATTTGTTCAGGTATTAGTTTGTTTTCTGTTTTATGTTTGTATATCTGTAAATTTTCCCAAATGTTCATTATGGTGCCTTTGTGTGGTATATGTTTTATTAGTGTTACATTGGTTATGTCTGGGAATTCATGTCCTGTGTTTATTGCATGTGTGGCTAAATTGGATTTATATATTTCTGGTTTTTTGTATGCATTTAGGTGTTCAAAATAAAGTTTTTTCAGCTGTTTTTTTGTTTGTCCTATGTAACATTTATTGCAATCTTGGCATTCAATTTAACTGAACAACACATAAATAATAACAACAACAAAAAATGGGCCACATTCACATACATAAATAATAAAATTACAAAACTAACAAAACTATTTAAAAACACAGATATAAAAATAGCATACAAAACTAATAAAAATAAATTACAAAATCTAAATAGCTTACACAACATAGTTAATACAACAACTAACGGCATATACAAAATTGAATGCCAAGATTGCAAAAAATGTTACATAGGACAAACAAAAAAACAGCTGAAAAAACGTTATTTTGAACACCTAAATGCATACAAAAAAAACAGAAATATATAAATCCAATTTAGCCACACATGCAATAAACACAGGACATGAATTCCCAGACATAACCAATGTAACACTAATAAAACATATACCACACAAAGGCACCATAATGAACATTTGGGAAAATTTACAGATATACAAACATAAAACAGAAAACAAACTAATACCTGAGCAAATACAAATCAATACAAAACATGACACAATATTCAAAGCACTCAACATTGAAAATACACAAAAAACTAACACATACACCACAATCACACACAATAAAACCAATTTGAAATACCAGAAGCCAACAGGAAGCCACAATAATAATAGTCAACCAACAAAACATATGTACTTCACCAGACAAAAAAACCGGAAGGCTGAGGATGGGTACAAGATAGTACCCGAAACATGTTCCAATAAAGGATAAAAATAACATCTTGAGGTAAATTTAATTATAAATATTAAATGTAATATATATTTATATATTACATATTGTTACGACGGTATCACTGATCGTCGTATGGTACAGTGGAAACAAAATAGAGACACCAATAAAGTCACTAATATATATATATATATATATATTTATATATTACATATTGTTACGACGGTATCACTGATCGGCGTATGGTACAGCGGAAACAAAATAGAGACACCAATAAAGTCACTAATATATATATATATATATATATATTTATATATTACATATTGTTACGACGGTATCACTGATCGGCGTATGGTACAGTGGAAACAAAATAGAGACACCAATAAAGTCACTAATATATATATATATATTTATATATTACATATTGTTACGACGGTATCACTGATCGTCGTATGGTACAGTGGAAACAAAATAGAGACACCAATAAAGTCACTAATATATATATATATATTTATATATTACATATTGTTACGACGGTATCACTGATCGTCGTATGGTACAGTGGAAACAAAATAGAGACACCAATAAAGTCACTAATATATATATATATATATATATATATATTTATATATTACATATTGTTACGACGGTATCACTGATCGTCGTATGGTACAGTGGAAACAAAATACAAGACACCAACAAAGTCACTAATTACCAGCTCTAATTAATCACAAATAACAATTTGTAATCAACTCGTACAATAATTCAAGTTAAATTTGTTCACATTCAATAATAATGTCAAAACTGTTAAAAGTTCCGCACTACTTATAACACAACAATCGCTTTTCACTAGTGACTCCGATCCGCACTAAGGAAATCGCTCACTGTAAACTGCCTTACAAAGCCAGACGCTCTTGGTTTTATAGGTGGGTTCCAGAACAGCTTTCCATCCTTACTGCGGCGTGCCAGCTTAATGAGTATTTCAAATGTTCTTGAACACTCTAGAAGGTACTTTAGTGCTACATGAGTGGACGACCTTGATAGAGACGAGACACGCTTGGCTAGTCGAGAAGCGTGTAGAACGACACCCGCCTTTTTGAAAGCGCTCCGCACCAGTCGTTACAGTATATTACACATTATACTGTACTTTTGACATCTATACACCTGTATGGATGTTAAATACATGATAAACACACAAAAGAAGGTGAGATTCCGTTTACTCAAAAATTCTGAGACGCAAAGAATTTATAAAATTATGGAATAAAATATTACGGATAAAATATTATGGATAAATTATAAGAAAATTATGGATAAAATATGGAATTTCTCATTTGTTCTCAGGAAAATAGAAAGTTCAACCTTCAAGCTAGTCTTATGGCCCCACCCCAGAAGCTGCTTATTCCTCCCCTCCACTCCCCCAGGAGCAGCTCCTAGTTATGCCACTGCCAGTAGTGTAAATCGTAGTGTACTATGACGAATTCTTCTTCTTCTTCTTCTTCTTCTTCTTCTTCTTCTTCTTCTTCTTCTTCTTCTTCTTCTTCTTCTTCTTCTTCTTCTTCTTCTTCTTCTTCTTCTTCTTCTTCTTCTTCTTCTTCTTCTTTAGTACTACAGCCTAACGTGAGCCCAACACCAAACTTCTCCAATGTCTCCTATCCATTGTCATCTCAGTCTAACCCCTCACGTCCATTTTTCTTAGATCTTCTAATACATCATCCAACCATATTATCCTAGGGCGGCCCCTCTTTCTATTTTTATAGACTTGCGTCCTCAGGATTTTCATTGGCATACGCTGATCGTTCATCCGCTCTAGGTGACCTAGCCATTGTGTCCGTTGAGCATTACGACGAATTGAAGTTTTTAATTTATTAACTGTTGTTATTTGTGTTGCTTAGCCTTTATTTCTTGTTATTTCAGCGCTCTTGCTGTGGAGTCATGGCGTCTTCCGTACGTGCTAACCAATGGCGTCTCTATAATTTGTTCTGAGAGGGGGGGGTTCGATCGAACCGGCTTCATACAAAAAAGAAACAAGTTAATGCAAATCAACATTGCTATCTTTAAAGTGGTTGAAAACCTTGTGATAACACCCTGAAATCAATGCCATTAAAGAGAACGGCAATAACAGAATAAAAATACGATTTATTTAAAGATTGTTTAGAAGATACTTATTGACAGAATTGATTTTTTTATACAGTATTTCATATTTCAAACCTATACTCAAATCCAGTGTGATAAACCTGTTTGTATATTTAAGAAATAGCCCCAATATCAAATACATCAAATGAGACAGAACGGGTCCAGTTCGTTAAGAAATCTCTAGTGATACCCTTAAGGTAGGCTACAAACTAATGAGACAAGAATCGTCTTCAAACAAAGCGTTCTTTTCCGATCGTGACTAAATGCAAGACCAAATGTTAAATTGTGTAAATATAGGAGAGACCACTCTTGCCGTCTCTCGCGACCTAGCTGCCAGCGATTGCCCCTACTTCTGTCTCGGACTGTGTTTTTTGTCCAGAGATAATTAGACAGAAGATGAATATTCGCTAGTTTTTTGTGTGCACACCATAAATCTAGCTAATCGTTTGTTACGAATATAAGTTTTCCACTAGTTTTCTTTTTCTTCTTTCTCTTTACGAGTCTATACGTTTAGCAAGATGCAATTTCCACGGAGTCTGGGGTTCAAGTCCCTATACGTCTGTTTTCACTGCGTTGGAGGGTTTCATTAACTGAATAGATGACCACTGATCATCCGTATTCTGTATGTGTACTGTACATGTACTACTCGACCTTTTGTCAAACTGGACGGTTAGGAGCAGGGGCTTGATTTCAGGGAGAACGCGCCCGAACCTCTTGGATCCAAAAATACATCATTGGACACAAAGAGTAAGGAAAGGTCAAGAACCAAACAATATGACGACACAATGATGAAACTATGGAAACTTTTTTAAAATGTCCGAACCACCGAAACCATCACTTAGAGTTTGTTTGAGGCTTCGGGGTGACGCCATCATGAGTGACATGTTTTCGCTTGTCGTGCGGCTAACGTGACGATGAATCACTTTATAAATATCAGTATCTTTTCATATGCTTATTATCGTTTTAGATTATAACTGTATTTTCTTTTTAGATACAAGTTTATACAAATGTTGCACATTTTATAAGGCTGCAAACATGTAGACATCATTTGTAATAACCTGATGTAAACTTATACGCTAATATAAAATATAAGTATATTTGTGGCTGTAGAACTTTTGGATTGATGCGTTCCGGCACCTATAATTTTAGAAATCAACAACTGGTTACGAGGTATATCAATGTCGGCTCCCATGAGCTGTTTTGTCTTAACGGTTCTGAATATGTCTGCTCTTGCCAATCTACGCCAGTAGTAACTAGCTTCTATAGATTAATCTCTAGAGACATATCCTTTATTAACTATCCCCAATCAGGCTCCGCCTGTTGTGATGCTCTTTGACATAACTTGGAAAATTTTATGGGAAACTGTGGTCCCTCCTGGTCGAGAACATTTAAACTTTGTTGTGAGTTTTTTTTATTACCCTATATTTAATTATTTCTGCTCTTATTGTAAGCGATACAGTTTGACAGTAGTTAGCAAATTTGTAAGCCTACGCAATAATGATAGTTACAGTTTTATGTAATTTGAATTCATGTTCCTGTAAACATGTAAGTTTTACGTGAACATAAAACTTATACGTGGTGTCCTTTTGTGTTATTTTATCATAAAGCAAACTGTTTTATCAGCTTACTATTAATGCTATTTAATAAAGCTAGTTGTTATCAGTTACTTGTTAAGTAACTTTTGTCTGTAGATAGTTTTACATTTAAAATGTATGATTGGCTCTAAGTGTCGATTTTTCATTTAGTTAATTGTTTTCTGAAAGTGTAGAGTAGTCAGCATTCAGGGAGGACCAGACCACTGATCCAATCCTAGTTACGCTAAAGATGATGGTATTGTAGGCCTTTATTTTAATATTCCGGGAATGTTACTGTCAAAGTAACGTCCCACTGTCCGGGACCAACATTCCACTAATCTACTGTCAAAGGTGTAGCCAGAATTTTGCCATAGAGGATTAAACATTAGCTTTTCTACATGTTACATCATAGAGCTAGTAAGTTAGTATTGCCTGACTCAAGACTTTATCTCTTTATCTCTAAGACAGAATTGACTATCTTTGCAATGGCGGGACGGGGGCGGTTGTAACACCTATAAACCCTCCTTGGCTACGCCATTGCCTTCTCTACTGTGACCTTTTCTCTGCCATGAACATGGTTTGTCACTTGTGCAACACGAATGTCACTTGTGTCGTCCAGTTTCAGGTACGTATCTGTTACCTGTTGCTAGGTGTTCTGCTTATTTCCGAATTTGAAATTAGTTTCCAAACAATACATAGTTTTTTTCTTGTACATCACTTTCACAAACTACCAAAGTAGCCTGGTCAGTAGTCAGACGCAAGCTACACCGACTTTGATTTCCAGTTTGAAAATGCATGATATACATTTCATTGTCCTCTTTCGCAACACTCCCTCTGAATATAAAGAGATAGCCTTAGGTGCGCTACGCCATCTTTGTCTAAGCCCTTATGGAACTCTTGCTTCCTCTTTCGAAATTTGCTCCTCAGTTTTCCCCCAAATCGTCATGTTTTCGGAAAACTGTTCACAGTGTTAGCATTTCGTTTAACTTATTAGACCAACGAACCCTATTCAGTATGAAATCACACACTTTTTTATAGTTTATAAATTTTAACATTGAAAATGTTTATAAGGACGTGTCGCACATTTGCGGCCGATCGCTGGTGCGTTATCGTAAATGGGAACCTGTGAGTTTCCATAGAAACTACTTCTTTGTTGTCAATAACGTAGTACACATATAAAACTTCGCTTATGAATGCGACTACATTTAACTTATAACCTGTAATTGGTAAATGAAGAATGAATTCATTGATTGGTGAATGAACATAAATATATATATTTTTTAGATTTATTGAAGCATTTTCAATGCCCTTCTCTGTGCATTGCATTTGTGCAATGCCTGTAAATTTGTTACCTTCCCGTATCAGTGAGACGTCTGAGGTTACCTTCTTGTTCAGTGATTTTCTTAATGCAAAAAGTATTATTTATGCACGAACAACCAACACGAAAGCCACCTTTCTTTTAGCCTGCAATCGTTTCTTACTATCCTCTCTTAGAATACATTTCTGTATAATCCGATCACATCTTCGATGCTGGAACCGGTAAAACAAACTGATAACTTCCTCGATATAAACTGACTATCTTGGGTACGATACAAATCCTTGTCTTACCCTTTTATAACTCATTTTCTTTTATTCGACATTTCCTTCTCAGTTTTCACCAAGTCGTTATGTTTTCGCAAAACGTTTCACAGCATTAGTATTTCTTTTTACCTTTCTTTTTATTTCGTTAAGATTCTTTCTACTTAGACACAAAATTTAATAAAGATTAATGAGCTATTACAAAGAGACCCAACTGCACTTAAAATATCAGATTATTTATTATTTGGTGTTCTGCCCTAAGGCAGCTCTTCAAGCCAAGGGCAAGCTGTCCTATCGCATGCCAGTCTTTCGTTTCTTCTTAACACCCTCTGATTTTAATGCTATCTAGCACACTTTCCAGAATGCTATTATTTAATGCTAACTTCATTCTTCTACGCCCTCTTCTTTTTTCTCCTTTTATGACACCCTCCGTGGCAGTTGGAAGCAAGCACTCTCTTCTTAAACAATGACCTAACCAATTCCTTTTCCTATTTTCTATTACCTTCAGGATTCTTCTCTCTTCCCCTATTCTTCTTAAAACTTCATCATTCCTTACTTTATCAACCCACCTCACTTGTCCATTACTCGCCAAAACCATATCGCAAATGCTTCTAATCTTTTCTCATCCTGCTTCCTCAGTGTCCATGTCTCTGCACCATATAAAGCAACTCTACACACATAATATTTGGCCAACCTTTTTCTTAAATTCTTTTTAATTTTGCCACACAGCAGTCTTTTCTTCCCATTAAATGCCTCTTCCGCTGTAGCAATTATTGCTGTAATTTCACAAGTGCAGGACATATCTTCACTTATCAAGCTTCCAAGATACTTAAACAACTTCACATGTTGTATTTTGTCTTTCCTTATCTTTATGTTTGCCCTTTTTACTCCTCTGCTAATCACCATAAACTTAGTTTTTTCCTTTTAATCCTCATTCCATATTCCTCGCATACTAAATTCAAAACTCTTATCATTTCATTCATTGTCTCTTTCTTTTCTGCTAAAACAGCCATGTCGTCAGCAAACCTTATACATTCAATTCTTCTTCCACCGACATCATACCTCTTATGTTGTCAAAACACTTCCTAATCAAATCATCAATATATATGCTAAATAAATTTGGCGACATACAGCAATTATTCTTTCAACACAGCACTTAGCCTTATTCCTCTTCCAATTTTAATTCCTTCTAAACTCTCCTTTCCGATTTGCACACTCACTTTCTGTCCAAGATACAGATTACGAATTAACCGTCTGCTATATATTAAATAATAAAATAAAATTGACTTAATTTTATCCGACACCTTTAGCATTACTCACTTGCACTGAATTTTCCCAACGCTTCCCAAACAGTACAGATTTCCTGAAACGATTTAAAAACAAAATTAACATTATTGCACAACATTATAATAATAAGTTTTCTATAGTGGTATGCAACAGAGTTAATTCTGTTTGTGATTATAACCACTAACACAACTTCATTAATTGAAACAATTTAATCAAACGACGTATGACGTATGTTTGCTAAAGAATATTTGATCACTAATAATTAACGATTAATCTTAAATAATGTCTCACTAAGACGTTTTGATGTTCTTGCTCCCAAGAACAGCTGATTATCTCTCTCAATGACTAAATTTTTGGGAAGCGGTGACGAAATCTTTGTGAAGACTAGTGGCAGTCTTTGTGACGAATCTAGTGGCTGCATAGAAATTACATCCCGTTATCTAGTTACAGCTCTGCATTGCATTGCATTGAGGGTGCGGGGCGTCTTTGCATCCGTGGTTTGACTGCAGGATCTAGATCGAGTCCAATGGCTGCCATTGGATAAATATAGTGTGGTTCTTAGTCGACTGGTTTCCTAAAATTGGACAAGGAAACCGCCAACGAGTTAACGGGGGAGAAAGAAAACTTTTTATTTTTGTAGCACTGCCGCTGGTACCGATTCAAGCAACAGGCGTTGCCCGTCTCAAGTCCAGCTAGCAGACGCCTCGAGGCGTCGGTCGCATCCCGCCAGGCGGAGAGCCTCCGTGCCGGTGATCAAGCAACAAGCAGCTGACTCAGCGTACTAGGAGGCGATCAGTAAGGAAGGAAGGACAGTTTTATTAGTGAACTCCGGGGCTGTGGACTGAGGTTTGAACAAGAATGAATGGCTTTATGGCGGGTCATCAAGAAGCGCCTGATGGCGCTTGACCCGGATATGCGGTGGTGGTTCTGATGCACAGATAGTTCTCAGTTATGGGAAGGCTGAGGTCGAGGCTGCAGCAAAGATAGTTACAGCCAGCGACCGGACAAAGGCAGACAAGGTAGGAACGCGGAGATCGTTACAGCTCTTCTACAAATGATTTCTTTTGATTAGTTTTCTTTCTCTCTTCAGTGGTCACTTCGTCGCTACTGTAATGGCCAAGAATTTTAATTTTTTTAAATTTTGATCGAAAATACGTTACCACCAGCCAAGACACCCCAACACGAGCCAGAAGCAATAAATAAGGAAACAATTTAACGAAGTGTCAACTGAACGTTTGCTAGGGACAATAAGAATACGCTTCACATAACTTTACAATGGGAAATAAGGTTGGCCTGTGACAGACTCGACTCAACCGAGATTTACAGCCCACAACAAGCAGGACAAAAGGAAACTAGGACAGTAGCACTTTACAGGCCTGTGACAGACTAAGGGAAACACCCTTGAGTATTTAAATTAAATATGATAAATTTAATAACGCTATTCATCTGAGGCAAGAAATGAACGCATTAGTATAAGATTTATATTTTGACTATTTATGTTTTATATGTTGACTGTGTTATATATGTATGTGTATGTTTTCCAGCAAACAACGTACTGGATTCGCATTGTAATTTGATATATATACATATGTTCCTTTTATGAATGTATTTACAGGGAATCATCTATAATTGTATATTGAAGTCTCTTTACTTGAATGATGTTAATAAATAAGTGTTTATTTTACTCAGAATATATGCGTTCATTATTGTCAAAGTGACCTCAGAACAAGACATTAACGTCACTTGAATGATTTATAGTAGATTTTATTAATTTATACAATAATTAGAGTCTCAGTGCAGTAATTATGCTAACATCAAATAACTAACGTATCACGTAGCTTCAATCAGTTTGGTATAAGTAGCCTAATTGAGTAATTACATAATCACATTATACAAATTAGTATAATTACATAATTAAACGACACATTATAAATTGGCGCTCCGAGATCGTGGGGCTCGGCAATCACAGATTAATTAATTAAATTATTGTTTGCATAATTGCATACATTATACTACTATCAATTCTCAACCAAAAAAGCAATCTTAAACAGGGACGCTACGTCGGTGATGACTTTGGTGGTAGTCTACTGCTGGGATGGGGATGCCGACTGAGCACAGAAACGATAAGTGAGCTACAGACGATTCTCAACTCCGTCAGAAGAGCAATAGTTTTCCGGTAATCCTTTTCCCATAAAATAAACATGTCATATATTCCGATGTGTTTTACATTTGTTCACTGAACAAAATGTCTTGTCTCGTTAGTGTACTTGAGTCTCTTTAATGCACAATAAGATGAACGTGTGGCACAATCCAGCAAACAACGTTTAATTTTCTGTCTCTCTCAAAGCGATTTTCATCGGCTATTGCCACATACAAACACCTAACCGCCATCTATTTCTGTCCTGTGCATCTTCTTCTGCCAAGTTATGATGTTCCATGGCCTTCCTCATGTTTTCATACCAGGACACTCTAGGTCTGCCCCTTTTTCTTCTGTCTGGGGGCCTCTACTGAAATATTTTCCTCGGCCATCTCTGTTCATCCATTCGGAGTAAGTGACCGAACCACTTTAGGCCTCTTCGTTCTACTCTGTTAATAATTGTGTCTTCTGCAAGCATCCTTCTTCTGATCTCCTCGATGGTTATTCTCTACCTTCTCGAGACTCCGGCACTTCTACGGAGATAATCCATTTCCACGGTATTCATTTGTCGTACAAATTTCCGTGTTCAACATAAATACCTCACAGCCGTAACACAGAAGTGATTCAACAAAAGCTTTTCCTATATGAATCTTCGTGCCTCTCGAAATATGTTTGTCCCACGAAATGGAGTTCAAGCTTCCTAGAACTTTCCTACTCTGTTGTATTCGTTTTTTGATTTCGGGTTTTCCTAGGCCTGCCCATGTTATTAGTGCCCCTAGGTTTTAAATTCATCGACCTATTCAATTGACGTGCCCTACTGTCTTTAATCGATACTTCAAATCTGGCATCGGAATTAGCGACTAGATATTCTGCCTTATTTACATTAACATTCAATCCTCACGTTTCATATGCCTTGTATATAGTCGGGTGAGCATAAATCCCAGGTCGTAAGACTCTTGTCCTATTACTGCTTGGTCATCTTTATTTTATGTACTGATTTAAATTTTTTTATGTACCGTACCGATCAGGCCGATAAGTCGTAATTCGCTTTGCATGATTCCTACCAACTGAAGTCTTCTTTCAGTTGTTATGGACTATCGATTCGCTAATTATTCCCGTAGGGGGCTACTTGGCTAAGTAGCGTATTCCCGTATGGGGCTACTTGGATAAGTAGCTTATTCCCGTATTCCCGTACTTGGCTAAGTAGCGAAAGCTTCAGTCTCTCCTGGACCGCGGATTGCGCTGGGTGTGCAAAGCCCACTACCTGATATCGAATAAAATTATCCCTGTGTGCCCGTTAGCTGAACGCCACTACAGGGACACTTTCCCGTAAATTCTATCGCCGCACCGCCCGCTTCCAGGGGCAATCACCTCATTAGCGCCCTCGGTCGCAACCGATCTATACCAGGTGAATTTTTGACTAGGCCTCGGCTTACACTCACCCTCAATTAGATAACTAATTGAACCCCCACGGCCGGTAGCAGGCCACACCCCCTGGATGATCATCTGTGGTCTCTGCGGCAGGAGCTCTACTTGAAGCTCGGGACGCAGCTCACGATACAGGCGACGGGCTTCCACCCGCACAAGTTAATTATGAATGCTACATTAGAATCATAAACACAGCTAAGAAACTGTATCCTGACAGGACAACAACATTGTTTGCCTTCAGGCGTTTCCGTTTCGTGTGCGAGGCCCAGACTTATCAAGTTGTTACGTTCATAATAAATGCCTTATCGCTCACGATACTGGCATAAAATTAACATTTGCAAGTGCATATGCAACATTAACATTAACATTTGCAAGCGCATAGTGCTGTTTAATGCAACGCGACTATAAAACTACGGAAAAGAACTGAGCAAACATTTTTCAACTCGACTAACAACAAGAGAAGGCAATTATCATAAAACAATAAAACCGACATAATTAGCCACTACCAATGTAAATGCGTCTTATTACTCTATTTGTGTTATTGCTAATTACCGTCCAAACCTCGACGAGTAGGTACGCCTAAAAGGTTTTAATTGTGAACAAAATAAAAATTACGTTGATTTATCTGCGTTTTACGCTCCGTGTTCAGGGTTTTTCTTCTTCTCCTTCAGACAATTATTTCCTTTAATAACACAGACACAAGAAGAAGAGCGAGCGAGCGCGCAGTAAAATAATGTTTTTAGATAGTAAAGTGACAAGTTAAGAGTCCATTATAATGAAGACAGTCTGTAGGCAGTGCCCATGACACCCAGCCGATCTTATCTCTCCCCTGACTCCCTCTCCAATCGCAACTTGTTTTACTTCCTCGCGGTACATGTATTGTATATAGTGCTTGCTTGCGGAGAGCCAGGCTCGGTCGGCTGGCCTCGTCCTCCTTGACCGAAACGGTAATTGCAAATTGAACAAATAATCCCTTAGCCTCTTCTTCTCCACTAGCTCTCTGATATTCTGTACATTTTTTACGTATGTCTTGACTCTACAACTACGCAGGGCCGGATTTAAGAGTAGGCCATCGATGTATACTATATGGATCGCGTGCTGTCAGGCAAAGTGGACGGCAGAAAACGGTCCGAAGCACGTACAGCTTCCCCCACCATCGGCAGAATAAAGCGTTTGGCGCTAAGTTACCAGGTGTACTAAACGAGTCATTCAGTCAGTAATGCGCTTGTTTTGACACCTTACAATTATTACATTTGGGACAGTTCTACTGAAAATTTGTGCTTATGAAGATTTTATTAATATAACGCAACAGAACTGTTTATGAGCGCAACAGAACTTAGCAATAAACTGAAATAATGTGTCAGAATACTGAAATCTTGCAGCGAAACAAATGTGTTTATTTTGGAAAATAAATTAAAAACCTCCCACTTTGGAGTCATTAATTGTTAAAATGACATAGCTATACCATTTAACGCAAAATATGCTCCGCTAAAGCAACAAAAGCTATAACAAAGCAGAAAAGTCAGACTTTGTACAGGTACAGTATATAGCATACGCAGTGTTCTTGCCCAACATTGGTTTAGGGGTCGGACCGAATTCAGTGAATGCAGCACGCGATCCATATAGTATACATCGATGGGGGTAGGCTGACTAGGCTGCCGCCTAGGGGCCCGCACCACATAAAAATTAAAAAAAAATTTCACATCTTTTAGTTACATCTGAGAATTGAGTTATCCAATTGTACTTAAGTTAGTGTTTAGTTGGTGCTTTGAGTTATCTTTCAATGTTAAAGCATTTCTAACTGTAAAAAAAAACCTATTTTGTCTCATTTTCCTAACAGAGTTAATTTATTATCCTGAATTTCGTTGTCCATGACGTGTCCGTTACTTAACTAAATATAATTAATTCACTACCGACTCAGAACACGAAGTTTTTATGGGTAAAAACGTAAAAGTTTTACCTTTAGCTTGAGGCTCAGCCCCTCTTCAGCCTCTAAAGAAGCTTTTTAAAAGCGAAAAATAGTTCCGGCTAAAGGTCAAACTTTGACGTTTTTACCCACAAAAAGCTTTGTGTTCAGAGTCGGTAGTGAATTAATTATATTTAGTTAATTTTCCTCTATACACTTTTTACACGGACATAATCTTTGGTATATGTTTCCTAAGCTTATAAGAAAAAATCTGTTCCCCAGAATTTGTCACGACTGAAAAGTAGGGGGTCCGCAACACAACCTCATCCTAGGGGCCCGCACACTCTAAGTCCGGCGCTGCAACTACGGTTTTTTTATTGCCGGATGAGAAATCGTGTCCGCTACACAGCGAACTGCCGATCCTTATGAAGAAGATCGAAAAGATTTGTTTCTTCAAGAAGTACCGTTTCACTTCTTTTCACCGATTTAAAATACGGCATTTACTGCACATCTCAACACTGACTTACCTACGATCTTCGTTGGAGATAAAGACACCTGACGATACAAATTTAATTTAATGTTTATAAATTTATTTATTTTATGTAAATCATAACTAGCAAACTCCCTTAGCTACAGAACTCAATCCCTATTCCGAATGAAATGCAATATTTTTTTCACACGGACAGGCCAGCCGTGGACCACGCGAATATCATTTCCTTTTCTTCCCCTGCCAGAAGGCCCTCATTCGCACACTATGCGCCGCCTTCCTTTCCACTGTCCACCCCTTTCTCGTCTTCTTCTCACTGCACAGAACCTCAAGATTTTGAATTTTGTTTATGTATGTATTTATATCCACACAGTCGTTCAAAGAGATGCCCAGTTTCATCATTTCTTCCTTGACTTGTTTGGTGTATCCGTTCAGACTGGAAAGTTACCAAATATAGTTGAAAATTTGTTTTTTTTTAATCTGGACTAATCCATCCGAACCATAACTCCCCAAGGAATCTTAGTCTTTTCTTCAGAAAGCCGTTTCCAGATCTTCCAGGTCCCTGTACAGCGTTTCTTTGGGTACACTCCAAAGGTGCCTGTACCCATCTTTGATTTTCTTGGGGCCATAAATTTTCCGAAGAGAATTTTTCTTTGTTCAATTTTAAGAAGAGGTTACAAATTTTGAAAGCACATTGTTTCCACTCCATACATGATCACCGGCCTGATCACAGTGCTACAATGGCGGACTTTCGCACTTCTGGAAAACCTTTTTCTTTCCGTACAGTTCCCGGGTTAGAAATACAAATATTATAAAATAAAGTTAAAAAACTGCGAGTAAAGCTGCGAGTAAAGTTCTTGGTGTCTACAATTCTACAATTCTAGCCGAGATACACCGTGCGGAGCAGACCATATGTCCTTTTTTTTTTAATTGGTTACTGACATAATAATGCTGATATGATGTAATAACAAAATTAGGTTACAAACGTGTGTAAGATGGTCCAAAATTTGCAAGGGATGTCGTCAGATATTAATTTTATCAAATAATTAAAGACACCGACTTCGTATTTTTAGTAAAATTCCACATAATTTTATGCTCCTCATAGACTTTCGTAGTTTTTATAAAATTTTGACTTTCGTTTTTTGCTATAAATCATTTTCAGAATACACACTAAATTAGGATTTCAGATAAAATTCCCTTTAGTGTACTATCCGACTTAGATTTTTCAACAAAATTGTCGTCATTTTTGTGCCCTTGTGTCCCCAAAATTTTGAAACTTCCACAACTAAACACTGTATTCAGCCATTGATAAGGATTCTTTTTAATTTGATACTAGGCATGGGTTTATACAATTTTTACAAATTTTTTTAATTCCCGCTTTGGGCTGTGGTGTCCCAGTATCTCCAAAACTGAAAACTATAATCAAAACTGAGAACTAGAAACTGACAATTGTGGTTCAGATTCTCGTTAATTTAATACATATTAACTGTTGTGAGATTAGACAAAAAAATCTCCTCTCATATTTTTAACCCCTCTTCGCTACTTTTAGGGGGAGGAACGATCAGAAAAACAATAGTTACCAGTGACGTAAAGTCGTGGACAGACATTCTAAGTTTTACGAAAATCGGTTGATTCCTTCAAACGTTATCGCAAGACATCCCCAAACGGGACAGATAGATAAACAACAGAGACACAACCAAACAGTCGAATTAAAACTGAGAGCTCGCTTCCCTCGTTCAGTAAGGCATGAGATGATGGTACCATTCAATATGAGCTGGGTGCGATGGACAGATCTTCTGGTCTCCTTCTCTTCAGGTTGCAATCGATAACTTAATCGAACCGTTTAATCTCATCAGTAATCACGACGTTCTTTCTCCATGGATGACATCACTTAAGTATACACTATTTTTTATGTTGGATGCCTTTATACAACAACCAGCAATTTACAGCATATCATCTTCAATTAAGGGATTTAAACAACGAGTCCGTTTCTCTTTAATTCTAAACATACCGCATACCAAACAACAGCGTACAGTAGAGCAGCCTTCAGATGTCAGCCTATTGGAAAGAGAGATGCTGGGAGATCGAGGAGGTGATGGATTCTGGAACAGGTCAAGTAGGCCTAATCACTTTGGACTGAAGCTGACGATTAAGATGGTGATACGGACCCTTAGCATGTAGTGGAAGCAATATAGCATTGCTAAAGTACATTATCTGACAATTATGCAACAAAATGAAATCATACAATACAACCCAAGTAGTCTTATCTAAACTGTGTTTTGCAAATAATTAGTTTGTGATTGTCCATGATTATGAACACTAGGTACATGAGACGAAAACGTATGGAAGAAGACACAAAACGGGGACTGTAAGAAAATATAGGGAACAGGGAACATTGAGTGTATCTATATCGGATTTAGTATTGAAAGGTGAAAGAACTATGAAACAATGCAAAGGCTATGCTTATTAAAGGGGGTGAAAGTTTCGAACGAGGGAACACTGCAAATAGTGAAACAATCCGTGAAGTGAAGGTATTAGCCTATAAACTTAACATAATATTGAAACTTTCTCTTGTGAAAACTTACTTGTCTTTTTCGTCGAACGCGTTTCGGCGTCGTATTCGCCTTCGTCAGCTTAGAAACAGACTGCCAGTACTTGGTAACGGTTGTTGCTTGGAAGGTATAGTGGGGGTGTTGTGTAGAGGAAGGGGATTGGCGCGGGGATCCAAATTATTGTTTGTTTTTTGTATGATTGTGTCGAAAAGTGTATGTGATTTATATTGTAACTGGTCGTTTAGTATGTTGTTTGGTTGTGTTGTGTGGTGTTTGTATATTTCATACTGTTCAGCTGTGTTGAACAGTAATTTGGATCCCCGCGCCAATCCCCTTCCTCTACACAACACCCCCACTATACCTTCCAAGCAACAACCGTTACCAAGTACTGGCAGTCTGTTTCTAAGCTGACGAAGGCGAATACGACGCCGAAACGCGTTCGACGAAAAAGACAAGTAAGTTTTCACAAGAGAAAGTTTCAATATTATATTAAGTGTAGTGCTGTGAAAGAAGATGATGAACAAACAAGACAACTAGCCTATAAAGTTTGGGTTATTACAACTACAATACGAAATCACTTACTGTTCCGAGTAACCACTGTTACTGTTTCAGTATGACCACTGAAAGATAACACAGAGAAAAGCATAAATAACAACGGAGGTGGATTTTGGAGTCGAGTTGCTGGAACGCCGACAACGGGTGAGTCTGGTAGACAGATTTTCTGGTTTACTCCTCTTCAACACTTTTCGTCCGAACCGTTTAATCTCATCAGTAATCACGACATTCTTCGGTCTCCATGGATGACATCACTTTTTAAGTTTACACTGTTTCTTATGTTGGAGTCATTTTTACAACAACCAGCAATTTACAGCACTTACAGTAACCATCTTCAAACAAGGGATTTAACCAACGAGTCCGTTTCTCTTTCATTCCTCCATCCAACTTTTTCAAACCTTCCTTTTGCGAACCTCTACATAGCTGTTTGTACACCCATGCTTATACAGGCAGGTGTGCTTGTGGTATTCGTTCCAGATGATCTCGCCTATTCTATCTTTCTCTCTATTTTTATAGTATCATCCATGCTGTAGACAGTTAATTCTACCTTTATATCACTTTCTGGCTTTACATCGAGGCTTCCTATATATCACACCTCTTCCACAATTTATTTCGTCAACGAAGTTTCATTTCTGATTTCTGCATTCTAAGTCCCTCCTTGTTACTCCTCACAATTCACTTCCATATTACAGAGAATCAACTATCATTTTACAGAATTTCGTCTTCTTTTTTGTTCGTACCTTAATTCGAAGAATCTGCAGTTGTTTCCAGTGACAACCTGGAGTTCGTGTAGTTTGTTATCGATACCATAGCTGATGCAACTTCTAGGATGTCACCTTTACCGTTCTAAACTGTCTGTGTCTCGACTGATTCTGTTTCGCAAATACCAGCAACCATTAGCTCCGTTGTTGAGATTTTCGCATTCGCTTCGTAACTGTCAAACCTTGAAACTTTAACTTTTCGGATTGTGTTGAAACTTTAACAAGTATTGTGAACATTAACAGACTAGAGGAGGCCTATATTTAGAAATCCACGACATGATTATTTGAATCCAGAGTCTATTGTAAGTAAATCTACAGTCTTAAAAATACAGTGTAGGTAAACAAAAATTTAAACCACGTAACTACAGTTAGTAACTACTTCACTGAAGCTGTCCCGTTGGCGTAAAAACAACAATCATATACACAAGATGTACAATGTCGAAACCAACTGTCTGACGTTCATAAATTTTGGTAATAAAAATAATATCATGCCGACGTCTAAATCAAGTTTCTTCGTGAATCATAGACTTCTAAACACTCTCTCCCTCAAAAGGAATTTCCATCGGCTATTGCCACATACCCACACCTTACCGCCATCTATCCTGTGCATCTTCTTCTAATATCATGCCGACGTCTAAATCAAGTTTCTTCGTGAATCATAGACTTCTAAACACTCTCTCCCTCAAAAGGAATTTCCATCGGCTATTGCCACATACCCACATCTTACCGCCATCTATCCTGTGCATCTTCTTCTAATATCATGCCGACGTCTAAATCAAGTTTCTTCGTGAATCAGATACTTCTAAACACTCTCTCCCTCAAAAGGAATTTCCATCGGCTATTGCCACATACCCACATCTTACCGCCATCTATCCTGTGCATCTTCTTCTAATATCATGCCGACGTCTAAATCAAGTTTCTTCGTGAATCATAGACTTCTAAACACTCTCTCCCTCAAAAGGAATTTCCATCGGCTATTGCCACATACCCACATCTTACCGCCATCTATCCTGTGCATCTTCTTCTAATATCATGCCGACGTCTAAATCAAGTTTCTTCGTGAATCAGATACTTCTAAACACTCTCTCCCTCAAAAGGAATTTCCATCGGCTATTGCCACATACCCACATCTTACCGCCATCTATCCTGTGCATCTTCTTCTAATATCATGCCGACGTCTAAATCAAGTTTCTTCGTGAATCATAGACTTCTAAACACTCTCTCCCTCAAAAGGAATTTCCATCGGCTATTGCCACATACCCACATCTTACCGCCATCTATCCTGTGCATCTTCTTCTAATATCATGCCGACGTCTAAATCAAGTTTCTTCGTGAATCAGATACTTCTAAACACTCTCTCCCTCAAAAGGAATTTCCATCGGCTATTGCCACATACCCACATCTTACCGCCATCTATCCTGTGCATCTTCTTCTAATATCATGCCGACGTCTAAATCAAGTTTCTTCGTGAATCATAGACTTCTAAACACTCTCTCCCTCAAAAGGAATTTCCATCGGCTATTGCCACATACCCACATCTTACCGCCATCTATCCTGTGCATCTTCTTCTAATATCATGCCGACGTCTAAATCAAGTTTCTTCGTGAATCAGATACTTCTAAACACTCTCTCCCTCAAAAGGAATTTCCATCGGCTATTGCCACATACCCACACCTTACCGCCATCTATCCTGTGCATCTTCTTCTAATATCATGCCGACGTCTAAATCAAGTTTCTTCGTGAATCATAGACTTCTAAACACTCTCTCCCTCAAAAGGAATTTCCATCGGCTATTGCCACATACCCACATCTTACCGCCATCTATCCTGTGCATCTTCTTCTAATATCATGCCGACGTCTAAATCAAGTTTCTTCGTGAATCAGATACTTCTAAACACTCTCTCCCTCAAAAGGAATTTCCATCGGCTATTGCCACATACCCACATCTTACCGCCATCTATCCTGTGCATCTTCTTCTAATATCATGCCGACGTCTAAATCAAGTTTCTTCGTGAATCATAGACTTCTAAACACTCTCTCCCTCAAAAGGAATTTCCATCGGCTATTGCCACATACCCACATCTTACCGCCATCTATCCTGTGCATCTTCTTCTAATATCATGCCGACGTCTAAATCAAGTTTCTTCGTGAATCAGATACTTCTAAACACTCTCTCCCTCAAAAGGAATTTCCATCGGCTATTGCCACATACCCACATCTTACCGCCATCTATCCTGTGCATCTTCTTCTAATATCATGCCGACGTCTAAATCAAGTTTCTTCGTGAATCATAGACTTCTAAACACTCTCTCCCTCAAAAGGAATTTCCATCGGCTATTGCCACATACCCACATCTTACCGCCATCTATCCTGTGCATCTTCTTCTAATATCATGCCGACGTCTAAATCAAGTTTCTTCGTGAATCAGATACTTCTAAACACTCTCTCCCTCAAAAGGAATTTCCATCGGCTATTGCCACATACCCACATCTTACCGCCATCTATCCTGTGCATCTTCTTCTAATATCATGCCGACGTCTAAATCAAGTTTCTTCGTGAATCATAGACTTCTAAACACTCTCTCCCTCAAAAGGAATTTCCATCGGCTATTGCCACATACCCACACCTTACCGCCATCTATCCTGTGCATCTTCTTCTAATATCATGCCGACGTCTAAATCAAGTTTCTTCGTGAATCATAGACTTCTAAACACTCTCTCCCTCAAAAGGAATTTCCATCGGCTATTGCCACATACCCACATCTTACCGCCATCTATCCTGTGCATCTTCTTCTAATATCATGCCGACGTCTAAATCAAGTTTCTTCGTGAATCATAGACTTCTAAACACTCTCTCCCTCAAAAGGAATTTCCATCGGCTATTGCCACATACCCACATCTTACCGCCATCTATCCTGTGCATCTTCTTCTAATATCATGCCGACGTCTAAATCAAGTTTCTTCGTGAATCATAGACTTCTAAACACTCTCTCCCTCAAAAGGAATTTCCATCGGCTATTGCCACATACCCACATCTTACCGCCATCTATCCTGTGCATCTTCTTCTAATATCATGCCGACGTCTAAATCAAGTTTCTTCGTGAATCATAGACTTCTAAACACTCTCTCCCTCAAAAGGAATTTCCATCGGCTATTGCCACATACCCACATCTTACCGCCATCTATCCTGTGCATCTTCTTCTAATATCATGCCGACGTCTAAATCAAGTTTCTTCGTGAATCATAGACTTCTAAACACTCTCTCCCTCAAAAGGAATTTCCATCGGCTATTGCCACATACCCACATCTTACCGCCATCTATCCTGTGCATCTTCTTCTAATATCATGCGGACGTCTAAATCAAGTTTCTTCGTGAATCATAGACTTCTAAACACTCTCTCCCTCAAAAGGAATTTCCATCGGCTATTGCCACATACCCACATCTTACCGCCATCTATCCTGTGCATCTTCTTCTAATATCATGCCGACGTCTAAATCAAGTTTCTTCGTGAATCATAGACTTCTAAACACTCTCTCCCTCAAAAGGAATTTCCATCGGCTATTGCCACATACCCACATCTTACCGCCATCTATCCTGTGCATCTTCTTCTAATATCATGCGGACGTCTAAATCAAGTTTCTTCGTGAATCATAGACTTCTAAACACTCTCTCCCTCAAAAGGAATTTCCATCGGCTATTGCCACATACCCACATCTTACCGCCATCTATCCTGTGCATCTTCTTCTAATATCATGCCGACGTCTAAATCAAGTTTCTTCGTGAATCATAGACTTCTAAACACTCTCTCCCTCAAAAGGAATTTCCATCGGCTATTGCCACATACCCACATCTTACCGCCATCTATCCTGTGCATCTTCTTCTAATATCATGCCGACGTCTAAATCAAGTTTCTTCGTGAATCATAGACTTCTAAACACTCTCTCCCTCAAAAGGAATTTCCATCGGCTATTGCCACATACCCACATCTTACCGCCATCTATCCTGTGCATCTTCTTCTAATATCATGCCGACGTCTAAATCAAGTTTCTTCGTGAATCATAGACTTCTAAACACTCTCTCCCTCAAAAGGAATTTCCATCGGCTATTGCCACATACCCACATCTTACCGCCATCTATCCTGTGCATCTTCTTCTAATATCATGCCGACGTCTAAATCAAGTTTCTTCGTGAATCATAGACTTCTAAACACTCTCTCCCTCAAAAGGAATTTCCATCGGCTATTGCCACATACCCACATCTTACCGCCATCTATCCTGTGCATCTTCTTCTAATATCATGCCGACGTCTAAATCAAGTTTCTTCGTGAATCATAGACTTCTAAACACTCTCTCCCTCAAAAGGAATTTTCATCGGCTATTGCCACATACCCACATCTTACCGCCATCTATCCTGTGCATCTTCTTCTAATATCATGCCGACGTCTAAATCAAGTTTCTTCGTGAATCATAGACTTCTAAACACTCTCTCCCTCAAAAGGAATTTCCATCGGCTATTGCCACATACCCACATCTTACCGCCATCTATCCTGTGCATCTTCTTCTAATATCATGCCGACGTCTAAATCAAGTTTCTTCGTGAATCATAGACTTCTAAACACTCTCTCCCTCAAAAGGAATTTCCATCGGCTATTGCCACATACCCACATCTTACCGCCATCTATCCTGTGCATCTTCTTCTAATATCATGCGGACGTCTAAATCAAGTTTCTTCGTGAATCATAGACTTCTAAACACTCTCTCCCTCAAAAGGAATTTCCATCGGCTATTGCCACATACCCACATCTTACCGCCATCTATCCTGTGCATCTTCTTCTAATATCATGCCGACGTCTAAATCAAGTTTCTTCGTGAATCATAGACTTCTAAACACTCTCTCCCTCAAAAGGAATTTCCATCGGCTATTGCCACATACCCACATCTTACCGCCATCTATCCTGTGCATCTTCTTCTAATATCATGCCGACGTCTAAATCAAGTTTCTTCGTGAATCATAGACTTCTAAACACTCTCTCCCTCAAAAGGAATTTTCATCGGCTATTGCCACATACCCACATCTTACCGCCATCTATCCTGTGCATCTTCTTCTAATATCATGCCGACGTCTAAATCAAGTTTCTTCGTGAATCATAGACTTCTAAACACTCTCTCCCTCAAAAGGAATTTCCATCGGCTATTGCCACATACCCACATCTTACCGCCATCTATCCTGTGCATCTTCTTCTAATATCATGCCGGACGTCTAAATCAAGTTTCTTCGTGAATCATAGACTTCTAAACACTCTCTCCCTCAAAAGGAATTTCCATCGGCTATTGCCACATACCCACATCTTACCGCCATCTATCCTGTGCATCTTCTTCTAATATCATGCCGACGTCTAAATCAAGTTTCTTCGTGAATCATAGACTTCTAAACACTCTCTCCCTCAAAAGGAATTTTCATCGGCTATTGCCACATACCCACATCTTACCGCCATCTATCCTGTGCATCTTCTTCTAATATCATGCCGACGTCTAAATCAAGTTTCTTCGTGAATCATAGACTTCTAAACACTCTCTCCCTCAAAAGGAATTTTCATCGGCTATTGCCACATACCCACATCTTACCGCCATCTATCCTGTGCATCTTCTTCTAATATCATGCCGACGTCTAAATCAAGTTTCTTCGTGAATCATAGACTTCTAAACACTCTCTCCCTCAAAAGGAATTTTCATCGGCTATTGCCACATACCCACATCTTACCGCCATCTATCCTGTGCATCTTCTTCTAATATCATGCCGACGTCTAAATCAAGTTTCTTCGTGAATCATAGACTTCTAAACACTCTCTCCCTCAAAAGGAATTTCCATCGGCTATTGCCACATACCCACATCTTACCGCCATCTATCCTGTGCATCTTCTTCTAATATCATGCGACGTCTAAATCAAGTTTCTTCGTGAATCATAGACTTCTAAACACTCTCTCCCTCAAAAGGAATTTCCATCGGCTATTGCCACATACCCACATCTTACCGCCATCTATCCTGTGCATCTTCTTCTAATATCATGCCGACGTCTAAATCAAGTTTCTTCGTGAATCATAGACTTCTAAACACTCTCTCCCTCAAAAGGAATTTCCATCGGCTATTGCCACATACCCACATCTTACCGCCATCTATCCTGTGCATCTTCTTCTAATATCATGCGACGTCTAAATCAAGTTTCTTCGTGAATCATAGACTTCTAAACACTCTCTCCCTCAAAAGGAATTTCCATCGGCTATTGCCACATACCCACATCTTACCGCCATCTATCCTGTGCATCTTCTTCTAATATCATGCCGACGTCTAAATCAAGTTTCTTCGTGAATCATAGACTTCTAAACACTCTCTCCCTCAAAAGGAATTTCCATCGGCTATTGCCACATACCCACATCTTACCGCCATCTATCCTGTGCATCTTCTTCTAATATCATGCGGACGTCTAAATCAAGTTTCTTCGTGAATCATAGACTTCTAAACACTCTCTCCCTCAAAAGGAATTTCCATCGGCTATTGCCACATACCCACATCTTACCGCCATCTATCCTGTGCATCTTCTTCTAATATCATGCCGACGTCTAAATCAAGTTTCTTCGTGAATCATAGACTTCTAAACACTCTCTCCCTCAAAAGGAATTTCCATCGGCTATTGCCAC